>JAWDJE010000006.1:54305000-54905000 GCA_035047345.1 Bradypodion ventrale
CATGATTCTAAGAAAATAAGAAAGCATTTCAGAAAAGCAATACTTATTTAAAAGAGTGCAGCTGAGCGAGCTGCACATCCAGGTAATGAGCTACAGGTCAGATCGGTTCTGGAAGGCGGAGAGCAGCATCTCGATGTGATCTGAGATTACTGCCCTATCCCTCTCCTATCTGGGCTTAATCACCCAAATATTTATACTGTTTTGGTGAGAACAGGTGCTGAGATTTTCTCATTGACAGACACCTGCTTTTTGTAGTCCAGGGTGAGACAGGACATTTAATCAGCGTTCCCATCAGAAAGACCTGCTTCTCACGTCTACCCACAGGTGGTGAGTCTGGGAAGCATGCGGCACAGATGTGCTTGGCCTGAGAGCAGACATCTTTCCAGGTTCATTTTCTGAGAACAAGGAGCAGCTTCTTTTTTAAAAAAAATACTTTATTTTCCAACAAAACAGAAGAAAAAGCTAGATAGTAAAAGATAAACATTGTTAATTCCCACACACAGACCCACCCCTCCCTCCCCCATGTTGACTTCCAGCAGCCCAGTCACCACCCCCTTAAAATATAATTCCCCTATAATTGTTTAACCGAATATCTAAACACTTCTAATACATCAAAAACAAATATTAGATTCAATAAATATTATATCCAATCATTAGGCCTTTCAGATCAAGATCTTTCTCAAAGTGTTCGATTAATTTTCTCCAGCCTGTCCAAAAACCATACGGGTCTTCATCTCTTAAATTCCTAGTAAGTTTATTCATGTCCATATAGCGTAACATTTTCCATTTCCAGTCTTCAACACTAGGAAGTTTTTCTTGTTTCCAATACTGAGCAAATAACATTCTTGCAGCAATCAACATATACCATGATATAGTTTGTTCGCTCTTGTTTAAGTTTTGTAGATTTAAGCTCAGCAGAAACATTTCCGGTTCTTTTGGTAGATTCGTTTTCAGTATTTTACACATTTCCTCATGAATAGTTGACCAATATTCTTTAGCTTTCTTACATGTCCACCACATATGATAGAAGGACCCTTCATGATCATAACATTTCCAACATTTATCAGACATTTTACTATTCATATTTGCAAGTTTTTTGGGAGTCAAATACCATCTATACATCATTTCAAAACAGTTTTCTTTCAGAATCACGCATGTAGTAATTTTCATTGATTTTTCCCCATAGATACTCCAAATTTTCCATTTCAATGTCTCAATTAATATTAATGGCCCATTTAATCATCTGTGATTTAACTTTTTCATCTTCAGTATACCACTGTAACAATAATTTATATATTATATATTGGAGATTAGTTTTTCATTATTACCTTTCCAGTTCTGTTTCTTTCAATAAAAAACCATATTTATTTTTGTCAGATTTAAATAAATCAGCAATTTCTACATATTGTTACCATTCATACTGGAAGCCTAGACTTTTTTTTATTTTTTAATGTTATATCTGCACTACCAACGTTCAAAATGTCTTTATATTTCAACCAGTCTTTACCTTTATTTTCAGTTCTGGCAGCAATAACTTCCATGGGTACAATTCATAGTGGTCTTCCATCACCAATATACCTTTTATATTTCAGCCATACATTTAACAGATTAATTCTTATATAGTGATATTTAAAAGAACTATGAGTTTTATACTTTTCATACCACATGTAAGCATGCCACCCAAATATGTTATCATATCCTTCTAAGGCTAATAATTTTCTATTTTGTAATAAGATCCATTCTCTTAGCCATACTAGACTAACAGCTTCATGATATAATCTAAGATTTGGGAGATTAAAGCCTCCCCTTTCATTTGAGTCACACAACACTTTCATTTTTATCCTAGGTTTTTTCCCTGCCCACACAAAATCAGATAATTTCTTTTGCCATTTATCAAGGTTTCCCCCATCTTTTATGATTGGTCGCCTGAAACAGAAACATGATTCTAGTAGAATATTCATTTTAATTACAGCAATTCTACCCATCAGAGAAAAATGCAATTTGTTCCATTTTAGCATATCTCTATCAATTTCCTTCCAAAGTTTTTCATAATTATTCTTAAATAGATCAATGTTTTTAGTTGTTAAATACACACCCAGGTATTTCACTTTATTCACTACCTCACATTCTGTTTGAGCTTGTAATTCAAGTTGTTTCTTCTTGGTCATGTTTTTACATACATTTTTGGATTTTTGTTTATTTAGATAAAATCCTGCTACTTCTCCAAATGGATTCATTTTTGATAGAAGATGATGCATATTTTTAAAGGTTCTTCCACAAAAAACACAATATCATCAGCAAAGGCTCTTAGTTTATAAGAAAAACTTTTCAACTTTAATCCTTTTATCAAATCTTCTTCCCTCACTTCTGTCAACAGAACTTCTAAAACAATAATGAAAAGCAAGAGAGAAAGATGACATCCATATCTGGTGCCTCTTTGAACATCAAATATTTCTGTGAGGTCATTATTAATTAATAAATTTGCCTTTTGAGAGCCATAAATTGCTTTCACAGAATTAATCATTCAATCTCCCAAGTCGTATCTTTCCATCAATGAAAACATAAAGTCCCAGTTTACATTGTCAAAAGCTTTTTCAGCATCTACAAAGAATAGACCAATTTCTTTATCTGGGTTCTTATCATAAAATTCGTTTATGTCTAACACAATTCTAACATTGTCTTTAATCTGTCGATTCGGCAAGAAACCTGCTTGTTTTTCCTTAACATGATTAATCAAAAAATATTTCATTCTTTCAGCTATCATTTTGGCAAAGATTGTATAATCATTATTCAAAAGTGAAATGGGTCTATAGTTCTTAACATTAGTCAAAACTTGCCCTTCTTTGGGAATCAGCGAAATTGTGGCTTCATTCCAGCTCTTTGGAATTTTAAAAAAGTTTATTACATCATTCATCAACTCTTCAAATACCAGAATCAATTGATCATTGAATACTTTATATAACTGCGCTGTTATCCCATCAGGGCCTGGAGCTTTTCTAGAATTTGTCTCTTTTATAGCTTTCTTGATTTCTTCTTGTGTTATTAAGCCATTCAGTTTCTTTTTCATATCCTCTGATATTTTAGAGATTTTGATTTTATCCAAACAATTCTCTATTAATTCCTTGCTAATGAGATGCTTTTGAAACTGTTTGGCACAGTATTTTTTTTAAAAAAGCTCTTTCAATGTCTTTTTGTATAGTTAGTTCTTTACTTTCAGATATAATTTTGGAAATTGTTTTTGCTTCTCTTCTTTTTTTTAATTGCCAGGCTAAATACTTACCAGGTTTATTATTAGCCCATTTGAAATTCCACCTCTTTTGTCAAAATTGTATCCAGTTGTTGTTGTAGAACCTTAATTTGTGTCAAAAATGTCTTTTTACCAGGTTTTTTCTTCAATTCTCTTTCTTTTCCCTTTATTTTATTCTGAATCTTGTTGATTTTAACTTCTTTTTCCAGTTTTCTTTGTTTGTTTAGTGAGATCAGTTTACCTCAAATTACTGCTTTATAGGCATCCCAGACCACATCCAGATTAATGTCTTTATTCCAGTTAATCTTGAAATAATCTTCCATTTCTTTTTGGATTATTTCAATATTTCATTTTTCTTTTAGTAAATCTTCATTTAATCTCCATCTAAAAGTTCGATTTCTTGATCTACCTTCAATAAGTACTGGATTGTGGTCATAATACACTTTTGACATGATTGTAGCTTTCTTAAATTGTGATCCTAATTCCTTAGACAACCAAATCATATCAATTCTGGAGAAAGAATTATGTCTCGATGGGGAAAATGTATATTCTTTACACTGTCCATTGATTTCTCTCCAGATGTCAATTAGGCTTTCTTGTTTTATCAGCTTAAAGAAGACCTTAGGTAATTTTCCATCTGTTGCATCTTTTTTTCTTTGAAGTTTTCCTGTCTAATAAGTTATTTACAGTTCCATTAAAGTCACCCATCACAATAAGATTGTCACTATAAAGTTTGTCAAGTTTTCCAATCAAGTCCTTAAAGAATTCTTCTTTGGTTCCATTCGGGGCATAGATCCCAACTAAAAGGAGTTTCTTTGAGTTTACAGTTATTTCAAGGAGGAGTTGCCTCCCTCAAGAATCACTGGAAATCAGCTTTGGTTGTAAAGCTGGTTTTATATATATAACTACTCCTCTTTTCTTTACTTTGTCCAATGATGCAAATTTTAATCCCACTTGTTGATAAATTAATAATTTTCATCTTCTTTTTTTAATATGAGTTTCCTGTAAGGGGATTATATTACAATTTTGTTTTTTCAACCAATGCATAAAATTTCTCCTCTTCCGAGGAGAATTAAGTCCATTTACATTCCAAGACATTAATTTGTATTCCATTATTCTAGGGTTTTGTCATTAAAGTCCTTATGGTGTTGTCCCAAAAATTGGGTCATTTTGTGCTGTGATCTTATCTTCTTTTGTACACCATTGTATCCATTGTGAACAGTGTGTCATGGCTTTAGAGCGTTGGATCTTGTCTTTGGACTCGCCATGATGGCGAGAGAGAAAAGTTGGTCCTCCAACTCCAGTCGGCGGTCCCTCTGGAAATTCCCATCTGAATCTGATATTCTTCTTTTTCAGCTCAACTATCATAAATTTATAAATTTTCCTTTTATCTCTTACAGATTTTGGTATTTCTTTAGGCAGTATAATCTGTGTGCCTTTTATCTCAAGTGGATGTTTATCATTTTTGAGGAATATTTCTTCTTTTATGCATTTCTTAGTAAATTGTACTATGATATCTCTTGGGAGCTTTTTCCTTCTTGCATAGTCTGAGTTCACTCGGTAAAATTTATCACAGTCTGATCCCAGAGATTCATCATCTTTCATTTCCATGTATTTATTCAGCTCTCCAATGATGAGAGTATTTTCTTTTTCAGAGTTGGGGACACCTCAAGACACAACCAATTTTCTGTTGCTTTAACTTCCATCATGACAATACAATTGTCAATGATTCCTTCACTAATTTCAATATTGTTCCTTCTTTGGCTTAACCCCTTTGCCTCAGATTTTAAATCTTCAGTTGTTTCCTTCAAAATTCCAATCTTTGTTTGAATTCCCTTCATTTGCTCTGTTAAGCTATTGTTCATGTTTTCCATCTGCTCAATTATTCTTTTTCCCGAAGCTTCCATTTTTCTCTCTAAAGCTTCTGTTTTTTCCCCCTACAATTTCATGGATTGCTTTAATCTCTTTTGACAGTTTATCCATTGTGACCAGTGTGTCATGGCTTTAGAGCGTTGGATCTTGTCCTTGGACTCGCCATGATGGTGAGAGAGAAAAGTTGGTCCTCCAACTCCGGGTGGCGGCCCCAATGTCTTGTTGGTATTTATTTGCAGAGTAAGTCAATTACTTCCTTCAGGATGACTTTCTTCCCTTTCTTTTCCACTTCCGGTCTTTACCTTCTAGTCACACCATCTCACTCCCCAATCTTCCAGTCTGCTCTTTGTAATCGCTGATACAGCTGTAGTCTCGCGAGATTTGTCTATTTATCAGCTCTCACGAGACTTCACCACCTGTTCGACCACAAATACTTAAAGCTGAATCTGAATCTGTTTCTTTTTTTAAAATACAAGCACTTTAAAAGCAAAAAGTTCTCTGCTGGGACCAAACTAATCTCTTCTCCAGAATCCCAATTACACACCCGTATACTCTCATCAGCTCTTATACTGTAAGTTGCTTAAAATTAATGTATCTTTCTTTTCTTGTTTTCTTCCTTGTCTTTCTTATCAATATAAAGTAGTTCGTACCTTTCAATAGGCTTCTATGGCCGGGCTGCTCCCTTGGTAAAATAGATGATTGTTTCAGCTACAAAAATGAGGATCTTGGTTCCGAATTATGTCGTATACACAACTAAGAGACAATCTGTAGAGCTGGAGGCTACTTCCCAGCAAGCACCCTTCAAAACAAAACGGCGGCCCCTACTCAGGGTCACCGCTCCGTTGAGGTAACAACTCTCAGAAGTATACTAATGCTTTCCTAGAGGTTCCCCTGCCTGGTGAACCTTATGGAGAGGGGCCAAAGTTGCCTCTCTCCTTATCTTCAAGATTGTTCTGTTTGCTCTCAGCGTGGGAGCAAACCTCATTCGGCCATATCCTGCAGCTTCTAATTGGTCAGAAGTTGGCTTCTGTGCATATCAACCTTCCAAAATGGATCCGTTAAAACTTATTAAAGCTAAACTTATTACAGAAGAAAGGCAGACTAATTATTAAGGTACACTAGGCATTAGGTAAATAAAATAATGAATTAAAATTTATTCTTCCCTAGCTATGAAATCCTTGACAACATGTATCAGAGATCAAATATGGGACTAGATTCTTCTAAGGCTAGCCCAAAAATCTTTGGCAGTGATAGCAGAAGAAGAGGAGTTCTTGCCATAAACAAATGTGGAAATACTAGCACCTAGTTTGTCACCCCATTTACATCATTCAAAGGCTTTCACTAGTTAATAATCCAATCTTACCCACACACCCATTTTACAAGTGAGCTCTTCACCTAGGGATAAATGACTTTCTTTACTTTCCTGGTGGCTTTGGCAGTGATAGCAGAAGAAGAGGAGTTTTTGCCATAAACAAATGTGGAAATACTAGCACCAGTTAAGGTGAAGCACAGTCTAAGAAAAAGGAAGCATAGGCATTTAGACTGCTCTATGGAAAGTTTTGAGAGTGCTCTTTTAATGTCACTCACATATGTTGGATACAGTTTATCTTGCCAATATACTTAATATGGCAAATGTTCAACAAGTCAATTACTATGTGGAATGTTCTCTATACACTATAAATCTGTGGGTATGTCTGTTCTCTCTTTGCCTTGGTTAGAGTTATTTATTATTATTATTATTATTGCTCTTCAGATCATCAGACTTTTCATAAGGAACATCATGTCTCCTGGGTGTGGCATAATGGTCAATGTCATTCATGCTGTCCAATTTGTTACCCAGACAAACTCACTATCTTGAAGATTATGTCACTCAAAAAAGATTAACTTGGGTTGTAATGTTTCATTCTTCAGAACATACTGCAACAGATTTTTGATATTATATGGGTTGCTTAAATTTGTTTTTAATTATGTTATATTTTATTTGTTTGTAAGCCACCCTGAGTCACTACGGTGAGCGGGCAGTGATATAAAATCTAATAAATAAATAAATAAATATTGGGTTGGGCAACTTCAGCACCAAGATAGGGTCCACCCACAGCTAGAGTTTCTGTTCTGTTTTGTAGTCTCGTTGCCTTTTCACTAAAAAATGCTTCTTTCAGAAGCACTTGTTATATTTCTTCTTTCTTTATTTACGTCAGATGCACCATCAGCATATAATTATTTACAAAGCTAAAATTAATCCATCTATAAACAAAATACAGTGATACCTCATACAACTTTATACGGATTTGGACTTTTATGAGGCATGCAAAATCCTAGCTGCGATGCCTCATACAACGTCCAAATCCTTGCCGCAATGCCTCGTACAACGTCGTTTCCATAGAGATACGTTGTACTGTAACAGCACAGACTTCAGGGCAAAGTCAAGGAAACAGACAGGAAACTGACAGAACTTTAAGAAATCATTGTCTAAAGGCTAAATACATTACAAAAACATGGCAAACAACCCCGATTGTCCAAGAACCTGAAGAATGCTGCAAAATCCCAGGAATGCTTCTAAAAATTCTGATGAAAAAAATTCGAAAAAATCCAAAATCATGCTCAAAACCACTCCTAAACACTCTTCGCCTCATGCAAAAGCCACAAGAGCAATGCACACATGTGTCCTGCCTTTTATACTGCCCAGGCACAATGCAACCTGGGAAAAACCCAATGCCTCATACAAAGTCAAGCGACTTTGTATGAGGTAACTTTTTTCAAGAAATTAGGCGATGTTGTACAAAGTGGACTTTGTATGAGGTATTACTGTAGAATTAAAAAAGGCTAGATGGCATGTGCCCAATATTGGGCCACATCAACAGCATTTCCTCTTGCCAATATAAGGTCCTCCTCAGTCCATGTTGAGGGGCATCGTGTGCATTGTATCATATGGGAGATAGTTTGTACTTCTCCGCATTCACACAGGCTGTCATCTGCAGGGAAACCCTACTTTCTCAGATTAGCCCTTGATCTTCCTACCCCTGCACGCAGCCTGTTTAAAGCTTTCCACACAGGCCATGGTTGTTCTTGGCCAGGCAGTATAGAGTCATGTTGTTCTGCCCAGTTATCTGGTGTCTCCTTGCTCGAGTTCCATAGTTCTAAGGCAGTCTGTGGTGGCTGGTTGTTCGGAGGGGAAGAAGTTGTGAGGAAGCTATGCTTTGATTCCAGTTTCTGCTTTGGTGGTTGGTGATCAAATAGCAGGTGTGTTTCTGAGAAACGTGCTTTGACCCACTCTTTCTGAGCAGCACTTTCTTGACAGAATTTTGATGGAGTGATGCCAGCTAAATAATGCACTTTTTGTATCAGGGTTGGCTATAGGCATCCTGTGACCAATCTAGCTATTTCATTTAGGGCCACATCCACCTGCCCCACATGCTTTGATCTGCACCAAACTGAACTAGCATACCCTCCTGTAGAGTAACATAAAGCAGAAGTTCTTAATGTGTGTGGTTGGGCATCCCAACTTGTGCCTGTTTCCCCCCTCAGAATATTGTTCCTGGCAAAAAATCTTCTGTTTGGTATTAAGACAGTAGAACTTGAAAGTGAGAATTTGATCCAGACTAACTCCCAGGTATTTGGGGGTGATGCAATGTTTGAGCCTGGTGCCATTCCAAGCCACCTGCAGGCTTCTTTATGCCTCATGGTATTTTTTAAATGAAATGTACAGAGTTGAGTTTTTAGGCAGTTTGGCTTCAGTTGGTTATCCCTATAATATATAGCCATTAAATTGAAAAGCTCAGTCAGTTTTTTCTCAACAGCCTTAAAGGTTGCACATTGTGCAGCAATTGCCAGATGTCTGCATAAAGAAAGCTCCTAGTGGCTTCCAGCAGTGGTTGATCATTAGTACTGGGCCTCATTCAGATGTCCCCTGAGTGGAGTTTCTCCAGCAAAATTCTTTTCAACCCAGAATAATTTCTGACATGAAATTATTATAGTATATATGTTAAACAGTGTGGGAGTTAGCATACTGCCCTGTGGGAGGCCATTTCTTTGACTTCTCCATTGGCTGTATTGTCCTTGGAAATCAACAAAAAATATGGTTTTCCAATTAACTGCCTATGTTTTTTGTGAATTTAAAATCCTTTGTGACGTGGGAGACTTTCTTGAGAAAGGCTGTGTGGTTGACTGTGTCATAAGCTGCAGTGAGATCTATAAACAATATCCCTGTGATTTCCTTTAGTTCAAAACCATCTTCTATGTACTACGTTAAGAATTTGTGCTGTACAATCTTTGCAGGTCTGAAACCAGCTTGCTGTGTTATAAACTGGGGTTCTACTATTGTAGACAGTCGGTTCAGGATTAAACATTCCTATAACTTATATAGGTGACTAAGAAGAGATATGGGCTTATAGCTTTTTGGGTCTTCTGGTGACTTGCCTGGTTTAAGTACAGCTCCACCCAAGCCTTCCTCCATATCTTTGGTATTTGGACTACATTCAAGCAGTTATTACACAGGCTAAGTAACCATATATATTTTTTTGGTTATTGGTCCAAAATGTTTGATCTGCTCAACCCGAATCTCATCCATGCCAGCTGCTTTACCATTCTTACACCTGCCTATTTCCTCTTCCAGCTCTCCTATGGTAAAGGGGGTAGTCAGATTGCTTGTCCTCCATTCCTCATTTCCTCTTATCCTCTGTTTGTTTTTCAGTGGATTGTTTTTCTGTGGGTTGGAATCTGGTTTCCCATTAAGTAATAACTGGTGGGCAATTTGGTTAGGTGAGACATTGGCATGAACCAGTCATTTGGTTACATCATTAAGACAATTAAGTAGTATCCATGCTTTTGGACTGCTGTGACTTGTGTCAATTTCTTCTATCAGCTTAATCCATTTTCCCCTTGTGTGCTCTGAGATAGCTGACACTACCTGTTGTCCAGCTTTAATGGTTTCTTTGCTGAGTGGTTTTGCATCAAAAAGGGTAAAATATTCATTCAGTATGTCAACAGTTTCATGTGTTAGACCAGGGTTCCCAACCTATGGCCCACAGGCCAGCCCTGGCCCATGGCACCATTCCATCTGGCCCACTACTGCCACCACCACACCCGGAAGTGGAAGTGGGCACATTTACATCAGCTGTAAAATGCACCCACGCATGCGTAAATGCACCAATAGCTGCTGTAAACGTGGAAGTGGCACTGGGCAAAATTATACAGCTGTAAATACACCTGCTTCTGCTTCTGGGGAGTGTGGTCAGGCCTGTGGCAAAAAAAAAAAAAAAAGGTTGGCTACCCTTGCGTTAGATCTTGAATATAGGAGGTCCTACATCCATGAGGGATAGATTCCCTAGAGCTTTTCTGGGCAGCATCAATAAATTTATTGTATGATGTGGGGTATGGATTAATATCTGCCACTCTTCCATCCAAGGCTGCTGAAAACTTGGACCAATCTGCCTTTTTAAAGTTGTACCTTCTTCAGTATGTCACAACTTGTGGTAGAACAGTAGAATGGGGTGGTGTTAAATATTTGGTATTGGCTCCCTACTGACTTTAAGCATTTATGTGCTACATTCTCACTTATGAAAATTAGGTCTGGGTTATAACCTCTCCTCCATCTGCCACTGTTAAAATATTCTGGTAATTTGCTTTCCTGGATAAGTAATAGTTGATTGGTCTCTGCCCATTTTAGAACAGCTTCTCCACTTTCATCATTGCCTTCAAAGCCCCACAAGTTGTTGTGGCTATTAAAGTCACCTATTACAAACCTTAAAGATTTATTCCAAAAGTCTGGTGGTTCAGTGAAGGAAAATGTTATAGGTGGTGGTTTCTAGACAGATATCATTGTGCAATCACTGAGCTCAGTTGTTATTATTTCAACATTATTCTCCTCTGTCACTGCTGTAGACAGGAGCTGGAGATCTGTTCTGGCAAACACTGTACTTCCATATTTCCAATGGCATCATTCAGCAATTAATTCCATTCCAGGAACCTTAGGGCAACATTGGTTTTCATCCTTGTGTGTTTCTTGCATACATAGTAGGTCACATTTATCTTTATTGCAGGGTTCCTGAAGCAGGCTTTCTTTAACTGAGGATATTCCTTCAACGTTGACCGATATCACTATCCATATTATCACTATCCATATATTTATTCTGTGTGATTGTCAACAGCTGCATCTCTAATCCAGCCAGCTCTTGTTCTGGCACATGCATGCTGATCATTGCTTGCTGTGCTCCTTTTCTAGTTCAGGACAATCCTCTTCAAAACATTTGTTGTATTAATTCATGACAGGAAAATCTTCCAGAAATGTTGTTAGTTGGCTTGTCACTGAGGTTTAACAGCATGTTTTCACAGTATTTCCTATTTGAATAGGAGTGTCAAAACATGTGCCTGGTTTTTCTACAAGTGAGCTGACATGCCCTTCCTTACACCGTGTGCAAGTCAGCTGTCAATAGTGAATCCAGCTGTCTGGTTGGCAAATCTCTTGTACTTTTTCCTATCACAGGATGCCACACAGGAGATTTTAACATATGCACTGAAACAGATGGGTTATGAACTTTCAATTTCTTCTCCAGAACACTGTTTTCCTTTTATTTCTAATTCTGTTGTTCAGAATGCCAATTGAAAATTAGGGGGCAAGTCCCAAGCCCACGTCAGTGCTGCTGTGTGGACCCCTCATCCCTTGCTGGCTAACACACACATGACCATCCCCAGCTACCAATTGGCCAAGCTTCGCGCTCTTAGTTGGTCTGCAGCTAGGTTCAGCCACCTGTGCATCCCATCCTATTCTGGGTTAGATCAGGTCCATCCAGGCTGGACTGGAAACCTCATGGCTCCAGTTCTAGTGCTCTCTCTTTCCCAGAGTTATTCCACGAATAACAAAGTAACAGAAAAGAAAGTTACAAACAAAGTAACTGTAACCTGAGGGAAAGGAGGGGTGGAATGCAGAAAATTCCAGAGGTTGCATGCTCTGCTTAGGAAAATATATCCATTTCCCTTCAATCAGGAAAAAAGAAAGCAGAAGGGGAAGGAGGATATTGGTGTACCTTGACTGACGCCTCCTGCAGCAAAGGGGTCTCATCCAGTGAAGACTAGGATTGTGCTGGCAGTCATAGACAGAATGGTACAATGGTGTCTCTGTCTCTAAAGAGTGTCCCTACTTCTTGCTGTCGTCATTTTCCTGCCTCTTGGGAAGAGTGAAAAAAAAAGAAAAGGAGACTGTTGTACTACTTACTCCTTTCCTACACTTTGTTTTAAGGTGGCTTCAATTCTATGTTATGGAACTGAAGTTTATCTAGCTGACAGAAAGCAGAAGGGGACAATAGTGTATGTTAAAGATTATGTTCATTTAGGGTTGCTACATAAAATGATGTTGTCCTACCCTCAATAATATTCTGGACAGTCTCTGTTATAGGAATCTGTATGCAATATGTAGATATGCATGAACATGTGAGGAACATCTTTATTTTGTGATAGGAAGTAGGTGTCATGATCTTGAGTATCCATGGCAACCTTATCTGAAGCTACTAGAGTTCCTTTCATGCACTCACATTCCTTTGGGATGAGTTCTTCACAGCTGCAGTCCCACGAGGGAGGTGATTGAAAGCTACTGCACCTGCAGTACCACGAGGTTACAGAGTGACAGCTAGGTCAGCTGACTACACCACAAGGGAGATGACGTCTCTTCTCATGTCAATCAAAAAACCCAGCTGCTCTAACACCTGCAGATTGAGGCATCCCAAGAATGCAAAGGTGGGAGGGAAATCTGCTCCTTTTTTGTATATAAGCAGAACCCTTCCCCTCAGTTCTTTGGTCTCCTTGGGTAGAAGGCAGATTTATCTGTCTCCCAAGGCCAAACTTCCCATCGGGGCATGGCACATACCCGAGATGTGCCCCTCCGATCAAAGGGAACCCTACTAACTAAATATTGCTATGTACTTTGTCTGTCTCTGTTCTTTTTCAGATGCTAATAAAATAAAATAAAACTCTTTGTGAGTAATACCAACTGAGTGGATATCAGTTTATCAGGCTATATCCTAGTACTTTGCTCTATGTCCCCACATGCTACCAATATGCTAAACCACCGCATACTCCCTGTAAGCAACAGGTGGAGTTCTTTGAAGCCGATTGTGGCGCGGTACGGTGAGGCAACCTTAGGCTGCACTGGGAGTGTGCGGATAAATGAAATTATCACAGCCTAAAGGATCGATACATGCCTCCTGTAAGCCAGCGCCCGGTCGAGCATTCAAGACAGTAGGTTCATGTTGTGCATGTCTAAAATGGACTTTAAAACATTGTCTCTAATTATAAGTAATCTTCAGATCATGAATTATTAGATTTTTGTGGATTCTAAAAAACAATAGTGTAGAAAACACACACACCGACCATTTTTGGATCATCCATTTTGGATCATCCATGGAAACACAGTTCTGATCAAATGGCTTATCCTTAAGGATTCTGTCCTTCTCCTTCCTTAAGCCCCTGCAACACTGATTTCAAGACACATTCAGGAAATGCCTTAAAAGTTTAAACATTCAGCACACATATTGATATTTCTCAATCTAGGACTAAAGAGAATGATGCTATTTGTGAGCCAATGCCTCCATTCTAATGTAGGTTTTGTATATCCCAGATTCCAATCCTCCTAATGCCATTGTGTTTTCTCTCATAAACGTAAGCACAGCAGTCACAGTAGCAGTCCTGATTCTAAAACAGTGAGCTCCAGACTCAACCACCTACAGTTTGCTAGCTGTGAATGCTAACTGCATGACCTCAACAAAGTGGAATTTAGTGAGTGGCTGTGTGTTAGCATAAACAACCAACCAACCAACCAACCATCCATCCATCCAACCAACCAACCAAACAAACACTGTCCTATGAGAAACTAGACGAATTGGAGATAACATGGCTTTTTGTAGTTACAAAAATACAGTATGTACTTGTTAGGTAAATAGATGGAGTTCACTTTAGAAATACAGAAGATTGCTTAACAATACTTAGACATATGGAGTTACTCAGGAATAAAAATAAATGAAGAAGTTACTAGAAATGAAAGCTTACATAAAGATAAAAATTACTTAAAAGTAAAGAAGTTACTTTGAAATAAACAACATAGTTACTTAAAGAGGGAAGGCCTACTTAGAAATGAATGAACCTTAAAAGGAAAGACACTGAAAATGCAGAATAATGAGAAGCAGAGAAAATTAGGAGCAGGAGAAAGGAAGAGAAGATTGCTTAGAAATCACATGCTTAAGATTTGCCTAAGGAAAATAAAGAGGTAGGGAGGAAAAGCTTGCTGGAGCTAGTGAAACAGTGAGAGAGAAAAAGAGAGAGAGAGAGAGAGAAGGGAAGGGGAGGGGAGGGGAGGGGAGGGGAGGGGGAGAAAGCCATCCTGACCATGCTGGGTACAAGAGAGCTTCTCAAGAAACTCTTCCTTTATAGATGAAACAATTCAAAAAATCCAGGCAATCTCAATTGGTCCAAACAGGATCACATGGTAAATTAATGATAGGCATGTCTCCTCCTCCATGAAGAAAGTAATGCCCAAAATATCACATAGCAAATGGCTAAACCTCCAACTTGCATAGCCATAAATCTCATTACAGAAATCTTCATAGCCCCCTCCTAAACAGCCCATTTCCTGAGATAGTGGTCTTTGATCTGTGGATGAAAGCAGTGTCACCTCCTTGTTAAATCCTCCATCCTGTCCCACGGATAAACAACTATCCTGATGTACTTCAAGTTTTAAATAAAAAGAAACATCTTGGGAGTTCAGAAAATACAGGGTCATTTTACAATATTCTTCATGTGGTAGAAACAGCATTTTACAATTATTTTTCATGTAGCAGAAACCAAATAGCTATTGCAAGTGTTATAATTAGAGATTTGAGTAAAACAAAAGGCTGGATAAGAAGGAGCAACCATGGCAACAAATTGTCTACATCTGGGTGATGGCTACTGATCCTGGATGGAAACCGGTTTGGCTGGTTCTTAACATTGACATGCAAAAGTCCTCTGCTTCTGCCAGAGTGCTGGAAAACCAGAAAAACTAGTCGACTCCTTCTTTGACAACAATTCCTTGAGAGCACAGAGTGTGGTAATTGATTTATCATCAGAGCTATGCTTTTATCAGAATTTATCAGCACTGTTCCTTGAAATGATAAGATGTAACATTCAGTGTTAATAATCATGCACACAGTCACACAGAGACAGGTTTTCATGAAAGTTACCTATTTTAAAAGAAATCACTCTAATGCCACTCTGAGCTTCAAGTTAACAATAGCTCTTGGGCAGCCAGGACAGACAAATTAACATCTCAAAAGGCAGCTTCAGAAGACCCAGACATCCTGTCTATTGCCCCATTAACTTTCAGCTCCACCTGAGTCAAGGGAAATTGGAAGTTTTAAGTAACTTTATTTAAGAATAAACAAATCAGACTAAGGGTGATATTATAATATTTCAAAATATTTTGCATTTGAAATGTTAGGTTACATTATGCAGATGACACTACTCAAATGGCAGAAAGTGAAAAAGACCTAAGGCACCTCATGATGAGGGTGAAAGAGGAGAGTGCAAAAGCTGGCCTGAAACTCATCATAAAAAAAACCAAGATCATGGCATCCAGCCCCATCACTCCCTGGCAAATCAAAGGAGAAGAAATGGAAGCAGTGTCAGACTTTACCTCTTTGGGATCTAAGATCACTGCAGATGGTGACTGCAGCCATGAAATAAAAAGATGCTTACTTCTTGGGAGGCAAGTTATGACAAACCTAGGCAGCATAATAAAAAGTAGAGACATCACTCTGCCAACAAAAGTCTGCATAGTTAACGCCATGGTAGTCCCAGTAGTAATGTATGGCTGTGAAAGCTGGACCATAAGGAACGCTGAGCATAGAAGAATAGACGTGCTGGTGTTGGAGAGGAGATCAAATCAGTAATTCCTAAAGGAAATCAATCCTGACTGCTCCTTGGAAGGACAAATACTGAAGCTGAAGCTCAAGTACTCAGTCCACCAAATGAGAAGAGAGGACTCTCTGGAGAAGGCCCTGATGCTGGGAAAGATTGAAGGCAGAAGGAGAAGGGGGCAGCAGAGGATGAGTGGCTAGATACTTAAGAGACCACATCACCCCAAGGTTTTCAACCCATCCTATGAGGGCAGACTGGAGAGGCTCCATGGTGGTCCCATCAGCCAAGGAAGTACATCTAACTGGGACCAGGAGGAGAGCCTTCTTGGAGTCTGCCCCGGCCCTTTAGAACTGCCTGCCACCTGAACTGCGCCTCCAGACAGAGTTGCTCCCCTTCAGAAAAGCATTAAAAACATGGCTATGCCAGCAGTTGTGGGGCACGACTGGCTCCACTTCACAAACCCGCTGGCTTGTTTAGCCTGTTTGGGGGTTGATGTGGCCTGGCTGTCCTTTTAAGTGGGTTGGGGAAGGTTAGGGTGGTTTTATTAGATAGTTTTTATTCAGTTTTAATGGGTTTTTAGATAGGGGTTTATCTGATGATTTTAGCTGAAGTTTTTACGATTCGTAAATTGCTTTGGGTCACCCTAGGGTGAGGAAGGCGGCATATAAATATTGTAAATAAATAAATAGATGGCATCATTGACACAGTGGGCATAGATCTGGGTGGACTACAGAGGGATGGCAGATGACAGAGGAGCCTAATGTGCAGTGGTCCATGGGGTCACAAAGTATTGGACATTACTGTATGACTGAACAACAACAACAAGTGGTATAAAACTTTCCTACATGGGAAAAAGAAGCAAACTCTTTAATTTACCTATGAGCTTTGAATTATAAATAAACGGTCTATGGCACTGTTTCCCAACATGGGGCACACACCCCATAGGGACTTCTAAGTCAGTACATTGGCTGATCAGTGCTTTGGGGGAATTGACTTAGGCGTCTGGGAATTGAAGTCCAAAAGCCAAAGGTTGGGGAACACTGGTCTATGACCTCATCAGTGCATGTACTCAAGAGACCTCAAATCAAACATAGACATCATCAGTCACTATTGAAAAATACATATATCTATAATGTATCAGTGGTTCCCAGTCTATGGTCCAAAGGAACTGCACCAACTTACAAGTGAAGCCCACAGTGGCAGAAAACATGAAATGGATGAACTATTCACAGGAGTGGAGTTGCCATACGTACCGGAAAACCAGGAATTTCCCGAGTTGTAACTGTCCTGGCCGGTTCCGTAAAAATCATTGTAAGGTTTCAAACCAAGGGGTGTGCTCTTAGTTCAAGGGGGGAGGGAGAGAATTACGCCTTTTTCTTGCTGCCTTAGAGCGGCACCTGGTCTTAACCACCAGTCAGCATCTGTAGCAGCAGCCGCAGCAGCCTGGTGGCCAAAGGAGGAGGAGGAGGAAGATATCGGGTAAACTAATGCAAATAGAAAGTCTCCAGAAGTCCAATAGATATGTGCGTATGAGAGAGTGCCAGTTTCAGGCAGGGCCTTAGCTAGGGGGTGGCCAGTTAGCAGCTTGCCCACCTTCAAATTCCCTAATGCCCCATGACCCGTGGAGGGAAGAGCGCGTGAGTGGAGTGAGTCACTGAGGTGGGAGAGAAGAGAGAACTGCTTTTGTGCTCCCGCCTTTTTCCTTGCTGCAATCCTGTGACCTTTTAATTGGGAGGGAGCTCCGATTGAAATAAGTGGGACCCCTCTGTGAGTATGCTTTGGCCATACTGGAGTGGGGGAGTGAGTGAGACCAAAAGCTAAAGCCTTTATCTATTTGTTTAGAAGTAAGCCCCATTGTTCAGTGGATCTTACTCCTAAGTAAACCATGGAATGCAGCATCCCAATATAGATTTTTGGAACAGATCTTTTATAACACGTTCATGCTTAAGGATTCCTAGCTATTTAATCTCTGTATTTGTTTTTCCAACACACCACACTCCCCCAGAAGGTAATGAAGGTTCCTGATCTTAGGGCACATTTGTATATAAAGCCAGAAGAAATGCCCCTGTTTTGCAGTACCCTGACGCTGACTGGGAGGCAAAGTTCCAGCAGTTCAAAACCTGAGTACTGTATGACAGAATGAGCGCCCATCTCTGTCCCAGGCTCCTGCCAACCTAGCAGTTCAAAAGCAAGAAATTGCAAGTAGATAAATAGGGAATACTTTGGTGGGAAGGTAAACAGTGTTCTGTGCTCTCTGGTGTCTAGTCATGCCTGCCACATGACCACAGAAACGTCTGCAGAAGGAGACAACACTGGCTTTCGAGCAGGGGAAACCTTTACTTCTGTCCCGGTTTTGTGGATGAGAATTAAGTCAACCCTACACAAGAGATGAGTGGGAAAGGAACATAATGATGGAGTTTTTCACTTTGTTTTCTATGTTTCAGGTGGGTGATAAATATTTTATACCCCTTGATTTAATTCCCATCAGCAATAGGTTTTAACAAAATGTCTTACATGATGGCTTATAGGGTGGTGTACAAAAAATTTCAATAACAATGTAGCAACTTGCATATGGAGAACATGTGGGCACTATCACAACACAGCTTCACTTTTATAGCCAAGAATGATGAGAGGCTCTACAGAATATTTCTCCTCCTCCTCCTCCACATCAGGTGTCAATGGAGATGCAAGGTTCTTCTTCTGGCACTTCTAGCAGCCTCCACCAGTGTCATTTTATATTCTTGTAACATTTATTTGATGCAATCTCTCCACCTTCCTCAAGCCATTCTCTCCAGATGGGCAAAACACTTTATTTGTTGTCACTGTATATAGTTTAGGATTGGTTCTATTCCAATTTTTTTCCATTACAATCTCATTCTTTATTTTATCCCTTCAAATCACTTCAGCAGCCTTCCTCAGACATCTCATTTCCATGGTGACCAACTTTTGTTTCTGTTTTGTTGTAAGAGTGGAGTTAACTGCCCCAATAGTTGGTTTGCCTTTCTGCACTGTATGTTGATCTCTTCATCCATTTTGTCATCTTCAGTAAATGTTGTTCCTAGGTATTTTTTATACTTGATCCCTCTATTACAATATTTAGAGTACAGTATGCTGTTTCCTTCCAATTGCCATTATCTCAGTCTTCTCTTTATTGATTCTCATATTATTTATCTTACATTCTTGGTTCATGGATGTAAGATGTTGTTGTAGTTCTTTAGCTGTACTTGCTATCAATGACTGGCCATCTGCAAAAATTAATTCATTGATATTGTTTCCATTCTTGGGCTTAGCTTTTTTCCTTATGCTGTCTATAATAGTGGCAAAAGTATGCATCCCTGCCTCAATCCAGATGTTACTATGAAGGGTTCCGATATTCCTGTCAACTCTATCAAATGCCTTCTCTTGGTCTACAAATGCAAGAGATTCTTGTTGTATACTATACATCCCTGTGCTTGGGAACGAATTTACCAGGACGGTAAGCCACACGCCTCTGCTCAAAACCCAGACCTTAAAGGGAAACACCACCTCTGCAGTTTCCGCTTTGTTTCCTCTTGCTAGGCTCTGCTCCGCTCCATGGGAGAAAGTCTGAAGCACTTCAGCAGCTTCAGCAGCAGCTGCTGAAGTGCTTCAGACTTTCTCCCATGGAGTGGAGCCTGACATGTGGCTGCCCATCCTGGTAAATTCTTTCCCCAGCACGGGGCTGATTCTATATTTTTCTCTGTTCGTTAAGCGTAAAATTTGTGTCTGTATAGCTTCTGTTTTTTCTGACACCCATCTGTTTTTCAGCTAGTTGCAGTTTTATAACTGGTCTCCGTTGCTTTCAGGACCCCCAATCAGTGGGGATGATTAGATGAAAGGAAGAGACGATAGTAGGTGAAACTCAGAAAATTAGAATATCGTGCAAATGTTCATTCAGTTCAGTAATGCAACTTAAAAGGTGAAACAAATATATGAGATAGACTCATTGCATGCAAAGCAAGATAGTTCAAGCCTTACTTTGTTATATTGAAGCTTATGGCTTACATCTTATGAAAACCCCAACCCCCCAATCTCATGTACCCCATAATCATTACATAATCTCATGTATGTTATACGCCATGATCATCACAATTATAATGAATTAAGGCATGACATATCTCACTTTGCATGTAGTGAGTATATCTCATATGTTTGTTTTACCTTTTAAGTGAAATGACTGGATATTTGCATGATATTCTAATTTTCTGAGTTTCACCTGTATCTTTCCCCAGCTAGCTACTCAGGGCATCTGCTTGCATCCCCTTCACAAGCAGCTATTTTTATTGGTTATACAACAGGAGAAAAGCAAATGGTTCAAAGTAAAGTCAGAACTAGACCCAAAGTCAGGATGTTCCCATGTAATTCACTGTTTCCCACAGAGATAATATCAAAATACAGTATTGAGGAACTGCATAATTTAGGGGGGAGGGGGGAGTAAGCTAAGTATCATTGCATGCAGGGTATAGGATTGATTGATTGACACAAGGAAGAGTATATGCTTTGAGGTTAGGTCACCCCTCATAAAGCAGAGGCAATAAACATTTATTATAGCCCCTCTCTCTGTTACTGGAAGAATGACAGAAGCCAAACATTAGATATTCATCTAGGAGGATTTGTTGCTCACAAGACATGAATACTAAAAGGCTCAGAGGAATGCCACAATCTCAACCTTGTTTCTATTATTTTGGCATACATTTTCCCTGCATGGCTTAAGAATGTGTGCATTCTTGTTTGTTCCCTTTGTTTTTCCACAGTGGTATTGCTTCTTGGCAATCAGTGGGTGTATCCACACGATACTTTGTCCAGTCCTAGCAATCACTTAACTGGACCTGTTACCACCTCTGACAACGTTGGACTTTGAGAGGCATATATAGAATTAGATAAATTAATTCTAAAATTAAATTTTTCTTCTTTATGTATCCTTGATCTCTATTCACAGTTTTCTCTCAGGCTTTCGTGGAGAATAGTAAATACCCACAGAGCAGTTCAGCTTTCTCAGGTGACCCAAAAGGTAGGGGAAATAGGGGAAAACGCAATTTCTGAGAATCAAGAGCTTCTCAAATTTTCCATGGTATGATCTGTTTTACCATTTGGCTTATATTACATTTCCTTTTGAATGAGCTGAAACTAAGAAAGATCTTGCTCTCTCTTACCCCTTACATCTAAATCTTAGTGAAGAGAATGTAGAAGGGTTTACTTTTCTAATTCTAGTATGTCTTTCTTCTACTTTGAGAGCTCTGTCATCTTCTTCCTTCACTAGGTCTTCCTTCATTATTCTATACTGTAAGCAACAGTAAAAACTGGGTGTGTGGGTATGGGGAAAACAGCCATGGTACATGAAGGAGAAGCAAGAAGGAGTGGAAGGGGACAGAAGGGGATAAGGTAACGGAAAGAGAGAGAGAGAATCCATCACTCAAGTCTCAAAAAAGAGCTAAGCTAAAGTGCCCCCCCATGGTCCTTCCCATGAGGGAGCTTGTTGTGTCCAAACGTTATCTATGTATATTGCTTTAAGTTACGTTCACCATTAAGTCTTTGCTGCATTCGCACCCTTTTCTGTAAGGCGCCTTGTTCATGTGTTATCAATGTTCCTGGTTGGTTTACACAGGTTTCCCGTGTTAAGTCCTGGCAAATGTATCACTGTAACTGCCGCTTTGTCTGTATATATGTTGCTACCTCGTTCTGTTTCCCCCCGTTCTGATTAGTTCTGAAACAGTTCTGTTAAGTTTCGGTTGAGTCTGATAACACTCCGAATGAGCTATAATAAATATCTTGTTGGTTAACCCCCGATCTGCTGTCACATTGCATTTAATACTCGGACTCAACATTGGCGACGAGGATGGGATCATCAGCCGATGCAACACTACTCGGGTGGTTCAACGTGTCAAAATCAGACACTTGGTCAAGTTACGAAATCCAGTTCGAAAACTGGGTGATAGCCAACAAGATCAAACCAGAGGAAAGGAAGGCGGTGTTCCTCGCGAGTTGCGGCATCTCCACGATTGAACTTGCGGTCAAGTTCAGGCCAAGAGAAGTAAGGGACACTTCTCTATGGGACATTTTCTCAGTGTTGAGAGACTACTTCATGCCAAAAGTCTCTGTCTTCATGGCCCGGGTAAGCTTCTTTTGGAGGAACCAGAAGCCCAGAGAGGCCATCATCAATTATGTTGCTGCACTGCGCCAGATGGCTGAGACATGTGTGTGGCCGAACATGGACGACACCCTGAGGTAAAGGGTACAGAAGGGCATGTTGACCTTCGAAGATGCATTCAAAGAGGCCCTGGCATCAGAAGTCACCACCACAGGTAAAAAGGAGTTCCAGGAGAGACACTCCTCAGTGGAAGTGGCTGCAGCTGACCAGAGGCCAGAGAGTCCAGATTAGCCGTCCGCTGTATCCCCAGAAGTCAACAGAGAGTCGGGGAGAGATGCATGTGAAGTTAGTAGAAAGTCTGCCACACTGTTGACAAGGTAAAGGCCCCGTGCAAGTATCAAGGGGGCAAGAGAGTTTGTGAAAAAAGCCAGTTTGGAGAGGCAGAGTGCCTCAAGAGTAGTCAACTGGGACACAAGGTGAGAGAGTGCCACCAGCATCCCAGAGAGTTTCAGGTCTCCAAAGTACCTTCAAAAGACAAAGTTTGCCAATCTGGAGAGTGCTAGGTCTCCAAGGTCTATGCCAGTCAAGAGTTCAGGTCCAGTTCCAGTGTTCGTGCGGTCCAGTTCTTCATGGACGTCCGTCTCCAGGGGCGTCGCTGCTGCATGGAAATTGACTTGGGATCGTCATATTCAGTCCTCACCCAGCATGAGTTTTTCTAGATTTCGCCAGCAGTCTGGCCCAAGTTGCGGGCTCTGCAGGTCCAGCTGCTGGATGTGCAGGGTCACCCTATCCCTGTGCTCGGCATGGGTTTGTTCGATGTGCAGTTTGAGAGCATTGCTGCAAAGCTTCCGCTCATGGTCAAGGAGGGTAAGAGTAACCTCCCGGGAGTTCATTGGTTTGGGCCCTTAGGTATCGCCTTTTCAGACATCGATTCGGTTCAGTGGGACCCCAGTCAGCTTGGGATGGGGGTCATCAGGGAGGTCTTTGGGAATTTTGGTTCGGATCCTACAGTCAAGGTTGGGAAGCAGAAGACCCACCAGGCGTTTGCTACGTGCAAAGACTGTACCAAGACTGATCTCTATAAAAACTGTCCACTGGCCAGAGTGGGGCCAGACTTCTTGGAGCTGGGAAAACCGATGCTGTTCACTCCATTGCAAGCCAGTAGTATAATTGTGCAGGTGTTATTGAATTTCCTCCTTCTGTTCGAGGTCACTCTGTGGGTTTATTTATTTATTTATTTGGGATATTTTTATCCCGCCCTTCTGGCACAAATGCCACCCAGAGCGGCAAACAAAATTAATAAGAATGCTCCCTATAACTAGAAGTATGAAGAGAAGCACCATTTGAGGCACAATAACAAAAGTCTATGTAATTAATAATTCAATGAAATGGACTGTAACTGGTTCAAAATATGCTTTATTTGTCTTCAATGTGAATAATAGTTCAATTCCAAATCTTCAAAGCACAACACTTGACTTCAGTGTATAACAATGTCCAAACTTGAAATCAATCACTTGTCTTCAGTATAAACCTGAAAATCAAATACTTGTCTTCAGTATAATAATAACAAACTTCAGTTCCAACAGGTGATATAGAATAGTAAAATTGTGTCAACTTCAAAACCTGTTCCATTATAGGGTTTTTCGTTATTATTTCTTCATCAGGAAGATTAATATTTTTTCTAGGGTGCAGAAAATATATAAAATACATAATGAGGCATACATCCATTTACAAGACTACAGTCTATTAGAGGTTCTCAACCTTTTCAAGCCGAGGGCCAGGTCATGCTCCCTCAGACAGCCTGGGGGGCCAGATGGCCATCCTGCCCTGCTAGCCACACATGGCACTTCCAGGCAAGGCGGGACGGTGGGGAGGGGCACATGAAATATTTTCATGGGCCGCATTCATCCCCCAGGCTGTAGGTTGAGTACCCCTGATCTATCATAATACAATCATTGCAATGCTGAGTTTACCCTCGCGTCAATGGCCTCACCAGCAAACTCTTTTGGTGCCATAAGACATCCAAGAAACAGTGATACTAGAGTATGTATAAATCAAGTAGATAAAAATGCATAGCACCTGTCGCTGGCTGAGCTGAAACTTCTTAAAGATAAACTCACCCAATTCAGTCCAATTGGAGGATATGGCAAATTTTCCGATAAACATTAATAAAAAGGTTAAGGAAGTACTTGAAAGGAATGGAGCTTTCCTGGTGAGAGACTGGATACGGGCCTGTAGAGAAAGTGAGAGGAAAAAAAATTTGTATGGACAATTGAAATTGAATTGGTTCCAGATAGGGATGGTGAACAAGTGGAATAGCAGTTATATGAATGAAGCTGGATTAGAAACAGGGAGGACAGTTTGAAGAACTAATTTTAAAAATAAGAAAGGGACAAAGAGGGATAAAGGGGTTGGTGAGTAAAATATATATAATGATAAATAAGGAAGGTAATCCACAGGAGGAATTGAAAGCAAGTTGGGAACAGGACTTAAAGATGAAGATAGAGGACCAGAATTGGAAAAATAAGTGGAAGAAAAGAATTATGAGAACCATGTCCTTGCCCAATGGGGTTGGATTGATAGACTATTTTGTATTTACAACTATATGGAAGATACTATATACTTCGAAATACAGGGCTAATTTTGAATTGGTAAACCGTGATCAAATAATCCTGATAAATTGGAATATATTGTGTAAACTATACCTATAGGAGGAGGGGGCAATTAGAACAGGGAGAGCAGTTGGATTGGTTAATCAGTGGGTGGTAACCAAGATAGAAGAAGGAGTGATCAGTGAAGTGAATGAGCCGGTGTAAACCTAAAAATCCTAAATTGGTGTGGACACGAGAACCAAGGGAGACATCCTCGGATCATAGTTATAGAAGATTGACTAGATTAGAACTTGAAATGAAAGGGGCAAATAAAGACAAGACTGACTCTAGTGGTGTGGGAAAATTACAAGATAAAGAGGAAAGTCTACAGTCAGAGCTTAGTGCAGCCTTTAAGAAAATTGAGTCTAGAATGAATAAATTTGAAACATTTCTGCAACAAAGTGACAGTATTAGAAGACAGGATAATTCAGACATAATTAAAGGGCAACAGGATTTAAAAGAGGTGTTAGACAACTTTAGAAAAATAATTAATGCAAAAGTTTCCCAAGTAGAAACAAAATTGAATATGGTAGAAGTAGAGCTTAAAGATATACAGGAAAAGGAAAGGGAGAGAAGTATTAAATTAGAGGATCAGAAGGAGAGATTATTTAGATAAGAATCTCAAATAAGACAAAGGAACATAGTGATAAGAAATCCCGACTCTTTAAAATCAAGGATATTAAAATGGATAGCTCAGTTAGAATTGGATAGAGGTATAGACCCAGAAGAGATACAAGGAGTATACAGGATAGGCCAGAAGAATACAGGTCAGACAATGAGACCGGTACTAGTAAAATTTACAAATTTAGAGTCAAAATTAAGAATAATGACATGTATAAAACATAAGGGTAGTGAAAGTCTACAAATAAAGGACAACTTTTGGAGGTTTATCACGATATATCGAAAGAATAACGGCTATGGAGGCAAAAATTTAAAACCAGTAACGAATTTATTAAGACAATAGGGTGTTAAATACAACTGACAACACCCTCAGAAATTAAAAATTTTCTGGATGGGGAAGACCTCGTTAATGAATACACAGACTGATTGTATGGATATTCTTGAATCCAATAATTTAATTAAGGATGGCACCCAGGAATGGAAAAATATGATGGAAGAACTTGTAAAAACTGGTTGTCAGAGCCCGAAGTAGAAATAGATCAGATTGAGTAAATTGGTACTAGTAGGGATGATTAGGCAGCCCCTGCGCATTTCTTTTGAAGGGTTTTAAGTATTACGTTATATGACAGGATCAAGAAACTAATAAATGGTTTATGTATATTTACACCAAGTAGAGCTTGTTTTCCACCTCGCATAATTGTTCAAGTTACATCAGGAACAGAAGAAGACACCACCACAAGGAATAGTCAACCCCTCATTCTCCAGTAATTGGAGGTGGTTCTGCAAATGGAGGGAACCGGGGGTACAAGGGAAGAAGAGGGTGGGGTAGGGGGGAGGATAGTGGGTTTGTATAGTCGGGATAAGGGTTTGTCACATGGATCTACAACTGCTTTAGCGGTAAATATGTAGAAAGTCAGGTATGAAGAAGTTTAGTGTAGCAACCTGGAATGTTAAGGGCATGGGCTGTTAAATGAAGAGGAAGAGGCTAGAAGCGACTTTAAGATTAGAAAAACCAGATATATTTCTCCAGGAGACCCATCAAAAATTTCAGCAGAAAAATAATCTATATCTTGGGTGGATACAAATATATGAAAAAGCCTTAGGCACGTCGAAATCAAGAGGTGTTGCCTCTCTAATCTCGAAAAGATTAGGTTTTACATTGAACAAATGTATGAGTGATGAGGAGGGTAGGTCTGATATATGGCAGCTAGCATTGAACAAGAAGTTAACTATAGAAATGAAAGCAAAAAGAGGTGAGAAGAGTAAAAGTAGCTTTTGGGAAACGTGGCAGCCTTTCATCTCATATGCTTTACCCAAAGAAAATAATGTCGGCCCAGGCCCGGAAATTCGTAAATTTTGGGAAAGATGGGTGGAGAGGTAAAGCTTTTACCATCTGTAGATCCAACTGTATAGCACGGGTGTATTATCTCATATTCAAAAATAAGAAATTTAAATATTGTATTACCAGGAGGTTACAAGTTGAATCTGGGAGATTCTTTGTTTCTATTATGTTGTAATTGTATGGTTTTTTTTATGTCTCTTTTTTTCTATGTATGTTTGTTTGTATATATGTGAGTTTATTTTAAAATAATAAAAATATTTTTTAAAAAATTATGAGAACCATGTCTGTTAGAGTCAAGGAACACAATTATAAAATGTTGTGGAGATGGTATTTGACCACAGTAAGATTACATCAGATAGATAATAAGAAAGATAAAATGTGTTGGCGATGTAAGAATGCTCTGGGTATGTATGAACATATGTGGTGGAGCTGCAACGTGGTAAAGGATTTTTTGGGGGAAATTGAAAATGAGATAAATGAAATTAGGGGGGGGAATTCAACTGGGATCAAATACCATTATGCTAACAGATGTGGAAGGTATAAATTTAAGTAAAGATGAAAAAGAGTTACTAGAAATAATGCTGACAATGGGTAGATTGTGTATCGCTAGAAAATGGAAAAATGATGTGAATATGAAAACTGAGGAATGGTACAAGGAAATGTGGGTTCTAGCATTGAATGATAAGTTAACATATGAGATAAATGTTTAAAAGGGTAATGTTAAAGAAAACAGATTTTGGAAAGTTTGGAAAACCTTTGTGGATTACTCATTGAAGGGAGAAGAATTGAATAGACCTGTACCTGCTCACAAGAGTTTTTGGGAATGATTTCAAAGACTTACTCCGTGCTCTCAAGGGCATAGTAAATAACACTTGGTGATTAGTTTTTTTCTGTTACCTTATTAATTTTATTATTTTTATCTTTAGTCGTGTAACTTTTGTATTGAAATTAGGAAGTGGAAGTATGATTTGGTAGATATAATATGTTAAAGAGGATATGAAATAATTTTAAATAAGTATATTGAGACAGCAAGAATTTAAAATTTAGAATTTGTATATTGGTTAATGGCATGAATGATATAAATATAAAAAAATTGATGAAGGGGGAAGCAATATAATATCAAGTCATAATCAAAGTATTTAGTAAGAGGGTTAGAATGGTTTGATGTTTTTCATTTATGTATGTGATTTTATGTATTTTGATGTTTGTCTTTATATATTGTATTTTTGTCAAAAATTTTAAAAAAATTAATAAAAAAAAGATAAACTCACCCAATTGTCATGACTTATTGCAATTTGAAAACAGAACCTTCAAAACCCACTGACTCTATCTAGCCTGAAAGTATCGAAAGGAGCTCTTGAGGCGCCTGTGCTATAACTCTTCGTTCATAAAAAACAAACAGGATAGGTCTTTCTTCTGGTTCAAACCACTGGGTGTTACAGATTTTAATACATGTATGTAAAATGCTTCTCTCTTTAATAAAACTTTCTCTAAATCAGTAGTAGAGTAATTCTGTGATTGCACTACCTCCAGGATTACAAACTTGAGTTTGTCGTGCGTGTGGTTTTTTTCAAGAGACCATGAGAGCAGTCTCGTTCTGGTGTCGAATTCGAGACCTGTGTTCGGCCACACATGTCCTAATTGGCCTCGTGGTCTGGCCCACATAGAGAAGACCACAGTGGTAAATACATAAATAAACAGAGAATGCAGTTCCACAATTAGAAAAACTATGCAATTTGTGTGAGAAGCCCAAATGGGGTAAGAAAATTACCCCAAGTAAATTTGCAATAGGTGCAATGCTGACACCTATAACGTCCAATGAACAGATCTAAAGAAGGGGATTTAATTGAACTGTCACTTCCGGAAATCATGTTGCCTATGGTTTTTGTCTGACGAAATCCAATTTTAGGACGATTAGTGCAGCCCTGGATGTCTGAGATGATATGCCAGTAGCGCAGAACATATTTTTTAATACTGTTGGCCAGGGTGGAGTATTCCATGGACCAAAACATACTTTTAGCATCAGATCGTTGTTTCTTTTCAAAGAAATTGACTCTAAGGAGTCACTGCTACTTTGTTGAAAGCTTTTTTAACAATGTCCAATGGATAACCTCATGCCAATAACCTATTATTAATATCCTGGGCTAAAATCGCTGTCCAAAGTGGAATTTCTTTTGGCGCATGACATCAAACTATACTGGATGTTATTCCGTGACTCGGGTGAAAGGATTGATAATTCAAGTAGTCATTGCGATCAGTCGGTTTTCTGTATAGTTTGGTGTTGATCCTACGTCCTTCATTGATGAAAACTGCCAAGTCCAAAAATGGAAGAGAGCATCTGTTGGACTCATGAGTAAACGTTAAATTGGGATTTAGTTTTCCTATCCATGAAATGAAGGGTGTGCTGAGTTTGAAGTCATCCAAAATAAAAAAAGTCATCAATATATCTTTTATAAAGAATAATATGCTCATAAAAAGGGTTGATGTCCAGATTTAAAATGGTTTTCTTTTCGAATTCAATCATGTATATATTGTCCACTGATGTGGCTAGGGGGCTTTCCATGGCCACCCCTTTTACCTGGAGGAAGAAATCATTCTTGAAACGAGAATAGTTTTTTTTCAAGACATAAATCAAGCAGATCCATTAAAAATGTGTTGGTGGAAATTTTGACGTTCGGGAACTCAGCACATTGAAAATTACCCTTCTAGCCTCTTCTATTGGAATGTTTGAGTATAAGAAATTAACATCCATGGATAGAAGACCCCCTGAGGGTGGAACTACCATGCCTTCAACCTGTTTCAGAAAATCGGAGGAGTTCCGTATGCAAGTAGGTGTTGCCTTGGCGAATGGACTGATGAAATGGTCTAAACATTTCGCTAAGGGTTCTAATACAGAATTTATGCAGGATACAATTGGTCTTCCTGGGGGGTTATTATCTATGGTTCTAGGTTTATGTATCTTTGGAAGAATGTGAAAAAGCGGGACTCTTGGAAAATCATTCCTAAGGAACCTATGGGTTTTATCATTGATATAATTGAGGGAAACAGCCTCATACAATACGGTGCGAATTACTGCAGCATAATGCTTTGTTGGGTCCCGGCTAAGTTTTTGATAATATTTGGTGTCCTCAAGTTGTCTTTGTGCTTCCTGTGTGTATGCTGTTCTGTCCATAATGACTAGACCCCCAACTTCATCTGCCTGTTAAATGACAATATTATTGTCCTTCCCAAGATCCTCTAAAATTTGTATCTCCTCCTGGGATAAGTTATTATAATGATTCACATACCTGGATTCCATTTGCTCAATGTCCCTTAATACCAACTTCTGGAATACGGCTATAGCTGGGTTATTTACAACTGGGCAGAAATTTGAGGGTGGTGCAAACTTATCTCTGAACACAGTTGGAAAATCTTTGAAAAAAGCTTTAGGTTTTAGCATCCTGGTTAATTTAAAAAGATCAATCCTGGTCGTGAAAGAGTGATATACGAATGTGGGTACAAAATTGAACCCCTTGTTTAATAACTGTGTGGGTAAGTGTCCTGGAAGATAGGTTGAAAACTAGGTTTTCTTCCTGCGTGGGAGGGGTTTCTGTTGCCCTAAAAAAGAAGGCGTGAACCCGGTGTTCCAATTTGCTGGCTGCCTTAAGTAATAGGTTTTTGAAGTTCCTTCGTCCCCCAAAGAGATAAGCAAGTCTTTATCAGTAGAATCCTGGTCCGATTGTGAAATTTGATCTTTCCAAGTTACTCTTTTTCTGATTCAATTTGAATTCTGATAGCGCCATTTGTAAACTTTGTCCTGGGAGTAGTCTGTTGCATCCCTCTCAAACTTCTTCTTCTTAAAAGCAAGCAGGGACACTCTGAAATCCTGCAACTTTTTTGGTAAGTCCATATAATTTTTATCAAAGGTGGTTTGAGACTGACCCGTTTTCATGTTGGTTTGAAGTTCGTCAATTTCTGCCTCAATATGAGTGATTTCCTGGTTACATTTTTCCACAATTAACAAGATTAAGTCATAGGAACATTTATTTAAAATGGCACACCATTTGTCTGTAAATTCATGGTCATTAGCAAAAAGGGTGGGACCCTTTTGTATCTGTAGACCTCTAGGGATGTATGATTCTCTGAAGTAGTCAGCTAAGCAAGCTGAATGTAATTCTAGTCTAGTATTTTTCTTCTCCAAATGTTCTAGTTTGGTCAAGTCTTCTGTATCCGATTCCCTGGAACCTCTTAGGGTACTTATATTACTAAGAATCCTAGTGGAATCTTCTTCGGTGTAAAAAAAGGAAGCCCCTTTGTCAAGGGTAGCCATGATGCCCAAAAGTACAATAGCAAGAAAAGGGCCAAACGGTAATGGACTAAGTGTGAAGAGAAACACCGTTTGAGGCACAATAACAAAAGTCTATGTAATTAATAATTCAATGAAATGGACTGTAACTGGTTCAAAATATGCTTTACTTGTCTTCAAGTCTTGTCTCTTTTTCAGGGCACCAACTGTTCCTTTAGCACCCATTTTGAGTATCTTCCACTGGGTTAACTCTGCCAAAGAGGTGTTACACCGCCAGTCTGCGGTAGAGGATGCCCTTGCTTATGGGTTCAGTTTCAGATTTTCATTCTCTTCCATTGGGTTCAGCTCTGATACCAACAGCATGTCACACCTTTTCGGAGGTTGCAAGGTCCTAGGCACCCCTCCCTTAATAGTCAGTCTCGTAGGAGCTGGCTTGCCCTTAGTACTCGGAATTTCTGGGTGCTCGTCTTGAGTGTCGGCATGACCGGCACTCTTCATAAAACCCTAGCCTGCCTAGGTCCTCCAGTGTGTCCACCGGTCATCCCATAGACCCTGGTTGACCCAACCCCAAATCTCCTAAATCCTGCTACGTAGGCTTGCTGGCCATCCCCAGGTCATCTGCTTCGGCGGAGGTTGTTTTCCTTTCTTATTATTTTTGCTAGGGTGGAGGAATGTTGTGTCCAAACATTATCTACGTATATTGCTTTAAGTTAAGTTCACCATTAAGTCTTTGCTGTATTCACGCCCTTTTCTGTAAGGCGCCTTGTTTGTATGTTATCAATGTTTCTGATTGATTTACGCAGGTTTCCCATGTTAAGTCCAGGCAAATGTATCACTGTAACTTCCGCTTCATCTGTATATATGTTGCTCCCTCATCCTGTTTCCCCCAATTCTGATTATTCCCCCAGTTCTGTTAAGTTTCGGTTGAGTCCAATAACACTCCGAACTGAGCTATAATAAATATCTTGTTGGTTAACCCTGATCTGCTGTGGCGTTGCATTTAATACTCGGACTCAACAGAACTCAAGCACTGAGAACACATGAATAAAAATTTCACACATCTATCGGTCAGAGTACAGCATATCAGTTGCCACAATGTCCAATTCATGCCCAGACAGGTGTTGAGGGGTGGCAGGTTTCTCCGCCAGAGAAATGTTTTCTTTGGCATTGACCCACACATTCCTAATTCCCTCCAGTCTGTTTTCATTTGGGATAGAACAATAGCATGCTGCAGCCAAGCAGCCAGTGAGCCAGGAAGACTTGTTTTATTAGGAAAGCCAAACAACTTTATTGTACATTAAACTAATTATTTACTTCCTGTGCCAAAAGGAGAGAAAAAATATGCTTCTAATTCTGTTTTTGTTTTCCAGAGATTAAAATTTTGAGACATTTTGTAGCTATGTGTCTTAGTGATTAAAATATTCATTGTCATGTGTCACTCTAGCATAGTATAAGGATTCTAGAATTCTACATAAAGTTTCTAGTTTGCATACAAGTTTGCATACAAACAACAGATATCTACTTTTCTAAGAAGGTTGTGAGTTCTTAGGAAAGGTATGATGATTCAGTGGAGTGGTTAACTGAGACATATTCTGTGCATTCTTGTGACCCCAAACCTTTTCAAAAAGGGGAAAGTGGATGTGCCTTATAGAGGACATTACCTGCTCAGTAACATAAGCAAGTCAAAGAAAGAAGCAATAAGATACTTGGACCAGGAAGCAGCTGGGATAACCAAGCTGTTGTTGACATAATTAAGATACAGTATTTCTGGAATGTGAGCAACTCAACTTTCTATGGCCTCTGATTTTATTGCTTAAGGCAGCACACTAGATATAGAGTAGTGAGAAAAAATCAACAACCTCAAGCAAACTAGAGCCTGCCACAGTGCTCCATTATGCAACCTTTTACAACTATGTCCCCTCCAGATGGTTTAGATTACATACTGGTAGTGATGGGAGGGTGACAGAAGAGAGCCATGCAAAGAGTAACGAAATAAAAATTACCAAGCTCTTTGCTCTACTCACTGGCAGCCCAAGGTCTTAATGACAGAATCAGCACCCCTCCCACTATGTCCTTTGTCTGCCTGCCTCTAACCTATTTTCAGCAAGTCCTCTGAACCATGACTGGAATGTAAGGATCCCCTGCCTCTGAGCACCATCTTTCTATTATCTCAAGATAAAAGCTTCAGAGGAATTCTTATCAGATTACTTTCTAAGATCCACCCACTAGCCATCCTCTTTTCCACGACAGACAGTGAACTACTTCTTGAAGTACCAGAAGCAATGCATGAATGGTGAAAAAGGAAAACACCGTCTCTCATGTCAGTTCCACAGCAGTTACCACTCAGTCGTTATGGCTTTTGGATATGGAGATCTCCAAAATCTTTAAAATACCAATGACTGTAGCCCAGATTGATAGGCTCATTGACAGACTTCATTTAATTTTTTAACAATCATTTGCAGAAATGTATGCTAGTGCAATCATTACATCTTGCAGCAAAGAATTCATTGAAAAAATTATGCATTTATTCTTTTTCTCTTCTGAATTTACTGCTGACCAATTTCACTTCATAACAATAATTCCAGCATTAATTGTTATAATTCTTAACATCAAGAACTGTAATGAGCAGGTAGGTTATGTAGATATTTTGTGGGAGAAACATTCTGTCAAATATCAAGGTCCTAAATTATTAAGAGCTTTATAAGTTACTATCTGATTACCCGGCCATGTCTGGTTTTTTTTTTTTACCGTAGGCCAGCCTTTCCCATGGAAACCTCATGGGATATGTGTGGGTCACTCCTGCCTCCCTTCCTCCATCTCTCTCTTCCCTCACCCGTCTCCTCTCTGCCTCCCTCACCCATCCCAAACTGGGACTGTGACATCCCTTCCTCCATCTCTCTCTTCCCTCACCGGTCCTGCTTCTCCGTTGACAGTCTGCCATTATCCGTTCCATACATGTGTCCCCTTTGCTTCCCTACCAGGGACTGTGACATTAGCCAGTTCAATTACATCATGATGATGTCACAATCAGGTGACCTATCTGGGGCTATGACATTAGCATCACTATGATATCACTGGGACACACACACACCCTCCTGTTGAGTATACTTCCCATTGCAGAGCATTTTAGGGGCACACACCCCCCATGGGGCTCGTGACCCCCCCCCCAGTGCTGGTCTCTGGAGGGCAAGGTACGTATGTGCCAATGTGCCAATTTTCAGCACGATTGGTCCAGGGGTGTGGATTTGTATAGAGCACATACAAGACCACACCTCTGTTTTTATATATATAGATGACTAGCACCATAAACAGAGAACCAATGAAGGTGTGCCAGAACTGGGGATATGTGTTCATATATGCTGGTGCTAGTAATCAGTCTAGCCCCTACATTTTGGGCCTGCTGGAATTTCTGTGCTGACTTTAAGGGCAGCCCTGTGTTACTCTTCCTCAGTCACATTTTTGTAACCTAAAACTCCCGAAATCATTAGCTTTTTTGTGAAAGGGCGGTGTCCCCAGATCCTTTTGAAACTTGCACAGTTTGCTTTTAGCTATCCTTTTCCTTTTAGTTTGTTGTTGTTCAGTTGCACAGGTGATTCTGACCCTTTGCAACCCCATGGACAATTGCAAGACAGGCACCCCATCCTCCACCATCCTCCTCAGCCACCCAGTTCTGTGCCCATTGTGTCAACAATACCATCTAGCTATCTCATTCTCTGCTGTCCCCTTCTTCTTTTATCCTCAACCTTTCACATCATCAAGGCTTTCTCAAGTGGATTCTCTCTTTTCATTTGATGTCCAAAGTAGTAGAGTTATATAAATCTGCTACATAAACTTGTGGAATTTAACTTATTGAAATGAATGTATTTTTCTACCAATCTACATATAAGTTTAAATTTTACAGAGTCTCAATTATTATGTTAAACATTTCAGCGGTTCAGCATCAATTCAATATAATGGTGTAAAGTTAATCACTTTTACTGAAGTACATCTATATCTATAAAACAGAGGTGTGGGTTTGTATGTTCTCTAAAGGAACCCACACACCTGGACCAATTTCGCTGAAAGTTGGCACATACATACCTTGGGCTTGCAAGATCAGCACTGTGGGGGTCACAAAACCCATTTGGGGGTTTATGCCCCCCATCGTGACACGCAAAGGTGACACTCCCACTGACAGGAGAAAAAATGACAGACCCACAGTACTGTGCATGCGCACCACAGCCTCCATCTCAGTCCGGGCTAGAGGGGGCGGCCGTGAGCTCCACGGCTGAGGAGAGAATGAAGAGCTGGCAGGCCTGGTCTGTTGCCAGGCTGAGGTAGGGTGGGGAGTGGGAAAGAAAGACTCGGCGTGCAGGTCCTGGAGGGTGAGGGAGGGGATGGGGGGAGCCCTCAGGCGAACAGCCCCAGTGAGGCGGGAGGAGAAAGAGATGGAAGGGCCATTTCTGCCTTCAGCAAAACTGGGAGGGAGGGAGGGCAGTTAGAGGAACATTTAAGAATCCCTTCCTACTTACATTTAAGAATTTTTTCCTGCTGCTAAGAGATGTTACAGTAGAATGGACTGTCCGCTGCTCAACTCTCAGTCCTTGACAATTTTGAAACCAAGATAGGATAGCTATTTTGTCAGGGATTAGCTGTGCATTGCCTGCATTATCAGGCAACAGGATTTGATTGACCTTGGGTTCTTATCCACTTCTTCATTTCTCTGATTCTGTAATGCTACAGTATATGTTTAAATGTACCATGGGTTGGGCCATTAGAATGCCATTTAACAGTGCAGGCAATGATGGAAGAGGCAGTGATGAAGAAAGCAGACCGGGGGGGTGGTGTTTCAAGATGGCGACGTGAGTACAAGCGATTCTATCAACTGCTAAAAGGTGGGACACAGAAATGTGGAATTAATCGTTAAAAAGAGCTAAAAAATATATGAGAGGCTGAAGAATTAAAAAATAGTAGCTGGCTGTTACCTCTTTGGAGAGTGGAGGCAGCGGAGACTGCTGGCCACAGAAGTGACTTAGGTGGGGAGGCGTGTCCACCATTGAGCTGTGTTGCTACAGAGAGGAGGTTTGAACGGCTGGGGGAAGACTAAATCCAGCATTAGCTGTGAGGTCCCATGCAGCAAAGAGGCAACAAAGGGGCAGAGAGGTTTGAGAAAAAGGCAGACGGAGTGGATTATTCGGCAGGTCCAAAGAGGAGCGCAAAAGATTGGAAGGAGCCTGGTTCGCAATTTATGAGTTGGAGGAGGCAACTGGAAGAGCGTTGGTGAGGCTGTGAGGCTGAGACGAGCGTACGGGCAAGAGGGGCCGGCAGAGTGAAGTTGGACTAGGGAGGAGAGCTAAAGAGGTGGATGTATGGAGGAAACAGAGGTTTATAACAGGCAAGTAGAGGCTACGAGGATCGGGGCAGGGAAGGGGCAGTCGGGGGGAAGCGGAGGCAAACCTCAGTTAGTCCTGGGTGGCCTTGCTCCAGAGACTGGGATTTTTGTTTTGTCTATTGGCTATTCCCACCCCTTTTCCCTCCCTTCAAAATGCTGTTAAGATTGAATGGGAGAAATAGAGATCAGTGACACTGAATTGAATTTAAGGAGACTGAGATTAAAGGGAAAAGAAAAAAGCAGAATTGAGCAAACTTTGAAGACATTTTTGAATCTGGACTTTTTTGAAATAATATATGCTGACCTTAACATAAGCAGATTCGGTTTTTGAAAAGGGGGTGGAAGGGATTAGGATTGACTCAATTATTATTTTTGGGAATTAATTAACACCTTTAATTTTTGAAATTTGATCAGCTGGATTTAAATTTTTAGAGAAACCCAACTTCAACTTTTGGATTTGAATTTATAAATTTTTGAACTTGGACTAATTTTTCTTTTTTTTCTTTTTTACTTTCCCTCCCTTTCCCCCCTCTTCTTTTCCTTTCTTCTTTCCTTTTCCTTTTTTCTTTTCTTCTCTCACTGAAATTTTTATGAAATCTAGAGTGTTTATATATCATTATCTACCACAATTAATTACCACAATTGTTGAATTGAATTAATTGATTTTATTTGACTTACTATTCGGATAACTTGCTGTATTCTAACCATACAATCAACTTGCTATTTTTTATTATTAACTAGAAATGAAATAAAAATTATATTTATTAATCACCTTTAAGCTTATTATCATAGCCATTAATTGAAATTAATTAATGTGATTTATTATTACAATTATTGATTAGATTTGATCTTTTGAATTATTTTTGATGTAAATCTGTTAGTTATTTTTAAGCATAATATTGAAAACCAGTCTTTCTTCTTGGGTTAGGTAATTGGAGTGGATTGAAGTTTAATTATATTTTAATAAAGTTTCTCGAGTCTGTTTATGAGTTGTAATTGGAAGAGTAAGTGGATGAGTTGGCGTCGTAGAGGCAAAGATAAAGAGAAGAAAACGGGCTGGTCAAGAGACAGAGAAACGTCGTCAGGTAGGAGTTATAAAAGATTGACTCGGATAGAAGAAGAGTCTAAAGATATGAAAAAGACCTTGCAGCAGGAGGTAAAGGACGTAGAGGAACAGGAAAAAGTGAAGAAGATTTTACAACAGCAGCAGCAACAAATGCAGTTACACAGACCACCTGTTGTAGCAGCAGCAACACCTGTGAAAATACCAGTGACAACTGCAGCAATAACAACAGCTATAGCACCCCCAGTTGCAGCTATAACAAATGGTTTCAGCAAAAAAATGACCTCCACAGTAGCTGCAACAACAACCACAATTATAACAACAGCAGTGACTACAGCAGCAATGACAGCAGTAATTACAACAACAGCAGTAACAACACCAATAATAGCAACCACAGCAGGAGGTGCAGCAGCACTAGGTGCCATCAAAAAAATACCTAAGGATACAAAGGGACCCAAGAGTGAATTCAAATTGATGTGGGAAAAGCTAGAAGGAAAGGAGACATTAATCAAAGCTGGGCAACACGAGCCACAAAAGAAGATGGGAGAAATGGCAGATAAATATGATAAAAGATTTGATGAAATAGAAAAGGGACAAGTTTTTTTAAAAAAAAGAACAGGAAGATATCAAAGAAGAAAGAAGGAAATTAAGTTAGATGTGAAAAAGATGAAAGAGAAGGCAAGAGATATCCATTGGAAAAACGTGTTGCAATGATGGAGGAGCAAATGAGATGTCCAAACATTGTGATTCGTAATTTATCTGAGAAGACTCCAGATCTGTTAAGAGACAGGATATTAGATTGGTTAAACAGCATGACGATGGAATACAGTTACTTCAGACGACATTCTAAGTGTGTATCGTCTTGGACAGAAAAGAGGTAGATAAAATGAGATTAATATCCCACATTAAACAAACAGGTCCAACAACCTTGAAGATTGATGGCGTAGATGTTGAGGTTTACAACGATATAGCGGTTGAGTAAAGACTTTGGCGTCAAACTCTGAAACCAGTTACAAAACATCTGATCAATAAAAGTATTAGATATAATTGGAAGTATCCAAAACTCAACTTTTTGGCATTTAGGCAGAAGATCTGTTGTGAGAGAGGGTGCCTTTGTATTGGACATATTGGTGGAGGCAAAATTATTGGAGAATGGCACCAAAGAATGGGAATCTTTAAAGCAAGAGTTGATAATGTCTGGAGGATTACGATTCGGGAGGAATTATGCTGACAGTACACCCGAGGGAGCAGAAGGAGGAAATTAGTTTAATTGCAGTTGAGCAAGTTCACCAATGCTCTGTTTCCATCTGATACGCTTCCCCCCTCCCCTCTTTGATTATTGAAGGCCTCTTTTTTCTGAAGAAAATGGGGAGGGTAAATAAGTTTTTTTGTAAGTTTTGTTTTTATTTTAAATTTGTATGTTTGGGATTAGGGATTTTTATTTTATTTTTGTTTGCATGCCTTTAGGGGGACATGGCTGCTCTAGGAATGGAGATGTAATAGATAAAAAATGAAGAAAGGGAAGGTAGTATCTTGGAACGTGAAGGGTACTCACTGTCATATTAAGAGAAGATTAGAAGCAGCACTCAGAAAAGAAAAGCCTGATACAATTTTTTTTGCAGGAAACGCATAAAAATGAGAAGTCTCCCCTTCACCCATTGTTGTGCAGGAGATTGAGGTCTGTTGAGGATGTCGAACTCTTGCTCCATCAGGACCATAATGAAATGATTACAGTATGTGTTTTTTGTAGATATTGTTAATTTACCTAGTATATTGTACATTGGATTCTGTAATCTTTGACATTGTTATTTTTTGAGATGTGATTTTTAAATGTTTTATATTATCTATACTGCTTTGTATTATTTATATTGCTTTGTATTATTTGTAAACTGCTTTGAGTTCCCTTAGGGAAAGAAATTTAGAAATTTAAGTATAAATAAAAAAGAAGTAGTAAACAGGTTATTTTTAGGTTGGAATAAGATTTATGAAAAAGCATATGGATCATCAAAGTCAAGAGGAGTTGCGATCCTTATCTCAACCAGACTGGATTTTGTAACAACTAAGATCATTTCTGATCCGGAGGGAAGATATTTGATAATTAATGGGAGAATTGATGATGAGGAGATAACGTTGGCAAAATATATACGCTCCTAATGATCATCAAAAAATTATTTTAGATAAAGTGTATGATATCCTGGAAAGAGAAAGATGTTCAAAGTTGATTGTAGCAGGAGATTTTTATCTAATCAGATCAACAATTGACTAACATGACTAGGTGTAGTAAAGGGTTGAAAACACAGATTATAGATAACTGAATGTTAGCTCGAGGATTAAAGGATACATGGAGAGAACTTCGTGGAATGGAAAGGGCATATACTTTCTTCTCCCAGGTATATAATGCATATTCAAGGATTGACTATATATTTGTTTCAGAAAATTTGGTTAAAAATTTAGAAGTGAAAATGGGATATTTAAAGAATCAGATCATGCTAGATTGATGCTGGAATTGAGAATTGAAGGAGAAAAGGATGTAAGGAGTAATTGGAGATATGATGCCAGTTTATATAGGGATCCTAAGATTAGAGAGCGGATTATAGAAAAATGGGAAGAAAGTTGGAAGTGGAACGATAATGGGGAAGTAAATTATAATACGATGTGGGACACCATGAAGGCAGTTTTAGAGGAGAAAGTATTAAGATGTTCAGTATTAAATGTAGACAGGTTAAGGAAAAAATGAAATTGAGCAGGAAATAAAGAGGTTACAAGAGGAGCATGCGAAGACAAAAAATAGAAAGATCTACGATAGTATGCAGAAATTGAAAAAGGAACTGGTGGGGAAAGATATTGAAAAGGTAAAAAGAAATTTGATATATCTAAAGAGAGAATATTTTAAATACAGCAATAAGAATCCAAGATTATTAGCAAGGATGGCTAAGGAAAAAAGAGAGAAAAGAGAGATTGGTTTTTTGACATCTAAAGGGGGAATCAGGTGCAATAAGATGAAAGATAAAATTTAAATAGTTAATGACTTCTATCAGGAGCTATATTCAGAAAAGGAAGTTAATATTGAAAGGCTAAGAGAATATTTGGGGAAACAAATAGGTCAAAAGTTAAATCAGGAGCACAAGGATTTAATGGAAGAAAGAATAACGGAAAGTGAAATTAAAGATGCTATTACAAAATTGAAAATAGGCAAATCACCGGGGGAGGATGGTTTATCTTCAGAGTTCTATAAGGAGTTTAAAGAAATAATTATCCCAAGATTAGAAAAATTGTCAAATTTTATAATGGACTAGCAGAGTTTGCCCGGCGGTGCCAGGCTGTTTTACATTGTGTTGGGAGGTTTTATTTTTGGTAATGTTTGTAAAAAAGAGGTTAGTCTGTAATTGTTCTTTTAAATTTTTTAATTTATGCACAATTCCTTTATGTTTTCATTTGTTAAATAGATTGTATTGTTGTGATACTTTACAGTAATAGCAACTTGTATTTTGTAATTTTTCTAATGTGTTTTTGAATATTTGCTTTAACATATACGTTAATTTTTGTTACTATGCTGGGCTGTTATAAACTGTGATCAGTTTGTTTGGTTTTTTTGTGGATTAAAAAAAGAACAAAGGGTTATTTAATTTTTTCTAGATTTTCTATTTAACCAAATAATATTGTAGTATGTGAGCTTTTTTAATGGTTGTATCGTAGGTAATGATTTTAAAAATGTGAAAGTACATTTTTTTACATTCAATGTTTTTAAACTGTGTTTAGATGTTTTGGGGTTTTTTTGAGTTAAAACTAAACACAGGATTTTAGAAATCTTTTTATGTTATTTTTTGATATATATTTGTGATTTGTGTAAAATTGTGATTTTGTGTTATATTTTTGACTTGTTTTTACTCTTTTGGACTCTAGGTGGGGCTGTTAAGTCTTTTTGATTTTTTTTTACTATTGTGCCCTGCAGGTGGGGCTGCTAGGGGTTTTGGTTTCATTTCAGGTGTTTTTTTCTCTTCTGGCCTCTGGGTGATGCTTCTTCCGGTAAGTCGTCTTTGTTTCTTCATTTCTGCTCCAGTCATTGTGGAGGGAGGACACGCTGGTAAGTTGTCTGGTTTTCTTTCTTCTGGGTTTTTCCTTTGTTTTGGTTTTGTTTTGGTGGACTGGGAGATGTTTCTGTTTGGTCTTTTGTGTGTTGGTTTATTTTTAGTTTGGTTTAATTGGTTTGATTATTTCTGGTTGTGTTTAATTTGTTTTATTTTGTTGTTGTTTGTTTGTGTTTTTGTGTTGTAGTTAGGTGTTTTGTTTGTGGTTTAGTGGTGTTGTGGTGTTATGGAAGTATTTGTTTGTGTATTTTGTGGTTTATTTATTTTTGTTTATTAATGTTTTTTAAATTATTGATTTATTTTTGTTTTATTATTTTGTAATAGTTTTGGTGCTTGTTTTTGTTGGTTACTTTTTGTGTATGTTGTTGTTTAGGGGTTGTTTTGGTGCACATGCTCACACACACTGGGCAGGTTTGAAATGTCCAGACCAGTATGCGTGTGCTGTATGTGCTGCGCCCGGGTGAGGAGCTCTAGGAGGCGAAGGCAACGACCGGAGGCCCATTCGGTGCCTTTGCTTCCTGGGGAATTGGTTTGCTTTCAATGGGGGGGGGGGGGGGGTACTGGTGCATCCCCCCTGAAAGTGAAACACTTCCTTGGGAAGTAAAGGCAGCAACTGGAGCCTCGTTCGCTGCCTTTCCTTCCCGGGGAATTGAGTCGCTTTCAGGGGGGATGCTCCAGTACCTTTTCCCCCCTTGAAACCTCCCCTGGTTTTTCTGGGTTTTTTCTACCCCGGCTCAACTTTCCTTGAGGCCGGTGGTGGTCTCGCCGTGTCTTCGGCGGGGTAGCGTGGAGGAGAGGGAGTCCCTCTTCTTCCCGTTGCTCTGGGAAAGAAGGACGGCGGGTTTCTTGCGGTGGCGTTTTTTGGCTATTTATTTTGTGTGGCTGTGAGGCGCTGAGTCTGCCTGCTGGGGACTTGCGCTTCCATTGCCTTTTGTAAGTTTATTTTTTGCGCGCCGGCTTTCTCAGCGTTCTGCGCGCTCACGGTGTGCAGGACGCTGGGACTTGTATTTTGTGTTTGTGGTTTGTGTTCGTGTTGCAGTTTTTTTTAATGCGGCTCAATTTTGATTTGCCGTGCCGCATTTCCCAATGTTCTTTTTGCTCACGCCTCTCAGCCTGATTGGTTGTTGCGCGGCACAAGGAACGTTGGGAATTGAAGTTCTTTTTCTTTGTTTGAGTTTGTTGGTCTCCTGCCCCACTGCCGCATTTCTCAACCCAACAGTTACCTGCGTACCCAGTTCGGGCAAGTGCACGAAGTCTCAGTACGGGCTAGTATGGCCGGGTGCAGGATTCTTTGTCACATTCCAACAGTTAACGCTCAGATTTATAGGTATAGATGGAGGAATAATTCCAGCTTCTTGGTTCAGATCAGTGATTGCACTGATTCCTAACCCTGGAATAGATCCGAAAAATAAATAAATCTTATAGACCCATATCTTTAATAAACCAGGATGCCAAGATATTTACCTCTATACTATCAAATAGATTAAATATGTTTATGAGAAATTATATAAACATGGACCAAGCTGGCTTTCTAAAAGGGAGGCATTTGACAGATTTAACGAGGAGAGTACTGGACTTATTGGACACGGCTGTACGAAAGAAAGAGAAGGTAAGATTAATGTCATTGGATATTTTTAAAGCATTTGATTCAATTCAATGGGTAACAATTAAAGAAATAATATCTTTTTATGGATTTGGATCAAAGTTTTAAAAAACCATAGAGCAATTGTATCAGCAAGGTACAGCAAAGGTTAAAGTAAATAATGTCTACACAGAAGATATAAGACTTGAAGCAGGAATGAGACAGGGGTGCCCACTATCTCCAATTTTATTTATAATGTCAATAGAATTACTTGCAATGGTTATTAGAAATGATAATAACATAGAAGGTTTGGTGGGAAATAAAATAAGCCTTTAAGCAGATGATACACTGGTGATCATGAAACATCCAACGAAGTGAATGGAAAAAATTCAGGAGCATTTAATGGACTTTGAGGATATGACGGGGTTAAGAATAAACTGGGAGAAATCTGAAATGATAACCTGTAATAGAGTTTCGACAATTAAAAGTTAGAGTAGGGAGGAGATGTTCAGCATACTTTAAGCAGTATTCTAGGATAGATTATATTTTGGTGTCAGAAAATATGATTAACAGATTGGAAAACGTAGAAGTGGGTATATTCAAAGAATCAGATCAAGCTAAAAAGATATTGGAATTAAATTTAGATGGAATGAAGGAGAGGAAGATCAGTTGGAAATATGATGCAAAATTGTTTAGGGATCAAAAATAAAATAAAAAATGATAGTTAAAAATTGGGGAGAATATTGGAATTTGAATGATATGGAGGATGAAACAGATGGAATTTTGTGGGATACCATGAAGTTGATGTTCAGATGTGAATGCATTAAATTATCATGTATTAAAAACAAGCAGTTTAAAGAAAAACAAAATGAAATTGAGAAGGAAATCAAGCGGCTTCAGGAGGAACACTTTCAATAGAATGCAAGGATTAAAGATGGAACTGATAGGAAAAGATATTGGAAAAGTGAAAAGAAATTTAATATACTTAAAGAGAGAATATTTCAAGTAGAGTAATAAAAATTCTAAACTATTAGCAAGAGCGGCTGAGGAGAAAAGAGATAAAAGAGAGATAGGAATTTTGGTAAATAAATTTGAGAAAAGATGTAATAAAATAGAAGAAAAATTGAGATTGTGAAAGTCTTCTATCATGAATTGTATTCTGAAAAAATAGAAAGAGAAAAATTGAAGGAATATTTTTTAAAATGGTCTAAGATTAAAATAAATCAGGAAAACAAAAATTGTATGGAGGAACAGATATCAAAAAAAAGAAATTATTGATGTAATAAATAAATTGAAGATAGGTAAATCACCAGAGGAAGATGGATTATCATTAGAATTCTATAAGGAATTTAAGGAGATAGTGGTCCCCAAAATTACGGGACTTTTTAATTATGTACTGGAAGGTGGAAAAAAGTCAACTTCATGGTATAGATCAAACATAATTCTGATACCTAAGCCAGAAAAATTTTTGGAAAAAAATTGATTCGTATAGACCTATATCATTAATGAATCAGGACGCTAAAATAATTACCGCAATTTTGGCAAACAGATTAAATAAATTTATGAATTTAATATGGACCAGGTAGGATTTATGAAAGGATGATATATGGTGGATCTAACGAGAAGGGTTGTGAACAAAATAAAGAAAAAGTTGGACTATTGTCATTAGATATCTATAAAACATTTGATTCGCTTCAATGGATAACTATAAAAGAGATGGTAGAAAATTATGGATTCGGAACAAAATTTAGGAGAGTGATAGAACGATTATATCAGCAGCTTACTGCCAAAATGAAGGTGAACGATGTCTTTACTGATGATATTAAGTTAGAGGCTGGGACAAGACAAGGAGACCCATTATCATTGACATTATTTATTATGGCAATGGAGCTGCTGGCAAATGTGATAAGAGAAGATAAAGAAATAGAGGGATTAGAGGGTAATAAAATTAGCTTGTATGCCAATGATACTTTGGTAATAATAAAAAATCCACAAAAATGTTAGTGAAGATACAGTGTCACTTTAAAGATTTTCAAGAAATGACAGGACTAAAGATAAATTGGGATAAATCTGAAGCAATCCTTTTTAATGTAGAGAACGAGGCTCAGGAAAGAATAAAGGATAAATTTAAAATACAAATTAAGGATAATGTGAGATATCTGGGAGATAAATATTTCAAATAAATTCGATGATCTAAAGAAATTGAATTACGGCAAGTCAGAAAAGGAAATTAAAGATAAGATACAGCGGTATAAAAAATTAAACCTATCTTGGTTTGGTAGGATTGTGCTATGTAAAATTAAATTGTTGCCGAAAATTAATTTTCTGTTTGATACCCTACCGATTCAAATTAAGGAAAAGGAAATTAAAGTTTTTCAAAATCTATTAAATAATTTGTGAAATGCGGGAAAAAGAGCGAGAATATTGAAACTTCTCTGGTATTCATCTCAAGAAAATGGTGGACAAGGATTGCCGAATACTAAGAATTACTATAAGGCGTACCAATTAAAAAATGTTGTTAAGGTTTTAACGAGAGAAGAGGTAATATGGGGAAAAATTGAGATGCGGGAATTGTCTGAGCTTGGAAAAGCAGGTTTTTTGGATAAAAATAAGATAAACATCGGCTCAATGAACAAAATGTTAAAAACAATGATTGAAACGTGGATAACTGTAAAAGGAAAATTGGCTCCAGATATATCTCCGATCATAGAGTTAAAATGACTTGAAAGGTTTTCCATTACCGATGGATAGTAAGACGGAAGAAGTAATTACTTCTGTTAAAAAACTGGTTAAAGATTTGTAAAGACAGAGCAAAGAAATTGGATATATAAACAATTAAATCTGAACTGGTTACAAGTTGTGGCTGTAAATAAGTGAAACAAAAATACACAGAATAAAATAGTTTGGAGAGAGGCAGAACAGAATTTGAGGAGTTGGTGTATAATCTAAGATCAGGACAAACAGGAATTAAGGGTTTAGTAAGCAAATTATATAAGATGTTGAATCAGGATGTAAAATCACATGAATTCTTAAGAACAATGTGAGAACGAGATTTAAATATAAAAAATTAGTGAAGTAAGTTGGAAAAACAAATGGAAGAAAAGAATTATGAGGACCTTGTCTGTTAGGGTTAAAGAGCATAATTACAAATTGTTATGGAGATGGTATCTGACTCCAGTGCGCCTGCACGAAATGGATAACATGAAATCAAATGTGTGCTGGAGGTGTAAAAGCATGCTAGGAACATACATGTCATGATCTTGATGAACCAAACTTCTACCATTTTGTCTCTGACTCCATCTCAAACTGCTTGGCTATAGCACACACCCTCTGTCCTTGAGTCAAGGCCAGAGCAAAGGTGGGGGCCAGGAGCACTTGGGAAAGTCCTTAGTCCTTATCTCGGTCTCTAACCAATAGAATAAAACTCCACCTGTACCTGTTAGGAGGGGAAAGAGTCAGGCATTCTAATTGGAAATCTCTTATCAGTAGATTAAGCTGATTGGATTTTCTTATCTAGTGGGAGGATAATTATGATTGGAAGCTCTTATCTGATATAGGAGTGGCCTTCTTTCATAGGTTCATCTTATCTAGACCAAACCTCTAAGGAGGAGCAATTTTCCTATTTAATGAGCTCCCTTTAGCTTTCAAATCGGGCTCCTAGCTCGAGACCAAGAGTTTCGCTAGGACTTTGCCCACCATCTCTGAGAAGAGATAAAACATCTAACGGAGCAAGTCCTGCCCAGGACTCTGCCTAAGGGAGCCAAAACTAACTTTGTTTCTATTCTGTATTCTGTCTTTGTTTCTTTTTCAGATGCTATCCTTAATTTATTTTATTTTTATTTATATTCAAATTTATATAGCCGCCCAAATCACGAAGACTCTGGGCAGCTTACAATCTTAAAAACCTTTAAAAAGAACCAAATTACCCCACTAAAACCCCCACACATATTAAAAAGAGGAGAATTACTTTGATATTAAACAAACCAGCAGGTGGGGGTCACGACATCTTCAGGACCCCACACCTTCCCCGCCAGCCATGTTTTCAGATCTTTCCTGAAGGGCAGCAATTCCATCTGCAACCTTAGTTCCACTGGCAGGAGGTTCCATAGGGCGGAGTGGACACAGAGAAGGCCCTCCTTCTTGTGCTAGAGAGATGGGCCCCTCTAGCAGATGGTACAAGCAGAGAGCACCTCCGGTCCGCTCTGGTTGGATGGACAGATATTCTTGGGGTGATGCGGTCTCTTAGGTATTCTGGCCCACTATCATGTAGGGCTTCAAAGGTAATGAACAGCACCTTGAATTGCACCCGGAGGCAAATTGGAAGCCAGTGCAGCTCCCGAAGCAGTGGTGAGGTGCGAGCATAATGCCCACACCCCATCACCACCTGAGCAGCCGCATTCTGGACCAACTGCAGCCTCCAGATGGTCATCAAGGGCAGCCCCATGTAGAGTGCATTGCAATAATCTAGTCTAGAGGTGACCAGAGCATGAGTGACCATGAGTAAGGAGTCCCGGTCTAGGAACGGGTGCAACTGGCGAATCACCCAAAGTTGGGCGAAAGCCCTCCTGGCCACAGCCACTACTTGATCTTCAAGCAGCAGTCATGAGTCCAGGAGGACCCCCAAGTTGCGCACCAGGTCTGTCTGGGGCAGACTAGCCCCTTCGAAAACCAACGATGATAACACCGGGCCCCTAATCCATAGCCACTCAGTCTTGCCTGGGTTCAGTTGTGATCCATTGTCCCCCATCCAGACCCCAACAGCCACCAGGCACTCGGACAAGACTTTGACAGCATCACTGGGATCACCATGAGACGAGATGTACACTTGGGTGTCATCCGCGTACTGATAGTACTGCGCCCCATGGGAATGGATGATCTCACCCAGCAGTTTCATTTAGATATTGGAGAGGAGACAGAACCGATCCCTGAGGCACCCCATATTGGTGTGGCCTAGGGCTGGACGTCTCACTCTCCAACCACACCGACTGGGTACAACCCCTCAGGAATGAGGAAAACCAGGACAACACAGTGCCCTGGACCCCAATCCTCGGAGCCGTTCCAGAAAGATACCGTGGTCAACGATATCAAAAGCCGCTGAGAGGTCAAGGAGAGCAAGGATGGTCGGATGGCCTCCATCCCTTTCTCACCAGAGATCATCCATCAGTGCGACCAATGCCGTCTCCATACCATGTCCGGGCCTGAACCCTCACTGAAAGGGGTCCAGATGATCCGCTTCATCCAGGACCCCCTGCAACTGCCGCACCACCTCCTTCTCCAATACCTTCCCCAGAAAGGGAAGGTTGGAGACTGGCCTATAATTGGCTGGAATTGCTGGGTCGAGAGCAGGTTTTTTTAGGAGGGAGCACACCAAAGCATGTTTCCAAGGTGCAGGAAATACCCCCTCCCGTAAAGATGAATTAATTATCGCCCTGACCCAGCTGCTTGTCACTGCCTTAGATGCTTTCACCAGGCCGGCAGGACAGGGATCTAAAGGGCAGGTAGTAGCATGAACAGCTGCAAGGAGCATGTCCACTTCATCAGGGATAACTGGGTCAAACCGATCCCAGATGACACAGCAAGACTGTGATCCGGTCCCCTCCTGACTCTCCCCATCCACACCAGGGTTCAGTCCCGAGCGAATCTGAGTGATTTTATCCATCAGGTAATCAGTGGAAACCTCAGCCGAACCCTGCCAACCAAGTACCGGCCCCCCTCTACCGAGGAGAGACCTGGTCACCCTGAACAGGATGGCTGTGTGATTATCCGCAGATGCAATAAGGGTGTTGAAATATTGCCACTTCACCACCCTTATCGCCACCAGGTAGGCCCTAATAGCGGTTCTAGCCACTGTCCAGTAAATATCCAACAAGGATTTATTGAGTGGACATTGAGTTAATCAGGTGTACCCAGGTTTTCCATAGCTCTCTGCTTAACACGCTATCACATTTACAATTCGCATACTCTCGGAAGGAAGGAAGGTGTGGAATCCGCTCAGCAGGCTGAGGTCTGGATTGCAGGAAGTGACAGGAACAGCTGTAGTCGGGAGTGTGCATGGCATTTAAAAAGGAATATTGGAGCAGCCTCTGATTGCTAAAGACCTCCGTTTCCTACGTCCTAGCCTAGTTGTAAGCGCGATAGTACGTACATATGTGGTGGGGATGCAAAGAGTTAAAGCCTTTTTGGGCAAAAATTGAAAAGGAGATAGAAGAAATAATTGGTGTGGACATTAAATTGGAATCAGGTACTGCATTACTGACTGAAGTAGACAACTTGAACATAGATATTTATATATAAAAAAAGACTTGTTAACAATTATGTTGACAACTGCAAGGCAGTGTATACCCTGTAATTGGAAAAATGAGACTAAATTAAAAATTGAAGATTGGTTCAAGGAAATGTGGATAATCGCATTAAATGATAAACTCACATGGGAATTAAATAAGAAAAAGGGAATAATAAAGGAAACAAATTTCATGATATTTGGAAATCATTTATAGAATATACACTAATTAAGGGAAAAGGGAGTGTACCAGTGTCTGACCAACTGGCTTTTTGGAAGTGAAATAGGTATTTAAAAGAAAACTCAGTCTTCAAGGCAATGTAAATATCACTGAGGTGTTTGTTTGTTTGTTTTTTGCTTGTTTGTTTTTGTCAAGGCATGTTTTAGTTTATCGAGATCTTATTTTGTCATTTTGCTATAATTTTAAAGTGGTGGATAAAGAATATAAACAAAAGAGAAATGTAATTAAGTAATTAAAATATTGAATATACTGTATTATATTTAGGTACAAACATCAAATTAAGGACAAATAATTAAGAAAGAAATTAGGATAAAAGGGTAAGATAAGTATAGATATTTATACAGAGTAGTTTAATTGTTTTCTTGTTTATTTTATTCTTTAAAAATGTGGTGTACTTTAATTAGTATTTGTGTTTTCTGACAACTGATTTTGCTTTATTTGTCATCTTTTTGTATTTTAGTCTGCATTATTACATGTATTTTATCAAAAAATAAAAAATGATTTAAAAAATGAGAGTTGTTAATTTTACTCAGAAATTTACAGCCATAGTACATTTTTCATTAGAGATATGACATGCATCCTCCTGCTTTTGCCACCAAGAGGCAGGTTACTAGATTTATGTGTTCTGTACCATTAATTCAGAGTCAAGTTATAACAAACCTAATTGCTTTCAAGATAAGTGAAATATGGGTTTCCATGGCTAAGTAGAGATTCAAACCCAGGTCTTCTGAGTCCTAATCCCCCATTCCATCCACTACATCACAGTGTGTAACCCTTATAATATCTTTGAATGCTCCTATATAGGAATATTGATCAAGTATTTTGTACAGATATCTAGCAATTCAGAGAGAAATCTAGCCTTTAAAGACATCTGCATAGCTGTTTTTTTTAAAAAAATACATATTGGGAATTTTTGCTTCACGTAGATTCAATAATCTCAAGGTTACAATCCAGGAAAACGTCCCCTGTATGATTCTTCAACATTCTAGGCTGGCTTATTTTATATTAGGGGGAAAAGCAGATGGCCAAGCAGTTAGAATACCAGACAAAAAGCGATACCGCTAGGAAGAAGTCCAAAATGCCAATTTATTATATATTTCTCAATAGTAATATTCAAGTCAGAATGCAAAAAACAAAAAACAAGGTAATATAAATCTTGATTCCAGAAAATCCACATGTGAATTGTATTAACTTCATACAGAGCTCAAAAATAATGCCTAAAAGGGTTAAGTCACAAAAAATATCACTTATAATAATAATAATTGTTAATTTCAAGAGTTTATGATCAGAAGATATTTTTCAAAAGTAAAGTTGTATCAACATGAAGATAAGGGGTAAGGCTCAAAAATAGAGTCAGAGTTCCAGTATAATCCAGTCTTTTACTTGCGGCTTCGTCAGGAAAAGTTATCTAAACATAATAAAACTAACAATTTAAGTAAACAAAAACAGTATAATACATATATACATTTTATATATTATGACAACAGTATGACAACAAGATATGGAGAGAGCATAAAAATACATGAAAAATACCTGTAATTAGCATCACGGAGCCTCTAAATGTGTATTTTATATATATATATATATATATATATATATATATATATATATATATATATATATATATATATATATATATATATATATATATATATATATATATATATATATATATATATATATATAATAAATTGGCATTTTGGACTTCTTCCAAGTGGTATCGCTTTTTGTCTGGTAGTTTATATTAGGCCCTTATCTGTATGTGAGCCAAGAAGCACCAGTCAGGACAGGAAATCATGGGAATAGAAATGGGGCTGTGTTTTGTAACAATCCACTTACTTCCAGGGAGAACCCAGGAGTTTTCCAGCTTCCTGGCAATGGGATTGCACCTGATCCTGCTTCTCTGGCCCAGGTTGGACCCAGCAGTTCAGAGCTTTTCCTATCGTTGTGCCCAGTCACTCCTGACCGAAATCTAGGTAGTGAACAAAGGATGCAAGTGGAACTAGTGTAGATTCAGGTAACGTGCCAATTAATCACTCCAGAGTCTCTTCAGGCATTTTAAAACTATATTGAAAACATAGCAAGATTCAGGATACAGTCCATCTCAAAGTAGAAATAAAGCAAGCATGTTCCAGGGATAGCCCATAAGCCTATAGGTCCCCCCTTTCTCCCAAGCCTCAACATTTTGGCTGCTTGCAAAGCAGGCATTCCAGAGAGTGCCTCTGTGTGTGTGTGTGTGTGTGTGTGTGTGTGTGTGTGTGTGTGTGTACCTCTTCCCCCCAGTCCACCTTTGGCCCTACCCCTCAGGGATTCCAACCAATGATCTTACAGCAAGACATATCAATTACACATTAGGTTCCATTTCTTCTCCTCCACGAGGAAACCACAGGGCAAGAATGTTTACATTCTTTATAACTCCCACAGATTTGAAATCGCCATTTTGAAAAAGACACAGGGTAATTAAGTGACTACAGAGCTCATGGAAAAGCACAGTTAGAACAGGACTTTTCTGTGACTTTTTTTTTGTGACGTAGATTTCTCTTTGTGCTGTTCACTGCAGGGAGGTGGCAGCGTTGCATTATGGGTTGTTACTAGGCATGAACTGTTGGCTAGACTAAGTTTTTCAGTGTTTTTAGGAATTTTAAGGATTTCTATAGTTTAAACGTTGGGGATTTTATGTACACCACCCAGAGTCGCATGTCGATTGGGGCGGCTATACAAATTGAATAAGTAAATAAATAACCTGGTTATCTTGGAGAAATGAAACCTAATTTGTAATAGCCATGTAGGTAGGGTTGCCATAATTCTCTCCCACCAAACCACGACAGCCATATGACATCACTGCATTCTTCAAACTGCATGTGTCATGGAGACCACAGCTCTAAGACCACACAGAACCCCCATCCAGGGCGGGCAGCCACCATCAGTTTTTAAAAAAGCTTTGGTCAAGAGGTTGTTTCCCATATGATTCTTCTTGCAAAAGGTTCTATTTTTATTTCTTTTCCCATTTCTGCCCCAACTCCTGCCAACCTAGCAGTTTGAAAGCAAGAAAGTGCAAGTGCTGTAGATAAATAGGGACTACTTTGGTGGGAAGATAAACAGCATTCCATGCACTCCGGTGTCTAGTCATGCCTGCCACATGACCATGGAAACATCTGCAGACACAGACAGCACTGGCTCTTCAGCTATGAAGCAGAGATGAGCACTGAACCCTAGAGTTGGATACGACTGGCTTTCGAGCAAGGGTGACCTTTACCTTTTTAAAATTTCTTGGGCCACTCTTTAAACCACCCTTCCTCCCCCTGAGGTCACCCCTCCCCTTCACACACACACACACACACACACACACACACACACACACACACACACACACACACATTGAGGTAGACTCACCTTAAAACCCCACACAAGGATCCCTTGGAGGAAAGTTTTAAGGAGGGGCCTGGAACGGCCTTATAGTAATTCTTAGTATTCGACAATCCTAGTCCACCATCTTTTTGAGATGAATACCAGAGAAGTTTCAATATTCTCGCTCTTTTCCCCGCATTTCACAAATTATTTAATAGATTTTGAAAAACTTTAATTTCCTTTTCCTTAATTTGAATCGGTAGGGTATCAAACAGATAATTAATTTTTGGCAATAATTTCATTTTTTATACCACTGTATTTTATCTTTAATTTCCTTTTCTGACTTGCCGTAATTCAATTTCTTTAGATCATCGAATTTATTTGAAATATTTATCTCCCAGATATCTCACATTATCCTTAATTTGTATTTTAAATTTAGCCTTTATTCTTTCCTGAGCCTCTTTCTCTACATTAAAAAGGATTGCTTCAGATTTATCCCAATTTATCTTTAGTCCTGTAATTTCTTGAAAATCTTTAAGGTGACACCTGTATCTTCGCTAACATTTTTGTGCAATGGACAACTCTTCACTTTCTGTCCTCCCTCTCTAGGAATAGTGACTCTATGAAATGAACCCTTTGTTTCCGGGATTTTTACATGTTTTTTCTTGAACCAGCCAGGACTGCTTCAACCCAGGAAATTCCAGGAAATTGGGACATATGGCAACTCTATATGTAGGACTATGTATGGTGATTGGCTGGGACTCTTGGGGGGGGGGGTCCAGAGGGTGGAATTTGTTGAAGGAGATAAAAAAGGAAAGGAGGAGAAAAGATGTACCTTTTGATCTACGTTCTTTCCATGGTGTGTAAGTCTATGGGATTGTTTTGAACTCAGCAATCATGTAGTCTTCTAGAGTAGAGGGGAGCCCTCAGGGCTTCCACAATTAGATAGGTTGTCATTATTTTAAATGTGCTTTCTGAACTGAAAAAGCTTTATTTGCCCAGAATTGTTTTGCTTCCTGAAATTAAGAAATATGTAATTGGTTTGGCTATAATAGATCTTTAAAAGACATGAAGATGACTGGAGTTGTTTATTATACTATCCACTACCTTACTAACAGCTTGAATCAGGTCAGGACATGTGAGAAGGCAAGCTAAAACCCTGGATTGCTTAGCCATAGGGCGTCAATTCAGTTGCGGTCCTACTTACTTGCAGGCCCAAGGGTCTGTTCGGGAGCAATGGGTCTGTTTCACAGGATACGGAACTATTGATTGGTTTATAATAGGAAAAGGAGTACGACAAGGCTACATATTGTCACCCTGCTTATTTAACATATATGCAAAGTACATCATGCGTAATGCAGGGCTGGATGAAGCACAAGCTGGAATTAAGATTGCTGGGAGAAACATCAACAACCTGAGATATGCAGATGATACTATAAAAAAGTGAAAAATACCTAAAGAGCCTCATGACGAGGGTGAAATAGGAGAGTGCAAAACACTTTGTTCTTACAATATTATGATGGTAAACCCATGCTGTATACATTTTAAAAAATAATTTCAAAGTCTTTTAAAAAGTAGGCTAAAATACATAAGACATACTAGCTTTCTGTGAAGGGAATTTGTTCCATGTGGAGAACAATTTATTCCTACATGCTGTTTGAAATGCCAACCACCACCCACAGGTTGACCCAGTTAATGAAAACTACAAGTGTTTGGATTTGATTCTTATAATTTGAGTTCTTAAACTATTTTAGAATGCCATCTTATTCCTAGGAATGCTCTGAATGGGGTTAAGATTTATCAATAGTGCCTTCCAGACCGACAACTCCTACTGCTACCCAATTATTACTTTTCCACTTTAAGCTACACACAAAATTGCAACAGCATTTTCATAATTTGGATGTTGCAGATATATAGTAACTTTCAATATGTTGTAAGGTCCAGAGTGGGTTCTAAATGGAGACACCCTGGTTCTGAAAAGTCTTACGGGAGGCTGGGCTCTTAGTTGTGCCTTTATGAAGAGGGAAAAACATGTTTTTCCCTGGAGAATGGTCTGAAAGCTCTTATCAGATTCAGGTGTCTATTCTCCATAACAAGCCAGAGCCCTTTGCTGCTCCCAGTTCAATCCTGAGGGAGGGAGGAAAAGATATATAAGTTGCAGCTGCTTTGCAAGAGTTGATTTACTGTGTGGTGTAATCATGTAACTATGGGCTAGACCAGTGGTGGCAAACCTATAGCAAGCATGCCAGAGGTGGCATTCGTAGCCATCTCTGTGGGCACCCATGCAGTCTCCGCAGCACAGAGTTCACCCTTTCCTTCTGTCCAGCAGCCCAAGGGGAGCTCTTCCTCCCTCCCCCCAGCACAGAGTTTACCATGCCCCTCTGCCCAGTTGCCCAATGGGAGCTCTTCTTCCCTCCCCCAACTCAGAATTCACCCCGCCCCTATGCCCAGAAGCCCAATGGAAGCGTTTCCTTCTTCCCCTGTTGCTGTGAGGGCACTTTGTGATAAATAAGTGGGTTTTGGGTTGCAGTATGGGCACTCTGTCTCTAAAAGGTTTGCCATCACTGGGCTAGACCGAGGCTGGGAAGCCCTTTTTGGCTTCCAAATTAGATGGCTTTTCTTATTTTCAATGTGTCTCTAATTGAAATTGTTCTATTTGCCTATGGAATCTTCTGTTTCTGCTGTAACTGGATTATTATTATTATTGGAACTGTCAAGTAAAGAAATGAAAAGACTGGAGCTGTTTATGACATTTTTTTGCTACAGATTTAATGGCTTGGACCTGACAGACAGTGCGCCAGAAGAATTATGGATAGAGATGCGGGACATCATGCAAGAAGCAGCAAGGAAAAACATACCAAAAGAAAAGAAGCATAAGAAAGCAGAGTGGTTGTCTGATAAGGCTCTTAAAATAGCAGAGGAAAGAAGGAACACAAAATTCAAAGGAGAAAGGAAAAAATATAATCTCTTGAATACAGAATTTCAAAGAAAAGCAAGGAGAGATAAGGAAAGCTACCTAAACCAGTGCTTCTCAACCTTTGGTTTTTGGACTCCAATTCCCAGAAGTCTAAGCCAGTACTTAGGCTGATCAGTGTTTTGGGGAATAGATTTAGGCTTCTGGGAACTGAAGTCCAAAAACCAAAGGTTAAGAAGCACTGACCTAAATGAACAGTGCAAAGAAATGGAGGAAAACAAAAAAAGAGGCAGGACTAGAGATCTTTTCAAAAAAATTGGGGAAATCAAGGGAAAATTTAAAGCAAAAATGACCATGATAAGGGACAAAGACGGAAAGGAGTTAGCTGATGCAGAAGAGATTAATAAAAGATGGCAAGAGTACACAAAGGAACTCTGCAAAAAGGACCTCAATAACAATGATGAGGAAATTGAACTTGAGCCCGACATCCTGGAGAGTGAAGTCAGAAAGGCCCTAAAAAGCACTGCAAACAACAACTAGTGGAGATGACGGTATCCCAGTTGAATTTTACAAAGCCCTAAAAGGTGATGGAATCAAATTACTGCATTCAGTATGCCAGCAGATTTGGAAAACAAAACAGTGGCCACAGGATTGGAAAAGATCAGTATACGTTCCAATCCCAAAAAAAGGGGCAATGCCAAAGAATGTTCAAATTATCGAACAATTGCACTCATCCCACACGCCAGCAAGGTGATACTCAAGATGATACAACATAAGTTGGATCATGGAGAAAACAAAGGAATACCAGAAACAAGTCTACTTTTGTTTTATTGACTACGCCAAAGCATTGGACTGTGTGGACCACAACAAAATGTGGCAAGTAATTAAAGAGATGGGAATATCAGAACACCTCATATGCCTCATGAGAAATCTGTACATGAATCAGGAAGCAACAGTTAGGACAGAACACAGAATGACAGTGGTTTGGAATAGTAAAAGGAGTAAGACAAGGCTGCATTTTATCACCCTGCTTATTCAACATAATGTGCAATGCAGGGATGGAGGAATCACAATATGGGATCAAAATTGCTGGGAGAAACATCAACAATTTGAGATATGCAGATGATACCACCCTAATGGCAGAAAGTTAGGAAGACCTAAAGAAGCTAGTGATTAGGTTGAAAGAAGAGAGTGCAAAAGCTGGCTTGAGACTCAATATCAAGAAAACCAAGATAATGGCAACAGGGCTGATCAGTCCCTGGAAAATAGATGGGGAAGAAGTAGAAGCAGTGACAGATTTTACTTTCTTAGGATCTAAGATCACTGCAGATGGTGACTGCGGCCATGAAATAAAAAGACGACTGATTCTGGGGAGACAAGCTATGAGAAACCTGGGGAACATTGTGAAAAGTAGAGACATCACCTTGAAAACAAAAATTCATATAGTCAAAGCAATGATATTCCCGGTGGTAATGTATGGGTGTGAGAGCTGGACCATTAGGAAAGCTGAGCGCAGAAGAATAGATGCCTTTGAGATGTGGTGTTGGAGGAGAGTTTTGAGAGTCCCTTGGACAGCGAGAAGAACAAATAGGTGAATCTTAGAAGAAATCAACCCTGACTGCTCATTTGAAGATCAAATCTATACCTATAAAATGGTGTGTTAACCGTTGGAATGTGACAAAGGACGTTGCACCAGGCCCCACTAGCCCATAATGGGCCTCCGTTCACTTGCCCAAACCTGGTTTGCAGGTAACTGTTGGGGTGAAATTTTCGACTGGGGGGCAGGAGCCCCCCAGTCGCAAACAAAAAAAAGGGAACTTCAATTCCCAATGTTCCTTGCACCGCGCCACACCAGAGCCAATCAGGCTAAGCGGCGCAGCAAAAGGAACGTTCAGAAATGCGCCACGGCCAATCAAAAAAAAAAAAGCCGCAGGAAAAAAAACTGCCACAGTAAGCAAACACGCGCAGGCAAAACTACAAGCCCCAGCGTCCTGCACGCCATTAGCGCGCCGAACGCTGAGGCGGCCTGTGCGCAAAAAGTAAAAAAAAATGCCTGCCACAACTGCCGCTGCCCTTCTTCCCCATGGGCCAGCCAGCATGGCCTGCGGGGAAAAATGGGAACCCCCCCCACCGCTACCCTTCTTCCCCACGGGCCAGCCAGCATGGCCCGTGGAGAAGAAAGCAAAGAAAGCACCCCCCTGCAATTGCCCTTCCTTCCCACGGGCCAGCCAGCATGGCCTGTGGGAAAGAAAGCCCCCCCCGCCAATGCCCTTCCTTCCCATGGGCCAGCCAGCATGGCCCGCAGGAAGGAAAGCCACCCCCCCTGAAAAAGTAAAAACAAAAACACAACACAAAAACATTTCAAAAACACTAAAAAATCCAAAAAGGAAACATAAAAAAGCCAAAAACAAACAAGAAAAAACCCACAGACCCCCTCCCCCCCAAAAAAAATCCACACCCCCAAAAAACCCCCCAGAGAGCTTACCAAAAGACGTCTTCTATCCATGAGGACCGGAACTCAAATGAGAAAATAAAAAAAAAAACTTACTGGAAGCGACACCCAGAGGACAGAAGAGAACAATTATAGAGAGGAAGAAAAGCTCACCACCCCCACCCAGAGGCCAAAAGAGAAAAAACATTAAAAAATATTGAAAATAATAAGATTAATTCCAAAATTAATCAAATAAGTTATAAAAACATTAAAAATAATCACACTAATCTCAAAAAATACCGAAAAAACAGAAATAACTTTTCACTCAAAAAACCAAAACAAAAAAGAAAAAATGCGTAAAAATAAAGGTTTTAAAAAACCAAAATTAAATTTTAAACTAAATAAAATAAAATAAAATTAAATAAATTAAAATAAATTAAAATAAAATAAAATTTGCATAAACATAAAACAAAAACCTTCAAAAACCAATATAAAGAACCCAGCACGCAAAAAAAAAGCGAAAAACACTGGGAGCACAAGTCCGCCGCAGGCGGACGCAGCGCCTTGAAACCACAAAATCACAAAGCCTTACACCACCATTTAAAACAGCCCAGCACCATTGGTACAAGAAAAAAACAACCCTTTACTATCCAACACAATTTTAAAAAGCCCGGCACCATCGGGCAAAATATGCTAGTAGAAAATATGAAGCTGAAGTACTTTGGACATCAAATGAGAAGGGAGGATTCGCTTGAGAAGGCCTTGATGCTGGGAAAGATGGAGGGCAAAAGAAGAAGGGGGCAACCAAAGATGAGATGGCTAGATGGTATTGTAGGCACAATGGGCACAGGGCTGGGCGGGCTGAGGATAATGATGGAAGACAGAAGTGCCTGGAAGGCAATGGTCCATAGGGTCACAAAGGGTCGGAATTGACTGTGCGACTGAACAACAACAACAGGCAAGGTTAAAGCCTTGGGCTGTGGGAGGTTAGCTAAAACCCTGCTCATTTTTTGGCAGTTGCACGATTGGGGAGTAAGGGAACTCTTATATATGTTCCATCTATAATGTTAATAATGTCATTACTGCATAGAGAAAGAAAAATTTTGAATAAGCTTTTTGAAATGTATACATCTATTATTTAATTTGTAAACACCTTTTTATTTTATTTAGTTATTTTTCCTCAGTGCTCTTGCACAGTTATTTTCAGAACTTCATTGACCAAAATACTGTGGCTTAGTGTAGGAAATCACACTAGAGTATACCCATTGAATTAATGGGTGAGCAAAGTAATTTGCACTTAGAGTAGACCCATTTTTTAATCAATCTTATCACACAGGTGACTCATCAAATCCCCAATGGCCTACTCAAATAAAATTTAATACATTAAGGAAAAGAATTTCAGGCTGATTCTCTTAGAGGCTTTCTGTTCCTGATGTAATTTTTAAAAATTCTTTGCTGCTGTTTCTGTTATACTCTACAACAGGGGTTCCCAACATACAGCCCAGGGGCCAGACTTGGCCCATGCTGCCGGCAGAAGTGAAAGCGGGTGCATTTATGTCAGGTGTAAAATGCACCTGTGCATGCATTCATGGGCCCATGACTGTCGTAAATGCGGATGTGGCTGCATTTACGTCATCCATAAACGTGCCCATTTCTGGAGGGTGTGGTTCAGGTAGAGATATAAAATTTATGGAAATTTTGAAGCTCGGGGAAAAACCCGTTTTTTTCCTAGGGGGAAACAGAAATTTTTGGAAAAATTGACAATAATCTGACACCATACATATTTTTTTAGAAATGATTTATAAAATATTTGAACCCGGCCTTATCTTAAAATATTTTATTCATCATGTTAAAATAAAACATTCCATAATATATTTTTTATTTTTTCAATTTTTCAGGAAAAAACCCAAAAAAGGCTTAGAAAAAAACGGGAAAAAATGATCCCCCCCCTCCAAATTTTTTCAGTTTCTCCCCGGGTCTTCACATCTCTAGGTTCAGCCCAATCAACTGTCTGGGGGGCATGGTCAGGCCTGCATAGCAAAAAGGTTGGGAACCCCTGCTCTACAATATGCTCCTCAATCTTTTGTTACTTCGCTCATTGCCTACTTACATTTCCTTTGTGTAAATTTCTGTTTATTTACATTCACCTCATTTAAACAGTACACATATTTGAAGGAAGCTTTTCTCTTCTAACAGCTTCTGTTACACTGTTCATTAGATATACTAATGATCTCTTGCATTTTATATTTCTTTTCCTGATCCTCATGTCTGGAAAAATTATGGAGATTAGAAACTTCTGATTTTTTCTGTTAACAAATTCCCTGATAGGTCTTGGAATGTACAGTAAAACCCCGGTTTACGACCATGGTCCGTTCTGACAGCCTCCGTTGTAAACAAAAAAAAAAAACACACACCCAAAAAACTTAACCAAAGCACATTTCCCATAGGAATGCATTGAAAATTAAAAAATGGTCCCTACCAGACCACACATAATACAAAAAAAAAAATACAAAAACACCACAATTAAACTGATTTAAAGATGATGCAATGCTCCCTACCTTTTCCACCACTTGACTTTCTTGGGCTCCAGAGCTTTTTCCTAGTGGTTGCTATCGGGCATTCCTCCTTCACTGATGTCAGCCGGCCTGGGCTTGTGGACTTGCAGCCATCTGGACTTCCCCAGGACATTCCAACATAGAGCTGCCATCAAGAAAGTTAAGTGCTCGTCCAGCGTTCTCCTGCTTTGGCTGTACTTTGGCAAGGAAGAAAGGTGCTGCTGGGGCGTGTGGACTTATGGCCACCTGGACTTCCCCAGGACATTTTGATGTAGAGCTGCCAGCAGGAGAATGCTGGGTAGGCTGAGGACTCAACCCTCCTGCTGGCAGTTCTACGTCAGAACAGCCCAAAACTCAACATTGTGTACATGGCACAACCACAGTTTAAACATTGCAATCTGGAAACATGAAAAACATTGTGAACTTGAACTGTTCTATAACCAGTGGTAGGCTCAAAAAAATTTACTACCACACTGTGGGTGTGGTATGATGGGCATGGCCAGGGGGAAAGCCCTGCATTGCACCTGAATTAGGACTACTTTATTTCAAAACTTGGATGGGCAGGGCCAGCCAGAATTCCTGCTACCGGTTCTGGTGAACTGGTGCGAACCTACTGATGCTCACCACTGTCTATAACTTTGCAAAACCATACTGTACTGTACAGATACTACTGTTTGAAGTGGAGGGGGAGGAGGAGGACAGCAACTGGGCACCACTGATAGAGGTAGAGGCAGGTGTTTCAGTTCTGGTCTTCTTTAGAAATCTGTCCAAATTCTGTTGCCTCTGTCACTTTCTAAGCATATTTTGGAAAAAGGAGATGCAGTCATTCCCAAAACTAGCTGATCTCTTGCCTACAAAACGGACTGGTGGTGCTGCAGTACCTGTTGCTTAGCTTCTTCCCACTTTCTCAACAAGTCCCTAAGTTCGCTAGTGGATATGTGTTCCTCATCATTTTCCTCCTCCTCCTCAATCGATGCCTCTAGGGCCTCCTCTCATGCTATAATTCCACTAATGCTCTGGTTCATTTGTCTGAACCAACTCAGTGACATCATCCTTAGTCACATCCAGCCCCATTGCCTGTCCCAAGGACACAATCTCCTGCACCACTTCTGAGTCTTCTTCTGATGCAGAAGCAGCAAGCTCAGGTTCCAAAAGACTGTCGGGCCAGACGTTGCGCCAAGCTGTGTTGAGCTTATGTTGGTTAACCCCATCCCAGGTGCAAGTGATGAGCTTTAGGCTGCTGACAATGTCAAAGTGGTCCCTCCCAAACTCCTGGAGTGTGAGGTTGGTGCTGTCAGTCACTTTGACACATTGCCTGAACAGCTCTCTGGTGTGTATAGTTTTTTAAAGTTGGCAATTACCTGCTGGTCCATGGGCTGTAGGAGTGTTTGGAGGCAGGAAGACCACCTTGATGAATTTGAATTCATCCAGTAGATCATCCTCCAGGCCTGGTGGATGAGCAGGAGTGTTGTCCATAAGGAGGATGGCCTTCAAAGGCAGATTATTGGCCCAAAAGTACCGCCTCACTGCAGGCCCAAAAACTGAATTCACCCAATCAGAGAAAATGGGCTGTGTAACCCAAGCCCGGGGGGGGGGTGGACTGCCAATAAACACCCACCTTGTGTGTTTTGAAGGCCCTCAGGTTTTTGGAGTGATAGACAAGCAGTGGTTTGATTTTAAGGTCCCCACTTGCATTAGCACAAAACAAGAGGGACAGGCAGTCCTTCTTCAGCTTGTGGACAGGCAAGGCGGTGGTCTCCTAGGTAACAAAGGTCCATTTCAGCATTTGCTTCCCAAACAGACCCATTTCATCACAATTGAAAACCTGCTGAGGAACATACCTTCCATGTTAATGAGTTCAAGGAAGTCCACAGCAAATTCCTCAGCAGACCCGATGTCTGAACTTGCAGCCTCACCATGCCGGACCGGGATCACACTGTGGATGCCCAACCTGGCCTTAAAATGACCAAACCAGCACCTGCTTGCCTTGAATTCTTCTTCATTGGCTGCTGCTGGTCCTGCCTGGTCCCTCATGAGGTCTGTGTACACGGTCCTGGCCTTACCGCAGGTGATGGCCTCACTGACAGAGTCTCCGGCACATTGCTTGTCCTTGATCCAGATGAGTAGCAACTTCTCCACTTCCTCAAGGACTTGTGAATGTTGCTTGGTAATGATGGTCGCTCCTTTTGCTGCATCCCTCCCCAGTATCTGCTCTTTGGCTTCGAGGATGGTTGCAACGGTCGATGAACTCCGTCCATATTCCTTGGCTAGATCAACCACTCTCATCCCGTCAGCATGTTTACAAATGATGTCCTTCTTGACCTCCAGAAGGATTGGCTCTCTCTTCCTTTTGGTACCTGCTACTGGTTTCTTTGATGTCAGGCACTAAGTGAAAAGGAAAAAGATGTTTTACACAAACACCCCACACCAGGGAAATTTAAATTCAGCCAGTAAAACCACATTTTAAAATCAGGAAAAATTAAATTAAGGTCCCAGATCAGCAGAAACTCCCAGTGGGAGGCATGAAATAGCATGCATGCACACATTTCCTTAAACCCACAGTGCAAAATCAGCAATAAAACCAAAAGTAATTTTTTTAAAAATTAAAAATTAAATAAAAATTAATACACATTAATAAATACAGTACTGTAAATAAAAATTATTAAACATTCTAAAGACAACGATGAATCAAAGATCCCTACCTTTTGAAGTCTTCAAGAAAACTGCAGAAAAAAATCCAAAGAATAAAAAAATTGCAAATACTCAGGAGGGAAAACGGTCAAAATTCAAATTTGGTGCCAAAACTCCCTCACAAAACTCAGTTCAAACTTCTCTCCACACCACTATGAAATACCCACAGGTATGCCTGTGGGTGATCTTTTATGCCCCCCGATGCAAAGCACTCTGGGGAATTGATCATCGTAAACCAAAAAAATAATAATTGTAAACCAGGGCAGTATTTCAATAGAATTTGCTGTCATAAACCATGGCAAACGTTAATCGAGGCATACGTAAACTGGGGTTTTATTGTACTGTGAGTAGTACTGAGTACTATAACTGGTTTTGAAGTCTGTAGATGTAGTTTAGAAAAGATTCAAAGTTGAGTGCAACAATCCTAATACACTGGGATGATTTATTGGAATGTGTTCTTTTAAGACAATAAAATTAATGCCACAAACTCCTAACTTTACAGCACTGGAAAAATAAGTACTGATCAGAGCATCCAAGCACTGTCACAGCAGTAGAAATCAGTTCCATCATATGAAAAACATAGGTGAACAAGGTAGCACTAGCAGACAGATGTTTGCCTATGATAGCAAGATTGTCCTGTACCTAGTTTTTATCCTTTGTAGTCTTTCATCTCATAGAGTGATTCAAATGTGTATTTATATTATTTCATGACTGCATACTAACCATGACCCTCAAGTGGGAACAACCCATCACAAATTCAAATGAAATTGACAGAACTTTCATATTAAACAGTATAATAAAAAAGCAATTAAGCAAACTGATAAACAACCAGGAAAAAAAATCTGAATTAATTAACAAGCAAGTGTGCAAAAGCTTTCCTAAAAAGAGCTGTTTTCAGGAGCTTATTAAAAGAAGGGAGTGACAGAGCCAGATGCAACTCCATAGGGAGGCCATAAGTAAGTGATGGCTAACCTTGGTACTCCAGGTGTTCTTGGACTTCAATTCCCAGAAGCCTGTATCAGCAGGAGTGCTGACTTGGGCTTCTGGTAATTGAAGTCCAAGAACACCTGGAGTGCAAAAGTTAGCCGTCATAAGTTATTCCTGAGTTCTTGTAACAGATTTCCTCACCTCTCTGGAAGTGTGAACCCTCAAGTTGTGCAATAGTGAAATGCAGGCATGATGGGCAGAAATCATCATCAGAAGATAGTCTGATAGATATAAGACCCCAAAATCTATAGGGCTTGATAGACCAGCACCAATACCTTGTACTTTTGCTCAGAAATGAACTGGGAGCCAGTGCTGATCAGACAGAATTGGAGAGATATAAGAAAATCTATCCATCCTCATAACCAATCTGACCACCAAATTCTGGATTCATTGAAATTTCTAAATGAAGTATAAAGGCAACTCCATGCAGAGAGCATTACCATAGTCTATACTTGAGAGTACCAGTGCATGGATCAATGTAGTTAGGACCTGCTATCAAGGTACAGCTGCAGCTAAAATATATGACTAAAATTTAAAAAAGGCTGACTTGAACCACAGCAACTACCTTGAAAATTATGGTAATGCCCAGCATAATGCCCAGATGACAAATTCTGTCCTTGATGGGAAGAGAAATTAATTGATATTTTAACAACCTTCCCTCTAATTAAGTAGATTAACCACCTAACCATGTCATCTCTGTCTTGTCCGGGTTCAGCTTCAACTTGTTATGCTTCATCCAGTCCATGACTGCAACTAGGTAAAGCTCAAGATCAGAGACTACCTTTACTGCAAAGAGTGGAAAGGAGAGATAAGAGTTGTATATCATCAGCATGCTGATGAAACAACACCCCAAATTCCTGAATGATTTCATCCAGTGGTTTCAAATAGATGTTGAAGAGCATAGTAGAGATACTCAACCCCTGGGGGAATCCCACCAGTGAGAGACCAGGAGGAAGACATAGCCTTTCCATGTTGGACCTTCTGATAATGACCCCCCAGAAAGGAGTGGAACCAGAACAAAGCTGATCCTGGAATCCTGAAACCAGCAACCTGCTCCATGAGGATACCATGGTCAACAATATCAAAGGCTGTTGAGACATTGAGGAGGACCAACACTGGTTGTTCCCCCCAATCACCTTCTCTCAATAGGTCATCATGCAGTGTGACCATGGCTGATTCTCCAAAATTTGATCCTTCCAGATTGGGAAGGTTCGAGTGAGTCTGACTCATCCAGGAGCTCCTACAGCTGAAGAGTCACGACCCTCTTGATTACTTTGCCCATAAGTGAGATGTTTACAAGTGACCTATAATTGTTCAGATCACTGGTCAGAAGGTTATCCTTTTTTAGAATTGACCTGATCATTGTTTCCATCAAGCAGGTAGGTAGATGACCTTCCTGCAATCAATAAATGTTGCCTACTCAATTGTTAAATGTTTGGCTGCTTTCAATAACCCGGACAAGCAAGGATCAAAATGAAGATAAGTGGTGCAGCTGTTAGAAGGTGAAAGTGATCCAGCAAGTTAAGGCAAGTGGAGCACTGAACATCTTGAGCAGATCTATTGCCATAATTGAACAGTCCAAGTCATGATGGGTGGCTTTGATTTTTGTTCCTAAAATGGGCTGCAAACATGTTACAGGAAAGGGTATTAGCAGAATACAGTCCAATTGGCTGCCCAACTACAGTAAGGTTGCAGTACACCCTATATTTATTTATTTATTTATTTATTTATTTATGTATTATTTAGACTTACATCGCACCCGCTCACCATGGCGTCTCAGGGCAGCTTACAGTCAGTAAAAACAACAGTCTCAGTATAAAATTGAATCACAGTACTATGACTAAAATCAGTAAACTTAAACAGCTAAATACACCTTGTTAAAAACATCTTTAGACGGTTAAACTAAAACTCCACATGCTAGGTTGAAACCTCTTTAATTTGATGCTATAATCACTTACATTAGCTTTATTAAAGTCCCTCAGGGTTCATCTCCAAATGTTCTCTAGCATCATCCTTTCTTGTTTAATCACCCTCAGTTCACTAATTAACCATGGTAAAGAGTGAGTTCTGTAAGGGAGAGGGCCTTTGGGAATGACTGTCAACTGTGTAGGACACCTGGGTTTCAATAGTGTTGCCTCCCAGATTAGTCAGACACCCTCCCAAAGTTTCCTGGAAGTGAACAGGATCAAGCAGTCCCACCTCCACATAGAGGGATGCACCACCAAAATGCTGAATTTAAGAAGATAGTGGTTTGATTGTGACACAATTACACGCTACCAAATGTCATCCCCAGGACACTTTAAACCAAATCTGTGGTGACTACCAGGTCTACTGTGTATAGTCATGTGTACATTGTGACAACCCTAAGGATGTAATGGTATCCAAGAAATTAGGAGTTGGTCCGGATACCACTTCCTCCATGTGAATTTTGATGTTCCCCAAAAGCATGGGTGATCTCACCATTGCTGCACAAATAAAGTCTGCCTGCTCTGGAAAAGAAAGTGCTGGTTCACAAGGAGAATAGTATGACAACACAATCACTATGGGGTCCTACCAGCCCATGAATGACCTTCAGACTTAGTCACATCAAGGCTGAAAGCCTGCAGATCTTAAAGGAATTTTTGACGTGTGATGGCCATATTCAACTGGTCTACCTTGATGTTGGATTGCATACCCTGGGAGGCAAATTAGGGAGAGGGCAACCTCCTCCTTAGCACCCATCCAGGTCTCAGTTATACAAGATAAATCAGGCCCTACCTCTAGGATACAATCCTGGAACAGCTAGACTTTATTTTGGGTTGAACTAGCATTTATCAACATCAAGGGCAGAGCAGAGGGAAGAGCTGGTAACTTCATACCAGATGGGAGATAAGGTGGCTAGAGCAAGGGAGAGATACCGAACATCTGCTCTGAGTAATTCTGAAATGACAAGCATGCCTACCCATGTCATCTCTCTCCCTGCTCACCAAAATTGGAGTTGCTCTATCCATATACACACTCTAGAGGAGCTTCTGGAGAGAATTTCATCCACATGAAACAATAAGAAAATGTTCGAAGCTAAAAATTGGATACAACTATAAACAAAAACAAGATAAAATGTTAACCCTTCTGTATCTAAATGCCCCCTAGATTAAACCAGTTTTCTTATTTTTATAAAATAATTAAGAATGATGCTAAGTTACACAATCAAATTTGCATTTTGTCTTTTGTACTTCCAGCAAACTAACCTGCTTAAATCCTTCAAGTGACACACCAAATTGCCAAATGTTTTAATATTGAATATGATGAAAAGTTATTAATGTTTTATATACTGTATATTCCATCCAAAACCAGTTGATCATTTCAGAAAATTATTGTACTTTCCAGCAGAATATATGTATGCAATGCATAAATGCTATATTGTATCTTTGCTTCCATCTGCTGGTTAGTTAGTTAGACATTATCATAATGTTTAACTAAGACCTGCACTATAAAGAGACTGAAATCCTGTTGCTCTGTTACACAAATAGCATAAGTTTTGGATATGAATTGCAGTAAATTAATAAATCTCTGTAGACATTATCTGTTACACATCAAGTCATTGAACTAACTTTTCAATAGATAATAATATCTATGGAGTTTTCTTAATGACTGCAGTGGCTCAGGTGGCTAAGACGCTGACTGGGAGGCGGAAGGTCAGCAGTTCGATTCCCGAGTAATTCAGGATGGAATGAGCTCCAGTCTTTGTCCTAGCTCCTGCCAACCTAGCAGTTCGAAAGCAAGAAATTGCAAGTAGATTAATAGGGACCACTTCGGTGGGACGGTAACAGCGTTCCATGTGCTCTGGTGTCTAGTCATGCCTGCCACATGACCATGGAACCGTCTGCAGAAGCAGACAATGCTGGCTCTTTGGCTTTGAAACAGAGATGAGCACTGAACCCTAGAGACAGATACGACTGGCTTTCGAGTAAGGGAAATCTTTACCCAGTTTTCTTAATACAGTATATGGCAATTAACTTTCAAAAGTTATGCATTTGTGTAACTGCCAGTACATACATTGAATTATTAATCTTTTAAAAGATGATTACTTATTTATATAATATACAGTGATATCCCCTTATCTGTTCAATCTGTACACAGAATACTGTATATCATACAGAAAGCCAAGCTAGATCCAGGTGAAGGAGGAGTGGAAGAAACATTGATAATTTAAAATATGCAGATGGCCCCATTTTATAGGCAGAAAACAATTATGACTTGAACAATTTTTAAATGAAAGTGAAAGAAGAAAGTGCTATTTTTTTCTTCAAATAAACCTGATTGTAACAGAAGATGGTGTACTATTTACATAGAACATAAGCTGGTGGGAGTATTCCAGAATGAACTCAGCCAAAGGAACTGCATAATGAACTCACAAAAAAGTGCCTTCATTTTGGCAGTTTCACATCTGGCCTAGACATGGAAGAAGAAGAAGAAAAATGAAACCTCTCTAGTATATGCACACACTCAAAGACTTGAAAATAAAGTACTGAGAAGAAGCCACTTTCCATTACCTGCAGCTGAAGATATGCTGTGAGGTCTATCAAAAGCAAAAGTTCTCTTTGATCTCCAACAATGGATTCTGGCATATTGAGTACAGGGAAGAACATTTGCCTCATGATTGGGAATACTGTTGGCTAAGAATGCCAACCAACGGCAACCAGCCCTGCTCCCTGCAGTATTTAAGAACTCGGAATTATAAAACCTGGAGGGCCTGGTTAGGAATTGAGGTGTGAGCTGACAATGTGTTAGCAGCAAAGCAAAGCAAAGCAAAGAGGAAAGCAAAGCAAAAAGCAGAGCAGAGCAAATCAAAGAGCAGAACAAAAAGCAGAGCAGAGGAAAGCAAAAAGCAGAGCAGAGCAAAGCAAAGCAAACAGCAAAGCAAAGACTTGAGGCAAAGCAAAGAACAAAACAAAAAATAACAAACAAAAAACAGTAAAGCAAAAATCAAAGCAGAGCAAAGCAAAAAGCAGAGCAGAGCAAAGAGCAAAGCAAAAAGCAAAGTAGAGCAAAGAAAAGCCAAGTCACTGGCCAACCACCCTGCCCCCGCCCGTCAGGCTCATCTCCAGACTTCGCGCAGGCGGTGGCCCAGAGTGCTTGGTAGGGCTCTTAGGAAGGCAAGGCACAGAGAAACACATCGCAGGTAAGAAGTGCTGCACCCCAGAATGCCCAGGACTGGCATGGGTGTAGGCAGGGAGGCACTTTGGAAGGCAGACCAGGCAAGAGGAGCTCCTGAAGCCCTCGTTTCTTGGCTCCAAGGTTTCTCGGGTCCAAGGTTTGTGCTGGACAAGGAGCCCCAACGTTCTGGGGCTCTGGGAGATCTGATAAAGATGGAAGAGAGGTGGATTTGGGCATGGGATGGAAGGGGGCTGGAGAGCTGGCCAGTCCACCTGGAGAAGCCACATGTGGTCAAGGTGGGCCATTCCCTCAGAATTAGTATAACAATTTATGCAGAAAAATATTCCTGATTTACATAGATATAGGGTACTGCAGTGGCTCAAGTTGCTAAGACGCTGACTGGGAAGCAGAAGGTCAGCAGTTCGATTCCCGAGTACTGCAGGACGGAAATGAGCTCCCGTCTTCATCCCAGCTCCTGCCAACCTAGCAGTTCGAAAGCAAGAAATTGCAAGTAGATAAATAGGGACCACTTCGGTGGGAAGGTAACAGCGTTCCGTGCGCCCCGGTGTCTAGTCATGCCTGCCACATGACCACGGAAACGTCTGCAGGAGCAGACAGCGCTGGCTCTTCGGCTTAGAAACAGAGATGAGCACTGCACCCTAGAGTCGGATACGACTGGCTTTCGAGCAAGGGAAACCTTTACCTTTACCTTACATAGATTAAGTTTGATGGGTGACAGGTTGACATGCCAGATTTTTAACTAATGGTGGTCAATAAAAGAGGAGGCAGCTTGCTCCTCCCTCACAGAACTAAACAGACTAAGAGAGTCACCTTTAAAAACCCTTCTTCTAAGGAAGCCTCTGAAAAACAGCTCAAAAATCTCTTACCCCCATTGTTCCAAAATCAGTGATTTGTTTTAATTGTAGCCAGCCAGAACACACTAAAAGAATATTATCTGCAGGCATCAGTAACTCCTAAATCACCAGTATAGAGAAACGCATGGAGACAGGAATTTAATGCCTTCATTACCCAGCCATTTCCAACGTCTTTACAGAATTGACTAGCCTTGCTTCAGCTACATTTCAGCCAGCGTTCATGTTTTGCATAAGACAGCAAAATATACCATAGGAAGAAAAGGTAGGGGAGAATTATACTGTTTTGAGCCCTTATGCTTTGATTTCTTCAAAGGAAGCTCAGTTTAATCAGAAACATTCCAAGTATGTTTCAATTTTAAATGACCAAGGACAGGCAGAGATGATTGTGTTAGCCCAAAAGTATGGAGGGAGAGATTTATCAAGCATACACCAAGTGCTGATTTCAGAACATCAGATTTTGTCCAATGTTCGTCTTCCTGTCATAAACTATACTTCTTAAAAACCAGAGGTACAACATTGTCCACTTGCCAAAGTCTGTATGAGGATTGGCAAGGAGAGATTACAATTTTGATTAATGAGCATTTTCCAGGAGCTAAATTCATAATAAGAATGGACCTGATTTACAAGGCCATCTGGCAAAGCAGAAAAATTCTAAAGCTTTGAACCACCTAGAACCTAAAAAAAGAGGCTAATGTGTTATCCTTAAATGAACCAGCTTCTGCCTGAAATCAAGAAACAGATACTGTACAAGGGAAAGATCCTGAAAATAATCAGTCTGGATTGCCTACAGAAAAACAGGGTGTTATGGATACAAATATGATATTTCTGATGTGTTACAAGAGACACTTGGAAAAACTGAGACTTGCCCTGTGGAGGATCCTAAGAAGTCTGACTCCAATAGTCAATTTATCTTAAGAACATACGTTCTTAATTCTGAAAATCAAACTGTCCTTCTTAAGGAAGGGCAGAATGGAACTTGCCCCATTTCCCCTTGTTTCCTTGTTTTTGTTTCAAAGCTTTGTGCATATTCATGGCACAAACTTTTCAAGATTCAAACAGGAAATCCTGATCTAAAATAATTACAAGACTGTTGGTTCTGAAATTTAGATTCCTCATATGCTAACTGCTTGAATATTTACTAACCTGTATTTCTTTTCTTTTCTAGGATTATTAAGCTACATTGTTTGTATAGCTGGAAAAGGATTAGAGTTAATTATGATGAATGGGAGGACTCTAAGTCCCATGGGTCTTTTCTGAGAAAAATGCAAGATCGAAAAATCTTGGATATTTCTTTCCAAAGGAGCATGTAATGAATCAAAATGGAGCCTTTGTTTTTAGAAAGTTAAGATGGTCACTGGACAGGGACATAGCCAGGATTCTAGATGTGGGTGGGCGAATATTTTTTCCAGGGTGGGCAACAAAGCCTCTTTTCAATGCATTCCTATGGGAAACCACGCCTTGCCGGGGGGGCCCCCAAATTTCTAACTCAGGGTGGTCCAAGCCCACCCTAGTTTCCCTCTGGCTATGGCCCTGTAACTGGTTCTTTGCTCCCTGAGTGGGTGGTGGTGGTGATGAAAGTCTGGGAATGTGTCCTTCAAAGTCAGGTGGTGATTAGTTTACTTTTGAAGACAGTCAAAACAGGCTGACACTGTAAGAATGGAAGTAGGTATGATGAACATTGAACACGAAGTCTTATTGGTTAACATACAGCAGGCATTCTCATCCTATGGCCTGTGGGCCAGACCAGCCCCCCCCCCCCCCCCCGCCCGATGCCATTTCATCCAGCCCCTGATGCCCTTGCTGCTCCCGGAAGCGGAAGAAAATGCACTCCACACTTGCACAGAATGCAGAAATGTGTTCTGCACATGCATGGGATGTGTTTTACTTCCGCGTGGGAGGAACCATGTGACTGGCCTGCTCAGCTCTCCAGGGGAGTGTGATCTGGCCTCTGGCGTGTAAACGTTGAGAAAGCCTGATATACCGGAAAAGGTCAAATGAAAGATGAAAAATGGGTTTGGTTATCAGAGAATGGAGAAGAAACACCATTATTACTATGTGTCACATGTGCTTATCAGGAGTGGAGAAAGAAGCATGCTTATATTTGCTTGTGAGTAATCAGTAGAAAAAAAATGTAATTTAATGTGTTAGCTGACTAGAACAGGAAAAATGTAGTTGGACCTTTCTAGTTTTAACCAGGGAAAGGGGGAAAATAAAAATGTTCCTTTTCAATTTTTGTACCTGATCCAGAACTATTTTTTCTTCAAATAAACCTGATTGTAACAGAAGACGTTGTACTTATTATAAGCTGGTGGGAATATTCCAGTTGCTTTTTTTCTTTATTGGCAATGCTACATTTCGCTATGTAATTTATATTGCCTACCTGATCTGGCTGGTTTTTAAGCATAAACAGTCAGTGATTGAAACCTGTGCGAGTTCATTATAACTTTTAGCCTAAATAATTAGCTTTGTAGCATATAGCTAGCAATTGTGGTTAGCTCTTCCTGCGCTCAACCACAGTTTCCTGAATTAACAATTGCTTCCTGCCTCTGTGCAGAGGCAATTGCTTCTGCAGTTCCTGGTTTGGTGCAGAAAAGCGCCTTTATGTAATCTTCAAATATATGCTTTTGTATCAGCCTAAACTGCTAAAGTAAGCTATATAATTACAGGTAACAGCTTTTGCAAGGGTACCGCCACAGAGAATAGGCTTTGGGCCTATTCTGGCAGGATATAAGCTACTGCGCATGTACTAGTAAGAGATATAGGTCATGCTCCCTATATGGTTATGTTGTAGAGAATGTCATATTATTGGCTGAATACCATTCACCTATGCTTTCGTATACATCCTGTGTATGCTTTCATAGACATCCTGTGTAACCTGTAACTTCAATAAAACTTGCAGAGACTTTTTGCACACCATTAACTCTGACTGCTGTTCAATTTCTTCTGACTTTATGCTTACACGCTTGTTGACCTGGATTCTCAACAAGTGCTTGGTCAATCTCTGACTTAATCTCCATTTCTGTGGCCACCCTCTGGCTAGAATTTCTCTACAGAAACCTATCATAGATTTCTCGAGCCTGGAGCAGAACCACATGTACTCTGAAGCAGCAAAAAAAGTTTGTGCTGGCTTCCTGGATGGGTGCAGGTCTCTGTCAGTGGAACAAATTCTATGGTAGTTGGATAATGTAGATGTGTTAACTTTACACAGGATTGCAGTTGAACATTACAAAACATCTGCACAACTTTAAAGTTGACAATAAAGAAATAGAGATACTGTAGTGGAATATTTTATATACCTTAGTTTAATCACACATTGAAATGGGAAATACAGCCAAGAAAATAGAAGGAAAATGAAACTGAGAAGGGCAGCAATTAAGGAATTAGAAAACATTATCAAGTGTAATGATGTATTGAAATTTAAAGTCTGACCCACCTAGGCATGAACTAAGAAAAAGAGGACTGAAGACCAACATTTACCCTACCTACTGTACTCCCAATCACCACATATGGCTAGGAAAGCTGAAAAGTAAAGAAAGTTGACAGGGGAAAATGATCTATTTGAAATATGGTGCTGAAGGAAGCTTTGTTGATACCTTGGACTGCCAGAAAGACAAACAAGTGGATCTTAAAGCAAATCAAGCCCATGGGGGCAGAGGCAGCGTGGCCCGGCCCGACCCAGCTGTGTTGGGTGGCTCCCTCTTCCTCCTCGCCCCCCCCCAGGAGGAGGGTGAGGCAGGGACGTGGGTTGGGTGGGGTGGGGAGGTGGGCTGGTATCCTCTCCCTGCTCCCACGACAACACCATGAGGGGAGGGTGTTAGGGTAAGTCTTTGCAACACACCCTAACTGGTTGCAAGGCATACTGTGTGTGCGGTGCCTGCAGAGGCACACAGGTTTTGAGGTTCTTCATTAATGTACTCTGTGGGCCTGTGTATTTAGGCCAGAACAGAACAACAGACTATTAGCTTCAATGCTCACCTTGGCTTCAATGCTTGGCTTTTCTCTGCCATCGGTCTGGACAAGGAATCCTGTTCCAGAACCTACTACAAAGACTGAAACTCTACACTGCTCTTGAGGGTGGCACTTGCCTGCTTTGCCATCTACGTTTGTTGAACAAGCAAGGACTACTGAGGGTAAGCCCTCCCATCATGGAGGACAGAGGCTGAAAGCTGCTTGGCTTTGTCTATGATTACACCTTGCTGAATGGACTGTTGTTGCTTTGTAATTGTCTTGTATATAGCACAGCTAACTTGGTTCAGTGAGGGCAACTGAGAAACTCAAGAGACTATATCTGGTTTATGTTCAAAGTATTGCACTGTATATATATATATATATTTGCACCCTTCTTGACTCCTGAGTAAACCTGTTTTGAGGTTTCTTCACCTGCACCAAGACCTGTCTGCCTGTTTGTTTCACAAGGGGTAAGCCCACTTTGCCAGGTGTGTACCGCTAGTTGGCTGCTGTCTACCACTCTGCTAAACATCACACCAACAGAGGGCACTGTGGTCCTCCTCCTCCCCGGCTCTTGCGGCGGTGGCTCTTCCTCTTCTTCTTGGATCCTGGTTGCGCCCGGAGTGTGGGGAGAGGAGGAGGAGGAGGTGGTGGGTGGGGTGGGGCGGAGAGGTGGGTGGGGTCAGCTGGTTTTGCTATTGGTGTGGATGAACTGGTGCAAACTGGCTGGTGCCTACCACTGCTCATAACCATCACTGCATCTTGTGTTATAGCTAACTAACATGCTGTATAAACGGACACTTCCATTTATAAATCTTGAAGTAAAATTCTGTAAACTATTCCCTACTCCACATGGTAATATTGCTAATTTTACTTTTTTAAAAAGAAGTCATTGAATTCTACAAAAAGTGACTGTTTCTTACAATAGATGGTCATAAACAATTGATAACCTGTATTCATCAACTTAGAGACTTTATTTACCTTTACCTTTATGGTCTTTCTGATTAGTTTAGAAGAGAAAGAGGAGCATGACAAGGCTGTATACATACCTGTCAAGTGCGGCTCCGGACAATACAGGACCTGGGCAGAACAGTTCTGTGCAGGTCCCATCTACGCATGCGTAGAAGGCTTCTACGCATGCGCAGAAGGGACCTGCGCAGATCTGCGCCGGTCCCTTCTACGCATCCCCTTCTGCGCAGAACCCTTCTGTGCAAGCGTAGAAGGGTTCAGTGCATGCATAGAAGGGTTCTGCGCATGCGTAGAAAGGTTCTATGCATGCATAGAAGGGTTCTGCGCAGAAGGAGATGTGCAGTAACTACTTTCCCCCACCATCAAATTACGGGATGGCGGCAGCTCCGGGCGGGAAAGTAGAAAAGCGGTGCTGGAATACAGGAAATTCTAGCCAATACAGGATACTTGACAGGTATGGCTGCATATTGTCACCTTGCTTATTTAACTTATATGCAGAGTACATCATGTGTAATGCTGGATGAAGCACAAACCAGAATTAAGATTGCTGGGAGAAATATCAACAAGCTGAGATATGCAGATGGCACTACCCCAATGGCAGAAAGTGAAGAAAACCTAAAGAGACTCTTGATGAGGATGAAAGAGGAGGGTGCAAAAGCTGGCTTGAAACTAAACATGGGGGTGGGCAAGATCATGACATCACTCCTCATCACCTCCTGGCAAATAGAAGGGAAGGAAATTATTGAAGCAGTGGCAGACTTTACCTTCTTGGAATCTAAGATCACTGCAGATGGTGACTGCAGCCATCGAGGTGGATGCTGTAAAGAAGGAAGTAAAAGGGACTCAGGAGGTGGTGCGGGACAGCAAGTTAAAACTGGAGGAACAAGAAATGAGGATAGATGCTGTTGAAGATATGATGAGAAAGCAGAACATTCTGATCCGTCAGGTGCCGGAACGCACTCCGGATTTGTTAAGAGAGAGGGTGGTTCAGTGGTTAAATGGTTTAAAAATGGGGAAGGAATTTGTTCAGGAGGATTTAGGAAGTGTATTCCGGGTGGGTCCAAGAAGAGGGAGAGTGGTTCAAAGAAATGTGTTGGTTAAATTTGCAAATTGGGCAGATAAATTAAAAGTAATGGCTCATCTGAAAAGAGTTGGTTCAGACGCGTTGAAATTTGATGGTTCAGATGTAGAAGTCTACAATGATATTTCATTAAAAGAAAGAACATGGAGGTATAAGATGAGGCCTGTTACTAAACTATTGATGAGTAAAAATATAAGGTATAATTGGAGATTTCCACAACAATTGCGCTTTTTCTATGATAAAAGAATGCAAGTTATTGATGAAGGCACTAATCCATTGGAATACTTGAGTTTGTTGGGATTGGTACAAGTAGATTCGGAAGAATGGAAAAATCTTAAGAAGGAAATGACAGATTCTGGAGCTTTGGGGAGGGAATATGGGAGGGAGGAGCCCGGGGGGGCAACAGGTGGAACACCACAGCGAGGGGAGGAGGAAGAGGAGCCGTCCTTGATTATGGTGGAGGAGGAGATAGGTAAGGAATAATGAGCATTAGATAGTAGTAATCTTAATTACCTAATAGAGGTAGAATGGGTAAATAGCGCATAGCGCCGGCAGTAGGGCGCATCTTGCAGGTCCCCCCTCTCCCCTCTTTGGTTGACAGAGGCGACTTTTCGTTGGAAGGTGGGGAGAGTGAAAATGTGTGTTTTATGTAGTGGGTATGGTGTAGGGTTCTTGGTGGCACGCCCGATGGAGAGTTTAAAGTTGGGAGAAGAATTTGGTTATGGGTAGTATTAAAATAATATCGTGGAATGTGAAAGGTACAGGTTCTGTTCTTAAGAGACGGAGGCTGGAATCGGCGTTGAAAAAAGATAGACCAGATATTTTATTTTTACAGGAAACACATCAGAAATCAAAAGATACGAATAAACTTTATCTGGGTTGGATGCAACACTATGAGATGGCGTTTGGAACATCTAAAGCAAGAGGGGTGGCAACTATGATTTCTAGAAAGTTAGGATTTGAAATCACAAAAAAGATTGCTGATCAAGAGGGTAGGTATTTGTTGTTAAGAGGAAAATTGGAGGATGAGGAAATATTGTTGGTAAATATTTATGCTCCGAATGACCACCAAGTAGTGTTTCTTGAAAAAATTCGGAAAATAGTGGAGTTGGAAAACGTTGCAAAAACTATTGTGGCTGGTGATTTTAATTTGATCAGGTCAGGAATAGATTGCACAAACATAGCTAGAAGTGGAATGGGTGTGAAAGGGAAGGCGATGGACAAATGGATGAAAGTTATGGGTTTGAAGGATTCGTGGAGAGAGTTTAAAGGCTTGGAAAGGGCATATTCCTTTTTTTCGCATGTACATGGGACCTACTCGAGAATAGATTATGTTTTTCTGTCGGAAAACTTAATTGGGGATATAGAAGGTACGGAAATTGGGATTATTAAGGAATCGGATCATGCTAAAGTATATTTGGAATTGAAAGCACCAAAAAATATTCAAAGAGTTAGAAATTGGAGGTACGATCCTAATTTGTTCAAAGATCAGAAAAGCAAAGAGGCAATTATGGAAAGCTGGAAAGAAAGTTGGCAATGGAACGATAATAATGAGGTTAATTTTAACATTGTATGGGATACCATGAAGTCAGTTTTTAGGAGGGAAAGCATAAAATTGGCAAGCCTTAAATATAAAAAGTATAAAGCAGAACACATAGAAAAAGAAAGGGAAATAAAACAATTACAGGAAGAACACGCAAAAAGTAAAGATAAAAAAATTCTCTTGAAACTACAAGGACTCAAGGCAGAAGTAATGGGTAAAGATATTGATAAAGTTAAACGAGATTTGATTTATTTAAACAGAGAATATTTTGAATTTAGTAATAAGAACTCAAAACTATTAGCAAGAGCAGCTAAGGTTAAAAGGGAAAAAAGAGAAATTGGGGTGTTAGTCGACAGGCAAGGTTCAAGGTGTAATAAGAATAGAGATAAATGTAAAATAGTTAGGGAATTTTACCAGGTGTTATATGCAAAAAAAGAAATAGATATGGAAAAGCTTAAAAGGATATTGGAGAGGCAGTTAGGGAATGGGATAAAACAAGAGCATAGGGAGAAAATGGAGGAAAAGATAACTGATAAAGAGGTTAAGGGGGTAATAAGCGGATTGAAGATAGGGAAAGCCCCGGGGGATGATGGATTATCAACAGAGTTTTACAAAGAATTTAAAGAGGTGGTGGTCCCGAAATTGGTGAAGTTGTATAATTATATACTAGATGGAGGATCAATCCCGACTTCATGGTATAACACTACAATTGTTCTTTTGCCAAAACCTGGTAAGAATTTGGAAAGAGTGGATTCGTACAGACCAATTTCGCTTATAAATCAAGATGCGAAGATCTTCACGGCAATATTGGCTAACCGTTTAAATAGTTTTATGGGGGAATATATAAATGTTGATCAAGTTGGGTTTCTAAAAGGACGACACATGGCGGATCTGACTAGAAGGGTATTAGATTTAATAGACAATGTTAATCAAACAAAGGAAAAAGTGGGATTACTATCATTGGATATTTTTAAGGCATTTGATTCATTGCAGTGGTCTTCAATCAAGGAAATAGTTAGAAAATATGGGTTTGGAGATAAATTTAATAGGGTTATAGATTTACTATATCAAAAAGGAAATGCCAGGGTTAGAGTAAACGAGGAGCTCACGGATGTGGTAAAGCTAGAGGCAGGCACTAGGCAGGGTTGCCCATTATCTCCTATCTTGTTTATAATGGCAATGGAGATTTTAGCTAAAAGTATAAGGGAGGATTCAAATATAGAAGGGATTATGGGTAATAAAGTGAGCATGTACGCTGATGATACATTGCTTATGGTGAAGCACCCGGAACAGGTAATGGACAGGATTAAAGATCATCTACAAGTATTTCAAGCTATAACTGGATTAAAGATAAATTGGGATAAATCTGAATTGATGTTGTGTAATTTGAAATTGAGCGAGATGGGTAGGACGGTGTCGACACTTAATATACAAATCAAAGATAAGTTGAAGTATTTAGGGATAATTATTTCAAACAAATTAGAAGAACTTAAACGATTGAATTATGACAGCTTGAGAATTGAATTTAGGAATAAAATACGAGAACTTCAGAAGTTAAAGCTGTCATGGTTCGGAAGGATTGCTATGTGTAAAATGATACTGTTACCAAAGATTAACTTTTTATTTGATACGCTTGCGATCCACTTAAAAGAGAAAGAAATTAATGAGTTTCAAAAAATATTTAATGATTTTTGTAATGGAGGAAAAAAATCTAGGCTTCCAAAGAAACTATGGTATTTGTCTCAGAAAAAAGGGGGGTTGGGTATGCCAAATCTGTTAGTATATTACCGAGCATTTCAAGTCAAGAATGTTGTGAAGATCTTGGCAAAAGAAAAGGTAATTTGGGAACAATTGGAAATGAAAGAATACAGAAATATTGGAAACTTGAATTTTCTGGGAATGAAGGATAAGGTGAAAAGGTCAAATAATACTATGATGAAAGGTCTCATGGAGGTGTGGAAGAAGGTAAAAAAAGATATGGTTCCGAATCTCTCCCCAATCTTGGAATTGACTGATATGATGTGTTTCCCAATAAAATTAGACAAGGAAAAAATAGAAATATTGGATAAAAATGGGATGTTGTTACTGAAGGATTGGTTAAAAGCATGTGATGTTGATGCCGAGCGGAAAAAAATGTTTGAGATACTAAATTTGAATTGGTTTCAGAAGTTAAAGGTGGACAATTGGAATAAAAAATATAAAAGAGAACTAGGGTCAGATAGAGTACTTACGGAATTTGAGGAATTGGTAAGGAAGATTAGAAAAGGGGAAAGCAGTATTAAGGGTCTTGTAAGTAAGCTTTATAATATATTGAATAGAGGTGCAGATCCACAGGAGGATTTGAAACGGAAGTGGGAACAAAATTTGAATATAAAAATTGGGGAGATTGAATGGAAAAATAAATGGAAAAAGAGAATTATGAGAACAATGTCTGTAAGAATTAAAGAACATAATTTCAAGATGTTGTGGCAATGGTACCTGACACCATTAAGACTTCACCAGATGGATAATAAAAGAGATAAGTTATGTTGGAGATGTAAAGAATTTGATGGAACATATGAACATATGTGGTGGAGTTGTAAAAAAATAAGGGATTTTTGGGGAAGAATAGAAAATGAATTTGGTGAAATATTGGGTAAAAGTGTTAAGTTGGTGTCGGGTACTATTCTTTTAACGAATGTGGAAGATCTGGGTTTAAACAAGGAGGAAAAAGAATTACTGGAAATTGTACTGACAACGGGTAGACAATGTATAGCCAGAAATTGGAAAAACGATGTAGATATTCAGGTTGGAGAATGGTATAAAGAAATGTGGAGTTTAGCATTGAACGATAAATTGACATGGGAGATTAAAGTCAAAAGAGATAATTTAAAGGAGAATAGATTTTGGAATATATGGAAACCGTTCGTGGATCACTCGATTATGGCAGGTGATAGTTCAGGACCAGTACCATCTCAAAGAAGTTTCTGGAGCTGAGTAGAAAATAAACTCTCCGGGCATTGTATATATTCACAGGGTGTTTTTTATTGGTTAAAAAGATTAGTGGTAGTACAGAAAGTTTCTTTCTATTATTTTGGACTTTGAAATAATGGTTCTTAATATTTGGTGGTTAAATAGTAGTTAATGAATATAGATATTGTTATGTGCTAGCATATAGTAATGGTTGTTAGTATGATATTATGGACTTGTTAGTGTAATGTATTGTTAATGTACTGTTAATGTTTTCTTTTCTTTTTCTGTATGTCTATTAAAAACTTAATAAAAAAATAAATAAATTAAAAAAAAAGAAACTAAACATGGGGGTGGGCAAGATCATGACATCACTCCTCATCACCCCCTGGCAAATAGAAGGGAAGGAAATTATTGAAGCAGTGGCAGACTTTACCTTCTTGGAATCTAAGATCACTGCAGATGGTGACTGCAGCCATAAAATAAAAAGAAACTTCTTGGGAGGCAAGCTATGGCAAATCTAGGCAGCATAATAAAAAGTAGAGACATCACCCTGCCAACAAAAGTCTGCATAGTTACATTCTTCCCAATAGTAATGTATGACTGTGAGAGATCATAAGGAAGGCTGAGTGCAGAAGAATACATGTTTTTGAACTGTGGTGCTGGAAAAGACTTTTGACAGTCCCCTGGACTGCAAGGAGATCAAATCAGTCAATCCTAAAGGAAATCAACCCTGACTGCCCATTGGAGGGACAAATACTGGAGCCACCAAATGAGAAGCGAAGACTCACTTGAGAAGGCCCTGATGCTAGGAAAGATCGAAGGCAAAAGGAGAAGAGGGCGGTAGAGGATAAGATAGCTAGATGGCAGTGGGCTTAGATCGTTGTAGATTTGGGTGGACTACAGAGGATGGCAGATGATAGAGGAGTCTGGCGTGCTGTGGTCCATGGGGTCACAAAGGGTCAGACTTGACTGTGTGACTGAACAACAACAATGGTCTTTCATTCAAAAATATTGACCTGTTTATCATCTTTATTGCTTAAAAATGCTAATATAGATTTTTATGCGCCAAAATATATTGTCATGTCCATCATTTACATGTATCAACAGATGCATTATACAGAGCCTTGAAAGGCTATTACAGTGATACCTCATACAACGTCCAAACTTGGTTCCACAAGTTTGGACTTTACACGGATTTGGACTTTGTATGAGGCATGCAAAATCCTAGCTGCGATGCCTCATACAACGTCCAAATCCTTGCCGCGATGCCTCATACAATGTCATTTCCATAGAGATACATTGTACTGTAACAGCACAGACTTCAGGGCAAAGTCAAGGAAACAGACAGGAAACTGACAGAACTTTAAGAAATCATTGTCTAAAGGCTAAAAACATTACAAAAACATGTCAAACAACCCTGATTGTCCAAGAACCTGAAGAATGCTGCAAAAAATCCCAGGAATGCTTCTAAAAATTCTGATGAAAAAATCCAAAAAAATCCAAAAACGTGCTCAAAACCACTCCTAAACACTCTTTGCCTTGTGCAAAACCCACAAGAGCAATGCATGCATGTGTCCTGCCGTTTATACTACCCAGGCACAATACAACCTGGGAAAACCCCAAGGCTCATACAAAGTCGCACGACTTTGTATGAGGCATCTTTTTTCAAGGAATTAGGCAATGTTGTATGAATCTGATGTTGTATGAAGCAGACTTTGTATGAGGTATTGCTGTAATCCATTTCCCAACCATTCCTGCCTCACACACCCGGGAGCTATAGGTTTAAACAAATGTGAACTATGTTTGTGGAGTTTAAATAGCAAGTCACATTTATTTTGGGGTTTTTGCAACATAGCCTCTAAGCAAAATTTAGCACCTATTAAATAGCCCCTGTGTTTAAGTGAATGGCATCATCTTAAGGAGGAAACCTTTATGACTGGCTTTTCTCCAGAACCTAAGGCTTCAGCATGCATTCCTAGGATTCACTGTGCATTGGCCCTTTTCACTGCAATTAGATAGGCCTCTGTTAGATCAGGGGTCTGCAAATCAATGCCCTTTTCATATTACTTTTACCCTGCTTTCTTATCCTGTTACAGTTCAAAAAGCCAGCAAACTCATGCCTCATTCCCTATATATCATACCATTTCATGTTGATTAACAAATATGCTATTACTGTTTACTAGTGGGCCTACCCTAATCTTTATGTTAATTTACCACTTCCTGGTTGGCTGGAAAGCGCAGGCCAGACGTGTGTTGCATGTAGGACACAGATAAAAAAAGACTAGAAATAGGATTATGTTGGGGATATAGTTAAAAAGAAAATGCCAGGAGATAACATACACTAAGCACCAAAGAATACAGTAGAACCCCACAATACAAAAAAACCTCCATTCCACGGAGCTCTTCACTATGCGGTTTTTTTTGTTATGCGGTTCCCTAGAGGAGATACCCCGCATACCAGAAAAAAAGTTTGTTAACCGGGGTTCCCATTAGTTGGATATGCCCCAGTTACCAAAAACCCTGCATAATGAAAAAAATCGTTATGTGGGGTATCTCCATTGCATAACAAACACTTGGTTATGCAATTTTTTTGCTATGTGATACATTCGCTATGTGAGGTACCACTGTATAATAATTATCATACAATCTGTGCAGAAAGTACCCTGCAAAAGTAAGAGGAAGTCAAATGTTGATTTTTCATTTCCTAACCAACAGTTGTTTGAAACTTTACATGTCAGCCATGTTTCACCTATATTTCATCCAATAATGTTAGACTGTGTGAATTCACAATGTAGCTTCTTCTTCTTTCGTGTCTAGGCCAGATTTTAAACTGCAAAAACGAAGCCATCTTTTCATGAATTGTTAAGATAGAATACCAAACCGCTTTATCCTACATAGACCATAACACAACACTGCTCATGTCCCTCCCATAGGGTATAAAAGGTCCATACCTCTGCATTCGTTGTCTTTCTCCTGTTCTCCCTTTGTATGATGTACCCTGCAAGAAATGACAAGAAAAATATAAGTTCAACATATGCTAATAATGCAAGCGCGGCGCCAAAATGGCCGCCGCGCCCTTTGCAGGCCCCCCCCCCATAGGACGAAGGCATCTGGGTAGTTAGGGGCGTGGCCAGCTCCCTTATAAAAGGGGTGGCCATGAGGCAGCCGAGCTGCCATTTTCCGAAGCGACGGAGCGGAGAAGTTTTTCCCCTCTTGTCTCCGTCGCTCTTACCTTGCCAGGGAAGCCTTTTTGGCGGCGAATTTTCTCTTTTGGCTTCCCTTAGATTTCCTTGCGATGCCTGCGAAGAAGAGGGCGGCCGCGAGCGCGGTTCGCGCTGTTAGGAGGCGCAATCCGGGTCGGAGGACCGCGGTTGCGCCTCCCCAGCAGCCGCCTTTGCTGGTACCCGCCGGGACCGGTGGAATGGGGTCTATTCCCCCTTGCCCGGAGGCGGGGGACCCGAGCATGGGTCAAGCGAGGGCTGTGGCCCGCGGCCCGCAAGCGGTGGACGCCGCTCCTGGTGCTTCCCATCCCGTTGGGCCTCCAGCGGCGGGGGCGCAGCTCACCCCGGGGCCTTCTAGCCTTGGGGGGTGGTGTGGCCCCTTGCCCTGGCAGGTACCTACATCGGCCCTACCGGGCCTCGGCGTGGGGCGATGGCCCTATTAGGGTCCCGGGGTACAGGGACCTGTACCTGTGCCTGTAGCAGGAGGGCCGGCCGGCCCTTGGCCCCATGTCAGCGTGGAGGTTTTACTGGCCCGTGTTGCGGCCCTTGAGGCGTCCTTGGCTCGGGCCAGCCATGCTGGGGCTCCCTTTGGGGTTCATTTCGACGCGTCGTCTGCTGGGCAGTGGCAGGCGACGGGACGGGTTGAGCTGCTTGAGGCGTGGCACAACCTTGGCCACTGCCTCGCAGCTCCCCAACCAACAGGCCGGTGCGGGTCAGCCCCCAGTGACGAGCTCTACGGCGGTCGTGAGCTCCAACGCCCCCAGTGGGCCGGAACCCCCGGTGGGGGCGGCCGCGGGGGTGCAGCACATGAGTATGCGGTCCAAACTAGTGCACCTACACACGTGGCCACGTTTGGGGGGGGGCCTTTCCAATGGCCTTGGCCTCGCGTGGGTGGTGCGGCGGTGCACCCGCTGACGCCCCACCCGGCGATGACAACTACCACCCAGGGCCCCGTGGTGGGGGGTGTTCCCTACCCCGAGGGGAATGTTTTGAGTGGCCGGGTTGGTCCAAGCCCCTATTCCTTACCGCTGAGTGACCACTTGGCACAGGCCAACAGAGAGTAAATTTGGCGGGGGGAGTACGTGGATATCTTCTCACTCCTAAACAGAGAGCCCACCAAGGAGGAGAGGGAGGGGCAGAATGAGAAGGATAGTGGCAGGCACGTCGTCGCAAGCCACCAAGTATGTGGGCCAAATGGTTGCCCCCTGCATCATATGCATGGCGGTGTACCTTAGGGCCCGGCCGGATTTGGCAATTCCGATGGTCCAGTATTTGGACAACGTCTACCGGGCGATGGTTTACTTTCCGGGCCCATCGTGGTTGGCTTGTGACGTGGAATGCCGTAGGCGGATTTCCCCGCACCCTGAGATTAGGGTTCAGCGGGCGGCCCCAGCACAGGTCACCGGCCAGGGGGCGGGGCGGGGGGTTCCAGCCCGCCTGAGGTGCTGGACTTTCTTGACCAATGGCTCCTGCAATGGGAAGAATGGCAAATACAGACAGGAGTGTCCCACCTGTGTTGGCCCCCATGCGGCCTCTGCCTGTCCCAGGCCTAGAGGGATGCGGGGCAGAGGGTGGGGCAGACAGGGGGCTGGCAAGACTGCCGCAGATGGATCTAGTCCACCGAAGGGCTCCCTCCCCAGTTAAGGTGGGCATGTTGGAGCGTTGGCTCACATTGTACCCGAAGGGAGAGGCTGCGGGTTATCTCCTTCAGGGTTCTAGGCAGGGGTTCCGGATCCCTTTCATGGGTGACAGGTCCCCTCAGGATGCCCCCGATCTTTTATCCCTTAGGGGGAGGGAGGAGGTGGCTGCTGCCAGCTTTGACAAGAGGGTCGATGCGGGCAGGGTCGTTGGCCCTGCCCCTGCACCCCCGTCCCGGGGAGCATATTATTTCAATGATGCCATGCCTTTTGGCTATTCCATTGGGGCTCGGTATTCGAGCGTTTCACCACTTTCCTAGAGTGGGCCTTTGTCCACAGGTCAGGGTCCCGGTCTGTAGCCCATTCCCTGGATGGTTTTATTCGGGGCTGAACGGGGCTGGGACACGTACACACGTCTCCTCAACACATTTCAGACGCTAATGGAGGAACTTGGTGTCCCTTTAGCGCCCGAAAAGACCGAGGGCCCATCTCCACAGCTAGTATTCCTGGGGTGGAGAGTGACACGGTAGCGCGGGATTCTAGGTTGCAGCGGGATAAGTTGTCAAGGCTAGTGGCCCTTATCTCGGACTTGCTGGCAGAGCGCATGGCATCACTGAGGGAACTTCTGGTGCTACATGGTCACCCCAATTTCGCTGGCAGGGTCGTCGCACCGGGCAGGGCATTTGCTCTGCGCTGGTGTGACGCCATGGCAGGATTATCCAGGCCCCACCATAGGCTTAGATTTACCCGGGGTATCGGGGCAGACGTGCTTGTCTGGCCATAGATCCAGAGGTAGTTCAACGGGGTGTCATTTTGGGGTCTGATCTCCTGGCTCCCCCTTGCTTTCAGATGCAGTCCGATGCCTCAGGATTCCTGGGTTATGGGATGTACTTCAATTGGAAGTGGGCCTATGGTGGGTGGCCACCATCCGGGGCAGGCAAGTGTCGCCTGCATGGTCTCGCGTATCTGGAATGTTTCCCTATCCTGGGTGCTTTGATGCTATGGGGCAGGGAGTGGGCCAACTCGGTTGTGCAATTTTGGCGTGACAATGCGGCTCTTGCCTGCATCGTCAATGCACAGATTTCCAAATCGCCCGGGGCTATTGACCTAGTGCGCGAGTTTGTGTTATGCAGCCTGTGCCTCAACGTTCTCTTCAGGGCCAGGCATGTCCCAAGGGTTGATAATGATATTGCTGCTGCTTTGTCCCACCTGCAGATCTCCCGGTTCCGTGCCTCGGCCCCGGATGCGGAGGACTTTCCCTCGCCACTCCCGGACGAGAGATGGAACGTTGGCAAGGAGAGGTGACCCGGGCGATTGGCCTGTCACTAGCGCCATGCATGAGTAAGGCGTATCACCACGCATTTAGTTCCTTCAGAGCATTATGTACCCAATTTGACTGCCAGGAACCTGGCCGCTCCCAGTAGCCCATGTTCTGCGGTTCATGGTTTACCTGTATGCCCAGGGCCTTGCACCGCGCACCATAGCATCTCAGCTGTCAGGGTTGGCTTTTATGGCCAAAGTGGGAGGTCGTGTGGACAACACCAATGACTTCCGTGTGAGACATGTTTGGGAAGGGTGGGTGTGCGTGCGCGGGCGTTTCCCGGGCGACCGCCACCCGATTTACCCAGGGGTTTTACCCAATTGGCCCGTGGCTGGCCTGGCCTCTGTTTTGATGGATGAGGCAGCCCATTTCATGCGGCTACTACGGTGGCCTTTTTGGAGGCGCTCCGCATCAGCGAGCTTGCGATGCTGAATAAGGCGGATGCAAGATTTTCCCAAGGTTCTTTACACAATTGGCCCAGGGCTGGCCTGGCCTCAGTTTTGATAAATGAGGCAGCCCACTTCATGCAGCTACAACGGTGGCCTTTTTGGAGTGCTCCGCATCAGCGAGCTTGAGATGCTGAATAAGGCGGATGCAAGATTTTCCCTGGGTTTTTTTTACCCAATTGGCTCGGGGCTGGCCTGGCCTCTGTTTTGATAAATGAGGCAGCCCACTTCATGCGGCTACAACGGTGGCCTTTTTTGGAGCGCTCCGCATCAGCGAGCTTGAGATGCTGTATAAGGCGGATGCAAGTCGTAGGGCACTGGAACTCGAAGATGTCTGTGTGGACAATATTGGGCTCAGTTGGGGATACGCTCCTCTAAAACGAATCAGCACGGCGTAGGCAGTGGAGTAGACTGCTACGATGGTCCTCGACAGACATCTGTCCGGTTGGTGCCCTACAGGATTTCCGTGCACTGTGTGGCACGCACCATGGCACGTTTTTTCTGTCACCAAGGTGGGTCTTCTATTCCTAAATCCCAATTTGGAGGGTGGTGGGAAGGCACTAGACAGTGTTGGCCTCTCAGGGGCTCGTTGCGGCACCCGTTCGTTCCGGATAGGGGCGGCTTCTGCTGCAGTTGTTTTTTGGGTACTCCAAGGCTGAAATACGCCGCATGGGAGGGTGGGGATCGCAATGTTTTCAGTTTTGTCTTCGCCCTCCTCAACTGTGAGTACCAGTTTTAGTCACTGCACTGTTTCTCCCCCCCTCCCCTTTTTTACTTGACAGACCCTGGGTGTCGTTTTACACCGGTGACAGTATGCCTGGTGGGCCGTAGCCATGTGCACAGGGCAGCGCGTTACGCTGCATGGGGGCAGCGCATTACGCTGCGGCGACAGAGTGGGTACCCGACTGGGACAGGGTGCATCCGCACGTTCCGGGTGCTATGGTAAGCGCGGCATGTTATGGCGGGAACTGTTGCCATCCCTTTTCTACATCAGGGATGCTGGCTCGCCCGATGTCCTGGTTACGTACCTTGGGGGCGATGGTTTGGGGCGGGTCACTGGCCTATCGCGGAAACTTGCGGTTCGCAGTGACCTGCCCTACTCACATTATGTGTGGCCTGCCACAGCCCTCAATTGGTCGGACACGATACCGCAATGCGCTTACAGGGGGGCGTTCGGACTCGGGGCTCTTGACTGAGACGACGCTCTGTGAACGGGGCTATTGCCCGGTTTCCTTGACAAGGGCGGGGGATGCGTCATTAGCCTCCCCGCCATCAGTCTGCAAATTTACGAGCTTTACTCAGGGGATGGGGCCCATCTGTCACAGGGAGGTATGGACCTCTGGATTACTGGACTGGCGAGCAGGCCTGTCGACCGAGCTGACGGTCTTGGGGGGGGCGGTGAGCCTTTGCAAGCCTCCCCGTGTGGCGGGTATCACTGGTAAGGTAAACATTATGACCCACAGGTATCCGGCAGGTTCGCAATTGACTGGACAACAATAGACAGGCATAAGTTGGTTAAACGTTGTCCGGTCAACGACGAACTAGGCGACGGGGTGATGGCGATAGCTAGCCAGCATGCATCACCCCGTGATTCCACGGATACGCGTCAGAGGGTGGGGTCATTAGTTAGATATTGACTACGGTCAACAATTTGTTTGTTGTAAACAAACAAATTGATACAAAGTGATACATTGTAACCAATTGCCGTTGGCAATTTTGGGGTGGTACCTTACCAGTGTTACTTCGGCCTGCTTGCCTTAAGAATTATGATTGGTCGTTTTACCAATAGAAATTTATAATTCGGACTAGGGCATGAATCAATAAATGTGGCCCGATGCCGTTATCCACTTTTACCAGTGTCTGAGTCCTTTATTGGGGGTGCGCCTGCAATGCAAGCGCGGCGCCAAAATGGCCGCCGCGCCCTTTGCGGGCCCCCCCCATAGGACGAAGGCATCTGGGTAGTTAGGGGCGTGGCCAGCTCCCTTATAAAAGGGGTGGCCATGAGGCAGCCGAGCTGCCATTTTCCGAAGCGACGGAGCGGAGAAGTTTTTCCCCTCCACCCCCTCCCTAGTTAACAGTGTGATATTTGGTCGCTTCGGGGCCGGGTGGGAATTTTTGGCTGGGACCCACAATTGGCTCTCGGGTCCTGGTTTTTTCGCCCATCCCACACTGTTGCTATGGTTTGATATAGGGGTTTCTGTGATGCTGTTGACTTTGGTCACATGGGCGGGTATCACTGGTAAGGTAAACATTATGACCCACAGGTATCCGGCAGGTTCGCAATTGACTGGACAACAATAGACAGGCATAAGTTGGTTAAACGTTGTCCGGTCAACGACGAACTAGGCGACGGGGTGATGGCGATAGCTAGCCAGCATGCATCACCCCGTGATTCCACGGATACGCGTCAGAGGGTGGGGTCATTAGTTAGATATTGACTACGGTCAACAATTTGTTTGTTGTAAACAAACAAATTGATACAAAGTGATACATTGTAACCAATTGCCGTTGGCAATTTTGGGGTGGTACCTTACCAGTGTTACTTCGGCCTGCTTGCCTTAAGAATTATGATTGGTCGTTTTACCAATAGAAATTTATAATTCGGGAGACCGGAACAAGATGGCGGGGGAGTAAGACACGAGTGAAGCAGGCTGCGAGATAAATGTATTAATAAGGTGGAAAAACAAAGGCTGTTAAAGATAAATTTGAGAAAAAAGACAGAGGAGTGCTGTGGGGGTGAAGAAGGTGAAGAATTCAGGGGTCAAGAGAGTCTGGGTCAGTGTGACAGAGCTTGAAAAGGCTCGAAAAGGCAAAGAGATGCCGACTGAATGGGATGACACAGATTTGCAAGCCTCTGTAAGTCCTCCGTTTGCTCTTAATGTTTATTTTGGGCTGTAAAGACCACCTAATTAAGGAAGGTGTGATTGATGAGACTGAGAAGGAAAAACAGAATTGTGGAAAGGAATGAAAGATTGGGTTTCAAAGGCAAGGTGAAGAATGCAAGCTTGAAATAAGCCTTGAAAAGCCTTGGAAAGTGAGGGGAGTAAGCTTTGAGAAACCTTGAATGCCCTTAAAGTACTGGAGCAAAGTTTTGAACTAAAAAGAGAGATAAAAGGGGAACTCTGAGGCAAGAGAGCTGATGGACTGAAAGAGGGGGTGTCTGTCTGTCCCCTTTTTTTTTTTTTTTTTTTGAGAGGAAGAATCTTTGAAAGACGAAATAAAATAAAAAAGGAGAGAGTGTGTGAAGAAGAACAGGCCCCTGAAGATGAGAAACAGCTGATGAAGTAGCTGTGACCTTAAAGTAGTGAGAGGAGAGAAAAAAGAAGTGGGAAACAGTCAGCCCTAAATGAGTTATCATCACCCCAAAGATTTCAGATTCTAGACTTACTCTAGAGATTTTAGAGATCCTAAAATTATCGAAATGGAAATTATCGAAATGGAAATTTTTAAGAAAGAAGCACAAGACTTTAGGGATCTGTTGGAAAAAGACTCTTATGGGGAAGTAGTACAGCATTTTAGGGATTTCAAGGAACAGATGGAAAGGATGTTGAATTTTTCAGATAATGGACGTATGGAAATGGAGATAAAAGAGATGCAAAAAAAAGGAAAGGAAAAGGAAGAGGATATAAGAATGGCTAATCAAGAAAAAAGACAGTACATGGAGGATACAATAGAAGCAAAAATAAAAGAAATTATGAATGGACAACAAGAACTAAGGGACTTGCTGGTTAGCTACATGAAAATATTAAATAATAACTTTATGACAATAGAGGCAAAATTAAAATCTGTGGAAGAGGAGATAAAACACATGCAAGCAGTGGAGAAAGAAATGGATATTTGGAGCAAACTTGAGAAAAGGTTGGACAGAATAGATGTGACAAGGAAGCAAGAAATGAAAGACACCATGAATGGACAACAAGAATTAAGAGATCTACTGGCCAACTCTATGAAAGTAGTAACTAAAAATTTTGAGACAACAAAGGTAAAAGATTTGCAAGAAAAAGATAAAAGAATAGGTAAGCAAGAAAAAAGACTGTACATGCTGGAGGAGATGGCGAGACAAAAGAACGTGGTGATTAAAAATATTCCAGAGGGAAGTCCAGACCGCCTGAGAGAAAGAATTATTAAATGGTTGAATGAACTGAAGATGGGGAGAGAATTTACACAGGAGGATATTCTAGCAGTTTATAGATTGGGGAAGAGAAGAAATGGGACTTTTAAAAGGTTTGTTTTGGTAAAATTTGCAGGTCTGGACAGAAAATTAGAATTAATGGCATTTTTAAGAAGAAATGGTACACGAGTACCAAAATTGGATGGGGAAAAACTGGATATTTATCAGGACATAACTAAAGAAGAAAGATTGTGGAGGAAGAAAATTAAACCAGTTACTACATTGTTAAGGGACAAGGGTGTGAAATATAATTGGCAAAAATTACATCATTTAAGATTTTTTTGGGCAGGTAAAGTTGTTGTGATAAACAAGCAAACTGAGTATTTGGATATACTAGAATCTTGTAATATTATTAAGGGAGGATCTGAAGAATGGAGGAAACTTAAAGAAGAGCTTTTAATTTTGAGAAGTTAATTCAAAGTATAAAAGAAGTGAAAAATACAGGGAGAAAGATAAGGGTAAAAGGGAATATCTATGAAATTGTCACAAAAAGGTTAATAACTTTTGTTAAGAATGGTTAAAAGGGGGTAAGTTAGATGGAAAATTACAGTGTAAAGTTTGAAATATAAGGTTTAATATGTTTGAAATTGTAAATAACCCTCTGTCAAGGAATGTCAAGGAAGGGCAAGTAGTAGTAATGTGGAAAATGATGTTTTGGAAAATGTTATTTTTCAATGAGTTTCCATTTGTTGTTATTTTGGTCTCTATATTTGTTCTGATGTAAGATGGAGGAGGTTTGGTTTAAGGAAGAGATTAAAACATGTAAATAACCTTTTGTTAATGGGGTCTAAGATTATGAGGAAATATATGTTGGGGAAGACTGCAGAGAATATCATATGTGCAGTATATAGATAAATTAATATATAAGAGTAAGAATTTGCAATCGGTACAGAAAAGTGTATAGAATAAGCTTAATTAGTACAGTAATTGTAGGGGGGAGGGAAAAAAAAGATTTGAAGGAAAGGTAATGACATGTGTAATGGTAGAATAACCATTAGTAGGAGGAAAGGAGAGAGAAAAACAGTTGCATGTTATGAACAACAAAAGTTATTTAATGTCTTAAATATTAGTAAGAATCCGTCTTACTCTTATCTATTAGGATATAACAAAGGAAGAAAGATTGCGGAGGAAGAAAATTAAAATAGTCAAGGGATAAGGATATGAGTTATAATTGGTAGCAAATATAACAGCTAAGAATTTTCTGTGTAAGAAAAGTTGTTTTGATAAGTAAACAAATTGAGATTTTGGTTATACTACAATCAATAATAATAATCTTTATTTGCGGTGACCCTGGATATTTTTTTTTTTATTGCTTTGCCCTAAGATGGAGGAAGTTTGGTTCTAGAAAGAGATTGATTGATTGAAATATGTAAATAATCCTCTATCAAGGTGTGTTAACATTAACTAGATAGATGAATATATAGATCGATAGATTATAATTTATAAGGTAATATATGTTAAGGTTCGCAGAGAATTGGAAATACAAGGGTAAGAATCTGCAACTAATTATAGAAAGAAAATTGTTTATAGTAACATTAGAAAAAAAGAAGGGGAAAAAAAGGTGGGATAATTTTGGGATCAAATTTGAATAGAAATGATTTGAAGGAAATGTAATAAAATGAGTAATGGTGTGACAACCAATAGCAGGAGGGAAAGAAAAATAGCTGCTTTGCTATGAGCAATAAAAATCATTTAATGTCTTAAATAATAACAAGAACCCGCTCTAGTTCCGGTCTCCCTCCCCTTCTTCGGCACTTCGGAGGCGGTCCTTCAACGGAAGGACAAGGGGAGTGAAGAAGACAGAAGATGGTGAAGGGCTGGGTGAGGGTGATTGGGAGGTGAAGGGTGGGTGAGGATGAATGTATTCAATGTATATTTGTTCATTTGTGTTTTTTTTATTGTATTGTACTGTACTGTAATGTTATAAATGTTTAAGTTTTGTAATTTTGTTTGAAAATTAATAAAAATATTTAAAAAAAAAAAAAAGAAATTTATAATTCGGACTAGGGCATGAATCAATAAATGTGGCCCGATGCCGTTATCCACTTTTACCAGTGTCTGAGTCCTTTATTGGGGGGTGCGCCTGCAAATGGACTTTCTCCAATTGCTGAATCCTAAGAGTTGTTTGGCTTGACCATTGATATACTCAACAAATGGTAGTAGAGTTCGGTTGCCAAATTAACTGAAAATAATAATAATAAAACATGCCAAGACCAGCAAAAACGTCCTCAGAAAAAATCCATAATCCCTACAAGAACCTTCATCAGACAAATGGCAGCTCAGCTGACTCCAACTGGAGCAATAACAGGAACTGCTTTGGCAGAAGAAAATAAACAACATATCTGTATATCTCCATCAAGAACCAAACCCATGCAAAATGAAGTAAAAGATGAAATGATCAATTAAATGAAGATTTGAGATGAGCTGTGCTTAAGATCATTGGACTATCCACAGCAAGCAAAGACCCTATAGCCGACCTATGAGTCCTACTGCAGAATACAGCCGACACCGAAGCTAAAGAAACGCGAGCAAAGAGAGAAAACAAACCTACGCACGATGATCCAGTACGTTTTTTGCAATCGTGTCCAAACTTACCAGAGCTGGGAAACTTCTCCTTGGTGCCATTTTCACACCCCCAAGTTTTAAACTTACAGCCATTCAAAATGGCCTATCACCAGCCAATGGCGGTCGAGGATTCAAACTGAAGAGTGTCAAAAGGGGAAACACAAAACCCCGATATAGCCAAAACCCAAGAATTCAACCATAATGACTGTGAACAGCCATTTGAACTAAATGAAAAGACCTCAAAAGACAGCTGGTCAGTACTTCATCCACCACGACCAGACGCAGCAAATCATGGACATGCATGCATCCTCTAATTTAAGCCAAAACAACCACGTGAATCACCAACTTGTGATTAACACACCTGATTAGAAAAATAAAGGGACACCCTCTGAGCACGAGATATCAAGAGTCATAGAAACGCTCACAGTAGCTTTTGGGTCCACATTCACACCCCTGACCTCAGAACAATTTAAAGCAGCTCATCAGCCAAACTTCCTTCTGTTACCAATCCAAACAAATTCAACAAATGCCAGTTAGCCACCTACAGAAAGAACCAGTAATTTGTGAACCTCTACAGGCACCCACAGCCATCGCACCCATCCAGAACAATCCAATAACAGTTTCATTGACCACCCCATCCATCACCACCATTCCAGCGACATTTCCGGACTTCCAGACGACACAAAGAGGATACAGTCAACCCTCACATAACAATGTGTTCGGATAGCATCATTTTCGCTTAACAACACGTCGTTATGCACCACTTGTTCCCCCACATAACAACGTTTTTAGTGTCATTGTCCAGACAACAATGCTAACATAACCGTCATTATCTGGACAAAAATGTCGTTATGTGGGAAACTCCATAGAAACCCGCATAACAACAAAAATCGTTTAGCAATGCTACTTGGGGAACCAAGTAATGTCATTATGTGAGGGTCTACTGTACCTGATTTCCATGGGAGTCCCGGCGATGTTTTCGGACTGCTTGTTGGTGCCGCCAACCCCACAAATCTTCCAGGATCCATTTTTGACATTGAGAGCCCCTCTCTCAACTCAAGTCCAGCCCCTGACTACTGGGGATCTGCAACAAGCTTTTGGGCCTCCACCGTTTGCAGCAGCTGTTCAGAGATCTTTTGCTTTCAGAGGTCAGACCCAAATGAACTCTGCGCAAGCGTAGAACTTTCCAGGACATCAGCTCCTTTCATCCTCAACAAAAAAAAGGGCAGCAGGTTTTTCAAACCAGACAAGCAGCATTCCAATGCCTTTTTGCTAGTATGCTCATATCCAAGGACATCAACAAAAACAATTTTTAAGCATAAGTCCTTCTCAGCCTAACATCTTACCAAATGGTTTCACAAAGCTGTGCATGACAGGCAAAAATCTGATGGATTGGGCACAACAATTTCAAGTTATGTTAATGAAAAAAATGCTCTTTTTTTGATCTTAGAACCACCTGAGAAACTATGGTCTGTAGAAATAGATTGTATTCACCATAGGGCATTTTGCTTACTATTAAGTTTGATAGAACCAGCAATATATCCTAGTACAGTGATACCTCATACAACGTCCAACCTTGGTTCCACAAGTTTGGACTTTATACGGATTTGGACTTTGTATGAGCCATGCAAAATCCTAGCTGCGATGCCTCATACAACGTCCAAATCCTTGCTGCGATGCCTCATACAACGTCGTTTCCATAGAGCTACATTGTACTGTAACGGCACAGACTTCAGGGCAAAGTCAAGGAAACAGACAGGAAACTGACAGAACTTTAAGAAATCATTCTCTAAAGGCTAAAAATATTACAGAAACATGTCAATCAACCCTGATTGTCCAAGAACCTGAAGAATGCTGCAAAAATCCCAGGAATGCTTCTAAAAATTCTGACGAAAAAATTCAAAAAAATCCAAAATCATGCACGACTTTGTATGAGGCAACTTTTTTCAAGGAATTAGGCGATGTTGTATGAATCCGATGTTGTATGAAGCAGACTTTGTATGAGGTATTACTGTATACCTAATGGAGTAACCATTTCCAAAATCTGGGAAAAAATCTGTAATCTGTTCTTCAGCAAAAATAGGAGTACTACCTGCAGGATCTCAAGAGAATTTCATTCAGCTAGACTAAAACCAGGTACCTCAATGAGCGAGCATTTATTGAATCTAAATGCCATGAGGTCTCAATTATTACAAATAGACAAAACTATCACAGAAGAAAGTTTAATTAGGATCATAATTAATTATCTTGACTCTAGCTGGGATTACTTCCTAAACCAATTGGATAACATAAATTGTGACAACATTTCACTTGAAACCTTATCAAGGAGGTTAATAGCTGAGGAAAACCTCAGAAGGGACTGTGCTTCATTTCGTAGAGAACCCAGAGTCGTAAAAAGAGTTGATTTTGTTGAGCAGGTAAACATGTTACCTGAGTGCTATGCATGTGGTTCAAGGAACCACTTCAAGAGAAATTGCCCAAAGGTCTTCAAGGGCAGAGAATCCATTGAATACACTCCCCCTACCAACCTCGATTATCAGAGAAGTTGATCAGACTCTGGACAGAGACATCAAGGGAGATTTCCTCCCAATCAGAGAGTCAATATTGATTCACAATGCAGGGGGTCACCCTGCCCCAGAAGAGGTAATGAGTCCAAAAGAGAAAGAACTAGTGCTGATTGTGTAAATAGTGTTAGAGACAAGGAACCAAACTTTGACATAGGTGAAAAAGAACATTACTTGTTGATTAATTCTGGGGCAATGACCCACACCTCATGTAACAAAGAGCTATTAATCTCTTTTAATGAGGTGTCACTTAAAATAAAAGTTGCCAACCAGAAGTTTGCACAGGTGGTCGGAAAAGGGGATGTACACATTCCAGGTTTTGAGAAATCAAAGAAGTTCTTTTTATACTCAAAATCCCATACAATGTTTTGGCAACTATTAAATTAACCAAAGGTACGAAAATCAAAGTGGTATTAAAGGATGGTATTGTGCAACTCACAAATTATGGTAAAGAGGTTGGGGAGATTGTAATCACTGGTGGACTATCATATTTCCTACCCAACACAAATGTTGATACGCAAATTAATGCTAGTTTTTCGAATAACAATGATGACGATGATAGGAAGGAAGAAGGGGAAAAGACTACTGATATTGATGGCATAAATGTTAAATTTGTTGTGACTAAACCTAATGATACCATGCAGATTTCAATCGGTAGACCCATACATGATAATTGCGCTCACATGTTGCACCAAAAGTTAGGACATATTGGTTTCCCTGTTATAAAGAAAATGTTAACTTGTTCTGAAGGTCTTAAAGTAAAGAACTGTGAAAACTACTTAGAGTGTTCTGTTTGTAAGTGTTCAAAATCCAAAAGCAAGTCACGACCAAAAAAATCTGAAAGGAGCACCAAACACGCTTTTCAGATGGTAGGCCCCTTAAAACCTTCTATTGGCCAGAAGAAACTCTTCCTCACCATTATTGTTGATCATAGCCGATACGGTTTCATATACACTCTTAAACATAAAAAGGAAACCTTCACTAAGTTCAAAGAATTCTATAAAAGGGTTGAAACCCAACACAACACCAAAATTAAACAAATAATGACAGACCGTGATTCAGAATTTCTTTCCACAGAATTTAATAACTGGATCACCAATCATGGCTTTGTCCATTTCATGACTTCGCCTTTTTCCACCTTTCAGAAAGGCGTGGTGGAATGTAGAAACGGAGTATTACAAACTATGGTCAGATGTGTACTAGAGTATGCTGGACTGAACCCATCATATTGGGGGGAGGCCATCTTATACTGAAACTATACCCTCAATAGGCTATGGTCAAGTGTAATGCAAAAAATTGCATATGAAATTATGTATAATAAAAAGCCGAAATTATCACACCTCCACATTTTTGGAGTACTGGCTGATGTACACGTACCCAAACAGCTCAGACGAAAATGAGACAAAATCTCCAAGAAACTGAGATTTGTTGGTTACGAACCAGGATCAAAGGCTTATAGGTTCATGGATAATAACCACAAAGTAATTATATCAAGAACAGCCAGTTTTCACGAAAACACAAATTGAAACAAAATACATTCGAATGAGGTTATAATCGGCAAACATACTCACAAAGATGATAAGGAACAAACACAATGCTACACACACACTGATGAAGGCAAACTCAACAAACACAACATTAAGATTAAGGCTTGGAAGGGAGGACACCACATTCTCAAAACAAAGGGTACTGATGAAGATGAAGCGGATGACCTAGGTAAAGACAATGACATAATTGAACAGATAACCAGGAGGTCACCAAGATCAAATAAAAAATGCCCAAATATTTGGAAAACTATATAATGTTCATCAACACCACTACCATCACCTCCAAAAGTTATAATGACATACTCCCACTCCCACTAGGAGAGCAGCTCAAGTGGAGAGAAGCCATGCAGAGGGAAATGGAAAGCATTAAAGAACTCAAAGTGTATATTCCTGCAAGGGTTCCAGAATACAAAAAGACAATAGGCACTAGATGGGTATACAAAATAAAACCACTAGAAAACAATAAGACATTGTATAAAGCCAGACTTGTGGCCCAAGGCTTCTCCCAAAGATTTCCAGACAACAGTAAGGGCAGAAAGCGTTAAGACAGCCTTAGTTATAGCCTCAATTCTAAATGAACATGCCTATCAGTTTGATGTACAAATGCCATATTTACACGCATAGTTAGATAAAAAGATTTATGTCAGAGTACCCCCAGGGATCGATTACAAGGAAGGGGAAACCTGGTTACTCAATAAGAGTCTATATGGTCTACGACAATCGGGCAAGAGATGGTACAATTGTCTTTCCAAAACAGTAAGAATGATAGCCTTCACAGCTTCATCAGCTGTCAAATGCGTATTTATCAAGAAAAATTATGATAGCAATGAAAAGGTGCTCGTGTATGTTGATGATATATTGTACATAGGTAAGAGTAAATTTAAATGTGACCAATTCACCCAAAACCTCCAAAAATATTTTTGATTAAAATCTTTGGGAAAGATTGACAAATACCTAGGGGTTCAAATCACTGAAACAAATAATGGCTTTGTAGTTTCTCAGAAAGAAAAGATATTAGAGTTGTTAGAAAAATGCAACATGTCTGATGCAAAGCTTTCAGATACACCCATGCAAACTGACTTTCTAAAAAAATATGTATATTGATGATGAAATGTTCAAAGAAAATACTCTGTATAGATCTACAATTGGTTCACTACTATATATTGCCAACTGGACTAGGCCATATATAGCTCTTCCAGTCAATTTACTCTCCAGACATGTGAACAATCCAAAATTGTATCATTGGAACGCAATCAAGAGACTGTTGAGATATTTGAAACACACCATAAATGCAACTTTGTCACTCATTCAAAATATCTCCAACATCCCAAAACTTTCATGTTATGCAGATGCGGACTGGGTCGGCAATATTAAAACAAGGAAGAACACTTCGGGATACACAATCTTCTTGAGCAACAGTCTCATCCATTGGTACACCAGAAAACAGAAACTTGTGTCAGCGTCCACCACAGAAGCAGAATTTGTATGTTTATCAAAAGCTACAAATAATCTGATATGATTCGACGATTTGGTATCAGATATTTGGAAAGAGCCATCATATCCAACTGTCATACAAGAGGACAACAAAGTAGCAATAGACATATCAAAAGCTGATGCTGTATGTCATAGGTCAAGGCACATTGACATTAAGTATAAGCTGTACATTGTGAGACAAAAGAACAGACTGCTGACATTTTGACTAAATCTCTTCCTTCGAATCAACACTCGTATTTGGTTAAGAAATTATGCGTGAATATGTTATTACTGAATCATAGTTTTCTTGATAACATATCTCTAATGTTTAATCAGTTTGATATTAGAAGGGGTATTGTTAAGATAGAATACCAAACTGCTTTAGCCTACATAGACCATAATGCAACACTGCTCATTGTCACTGCATTCTTTTGTTTGTTAGTTAGTTCTCAGCCAACTGTTATCATAATGAACTTCACATGTGATTTATGTGCTTCTGCACATGTCTCAGAGAAAACAGATTTAATATCGCTCTAGCCTTCTCTAACAGGCAACTTCAGCAGAAGCACTTTAGCACCTATAGCTTTAGTTCTAGCCAAGTCAAGCAGCCTTCCTCCCTGTATATGCATAGTCTCTCTTCTGCTTCGTTATGCTTCATTCCTGTTATCTCAAGTGCTGTAAGTAGATAGTTAGTCTGTTGTTTTTCTATGTATAATAAAGTGTTCTTAGATTATACTTCGGGTTTTGTTTTACTTACATGCATGCCTATGAGAGACCCAAGATCCATCGACCTCTATTTTCAATGAGTATGCACTGGTAATTAACTATTCTCCTTCAAGTCATGGAGGAGATCGGGTAAGATTCCAAGTCTATAATTTTATGCCCTGATACTCATGTCCCTCCTAAAGGGTATAAAAGGTTCATACCTCTGCATTCATTGTCTTTCTCCTGTTCTCCCTTTGTATGATGTACCTGCAAGAAATGACAAGAAAAATGTAAATTTAACATATGCTAATAAATGGACTTACCCGATTGCTGAATCCTAAGAGTTATTTGGCTTGACCATTGATATACTCAATATGAATTCATTCTGTAGTCTATTTTGCTGACCTGGTATGAAAAAATTAGCCAGCACAACAAGGTTACTGTTGGCAAGGGTACGCCTGTTGGTGGTTCAAAAAATATTTTAGGAGGCTCTTTCTGTGTATCCCCCAATGTAACTACAAGAATAGAACCAGTGATTGCAGCTGCTTACATTTATTTATTTTTTATTTATTTTACTTATACCCCACCCATCTAGTAGGTTTTCCTACTCTGGGTGGCTAACAACATAATATCCCCAGATATCTCACATTATGTTTAATTTGTATTTTATATTTGGCCTTTATACTTTTCTGAATTGAAGTGGAAAACTCTACTCAGATGTATTAACTGCATCACAGCTTCTACTCACAGCCACTCAGTCCTATAGTGCTATCATTACATATCATAGTCAAAATAAGAGATAAGTTCCAAGTGTTTCAAATGATCCAATTTATCCAAAACAAATGGAAATGTTCCAAATGCCCAAAGTATAAACATGAAAAAGAAAAAAAGAATACAAACTCATGAAGGTGAATAAAAAGGTAAATACAATGTTCAATGTTCAGAGTTCTGTTACTTATACTTCACACACATCTTATAGCCTCCAGGACACAATCTTTGCCATTTGCTTATTATACGTTTAAAACTTTTCCATACCTTGTTAGTGCTATTAAGGGGGGAACAAGTTTCAGAAGTTCCAAAAAGAACCAATGCTCGAGAAGTCCCAGAAACTCAAACGTTTCTTTAAATGCCATATCCGTGCAGGTGCCGGCAACAGCCCCTGGGAGGAACCTGCCCCTTCCGAGACAAGCTCTCCTGGTACCGCTGCTGCCTTCCACTCGTCCTCCAATCACGATTTCTCCACAGTTTCTTTCATAGTTCTTCACTATCAACACCAATCCACAAATCCACAAAACTCCAAGGTTTAGTCCCCACCAGCACCGTACTCACAGTAAAGCACAAATGGCTACAATCCTTCTAATTTCATCCAATCTCAATTCCGATCCCTGGAGGCTCCAGCAAGTTCCCCAAAAGCCTTCTGCAATAATCCACAGTCAAGATGTAAATCCAACAAGTGATCCAAAAATGATAATCCAAATAAAATATGTAATCTCTGTCTCTCCGCCAACTCTCCAGATCAACAAAAAAAAGATCTACAAAATTCCGAACTTTAAAGAAACCAGCAGCAAAACCCAGCGACAATTAACTCTCAGAATTTAGTCTCATCTAAGCTTTCTGAGCACTTTTATCTACACTTTGTAGCTCTCCTTTAAACAGCAGCGAGACAAATACAACTGCTCAGCTCACCATCTTGACACCCCCCCAGGAGGCATTAGTGATATTTTTAGCCACTCCCTCACTCCCTTGGCAGATTTTAGTAGCCAAGATGGGCAAGGATCAGAGCGAGAGGTCATGGGATTACAACGTGCAAGTGCCTTGTCTACCTTCACAAGTGACATAAACTGAAACTGATCCCAAGAAGCCCGGTCAAGGATCTCATTGGACATCTCATCCAGATTTATTGCAACAACTTCTGGAGATGTAAAAAAGAAGTTGGGATACATTTTCATTTATGTTGGGAGTGTAAGAATGTGAAGAAAATATGATGGGATTGGGAGAGAAATTTCAGAATGTAATAGAACAATCTATAGCTATAAATCTGAGCGTTAACCATTGGAACTTGACAAAGGATCCTGCACCAGGCTATACTAGCCCGTACCGAGCCTTCATGCACTTGCCCAAACCGGGTCCACAGGTCAACAAATGTTTGAGAAATGCGCCAGTGGGGCAAGAGCCCCACGAACGCAAACAAAGAAAAAGAACTTCAATACCCAACATCCTGTGCGCTGTGGCCAGCGGCAGCCAATTAGGATGAGAAGTGTGACCAAATAGAACGTTGTCAGTCGCTCCGCAGCCAATCAAAAATAAGCTTCAGAAAATATTTCAACGCACATCTGGTAACACCACAAATTAAACTTCATGTCCCAGTGTCCTTTGCACTGTGCAACCCCTCAGCCAATCAGGCTGAGGGATACGAGCGCAGAGGAGGCTGGGAACACACGCGCTAACTGGAAAAAAACACTGGGAGCTGGAGGGAAAGACTTTGAAAGACCCAGCTGGAGGGAGCCAGGAAAAGGTAAGTGCGGTCGGTGGGGGGTTAGGGAGTGGGTGAGGGAGGCAATGAAAGGTGCTGGGTCCAGAAGGGTTGGGTGGACAGACCCCTTTTGTCCCCCCAACCCTTCTAGACCCAGGAGACCCAGGAGAGGGGAACGAATCCACCCCCTCCCAAACACTCCGTTTTAAAAGAGAAGAAACTGCTTGGTTTCTTCTCTTTAAAAATGGAGTGTTTTTTTGGGGGGGGGAGGGAAACGATCCCTTCTCTCCTTGGTCCCCTGGTTCTGGAAGGGTTGGGGGACAGACCCTTTTTGTCCCCCCCCAACCCTACCAAACCCAGGGGACCAGGGAGAGGAATCGAATCCACCCCTCTCCCAAACACTCCATTTTAAAAGAGAAGAAACAGCTTGGTTTCTTCTCTTTAAAAATGGAGTGGTTTTTTTTTTGGGGGGGGAACGATCCCCTCTCTCCTTGGTCCCCTGGCTCTGGAAGGGTTGGGAGACAGACCCCTTTTGTCCCCCAACCCTACCAAACCCGGGGGACCAGGGAGAGGAATCGAATCCATCCCCTCTCCCAAACACTCCGTTTTAAAAGAGAAGAAACAGCTTGGTTTCTTCTCTTTAAAAACCGAGTGTTTTTTTGGGGGGGGAATGATCCCCTCTCTCCTTGGTCCTCTGGCTCTGGAAGGGTTGGGGGACAGACCCCTTTTGTCCCCCAACCCTACCAAACCCAGGGGACCAGGGAGAGGAATCGAATCCATCCCCTCTCCCAAACACTCCGTTTTAAAAGAGAAGAAACAGCTTGGTTTCTTCTCTTTAAAAACGGAGTGGTTTTTTTTTGGGGGGGAACGATCCCCTCTCTCCTTGGTCCCCTGGTTCTGGAAGGGTTGGGGGACAGACCCCTTTTGTCCCCCCAACCCTACCAAATCCAGGGGATCAGGGAGAGGAATCAAATCCATTCCCTCTCCCAAACACTCCATTTTAAAAGAGAAGAAACAGCTTGGTTTCTTCTCTTTAATAACGGGGTGTCCTGCAGGGGGGGGATCCCCTCTCTGCAGGGTCCCCTGCCTTGCCAGGAATTTTTAATGTGTGTGTTGGTGGTTGGAGTGGTATTGTATGGATGGTGGTGGTTGTGCACACCCAAAACCACCCCTAACCACCAACACACACTTTAAAAATTCCTATGCTATACAATATTTAACAAATGACAACATAAAAATTGTACATAAATAAATAAATAAAAACAATTACAGACTAACCTCTTTTTTACATAAATTACCAAAAAAATTATCCCTTACAACACAATTTAAAACAGCCCAGCAACGCCGGGCAAACTATGCTAGTTATATTCCAAAAACAAAGCTTCAATAATAGTAAATGATGGTATTACAGAGCAATTCGATTTAAGTCAGGGAACTAAGCAAGGATGTCCTTCATCTCTGGTGGCCTCAGCTTGGGTGCCGGTGTGTATTGCCGACCGGAGCGCCCTGTTTGGAGTGCTCCATTCGGCGGGTATCCTCCATATTATCCTCCACTGGCTGGACAGCATTTCAGCCGGAGGACATCCTTTCTCCGGCAGACATGGGCTGAATGGGGCACTCCAGTCGGCCCATGCCTGCTGGAGAAAGCGAGGTGGCCGGGCCTTCTCTGGGAGGCTGGGGTGGATTGGAGTGCTCCATTCGGCCCCTGCATCCCAGAGAAGGGCCTGGATGCCTCGCTTTCTCCGGGAGGCAGGGGCTAAATGGAGCACTCCATTCGGCCCCTGCCTCCTGGAGCAGACCTGGCCACCTTGCTTTTGCTAAGAGGCCGGGGCAGATTGGAATGCTGGCCACCTTGCTTTCTCCAGGAGGCAGGGGCCGAATGGAGCACTCCGCTCGGCCCCTGCCTCCCAGAGCAGGCCTGGCTGTCTCGCTTCCTCTCCAGATCGGAGCGCTCTGACACCTTGCTTTCTCCAGGGAGGTGGAATACACATGTGCCAGAAGCTGCGCATGCTCAGAAGCCTGCCCGGAGTTCCAGACACCGCACCCCAGCCATTGCATGCTGTGGGGGACCTTTGCGGCCAGTTTTCAGGGTGAAATACCCTGAAATGGTCTGCTGGTCCCCCACTCCGGACACACCTGGGGTTTGAGGTAGACGGGGCTGCCATTGTCAGGGCTGGGTGTGCAGGTCTCATGCTGCATGTTGGTAACATACAGCACAACACCTCGATTTTAGTTATATAGATAAAGTTATCTTGGTACAAAAGATTACAATTGGGAAAATGGACAAAATATTGGGCAAAACAACATAGAGAATGTAGGAAACTAACATCATTTGAGGAAATGGTTACACAGTTTCACATCTGGCCTAGACATGGGAGGAGGAAGGTTAAGGAAAATTGCTACAAAACAATTTGGAAATGATATCTGACTCGAATACATTTAAGGCATTATGATCCATTTAAGGCATCCATTTAATGCCATTTTTTATTATTATTTTTTAAATATTTTTATTTATTTCAAAAAGACAAAAAAATACAACTAACAAACATACAAAAAAGAAAAAGACAATAACAATACAATACAATATTACTTCAAACTCATAGAAAATAGCACTTGTTAGTAATTAAACTAGTTATTTACAATAAAAACCACAATGTCAAATACCCTCATTATAGGTTATTACTATAACCATAACAATCATAAAAAAAAATTCAGAGCTACAACTGTTTTTTTAATTTCTTCACAAATTACACAACACCCAGTGAATATTTACAATGCCCGGAGAGTTTAGTATCTATATCATCTCCAAAAACCACTTTGAGATGGTACAGGTCCAAAACTGTCCCTTGCCATAAGAGAATGATCCACAAACGGCTTCCAAATACTCCAAAACCTATTTTCTTTTAATTTATCCCTTTTTACTTTTATCTCCCATGTCAGTTTGTCATTCAATGCTAAACTCCACATTTCCTTATACCACTCTCCAGTCTGTATAAATACGTCATTTTTCCAATTTCTGGCTATACATTGTCTACCTGTAGTTAACATAATTTCCAATAATTCTTTTTCCTCCTTATTTAAACCCATACCTTCCACATTTGTTAATAGAATGGTACCTGACACCAACTTAATTCTTTTACATAAGAACATAAGAACAGCCTTGCTGGAACAGGCCACAGCCCATCCAGTCCAGCATTCTGTCTCACACAGTGGCTCACCATTTCCTTCAGGTTATTATTCAGGTTATTATTCCCAAGCAGATGCCTTCTTCACCTGTTTAGGATTCCCTGGAAATGGCATTGAGAGATATCCTGCCTATCTCTCCAACCCGGAGGTTGTCCTTAAGTATCCATAATTATAGCCATTGATACCCTTGTCCTCCATGAACTTGTCTAATCCTTTCTTACCCATTATTTCCCCAATCTCTCCTTCTATTCTTCTCCAACATTCATTTATTTTTTTGCAACTCCACCACATATGTTCATAAGATCCAACTGTTTCTTTGCATCTCCAACATAAATTATCCCTTTTATTGTCCATCTGGTGAAGCCTCATTGGTGTCAAGTACCATTGCCATAACATTTTAAAATTATGTTCCTTAATTCTTACTGACATTGTTCTCATTATCCTCTTTTTCCATTTATTCCTCCATTCAACATCTCCTATTTTTATATTCAAATTTTGTTCCCACTTCCGTTTCAAATCTTCCTGTGGATCTTTACCCTTATTCAGTATAATGTAAAGTTTGCTTACTAGACCCTTAATGTTCTTTGCCCCTTTTCTGATCTTTAATACCAATTCTTCAAATTCGGTCTTTGTTCTATCCATCCCTACTTCTCTTCTATATTTTTTATTCCAATTCTCAACCTTCAATTTCTGAAACCAGTCCAATTTTAACTTTTCAAATATTTTTTTCCTCTTGGTTTCATCATCACAAACTTTTAACCAATCCTTCAATAGAGACAATTCATTTTTATCCAATATTTTCTTTTTTTCCTTATTTATTTTTATCGGAAAACACACCATATCAGTCAATTCCAAAATTGGAGAGAGATTTGGGACTATATCCTTCTTTACTCTTTTCCACACCTCCATGAGCCCTCTCATCATAGTATTACTTGTCTTTATCAATTTATCCTTTATTCCCAAAAAGATCATTTTGCCAATATTCCTGTATTCTTTCATCTCCAATTCCTCCCAAATTACCTTTTCTCTTGCCAAAATCTTCACAACAGTCTTAATTTGGAATGCTCGATAGTATGCTAACAAATTTGGCATACCCAAACCCCCTTCCTTCTGAGTTAAGTACCAGAGCTTCTTTGGAAGTCTAGATTTTTTGCCTCCATTACAAAAATTATTGAACATCTTTTGAAACTCATTGATTTCCTTCTCCTTCAAATGGATCGCAAGTGCGTCAAATAAAAAGTTAATCTTTGGCAGCAATATCATTTTGCAAATTGCAATCCTCCCAAACCATGACAATTTCAGCTTTTGAAACTCTTGTAATTTGTTCTTAAATTCTACTTTCAAACTATCGTAATTCAATCTTTTAAGTTCTTCCAATTTGTTTGAAATAGTTATCCCCAAATATTTCAACTTTTCTTTAATTTGTATATTAAATGTCCCCACTATCTTTCCCATCTCCTTTACCCCCATATTACACAGCATCAATTCTGATTTATCCCAATTTATCATCAATCCAGTTATAGCCTCAAATTCCTGTAGTTGATCTTTAATCCTATCCATTACCACCTCTGGATGTTTCACCATTAACAGCATGTCGTCTGCATACATGCTCACTTTATTACCCAAAATCCCTTCTATGTTTGGATCATCCCTTATACTTTTAGCTAATATTTCCATTGCCATAATAAACAGGATAGGAGATAGTGGACAGCCCTGTCTGGTACCTGCCTCAAGTTTTACCTCATCTGTAACCTCCTCGTTTACTCTAATTCTAGCGCTCCCTTTTTGGTATAATAGATCAATTGCCCTTCTGAATCTATCCCCAAATCCATAATTTCTAACTATTTTCTTAATTGAAGACCATTGTAGTGAGTCAAATGCCTTAAAAATGTCTAATGATAATAAACCCACCTTTTCCTTCGTTTGATTAACATTGTCAATTAAATCTAATACTCTTCTAGTCAAGTCAGCCATATGCCTACCTTTTAAAAAACCAACTTGATCAACATTTATATATTCCCCCATAAAACTGTTTAAACGATTAGCCAGTATTGCTGTGAAGATCTTGGCATCCTGATTTATAAGAGAAATTGGTCTGCATGATTCCACCTTTTCCATATTCTTTCCCTGTTTTGGCAGCAGAACAATTATGGTACTATACCATGAAGTTGGGATTTGTCCTCCATCTAAAATATAATTGTATAGCTTCACTAACTTTGGGACCACAACATCTTTAAATTCTTTGTAAAATTCTGTCGATAATCCATCATTGCCCGGAGCTTTCCCCATCTTCAACCCACTAATTACCTCCTTTACCTCTTTATCAGTAACCCTTTCCTCCATTTTTTCTCGATGTTCCTGTTTTATTCCATTCCCTAACTGTCTTTCCAAGATCCCTTTAAGCCTCTCCACGTCTACCTCCTTTTTTGCATATAATGCTTGATAAAATTCCTTCACAATTTTACATTTATCCTTAACCCTTGTTTATTAACCAACACCCCAATTTCTCTTTTTTCCCTTTTTGCCTTAGCTGCTCTTGCTAATAATCTTGAGTTTTTATTACTAAATTCAAAATATTCTCTATTTAAATAAATCAAATCTCTTTTAACTTTGTCAATATCCTTACCCATTAACTCTGCCTTAAGTCTTTGCAATTTAGCAAAAGTTTTTTTATCTTTACTTTTTGAATGGTCATCCTGTAATTGCTTTATTTCTTTTTCTTTTTCTATCTGATCTGCCTTATATCTTTTATATTTAATACTCCCAACTTTATACTTTCCCCTCTGAAAACTGACTTCATGGTATCCCAAACAACATTAAAATTAACTTCATTATTATTGTTCCACTGCCAACTTTCTTTCCACCTTTCCATGATTTGCTCTTTACATTTTTGGTCTTTAAAATTTTAGGATCATACCTGTATGTTATCTCAGCTATGCTTGCAGTCTGCATTGTCTGGGATGCCATGTCTTCCCCTCCCTAGTCTCACTCTGTCGGCTAGATTGATGACTGAGGAGCTAACCAAGAGTCTGGATCAGGGGTTCCCAATTTTTTCAAGCCAGGTCTGGGTCACACTCTCTCAGTCAGCTTTGAAGACCAAACGGCCATTTTGCCCTGCCTTGCACGATGGGGGCAGCCATTTTTGTCCCAACAGCTTCAAATAGGGTGGCCATTTTTTTCTTGAATGCCCTTGGAAGGGGGGGGCATGTGAAATGGTGCCTCGGGCCAGATCCGGCCCACAGACCTTAGGTTGGTCTAGATCATCTTTTGACTCCATGAAACTTTTGGGTACTAGTTCTCAAACAAATAAGAGAAAGTACTTTTTCACCCAGAGGATTACTGGTCTATGGAACTCCCTGCCAGAAGAAGTGGTGACAGCTGTCAGACTTGACAGCTTTAAGAAAGGATTAGACAAGTTCATGGAGGACAAGTGTATCAATGGCTATAATTATGGCTACCTAAGGACAACCTCCGGGTTGGAGAGATAGGCAGGATATCTCTCAATGCCATTTCCAGGGAATCCTAAGCAGGTGAAGGCATCTCCTTGGGAATACCCTGAAGGAAATGGTGAGCCACTGTGTGAGACAGAATGCTGGACTGGATGGGCTGTGGCCTGTTCCAGCAAGGCTGTTCTTATGTTCTTATGCTCTTATGTTCTCCAACTTCTTCCTCTTCTAATATCTTTTTGTAGTTTCAGTTCCAAAAGTACTTTGGCATGGTCTGATTCCTTAAAGATCCCAATTTCCATTCCCTCAATATTTTTAATAAAATTTTCTGTAAGGAAAACGTAATCTATTCTCGAGTAGGTCCCATGGACGTGTGAAAAAAAAGAATATGCCCTTTCCAAGCCCTTGATTTCTCTCCAAGAGTCCTTCAAACCTAATGCAACCATCCATTTATCTAAAACCTTCCTTTTAAAGCCAATTCCACATCTTGCTAAATTCGTACAGTCTAAATCTGACCTTATCAAATTAAAATCACCAGCCACAATAGTTTTTGCAACATTTTCTAGCTCCACTACTTTACGAACCTTTTCTAAGAAATCCACTTGATGATCATTTGGAGCATATATGTTTACCAACATAATTTCCTCATCTTCTATTTTTCCTCTTACAATCAAATATCTACCCTCTTGATCAGCAACACTTTTTGTAATTTCAAATCCTAATTTTTTAGAAATCATAATTGCCACTCCTATCACTTTTGAAGTACCAAACGCCATCTCATAGTGTTGAATCCATCCCAAAAAGTGTTTGTTCGTGTCTTTTGACTTCTGGAATGTTTCCTGTAAGAACACTATATCGGGTCTATCTTTCTTCAACGCCAATTCCAACCTCCGCCTCTTAAGAACAGAACCTGTACCCTTCACATTCCAGGTTAATATTTTAATATTTCCCATAATCTATTTCCTTTCTAACTTCTAAACTCTCCGTTGGGCATGCCATCACCAACCCCTTCCCCCAAAAGCTCACAGATCTACACAAAACACACACTATCACTCTCCCCACTTTCTTAAAAAAAAAAAGGACGCCTTCGACAACCAAAGAGGGGAGAGGGGGGACATGCAAGATGTGCCTACAAACCAGTGCTACGCGCTACTCATCCTTCTATATTGCTTAAATAATATGTTTTTTATTGATATATTTCACATTATTCCTTACTTGCCTCCTCCTCCACCATGATCAACGACAGCTCCTCCTCTTCCTTTCCCTGTGGTGTTCCACCTGTGGCACCACCAGCCTCTGCCCTCTCATACTCCCTCCCCAGAGCACCTGATTCCAACAATTCTTTCTTAAAATTTATCCACTCTTCTGAACCTGTTTTTACCAACTCCAACAAACTCAAATACTCCAATGGATCGGTCCCTTCATCAATTACTTGCATTCTTTTCTCATAAAAAAAGCGCAATTGCTGTGGAAATCTCCAGTTATACCTTATATTTTTACTCGTCAACAATTTGGTTACAGGTCTCATCTTATATCTCCACGTTCTTTCTTTCAATGAGATATCATTATATACTTCTATGTCAGAACCATCAAATTTCAGGGCATCAGGTCCAGCTTGTTTCAAAAAAGCTATTACTCTAAGCTTATCACCCCAGTTTGCAAATTTTACCAAGACATTTCTTTGAACCACTTTCCCTCTTCTTGGGCCCACCCTGAATGCACTTACAATATCTTCCTGTACAAATTCCTTTCCCATATTCAAACCATTTAACCACTGAACCACTCTTTCTCTTAGCTGGTCCGGTGTCCGTTCAACCACCTGACGGATCACAATATTCTGCTTTCTCATCATATCTTCCACAGCATCAATCCTTTTCTCATGATCTTCCAATTTCAGCTTATTCTCTCGCACCATCTCCTGAGTCCCTTTTATTTCCTTTTTTATAACATTTACCTCATTTTGAACCAATTTCACATTTCCTTCTATTTTTTGCAAACTTAAGTCCACTTTTTTTTGAGAAATCTGCAACAGATGATACCACCTTATCTTGTTTTTTCATCATTTCATTTCTATCTTTCACCCTTGATTCCTCATTCTTCTCCAATTTCTGGAACAGTTTACCAATTTCCACCATAATTTGGGTTTGATCATAAGGCTCAGGTGGCGGTGATGAAGACTGAGGGACCTCTTCCATTGGTGCTCTTTTTCCTCTTAGACTTCACAACTGGTTCTTCCTCTTTTGCTTTCCCTCTCGTACCTTTATCCATGATGACACCCAATCAAAGAGTCCAGCATTGCAGAACGTTGCCAAATCGTAGTCAGTCCAAACAAGCTTGCATCACTGCAACCACTAGTGCCACCTATCCAGGCAAATCAGACGAAGCTTTTAAGGAGGAAGAAATCCAGCGAAATCCAACGAAAAATTAATTACTGTAATCCACAAAAAAAAAACAGGAACCGGAGTGTGCTTCAAACAAAAAGAAAAAAAGAATAATCCACATCCGGCCCGTTTCCCCAAGGCAGGCAATCCAAGTATTCACCCTCCAAACCACAAGAGTAAAAGCTCCAAGGAAACGGTCACCCAGATTTTTTCATTTGAGTCAAAGCCACAAGGGAGGGGGGTGAGAAGAAAAAAACAACCTAAAATCCAAGAAAGGTGAAAAGAAAAACAGGAGGAGCAATATATCCAAAGAAAAAAAGAATGTTATTTATAATCCACACGGTGAGGGAATAAAAAGCAAATTAATCCTTCTCTTAAGGCGAACGAATCAAAGCGCCCTTTTCCAGCGGGTACGTTAACTTTAGGAGGAAACCCCCCTTCTTCCTCTGTGTGTCGGCAGACTTTCCCCTCACACCTCAGGCTCGAAACACACTGAAACCCTCAAAGCTGGAGCCCAGACAAAAACTTCTTTAACCGCTTTACTATCGCCAAAACACGCCGCGGTTCCCCTGGAACGCAGGGAGGCCATAAACCAAAACTCAGTCACTTTCGATTTCTAGGGCTGCCGCCATTAACGGGTCGACAGCCCGATTTTATCCGTTTCCACTCCCACTTCCAAGTCCGAGCTCTTTTAAACAAAATCCCCAGTTAGCTTTATCTTTTCCAAGTAGACTTTCATGAACTTACATAAAATTGTTTTCTTGCCAATTTTACTGCCGCCTCGATTCTCCGCCGTCTTGCTGGTCCCGTTCTCGGCTCCTCGGCAGGGAAAGCCGCGGCTTCCATCGCAAGCCTCACCTACCGAGAAAACCTCCCAAACTTCGACCGCCCGACTTCAAAACTTTCCAAAAAGGCAAGCAGGAGTCTTATCGACAAAAATTTCCACTTTAAAAGTTCCCCACTTTACTCGTTCACATTAATTACCACTTTGGTAAGCATGAGCGCCCAGATCAAGATGTTACTCGTCGGCCATCTTAGCCCCTCCCCTCCCATTTAATGCAATTTAAGACATTACCCATTGATTATTATTCAATTGTTTATTGATTGTATTGGGTTGCATTACTGTAGTGTTTTATTTCATATGCATTGATGTTGTATTGCTGCCCTGTTTATCCTGATTTGTTGCTTTAAAATGTACTTGTATATGTTACTATGATTTTGCTGGGGTGGGAAACTTTAGTAGGGCTGCTGTGTTATATTGTATTCATATTGATAATGATGTTAAGATTTTTGATTGAGATATATGTGATTTGTACCGATTATCTTATTCTTATTGATGTTTTTATATGAATTGTGTTTATTGCATTTTTGAATTGATGGTAAGATGTTTTCTTTTTCTTATTGATACAGTGGACCCTCGATTAACGACGCATTTGAATAGCGTCATTTTTGATTAAAGACGCTATGACGCTCCCAATGTGATTGTTCGAATAACAACGTTATTCGAATAACAGCGATACTTTTTCCCATCGTTATTCGAATAATGACGTCTTTATTTGATTAACGACAGTATTTTTACTGTCGTTATTTGAATAATGACGTTTTTTGCCGTTATTTGAATAACAACGTTATTCCAATAGTGACGCTACTTGGGGAACCAAGTAACATCATTATTCGAGGGTCCACTGTATTCTGTATGTCTTCTATACTTTTGTTTTGTTATATTGTATCTTTAATTATGTTGGAAGCTGCCCAGGGTCGGCCTACAAGCTGAGTAGGGTGGGGTACAAATTTAAATCGAAACCAAAATCCAAAATACAATAAGAATTGTTGGAGGTGCAACACAGAATTAGGAATCTATTTACATCTATGTTGGGATTGTAGTTGTGAAAGAAATGGGGAGTAAAGTATTTATTGAAATAGAACAAATTCTTTCACTATACCTGCAGGTGTCCTAGAATAATAGCTAAGCTGATGGATTTTGGAGGTAAACAAAGAACGAAAGAAAGAAATGATCAGTATCATGGCCCGTCTCTCTAGCACCAGAAGGAGGACCTTCTTAGTGTATGCTCCGGCCCTATGGAACCTCCTGCCAATTGAGCTGCATCTCCAGATGGAGTTGCTGTCCTTCAGTAAAGGGTTAAAAACCTGGTTGGCAAAGCAGGTGTGGGGCACCAGCGATGTGGTGACCCCTGCCTGCTGGCTGATTTAGTAAGAACACTATCCCTCTTTTAATCTCTTTTAATCTGTAGGTGTCGGAGTAATTTTTTCTGGCAGTTTTAATAGGGGTTTATTGGTTTTTAAAATGTGATTGGTTTTATTTTCTGTGAGCTGCCCAGAGTCTTCAGAGTTGGGTGGCAATATAAATCAGAATAAATAAATAAATAAATAAATAAAACTGCTATCTATAGCTAAGAAATAGAAACTGATAGAAAAATTGAATCAGAAGAGTGGTACAGTATAGAGAAATATGGAATATAGCAATAAATGATAAATTAGCATCAAAATTAAGAGTTAGAAAGGAATTTTAAAGAAATTGAATTTTAGTGAAACATGGGGAAAGTTTTTGGGCTAGGCATTGGTAAAAGGAAAAAGAACAAAACCAGGTCAAGAGTTTACCTAATTTTGGAAAGTAGGATAAATTATAAATTAAAGTGACTGTAGATTGAACAAAGTAAAGATGTATATATACTGTCCAGCTGGATGAAGGGTGAACACAGTGTAATGGTAACACATGCACATTAACCCACTATGATAAGACTCATTCCACCTACCAGAGACCTGTACCCATTCAGGAAGCCCATACCACCTTTCTGCTGCTTCAGAATACCTGTGGTCCTGTTCCAGGCTAGAGAAATATATGGTATTTATTTATTTATTTGATTTCTATACCACCCAACTGGGTGAAGAGAAACCAATAACAGAAATATTCACAACAAATTAAAACCCACCACTAACAAATACCTCACAAACTAAACTAAACTAAACTAAACTAAACTAATTGGTGTCTGATGGCATCAGGATACTACAAATAACAACAATTATGCATTAAAATAAATAATAAAACAACAAAAACACAACTACAACAATATACAATAATACTGTGTGTAATGAATTTAAATGGGGCTGGCTAATATCGATAAGGGGACAACACCCTGAAATGCCTCCTTAAAAAGAGTGTTTTTAGTTGTTGCTTTTTAAATAGCCAGTGATGGAACCTGGCACAGCTCCACCGGTAGTGTATTCTAGAGTACTGGTGCCACCACCGAGAAGGCTCTATTTCTAGTTAAAGACTTTCGAGCCATCTTCGGTGTTGGCACCTGGACCTGCACCGACTGTGATGCCGGGGTGATGGTGTTCTGAGGGAGATATATTTATGTATTTACTAGCATAGGTTGCCGGGCTGTTATAAACTGTGATCAGCTTTTTTTGGGTTTTGGGTTATTTTTGTGGATTAAAAAAAGAACAAAGGATGATATAATTGTTTCAAATTGTTTTATTTAACCAAATAACATTTTAGTATGTGACTTTTTTTGTTAATAGTTGTACCGTAGGTAATATTTTTAAAAATGTGAAAGTACATGTTTTTTACATTCAATGTTTTTAAACTGTGTTTAGATGTTTTGGGTTTTTATTTGAGTTGAAACTCAACAAAGGATGCTATAAATCTTTTTATTTTATTTATTTAACATATGTTTGTTATTTGTGCAAACTTTTGATTTATTGATATGTTTTTGACTTGTTTTTACTCTTGTGGCCTCTAGGTGGGGCTTTATTGTTTTTGACTTGTTTTTAATATTCTGCCCTGCAGGTGGGGCTGTTAGTGGTTTTGTTTTTGTTTCACGTGTTTTTTCTCTCTTGGCCTCTAGGTGGGGCTTCTTCCGGTAAGTAGTCTTTGTTTCTTCATTTCTGTTTCGATCTTGTGGAGGGAGGACATGCTGTTGAGTTCTCTGGCTTTCTTTCTTCTGGGGTTTTTCTTTGTTTTGTTTTTGTGGTGGTGAGCTGGGAGGTGTTTCTGTTTGTTCTTTTGTGGTTTTTTTTGGGTTTTAGGTTTGTTTAATTGGTTTGTTTATTTCTGGTTTGTTTAATTTTTGTGATTTCGTTGTTGTTTATTTGTGTAACTTGTGGTAGTTGTGTTGTTAGAGTTAGGTATTCTCGTGTTGTAGTTAGGTATTTTGTCTGTGCTTTTCTGGAATTGTGGATGTTTTTGTTTGTGGATTTTGTTGTTTTCTTTTTTTGTGTATTAATGGGTTTTTTTAATTATCAATTTATTTGTGTTTTATTAATTTTTATTAATGTTGGTGTTTGTTGTTGGTGTGTACTTTTGCGTGAAGAACGGGCAGCCTGTTGGTTCCTCTTTTCCCCATTGCTGCTTCGAATTTTGGTTTTGATGCAGCAATGGGGGAAAGGAGGAGCTGGCAGTCAGCCCGCTCTTCCCCTGGTAAGGTTTGTTAGGTAGGTCAGGGGAGAAGGAGGCAGAGAAGAGCTATCTGCCTGATGATGGTTCTCTCCTCTCTGTCTCCTTTCTCTCCTGGTTTACCTAAACGGAGATCGGCAGGCAGCGATCCATAAGGGGTGGTGCTCTTCCTTGCAGATTGCTGGCTGCTGCTTCTGTATTACTCCAGTTGGATGTACAAACGCAGCAGCCAATCATTCGCCAGGGAGGGTGCTTTCCCTGATGAACTGCTGCCTGCTGCTGTTGTTTTTTCCCACACCCTGGCTCAACTTTCCTTGAGGCCGGCAGTGGTCTCGCCGTGTCTTCGGTGGGGTAGCGTGGAGGAGAGGGAGTTGCTCCCCGTTGCTCTGGGAAAGAAGGCCGGCGGGTGTCTCGTGGTGGATTTTTGTTTTACGAGGCTGTGAGGCACTGCGTCTACCTGCTGGGGACTTGCGCTCCCATTGCGTTTTTTAATTTTATTTTTCGTGCACTGGCTTTCTCAGCATTCTGCGCACTCACGGCATGTAGGATGCTGGGACTTTGAGGGTTTTTTTGTTTGCATTCGTGTGGCGGTTTTATTCCTGCGGCTCAATTTTAATTGGCCGTGCCACGTTTCCCAACATTCTTTTTGCTCACGCCTCTCAGCCTGATTGGCTGTAGCGTGATGCGTCGCAGAGAACATTGGGAAGTGAAGTTCTTTTCCTTTTTTCATGTTCATGGGGCTCTTGCCCCACTGGCACCTTTCTCAACCCTGCAGTAACCTACGGACCGGGTTCGGGCGAGTGCAGGAGGCTCGGTACAGGATAGGATGGACAGGTGCATATAGCAAGTTCCAATGGTTAACCCTTGGATTTATCGGTATAGATTGCTCAAACTTATATAGCCACCCCGAGTGACTCTGAGCAGCTCACAATGTTAATATCCCAACACTCAGAAAATTATGAACTCTTAAAACGTTAAAAATTACAGAAATCTTTAAAGCTTAAAACCATTAAAACCGGTTGCTAAAAAATACCCTGACTAATTAGAAATTGAGATTAAAACCCAAAAGTACAAGCGACCATCATTGTATGAGCCAGAGAAGGGGGGGGGGGGCTACCTTATCACCAGTGCCCCATACCTGCTTCACCAGCCATGTTTTTAGGTCTTCTCTGAAGTGCAGCAGTTCTGTCTGGAGACATAATTCAGTTGGTAGGAGGTTCCATAGGGCCGCAACAGATATCGAAAAGGCCCTCCTTCTTATGCCAGAGAGATGAGCCTCTCTAACTGATGGCACTTTTAAGGAGCCTCTAGTGGGTCTGCTCTAGTGGGATGGGCAGATGTCCTCAGAGTGATGCAGCCTCTTAAGTATCATGGACCACTACCATGTAGGGCTTTAAAGGTCATCACCAGCACCTTGAATTGCACCCAGAGGCACACTGGCAACCAATGCAGCTCCTGCAGCAGGGGTAAGGCATGGGCATAATGCCCACACCCCATCACCACGCGGGCAGCTGCATTTTGGACCAGTTGCAGCCTCTGAATGATCATCAAGGGCTCCTCATGTGGAGCGCATTGCAATAATTAGTCTGGAGGTGACTAGAGCATGTGTGAGCATAAGTAAGGAGTCCCCGTCCAGGAGCACGTGTAATTGGCGGATGACACCAAGTTGTGCAAAAGCCCTCCTGGCCATGACTGCCACCTGCTCATCAAGCAGGAGTCGTTAGTCCAGGAAGACCCCCAAATTACGCACTGGGTCTGTCTGAGGCAAAAGAGCCAATCCAGAACCAAAGATGGCAACTCCTGGGATAACGCAGGGCCCCTGACCCACAGCCACTTAGTCTTACTGGGATTCAGTTGTAGCCCGTTGTCCCCCTAATAGCCTCCAGACACCTGTATAGGACATGAACTGCATCACTTGGATCACCACGGGCTGAGATGTATAGTTGAGTATCATCTGCATATTGATGATACTTCACTACGTGAGAATGGACGATCTCACCCAGAGGTTTCATGTAAATGTTAAATAGGAGAGGAGAGAGCACCGAGCTCTGTGACACCCAATATTGAAGAAGCCTAGGGCTGGACCTCTCACCTTCCAGAAACACCGACTGTGTCCGACCCCTCAGAAATGAGGAAAACCAGAACTACACTGTGCCCTGTATCCCCAATCATCAGAGCCGTTCCAGAAGGATACCATGGTCAATGGTATCAAAAGCCGCTGAGAGGTCAAGGAGAGCAAGGACGGATGGATTACCTCCATCCTGCTCATGCCAGAGATCATCCAATAGCGTGACCAATGCAGTCTCTGTACCATATCCAGGCCTGAATCCTGGCAGAAAAGGATCCAGATAATCCACTTCATCCAGGACCCCCTGTAGCTGCCGCACCACTGCCTTCTCCAAAACCTTCCCTAGAAAGGAAAAGTTGGATACTGGTTGGAAGTTGGCTAAAATTGTCGGGTTGAGCAATGGCCAAGCAATGGTTTCTTCAATCACTGACTGTTTATGCTTACAAACCAGCCAGATCAGGTAGGACATGCAGTGTGAATTAGCATAATGTAGCATTGCCAATAAAGGAAATAAAGGAACTGAAATCTCCCACTAGCTTAAGCTATATGTAATAAGTACACATCCTCTGTATTGATCAGGTTTATTTAGATGAAAAAAATAGAAATGTTTAGAATCAGATACTAAATAGAAAAAAAGAAATATTTTCACTTTCCCCTTCCCAGAATAAAACAAGAAAGGCATTCTAGCTATATTTCCTGGCCTAGCCTAGCTAGCTAATACATCAGATTATATTTTTCCTACTGTTTACTCACAAGCACACTCTTTCTCTGTGGGAGCACTTGCAACACATAATCTTTATCAGAAACATCAGAATCATGGCACTTATGCTTCACATTCCAATACAGTGGTACCTCGAGTTACGAATTTAAAGCGTTCCCTGAAACGTTTCATATCACAAAAAAATTGTAACTCGAAACACAATGCAGAGCACAATGCATTACCAGAAGTAGCCTCTTGAGGAAACTTGCTTCATATATTGAAATTTTTATGTAACTCAAGGCATTATTTCCAATGGATTTTCATTCATATCACAAAAATTTCATAACACAAGGCATTAGTAACAAACAGCAAAACCCATCTTTTTCTCTCATCCCACTTCTTCCTGGATTTTAACCAATAAAAGCACAACATACAATGTCAATCATTCTTAGTTCCGTTCTTACAGTTTTCATCCTATTTTGACTATTTTCACAAGTAAATTAATCAGCACCTGCATTGAAGGTCATTTCCCAGGCTTCCTTCACCCCCTGCTTGGGGAACAAAGAATTCAAAGAACTAGTTTAACTCACTAAAAGCAACAGCCCCATTTTAATTAATTACGCACAGTATTATTGTATATTGTTGTAGTTGTGTTTTGTTGTTTATTTTAATGCATAATTGTTGTTTTTATTTGTAGTATTAACATACCTGTCAACCATCCCGTTTTACCTGGGAAAACCCCTTATTTTTACCCCTCTTCCGCACGCCCCTCCCGTTTAATTGATTTCCCTATATTTTCCCTTATTTTTAAAAAAGAAATATCCTGACCGGACCCCTCACAGGTGAAGCTGAAGTATTTTTTTCTGGCCACCAGAGGTCGCTGTGTGGCTTTTCGCTTGTGGAAGGGGAGAGAGAAGGTGGGGTGGGGGGTGTTCTGTAGTTAGTTTCTCTTTCATTTTCCTGCCAGTCACATGGTCAATATGGCAGCTTCGTTTCATGCTGGGACTAGGGACGGGAGTCTACTCTAGAGGTGAGCAATATTTCATATATGCAGGGGCAAATCAGCTCTTAGTCTGGGGGCAGAGACTTCTCTCTCACTCTCATGCTTTATTGAGCTGTTTCTGCCCCCTGCCTCTGTCCTGGCTGGAGGATTCCGTTTCTAGAGTTCTAGAGTTAACTTGGGAGGGGTGGGGTGTGCTTGATCACTATTTGCTAATGGTAAAGGTTTCCCTTGCTTGAAAGATAGTCATTTCTAGAGTGCAAAGGTTCACCATCACAGTCAGATTCCTACACTATATGAGAGAGAGTGTGTGTGTGAGTTCCGTTTCTATTCTAGAGTTAACTTGGGAGGGGCTGGGGGGGGGCTGGGGGAAGTGCTTGATCACTATATGCTAAAGGTAAAGGTTTCCTTGCTCGAAAGACAGTTGTTTCTAGAGTGCCAAGGTTCGCCATCACAGTCAGAGATTCCTACACTATATGAGAGAGGGTGTGTGTGTTCCGTTTATATTCTAGAGTTAACTTGGGAGGGGGTGGGTGGGGACTGGGGGGAAGTGCTTGATCACTATATGCTAAAGGTAAATGTTTCCCTTGCTCGAAAGATAGTCGTTTCTAGAGTGCCAAGGTTCACCATCACAGTCAGAGATTCCTACACTATATGAGAGAGAGAGGGTGTGTGTGTTTTCCATTTCTATTCTAGAGTTAACTTGGAAGGGTTGGGTGTGTGTGTGCTTGCACGGTTGTGTAAGGGGATCTGAGTTAGGTAAAGGTAAAGGGTCGCCCTTGCTCAAAAGCCAATCGTATCTGACTCTAGGGCTCAGTGCTCCTCTCTGTTTCAAAGCCAAAGGGTCAGTGTTGTCTGTGTCTGCAGACATTTCCGTAGTCATGTGGCAGGCATGACTAGACACCAGAGCGCACGGAACGCTGTTACCTTCCCACCAAAGTGGTCCCTATTTATCTACTTGCAATTTCTTCCTTTCGAACTGCTTGGATGGCAGGAGCTGGGACAAAGATGGGAGCTCATTCCATCCTGCAGTACTCTGGAATCGAACTGCTGACCTTCTGCCTCCCAGACAGCATCTTAGTCACTTAAGCCACTGAGCAAACAAGAAAGAAAACAAAACAAAAGTCCCCCAAGAAAATGGAGAAAAGGGTTCTTTGGCCCACACAGCTTTGTGCCCATTGCATCTACAATACCATCTAGCCATCTTATTTTTGGCCACCCCCTTCTTTTGTACTCCACCTTTCCCAGCATCAAGGCTTTCTCAAGTGAATCCTCTCTTCTCATTTGATATGCAAAGTACTTTAGCGTCATTTTTACTATTTGACCTTTAATGAGCAGTCAGGGTTGATTTCTTCTAGGATCGACCTATTTCTAACACTACATTTCAAAGGCATCTATTTTTCTGTGCTCAGCTTTCCTAATGGTCCAGCTCTCACATGCATACATTACCACCGGGAATACCATTGCTTTGACTATGCAATTTTTTGCTTGCAAGGTGATGCCTCTACTTTTCACTATGTTCCCCAGGTTTCTCATAGCTTGTTTCCCAAGCATCAGATCTTTGATCCTAAGAAAGTAAAATCTGCCAGTCATATCCAACTCTAGGGTGCAGTGCTCATCTCCATTTACAGCCAAAGAGCCAGTGCTGTCTGTGTTTGCAGACATTTTCATGGCCATGTGGCAGGCATGACTAGAGCCCAGCAAGTCACATGGCTATATTTGGCCATGCCCATGGATTTGGCCACACTCACAGAGGGGTGTGGCCAAAATTTCCCTTATTTTCAAATCCAAAAGTTGACAGGTATGAGTATTAATAAAATGTAACAGCAGCAGCAGCAACACCACCACCACCACCACCACCACCAACAACAAGGAACTTTGGGGGGAAATCCTTTGGGTTTTGGCTTCAGGTTTCTGCAACTTGCCATGGCAAAAAAAGTAAGAAACAAAATAGGGGATTTTTAAAATTGATCTAGTTGGAGATGTGTCCTAAAATAGCATTATTAATGGATGGATTTTGGAAACATGCATGTAGAATGGAATAAGAAAAAAATGATTGCTATATTTGTAACACCTTTGAGATTGACTGTTGTTTAAAATGGACAGTAGATTGGCAATTTTTAACTGGATGATTGGTATAAAGAAATATTAATTTAAGTGCTGCACTCTATTGCCAGCAGATTTGAAAAACACAGCAGTGGCCACATGATTGGAAAAGATCAGTATACAATTCAATCCCTGAGAAGGGCAATGTCAAAGAATGTTCAAACTATCAAACAATTGTGCTCATTTCATACACTAGCAAGGTCATATTCAAGATAATACAAGCCAGGTTTCAGCAGTTTGCAGATCGAGAACTACCAAAAGTGCAGACTGGGTTCCAAAGAGGTAGGGGAACTAGAAATCAAATTGCCAATGTTCACTGGATCATGGAGAAAGCAAAGGAGTATCAGAAAGAAGTCTACTTCTGTTTCATTGACTACACCTGGGCCTTTGATTGTGTGGACCACAATAAACTATGGTAAGTAATTAAAGAGATGGGAATACCAGACCATCTCATCTGTCTTATGAGAAATTTGTACATGAGTCAAGAAGCAACAGTTAGGACAGGATATGGAATAACTGATTGGTTTAGCATAGGAAAAGGAGTACGACAAGGGTGCATATTGTCACCCTGTTTATTTAACTTATATGCTGAGTACATAATGCACAATGCAGGACTGGATGAATCAAAAGCTGGAATTAAAATTGCTGCTAGAAACATCAACAACCTTAGATATGCAGATGATACTACCCTAATGGCAGAAAGTGAAGAAGACCTAAAGAACATCTTGATTAGGGTGAAAGAAGAGAGTGCAAAAGCTGTCCTGAGACTCAACATAAAAAAACAAAAACACAAGATAATGGCAACCGGCCCTGTCACTCCCTGGCAAATAGAAGGGGAAGAAATGGAAGCAGTGACAGACTTTACCTTCTTAGGATCCAAGATCACTGCAGATGGTGACTACAGCCATGAAATAAAAAGACGATTAATTCTTGGGAGGCAAGCTATGAGAAACCTCAGGAATATAATAAAAAGTAGAGACATCACCCTGCCAACAAAAGTCTGCATAGTCAAAGCAATGGTATTGTCAGTAGTAATGTATGGTTGTGAGAGCTGGACCATAAGGAAGGCTATGCACAGAATAATAGATGCCTTTGAAATGTGGTGCTGGATGAGAATTTTGAGAGTCCCCTGGACGACAAAGAGATCAAATATGTAGATTCTGAAGGAAATCAACCCTGTCTGCTCCTTCCATATATATATGGAAAGTGACCAATATGAGGTGGTTATTATCTGACTGAAAAATATTAGTTTATGAGAGGATGAGAAGGAGTGAAAAGGACAGTCAGTTTAAGTAGGAACCTGAAGAGAGTTAACACTTTAAGAGATTAATTAGAACCTGAAGTCAGTTTAAATTAGAACCGTGGTTCCCTATGTGGGGCCCGCATCCCACAAGTGAGTAATTTGATTTTTATGTGGGGGGGGGGGGGCAATTTGAGAATGAATTTTTAACATTGAATGGCCTTTTAGGCTTCCTCCATGTGAATAAGAGTACTAACACGTATGGAGTTCATTTTTTGAATAATAAGAATTATATGTCACCAGGGGGTGGGAATCAGGATTTTAAAGATTCATAGGTGGGGCATGGCAAAAAAAAAAAAGTTGGGAACCTCTGAATTAGAACCTGGAGAGAGTCAGTTAGTTAGAAGCTGTGGAGAAATAGATGAAATATGAAGAGATGAAACATGATTTTTGCATATTTCTTTGCTGTTTTAAAATATATTTTTAAATATTTTTATGAATGTCACTTTGTGAGGTAGAAGAGTTGGGATCATACCTGTCAACTATCCCGATTTGGCCGGGATTACCAATGGTGCCGATTTGCACCATTTCCCGACCCACACTGCCAAAACCACGTAATTTTGCAGCGGGGGAAAGGAGGTACTGCGCAGCCCATCTGTGCAGGTCGCATTGCACGCATGCGTGGAAGGGCTCTACACTTCCGTAGCTCCCTTCCACGCATGCGCAGAAGGCTACACCACCTGCGTAGAAGGCTACGCAAGTGGCGTAGCCCTCCACATGCATGCGTACAATGCGACCTGCGCAGACCCGGTTTGTGCAGGTCCCAGCTTCGCCGGAGCCACGGTTGACAGGTATGGTTGGGATGCCTAAAGAAGATGCCTTGACAAGAGGGCCAAACACTACTCTATTAGTTTAGGTTTTGCACTATTGATCTACCAGGTCTGACTATTGTGCCTCAGTTATAGGAAGAAACCTAGAGGAGATTTTCCTAGCCTCAGGATTCCATGCACCTTGGAGCAGCAGAGGCTTGGGCAAGGCTCCTGAAGACAGGTGGTGGTATTAGAGATTAAGGGTGTACGGAACCTCCTTTAGTCATACCAGATGATTCACACCCCTATGTTCATTACAGGGTGCACATAATAGATCTATTGTACTATATGTGATTTTGTTAAGATTTTTGTATGTGTTTTTTGTAGCTGTTATGGGTTTTTGGTGGTTTTTTTTTGTATTTTAATTAAATAAAATGTTAAAAAGTGCTGCTTCTGGCTTACTTCGCTCAGTTGTTCTCTCTGTGACAGCAAGCAAAGAGTACTAACATGTCTGGCGTTTTGTGGGTTGTTGTCGATGTTTGTTTACATTTCAAATAATTATCTTCCTTCTCCTGAAACGTTTCTACAAACCTTTCTTTTAATCATGATAACACCTTATTTTTTCAGGACCTTTTGTTTCTGTTCTGTTCTTAATTTTATTTCTGATATGTCTCCCCTGTATAGAATTCCATTTAGATTTGGGGAATTATTTTTTTGTCTTCCTGCAAGTTAGGAACATAGAAATTCTTCATTTGAATTGAATGCCTGATATCTTGCAGTTCTCATATTTTGTATGAGTGTATGTGTGTGTACACGCACATGTCTAAATCATCATCATCACCAGACTGAGCAAGAAAAATGCACATTCACTTGCACTGGGCAACTTCCTAAATAATTGTCTGAGGCAGTTCAAGTTTTTCTTCAGTCTGTAACAGGTTTTCCCCAGTCTGTTTGCATTAACTGGCCACACAAGGAACAGTAAATCATGTTTGCAGCTTGCTAATATAGGTGTCCTGTAACCCTGCAGGAAGTGCAGTTATGGGAGAACTACTTAAATAAACTATATTTGAGAGCCAAGTGAAAATTTCCTTCCTTTTTTCTGTATTTTAGTGTCCAGACTTGGCACCATTGTTTTTTCTTTAAAAAGAAAAGAAAACAAATGATATTATTTGCAAAGATCCAGTCCTCTTAAGACTGTTCTCCTTTTGTTGGGTTCATCTAAATAGTCTGGCACCAGAGGGGCTATGCCCAACTTTGTTGGCTAATGTTTGGCTGCCAGACACCTTAACCACTGAGGTTTCAGTAGTTCAAACTGTCCTAATGTATTGTTCAGGAATATAGTGAGAACAAAATCCATAATCACATATATACTGTTTTGACTCAGCTTCCTGGAGAAAGGGTGAGATAGAAAGGTACTTCAGTCAATATGTAATAACTAAATACCTGTATGGACTAAGACAAGAAATAAAAAACATGTTTTATCTTGGCTTTTTAAATCAAAACCCAAGACAGTCATTAAAGATGCAAGCAAGAGCCACCTCTCCTCTTATTTTTCATTTTTGCATGCCTCTACATTGCTCTGATCCAACTGGAACATACTTGGAAAAAGTGCTTCTCCAATACAGGATGTTTTGAGAAATATTCTGTTCTCATAAGCCTTCCAGACAGCTTCATCCAGTCTATGGGACTTGGAAAATTTTGCCTGATAAGCTCCAGATGGGCCTTTATTGTCTTTTGCTGTAGCTATGTTACAGAAACTTTCCAGAACTGATCCACCTCCCACTGTAGCTTTGTTTGCTTTTAATTAAGATGAAAAGTGTAAACACATATAGGGCAGGAAGAGAAAGGATAAAAGAAAGAAAGAAAGATGAAACAACAGGGTGCACCAAATGTTGTGGGTTTTTTCAGAAAATGGAACTAAATACTAAAACACAAGAGTGGAACTCACAAAAAATTGGCCATTAAAGGAAAACAGCACAATAAGAAAAATAACACAGTGGCTGAAATCCTGTTGCTTAGCATAGCAGTAGTTTCTTTGATTTGATCTAGTATGTCTGATTAACTCAACCTCTCCTATGTCACTTGGAGGACCCTGAATAGGCTGTAGGCCAGAATGCCTAAATGTAAGGCAAACATACTCATGTGGGAGCTACTGGTGGACAACAACACACTGTGTGGCTGTGGAGAGACACAAAGCGTGGATCATCTGCTGGTCTGTCGACTACTACCAGAAATATGTACTGGTGATGATTTAATTTTGGCCAATAACAAAGCCAAGAAGGTGGCTTCATTTTGACCATTTAAAGTTTAACCTAGACAACTGATTTACCGTATCACCATTTAATCAAATTCTTTATATTTTGTTGCCTTTATATAATGAACTTTCCTTAGTGAACTTTCCATTTCATACCAAGGTTTTCCTTTTCATATCAAGGTTGATGACTAGTTTTGAAATAGCTAATGAGATACTTTTAACTTCTGACAACATATATAACTTCTTAATTCATATATTTAGTACTAACCATTTTAACTTTAGAATGTGTTACTTTGTATTGTGAGAATATGTATGAGTGGAAAATATTGGAGTAGAAACCGGCAAACCATGTCACTAATATTGCCAAGAGAATTCCATGGACAGAGACAAAAAGGCAAAATAGATGGAACAGGAGGGTGAGCCCACCAGGTTGGAAAATGGGGGAAGGGATAGGATAGTGGGAAGAGAAATATGATATTGCAGGGAACAATGCTGCATAGGAACATGGAATGTCAGATCTATGAATCAAGGCATGCTGGAAGTGATAAAAATGAAATGGAAATAATAAGCATTGACATCTTGGGAATCAGTGAGTTAAAATGACAGGGATGGGCAAATTCAGCTCTGGAAACCATAATATCTATTACTGTGGACAAGAAAATCTTAGAAGAAGTGGAGTGGCAATAATAGTGAATAAAAGAGTGAGAAAAGCAGCAATGGGATACAATCTTAAAAATGACAGAATGATCTCAGTCAGAATCCAAAGCAAACCATTCAGTATCCCTGTGATCCAAATATATGCACCAACCACTGCTGCAGATGAAGCAACAGTTGACCAGTTCTATGATGACCTACAACACCTCATAGAACAGAACCTAAAAATGATGTCCGTATTAGATGTCCGTATTATTATAGGAGATTGGAATGCTAAAGTAGGAAATCAAAAAGTAAATGGAATAACTGGCAAGTTTGGACATGGAACACAGAATGAAGCAGGGCAAAGATTAATAGAGTTCTGTCAAGAGAACATACTGGTTATAGCAAACACCATCTTCCAACAACACAAGAGGAGACTGCACACATGGACATCACCAGATGGCCAACATCGAAACCAGATTGATTATATACTATGCAGCCAAAGATGGAGAACCTCAATACAGTCAGCAAAAAACAGACCTGGAGCAGACTGTGGCTCAGATTATAATCTATTGATTGCAAAATCCAGGTTTAGATTAAGGAAAACAGGGGAAACAATTAGGCCAAAAAGGTATGATCTAGACAACACCCCCAAGGAATACACGGTGGAGGTGTGGAACAGATTTAATGGTTTGGACATGACAGACAGAGGTTCGGGACATCATACAGGAGGCAGCAAGTAAAACCATACCAAAAGAAAAGAAGTGCAAGAAAGCAAAGTGGTGGTCTGGTTAGGCTCTTAAAATAGCAAAAGTGAAAGAGAAAAATTCAATCAATTGAATACAGATTTTCGAAGAAAAGCAAGGAGAGTTAAGGAAAACTTCTTAAATGAACTGTGCATGGAAAGAGAGGAAAACAACAGAAAGGGAAGGACTAGAGAGCTTTTTTAAAAAATGGAGAAATCAAGGGAACATTTAAAGCAAAAAATGACCATGATAAGGGACAAAGACAGCAGGGACCTAGCTGATGCAGAAGAGATTAAGAAAAGATGGCGACAGTACACAGAGGAACTCTACAAGAAGGACCTTAACACCCCTGATAACCACAGTGATGAGAACATTGATGAGAACATTGAACTCGAGCTGGACATTCTAGAGAGTGAAGTCAGGAAGGCCCTAAATAGCAATGCAAATAACAAAGCCAGTGGAGATGATGGTATCCCAGCTGAATTATTCAAAGCCCTAAAAGATGATGGAGTTAAAATACTGCATTTGGAAAACTCAGCAATGGCCCCAGGATCAAAAAAGATAAGTATATGTCCCAAAACAAAAAAAAGGCAATGCCAAAAGAATGTTCAAATTATTGAACAATTGCGCTCATCCCCCATGCTAGCAAAGTCATGCTCAAGATAATACGTGGTAGGCTTCAGCAGCATGTGGAAAGAGAATTACCAGAAGTGCAAGCTGGGTTCCGAAGACGTAGGGGAACTAGAGACCAAATTGGTGAAGATGCTGCCATTATGAGCCGCCGAGCTCTCCCCGCCCCCTCCTCCAGCGGGGAGATAAAGGGAGCCTCCTCCGGCCTGGGAGACTCCAAAGACGATGATGCCGCAGCCGCTGCACTCTCCCCGCCCCCTCCACTGGCGGGGAGATAAAGGAAGTCTCCTCCGGCCCAGGAGCCTCTGAAGACACCATCACCGTGAGCCACCGTGCTCTTCCCACCCCCTCCACCGGCAGGGAGATAAAGGGAGTCTCCCCAGGCCCAGGAGACTCCGAAGATGACAATGACGCAGCCGCCATGCTCTCCCCGCCCCCTCCACCAGCGGGAAGATAAAGGAAGTCTCCCCTGGTCAGGGAGACTCCGAATATGATGATGCCATGAGCCGCCGCGCTCTTCCCGCCCCCTCCACCAGCAGGGAGATAAAGGGAGTCTCCCCCAGCCAGTTTAGAATCAACAATAAAGAAGAAGTCTACCCGGTGTGAAGACTTTTCACTGTTATTTCATCAGGGGAATATATGTTTTATATATGTTTTATATTTTACGAGCGTCCTTAGAGCCTCCACCATCTAGTTTTCTTGGTGCTCATAGATGTCTAAACTGGCGGGTAGTCCCCTTGGCGAATATTTTGGAGCCTCAGTCAGAGGACAATATGAACATCCTACAGAGGAGGGGGTATGGGAGGGGGAAGGGGGGGATGCAAGGTCTAAAGTACATCTCGACTGGGCTATAAGAATATACCATTTGTGGGGAGAAAGCAGCACCTAAGATGTAATGGCATATAATGACTACTGAATTTCATCTGAACTTACCCAACTTCTAGTGTTTTTTTATTCTTTCCCCACCACAGTTGGGTTAATTATAGTCTTGTAGGCCTGTTGCTAGAAAAATAGTTTTGCAGTGCTGTGAGACAAACAAATGTGTTAGTTTCCTAATTTGGAGGTCTGTTCTGTGACGACCTTCTGTAGAACTACAGATACATTTGGATTATGAAGACTGGGGACATGTAATTGAGCCCTTTATAGGAAACTAGAAGATTTCAAAATGAAAAATAGTTGTGTGCTGTGGTTGCAATTTGTTTTACTCTCTATGCAGTCCATATTGACTATATTAGGTCTCTGTTTGCTGTAATAGGGTTCTGTTTATGTCACAGGAGTGCCTGTCAGCAGTGCTCAATGAAGGCAAACAGAAGCTGCATTATTTTAGGTTATGTTATCAACAAAAGCACAGGAAATATTTATAAACATAACTTTCTCAATGAGGGTCTAATATTGGTTTCTTAGGAAAGTGTGGGGAACCTTTTGCAGTTCATCTTTCAGCTGTCTTGCCCAACAGATGTGGAATGAGTTTCCTAATCTCCTCATGACCATTACTAATAGACTTAAAACCCCAAGAAAAAAGAGTGAAAGGCTCACTGAAACAAGAAGATTCCTAAGCATGCCAAATTGATTTTAAGCCACGACACTGAGAAACATTGCAGCTTTTTCCTAGGCATTGCTAAGTTTGCAGCCTTCTTTTGTACTCTTAAGATATTCATAACCAAGTATTCCATGGTGTTTTGTATTCTAAAAATCCTACATGTTTATTTTGAACATGTTGTCCTGTTTACATTTTGTGCTGAAACATTTATCATTTGTAAAATGAACCCTTGGGCCTATGTCCCCTCTTTCTGTTACAGACCAAATTCTGAATCTTTACTTATAAGGAAGGACGTTATCCGTTGAAATGTAACAAAGGCTCCCACACCCATACCTCCTATCCCGTACCGAGCCGCCCGTACTTACCTTAACACCGACCAACCATCGCCACAAGGGTCCGGTTGTCGAGAGTGGGACAACTGCCCCACTAATGTGGCCAACAAAAAAAAACCCCAACAAGCCCCAGCATCCTCTGTGTCACGCCACCCCTCAGCCAATGAGACTGAAGAGCATGAGCACAGAGGAGGCGGGGCAGCCGGCATGCACAGTCAAAAAATCCCGCCAATGCGCCAACAACTTCCCTCCGGGAGATGCTTTATCTCCCAAAGGGAAGATAAGTGGGGTGGGGGAGTGGAATGGGCCAGGCCATGGGAAGGAAACCACCCCCTGCCATCACCCGAAGCACTGCTGGGGTTCCCACAGCCTGGGGGAGGTCAGGCTGTGGGAAGGAAAAGCCCCCCCACCGCTGCCTGAAGCGCCACTGGGGTTCCCACAGCCCAGCCTCGCTGACCAGGCAGCGGGAAGGAAAAGCCCCCCTGTACACAAAAGGTAAGTTGGATGGGGGAGAGGGACTGAGGGGGGAAGGGCCCAGGAACCACGCCGTCCACCAGCCACCCCTTGCCCCTCAGTCCCTGTCCCTCACCCCACTTACCTGATGCTGGCTCGCCCTTCCGTTGCCTGGCCTCCCAGCAATGCCTTCCCTTCTGCTTCTGGGAGTCCTCACCGAGGCTGTGCGGGGGAGAGAGGGAGAGCCCCTCCCCCCTCGCAGCTTCGGCAAGTGTGTGTGTGTGTGTGTGTGTGTGTGTGTCGTCAAGGCTTCGGGGGGAGGAAGGGTAGCCCCTCCTCTCCCCATGGAGCTACGGCGTGTGTGTGTGTGATTGTGTTGTGGGTGTGATTGTGTTGTGTGGGTGTGTAATGAGTGTGTGTGTATTGAGTGTGCATTTGGTTGTGTTGTGTAAAGTGTGTGTATTGTGTGTGTGCATGGTTTTTCTTGTGTGTGTACATTGTGTGTGAGTGGTGATGTGTGTGTGGTTGTGCGTGCATGCGTGTGGTTGTGCGTGCATGCGTGTGGTTGTGCATGTGTGTGTAGTTGTGTTGTGTGTGTGTTTGCGTTGTGTACCCCCCAAAATCACCCCCCAAATGAAAAACGACAAATAAAAACTGCCTGGCTTGCCAGGCACAAAAATGCTAGTACAGCGATACCTCATACAACGTCCAAACTTGGTTCCACAAGTTTGGACTTTATATGGATTTGGACTTTGTATGAGGCATGCAAAATCCTAGCTGCGATGCCTCATACAACATCCAAATCCTTGCTGCGATGCCTCATACAACGTCGTTTCCATAGAGATACATTGTACTGTAACGGCACAGACTTCAGGGCAAAGTCAAGGAAACAGACAGGAAACTGACAGAACTTTAAGAAATCATTCTCTAACAGCTAAAAACATTACAAAAACATGTCAATCAACCCTGATTGTCCAAGAACCTGAAGAATGCTGCAAAAATCCCAGGAATGCTTCTAAAAATTCTGACAATAAATCCAAAAAAAATCCAAAGTCGTGCTCAAAACCACTCCTAAACACTCTTCGCCTCATGCAAATCCCACAAGAGCAATGCACACATGTGTCCTGCCTTTTATACTGCCCAGGCACAATGCAACCTGGGAAAATCCCAATGCCTCATACAAAGTCGCACGACTTTGTATGAGGCAACTTTTTTCAAGAAATTAGGCGATGTTGTATGAATCCAATGTTGTATGAAACAGACTTTGTATGAGGTATTACTGTACATAATATCTAGTTCCTGTGCAAAATTCTCTGATTATCAGATTCACTTTTGTGCATGATCTCCAGTGTAACCTGTGTGCGGTGTCATCTAAGTCTTATAACAAGGATTTTATTTGAGATAGAGGCTTAAATATAATCATTATCAAGAAAAACAAGGCCTCACCCCCAGCCGGGGGGTGAGGAGCAGAGCCGGCCGAGCGGAAGAGGGGCAAGCCAGCACTGCCGCCGGACAACCACCCCCAGCTGGGGGGTGAGGAGGAGAGCCGGCCGAGCGGAAGAGGGGCCAGCCAGCACCGCCGCCGGACAACCACCCCCAGCTGGGGGGTGAGGAGGAGAGCCGGCCGAACGGAAGAGGAGCCAGCCAGCGCCGCCGCCAGACAACCACCCCCAGCCGGGGGGTGAGGAGGAGAGCCGGCCAAGCAGCAGAAAGGCCAGCCATCACTGCGAGGCTTCCAGCCGGGGGTACCCAACACCTACAGGCTCCAGCCAAGCGCCAAAGAAGAGGACAAAATTGGCAGAAGGGAAGAGAGCAGAGGAGGAAAAGCAGGGGGCGAGACTCAGAGCCCCATGTAAAGGATAAGTAGCTGAATGCAAAAAATGTAGAAGACTTAATATAGCAACTCACATAGAGACTTTATACTGACTTAATATAGAAACTGACATAGAGACTGTGTTTTAAAGTGTGATAATATGCATGATAATATGTTGTCAAAAATGTCTTAAACTTTTAAAACTGTGAAAAATGTATGCTGGGAGAAAAATTGCGTAGACACAAGCAAACCACGCCAAAAAGCTTGCCAAGAGAACCCTATTGACCAAAACAAAAGGCAAAACAAGGGAGCAGTTTAGATGATACAGGATGCTTAGCACAACAGAGGGGAGGAAGGGGAGGGACAGGAAAGGGGGAGGGGAAATGCAATGTTGCAAGGAACAATACTGCATAGGGACATGGAATGTGAGATCAATGAACCAAGGTAAACTGGAAGTGGTAAAAAATGAGATGGAAAGAATAAGCATTGACATCCTGGGCATCGGTGAGCTAAAATGGACAGGGATGGGCGAATTCAGCTCTGGAAACCATCATATCTACTACTGTGGGCAAGAAAACCTTAGAAGAAATGGAGTAGCCATAATTGTCAATAAAAGAGTGAGAAAAGCAGTAATGGGATACAACCTTAAAAATGACAGAATGATGTCAGTCAGATTTCAAGGTAAACCTTTCAACGTCACTGTGATCCAAATATATGAACCAACCACTGGTGCAGATGAAGCTACAGTGGACCAGTTGTATAAGGACCTAGAACACCTCATAGAACAGACAACAAGAAATGATGTCCAAATTATATTAGGAGATTGGAATGCCAAAGTAGGAAATCAAAAAGTGGAGGGAATAACAGGCAAGTTTGGTCTTGGAACGCAGAATGAAGCAGGGCAAAGATTGATAGAGTTCTGCCAAGAGAACGCACTGATCATAGCAAACACGCTCTTCCAGCAACACAAGAGGCAACTTTACACATGGACATCACCAGATGGTCAACACCGAAACCAGATTGACTACATACTCTGCAGCCAAAGATGGAGAACTTCCATACAGTCAGCAAAAACAAGACCTGGAGCAGTCTGTGGGTCAGATCACAACCTACTGATTGCAAAATTCAGGCTTAGACTAAAGAAAATAGGGAAAACAAGGAGACCAGACAGATATCACCTAGACAGCATCCCTAAAGAATACACGGTGGAGGTGATGAACAGATTCAATGGCTTAGACTCGGTAGACAGAGTGCCAGAAGAATTGTGGACGGAGGTGAGGGACATCATGCAGGAAGCAGCAAAGAAAACCATACCAAAGGAGAGGAGGCGTAAGAAAGCAAAGTGGTTATCTGATGAGGCTCTTGAAATAGCAGAGGAAAGAAGGAACGCAAAAGTAAAAGGAGAAAGGAAAAATACAATCAGTTGAACACAGAATTTCAAAAAAAAGCAAGGAGAGATAAGGAAAACTACCTAAAAGAACAGTGCAGAGAAATGGAGGAAAACAACAAAAGAGGCAGAACCAGAGATCTTTTCAAAAAAAATCAGGGAAATCAAGGGAACATTTAAAGCAAAAATGACCATGATAAGGGAGAAAGACGGAAAGGAGCTAGCTGATGCAGAAGAAATTAAGAAAAGATGGAAAGAGTACACAGAGGAACTCTACAAAAATGACCTCAACACTCCTGATAATCACAATGATGAAGCAATTGAACTTGAGCCAGACATCCTGGAGAGTGAAGTCATAAAGGCCCTAAAGAGCACTGCAAACAACAAAGCTAGTGGAGATGATGGTATCCCAGTTGAATTTTTCAAAGCGCTAAAAGATGATGGCGTCAAATTACTGCATTCAATATGCCAGCAGATTTGGAAAACAAAACAGTGGCCACAGGATTGGAAAAGATCAGTATACGTTCCAATCCCAAAAAAGGGCAATGCCAAAGAATGTTCAAATTATCGAACAATTGCACTCATCCCACACGCCAGCAAGGTGATGCTCAAGATAATACAGGGTAGACTTCAGCAACATGTGGAGAGAGAATTACCAGAGGTACAGGCTGGTTTCAGAAGAGGCAGGGGGACTAGAGACCACATTGCCAACATACATTGGTTCATGGAAAAAACAAAGGAATACCAGAAACAAGTGTACTTCTGTTTTATTGACTACACTAAGGCATTTGACTGTGTGGACCACAACAAGATGTGGCAAGTAATTAAAGAGATGGGAATACCAGAGCACCTCATATGCCTCTTGAGAAATCTGTACATGAACCAAGAAGCAACAGTTAGGACAGAACACGGAATGACAGAGTGGTTTGGAATAGGAAAAGAAGTAAGACAAGGCTGCATTTTGTCACCCTGCTTATTCAACTTATACACAGAGCACATAATGCGCAATGCAGGGATGGAGGAATCACAATATGGGATTAAAATTGCAGGGAGAAACATCAACAATCTGAGATATGCAGACGACACCACCCTAATGGCAGAAAGTGAGGAAGACCTAAAGAACCTCTTGATTGGATTGAAGGAGGAGAGTGCAAAAGCTGGCTTGAGACTCAATATCAAGAAAACCAAAATAATGGCAACAGGCCCAATCAGTTTCTGGAAAATAGATGGGGAAGAAGTAGAAGCAGTGACAGATTTTACTTTCTTGGGATCAAAGATCACTGCAGATGGGGATTGTAGCCATGAAATAAAAAGGCGACTGATTCTTGGGAGACAAGCTATGAGAAACCTGGGGAACATAGTGAAAAGCAGAGACATCACATTGCAAACAAAAATTAGAATAGTCAAAGCAATGGTATTCCCAGTGGTAATGTATGGATGCGAGAGCTGGACAATTAGGAAGGCTGAACGCAGAAGAATAGATGCCTTTGAAATGTGGTGTTGGAGGAGGGTTTTGAGAGTCCCCTGAACAGCGAGGAGAACAAACAGGTCAATCTTAGAAGAAATCAATCCTGACTGCTCATTGGAAGGTCAAATAGTAAAGATGAAGCTAAAGTACTTTGGACATCAAATGAGAAGGGAAGATTCACTTGAGAAGGCCTTGATGTTGGGAAAGGTGGAGGGCAAAAGAAGAAGGGGGAGACCAAAGATGAGATGGCTAGATGGTATTGTAGACGCAGTGGGCACAGAGCTGGGAGGGTTGAGGGGGATGGTGGAGGACAGGGGCGCCTGGAGGAAAATGGTCCATGGGGTCGCAGAGGGTCGGAGTCGACTGTGCGACTGAACAACAACAACAACAACAACAACAACAACAACAACAACAACAACAACAACAACAACAACAACAACATAATAATAATAATAATAATAATAATAATAATAATAATAATAATAATAATAATAATAATAATAATAATAATAATAATAATAATAATAATAATAATAATAATAATAATAATTTGTAAAATTAGACACAAAGGAGAACACATGAAGATACCTTATAATGAATCAACCTATATTGTCTCCCCTGGTTTGCAAAAACCTGATACAAATTGATTTTTGGACTAACTACATGAGATACTTTAAAAACCTAGCTGTTTAAAAAGCCAGTGTGGATCCTGAGATTCTGAAGTTTTGTTATTTCCACCTTTTACATTTGTTCTAACAGTGGTTCCCATTGTGGGGTTCATGCCCCACAGGGAGACTTAAATTCCCAGAAGCCTAAGTCAGTACATTAGCTGATCAGTTCCAATTGTCTCTGAATCAAACAGATATTTAATATAATCATGCTTATATCCTTCTTGAAGTTTTCATAGGTAAGAAAACAATATAATTTTTAATGTCCTTTAATTTCACAAATCAGTTACAGTAATACCTCATACAAAGTCCGCTTCATACAACATCGAATTCATACAACATCGCCTAATTTCTTGAAAAAAGTTACCTCATACAAAGTCGCTGTGACTTTGTATGAGGCATTGGGGTTTTTCCCAGGTTGCATTGTGCCTGGGCAGTATAAAAGACAGGACACATGCGTGCATTGCTCTTGTGGGTTTTGTATGAGGCGAAGAGTGTTTAGGAGTGGTTTTGAGTGTGATTTTGGATTTTTTGGATTTTTCATCAGAATTTTTAGAAGCATTCCTTGGATTTTTGCAACATTCTTCAGGTTCTTGGACAATCAGGGTTGTTTGACATGTTTTTGTAATGTATTTAGCCTTTAGACAATGTTTTCTTAAAGTTCTGTCAGTTTCCTGTCTGTTTCCTTGACTTTGCCCTGAAGTCTGTGCTGTTACAGTACAATGTATCTCTATGGAAATGACGTTGTACGAGGCATTGCAGCAAAGATTTGGACATTGTATGAGGCATCGTGGCTAGGATTTTGCATGGCTCATACAAAGTCCAAATCCGTATAAAGTCCAAACTTGTGGAACCAAGTTTGGACGTTGTATGAGGTATCACTGTATTTGGTAGGAACTCTGAGCAAGAGAGTGATACTCTTTTCAGGGTTTCCCTTTTCAGCCTAATTAGTTCATGTAGCAACTTTTCACATAGTCTGTCTGGAAACCATGTTGATTACAAATTGAATGGATGACCAAAGAAATATATTCCATCTTCTGATACTCTAGATAAATGGGCTGAAAAACAAAAGTAAAAGCCAAACCACTTAAAGCAGTGGTTCTCAAAATTTTCCTGCCACGGGCCAGACCTGCCCCCAACCCACAGCTGTGGGAGCCAGAGGTGTGGTCGCTCTCAGTGCTTATGTTTTTGGCAGCGGTGGCGGCAGTGGGAATTGCACCATTTTTCTGGCTTCTTGCACAGCCTCTGCCACTCCGCTCAGCAGCAGGAGGCTTTTTGGGGCATTTTCACTCTGTTTTGGGAATTTTTCACAGCTTTTCAGCTCCTGATTCCATGCTGGGACCCAGGCGCTGATGTAAGCTCCACCCATCACTGAAAGTGCCCAAATGTCACATTCTATCTGCCAAAATGAGTGATGTTTTCAGACTTCCGGTGGTGGTGAGAGCTTCTGGAGTTGCCAGGGTGGCCATCATGGGCCATATGGTGTGATGGGTGTGGGCGTTATGCCCACGCCCTGCCACTGCTTTGGGAGCTGTATTGGTTACCAGTTTGCCTCCGGGTGCAATTCAAGGTGCTGTTTTTGACCTTTAAAACCCTACATGGTAGGGGGCCAGGATGCCTAAGAGACCACATTGTCCCAAGAATGTCTGTCCACCCGACCAGAGCAGACTGGAGGGGCTCTCTGATTGTACCATCATCTAGAGGGGCTCGTCTCTCTAACACAAGGAGGAGGGCCTTCTCCGTGTCCACACCGGCCCTTTGGAACTTCCTGCCAACAGAGTTGCAGCTCCGGAAGGAATTGCTGCCCTTCAGAAAAGAACTGAAAACCTGGCTGGCGGGCCAAGTATGGGGTACTGGTGGGAGGGTGACCACCTTGGGTTGGCTGATATAGATCAGATTGCTTCCCACCTTTGGTTCCAGCACCCTTTTTATGGGGTGGGTGGGTGGGTTTAGTTTTAATTTTTTTATCTGCTGTTTTATTCTGTGTTTGTTAGCCGCCCTGAGTCGGCCTTGGCTGATTTGGCGGAGTAGAAATTGAACAAACAAAAAACAAAACAAACATATTAATGAACTCCATGGGTCAAATTAGGCCCATGGGCCCATGGGCCGTAGGTTGCGAATGCCTGACTTAAAGCAAAGGGTGGGACCTCATTTGGCTGAGTTGATATTTCTGGGAAGAAAATGTAAATATTATAGTGGCTACAGCTACTGGATTTTCCAGACTGTTCGTTACCGACCAAGACAGGAGCCAGCATGACTTAGCATCCCTGGATTATTTTTTACTTACACGATAAAATAGTTTTATCTTTTGTTGTTTGATTCTTATCCAAGAAGAAAAGGAAGCTGACAGAAAAGAGACTGAGAGAGGAAAGAACAAGAAAGAAAATAAAAGTTTCAGGAATGGACTGGCTAAGACCTAGGATTTTAAATCCATCAAGTGATTAGAAACCTACGAGGTTACTATAGCATTCAATTTTAGCTATTTTAGCTTTTAACTTTTTAATCAATCATTCTAAATTTTACTCATTTTACTCAGCAATTAAATAATATTCCCAGACTATACTCATGGTCATTGCCAGGGCCCAGAAGACTCATGCCAAAGCCAATAAAGTACAAAAAGCCCCAGAGAGGTGTTCTTAATGGCCTATAACAGACTATTGTCTAACCAGACAAATTTACACAATATGACAACTCTATCCCATTCAAGAATATCTGGGAGCTATAGCCCCAAGCATTTCTACACTCCTTGACAATCCAGGGGTGAGCACAGGAGGGAATTATCAACAAGACACAGCAGACGATATACAGCCTGATTTCTCCCCCCCCCAACAAACAGGGTTGCAAAAATTATCCATTGGAAACTTTGCCAGAAGTTGGGATTTGAATGCGATTAAAATCATTGGGAACATCAAGTAGAGAAAGTTTTAGAAAATGAGAGAGTCAAGATCCTGTGGGACTTTAAAATTCAAACAGATAGACATTTGCCTCACAACACACCTGATATAACTGTTGTTGAAAAGAAGAAGGTGTGGTTTATACCAAGAGATGCAGGAGTTGAAGATAAACAACTGGTGAAAATAACAAAATATCGTGACTTGCAAATTGGAGTTGAGCGTCTATGCAGAAAGAAATCTGTTGTTGTTCCCATAGTGATTGTAATGGGAATTCAAAGGGTGCCATTAATTTTCATTTATTTCTGTGTGAAGTAAAGGAATGTTTAGCCAATTAGTGCTTATGATGTAATGCCAATTGTAGATTGCTGCATGCCCACTTAGTCTGGGAATCTGACAGTTTGATCTATCACATGAAGATACCAAGACGGAATCTAAGATAACCATCTGACGTAAGATCCAGGTGCTTAACACGCAGCTGAATATCCAGGTGTCCAGCCATCTGTCTCCTCACGTCATATTTGGGGGAATTTTCACATACTTGAGAGGGGAGGTGTGAGTAGGGGAAAATGTATATAAACTGAGACATTTAGCTCCTCAGCAGCAGAAACCCCACGGCCTGGGGTGACTCTGCCCATTTTCTTTTTCAATATGCCTTAAATGTTAGACTGCCAGTCTAATATTTATGGGGGCTCAACGGGGCACAACTTTTTATCTACTTAGCTAGCTTAGCCATTTCTATTTCTTTTATGTTTTATGTTTGTATTTGAACTGTCTTTATCTGTATGCTATTTTACTTCATTTTTGTACCAATAAAAAGCTGCTATATTTGAAGAATTGTAGTAGCGTACTTTTATTCTCCTCAAACCTTAAAGAGGGGAATTCTTAGAATCCAGCATACAAAAACCAAGGGAGAGGGAGGCCATAAATTAGGTCTTTGTCAGGAGGAGTGAATTCCAGAGAGGAGAAGAAGACTTCATTAAAGTTTCATTCTTTACAAAGGAGCGTTATCAAGTTTTGCTGGAGTCTCTTCCTGGTGAGGTAATTTTTATCTAACTCCTGGTTAGCTAGACTCTGAAAGTATCATAAGAGGGAGGAGGCATAAAACAGTTATTTGGGAATACTGGACATTTCTATAAGTCCAGCATCGCCATTTTAATTGCCAGATAGTTCTGGAAGAAGAGAGGTCAGCACATCTCAAAATGCTGTCTGCAAAAGCAGTAAAACCTCTGAAGAAGAAACAGCCCTCTTTAGGCCAAAAGGTTGTAGACAGGCCACAGTGCAGGGTTGGTTTATGCCTGCCTCGATACTATAATAAACGGCTCCCTGTTAGGCAGTGAAGAGTGGGGAGTCTCCCTTTTACAGTGATCAGAGCCCTTGGAGCAATACCTAAAGGACTCCCTAGATATTTGGAAATTTTGAAGTTATTGGAATTGAACATCCTAACTCTCCATAAAACTATTCTACTAGGAACTGCATATATATGCAGACGTTACCTTAACAGTTCTTAGGTCCTTAGTTAGGGCTTGAACTGTTAATTTTATTCGAGTCCTTGACTGTGAACCAAATGTTTGATTTGTAAACAACAACAACAACAACAAGTTCATGACAGAAATTATTCTGGGTTCAAAGGGTTTTTGCGGAAGAAACTCTGCTCAGGGAACACCCAAATGAGACTCCTTTCATGTCCCCAAGAGCTGGGACAAAGACGGGCACTCAATCTGTCATGCAGGGTCTCGAACTTCTGACTTCCCAGCCTTCCAGCTTACAATTTAAAAAAAAGAGAAAGAGAGAGAGAGAGAGTAACCCTTTGCACACATAATTTCCTTATTATCTATCTCTATAACATTAATGTGCACCCACCACCCTTGGGACCATACATTCCCCCCCATTCCCCCCCCCCCATTTCCAAAATTCATAGTTTCTTTATTTGGCTTAATTCCTCTCGAAAAATTGCCCATGGCAAGAAATCTGTAAAACTAATAAATTTCTTTTTATTTTGCAAAGTCTGTAAATGTATATATTCTTTTCACTCTTTCGATAAATCTTAATTGTCCTGCACAGAACAACGAGATTGGGGAGAGAAAAAAACTTATCAACCTAACAAAACCTAAATACAACTATACAAAATTATCAACATACTCCCACCCCACATATACACATTTAACCCCAAAAAAGCTCTAAGACTCTAAAACTCTAAAAACTATATATAGAAGCTCCCTCATAGACTGCATTGCACTGCATTCAAAGCCAGAACCTATTTTGGGTAGAAACTATTTCTCAAGCAGCTGGTCCTGGTCTTTATGACCCTATACCAGTGATGGGCAGTCTTGACCCTCCAGCTGTTCTTGAACTTCAATTCACAGAAACCCTGACCAGCTGGTGTGTTGACTTGGGCTTCTGGGAATTGAAGTCCAAGAACAGCTGGAGGGCCAAGACTGCCTGTCTCTGCCCTATACCTTCTTCTAGAAGGCAGAAGCTGAAAGAGATCATTTCCGGAGTACATACTATCTTGCATAATCTCTACAGCTTTCTTATAACACCTGGTGGCATAGATTTGATCTAGAGTGGGAAGAGTATGCCCGATTATCCCCTCTGCAGTCTTTACGGCCCTGGACAGCATTGTTATTTCCCTAGCTGTACAGCTCCCAAACCATACACACAGACCATAGGTTAACACACTCTCTATGGTACAGTGGTAGAATGCCAACAGCAGGTCCTTTGAAAGATTGTTCTTCCTGAGGATTCTCAAGAAGTATAACCTCTGCTGTGTTCTCTTCATCAGATCTTTGGTGTTTGCTCCCCATGTTAGATCATCCCTCAGCTCCATTCCCAGAAATCGAAACACTGAGACCTGTTCCACACAATTCCCTTCAATAATAAGTGGCTGGATTTGCATTTTCTAAAGTCCACAATGATCTCTTTTGTCTTTTTTACATTGAGGAATAAATTGTTTTCCCTACACCACTCCGTCAGCATCTCAACCTCCTTCTTGTAAGCCGACTCCCCCTCCCCAGCAGTAATCAGACCAACCACCATTGTGTCATCTGCAAACTTAATGATCTTATTGCTGGGGTAACTGGGAACACAATCATATGTGTAAAGCGTGTACAGAAGCGGGCTCAGCACACATCCCTGTGGCGTCCCCGTACTTATACTGAGATCCGCAGAGACATGAGAGCCCATCCTGACCCATTGAGAACGATCTGATAGAAAATCTAGTATCCACCTGCATAAGCATGGCGCAAGCCCCAGATCTAATAATTTGGGCACCAGTCTATGCGGAAGAATAGTATTAAATGCAGAACTAAAATCTACAAATAACAGTCTTACATAATTCCCTTGTTTCTCCAAATGGGTCAGAACAGGATGTAGGGCCGTAGCCACAGCATCCTCTGTGGATTTCTTTCTCTTATATGCAAATTGAAAAGGGTCAAGTCCAACTGGTAAACAAGCCATAATACGGTTCCGCACCAACTTTTCAAAGCATTTCATTATGACATTATGACATTATGTAAGCGCCACAGGGCGGAAGTCATTCAGACTATCTGTGTTAGGTTTTTTAGGCAGAGGTATAATAGTAGAGGATTTCAGACAAGGTGGGACAGTGGCTTGGGCCAAAGACCAATTAAAAATCTTCATAAAGTTTTCTGCCAGCTGTTCTGAGCAGTCTCTCAGTGCCCTACCAGCCATTCCATCAGGACCCATAGACTTCCTCGCGTTTATCCCTTTTAATAATTACCTCACTTCTCCCTCTTCCACCCTGGCAAAATTCCCTATGGGGAGTAATGACGATGACTCTGGCAACACTGCTGGATCCACTGCTGGTGTCACCTCAAATCGGGTGAAGATATTCAGCTCCTCCACCAGAGAAGCACTGCTCTCTACAGGCGATTTGTAGTCAGGGTTTGTAGTCAGTAAGGTGCTGGATCCCCTGCCACACTTGCCTGGTGTTGTGAATACTCAAGTGATCTTCAATTTTCCCTCTATACACAGTGTTTGCCTTCCTTATACCCCTCTTCAGGTTTGCCCTTTCTATACTATACAATACCTGGTCTCCAGTTCTAAAAGCAAAGTTTCTGGCCTTCAACAGTCTCCGAACTTCACTCGTCATCCAGGGCTTCCTGTTCGGATACATTTTTACATGCTTTTCCCTGGTGATGTTGGCTGTGCAGAACTAATATAATCCAGAACCGTTGATGTGTAGGTCTCCAGATCTGTTTCCAATCGGTCTCCTGGAAACAGTCCTGCAGCTGTTGAGAGGCTCCCTCAGGCCACACAGTAACAGTCCGTGTTTGTATCGGGGCTTGTTTCCTAAGGGGTGTGTATGCTGGTGTCAAAAGCAGGGACACATGATCTGACCTGCCAAGGTGTGCCAAGGGCTTAACCTCATATGCCCGTTTAATGTTTGTATACACCTTGTCAAGAGTATTCTCCCCCCTAGTTGCACATTTAATGTGCTGATGAATTTTTGGGAATACTGCCTTCAAGTCTGTATGATTGAAGTTTCCTGCAATGATCAGCACGGCCTCTGGGTATTTGCTCAGTTTAGTATTGATGTTTCCATACAAAATATCCATGGCCATGCGTGCATTTGCAATTGGTGCCACATACACCATCATTAATACTACTGCTGTAAATTCCCGGGGGAGATAAAAAGGTCTACATTTAATCATTAAAAACTCTACCTCCGGGGAACAGTGGCTAACCAACCTGACAGAGTCCGTGCACCAGTTGTGATTTACGAAGATACACATTCCCCCACCTTATTTCTTGCCAGAATCCTTTGTCCTGTCCAACCGGTGTGTAGTATAGCCTTGCAATTCAATAGCTGTATTGGGAGTGAAAGAGTTAAGCCATGTGTCTGTGAGTAGCAATGCACAGCTATCCCGGAAGTCTCCCTCAGCTCCAACACGTAGTCTCCACTCATCAAGTTTGTTCACCAAAGACCTCACATTGGAATAGAAAATATTTGGGAGAGGTAATGTATATTGTTGCTTTCTTATCTTTGCTCTCGTGTTCACATGGCCCTTTCATCTACAGCCTATTTTCTGCCTTCGCTCTCTCCTCCTCCTCCTCGTCTTCCTCCAGGTCTGGTGATTTATGATTTCTGGAATCTTGCAAGCCCACAGTTTTTCACACATAACACAGTCTCCACTTTTGCTTCTATAAAACAACATTTCCTGATGGCTATAAATAACCCTACTTAACTGACCCTGTCTCAAAAGCAAGGAACTCTCAGCCGCAGCGTCTGAATGCGCTGCCATCTTCTCAGTCTTCATTATTCCTTAGCAAATCCGTCTTACAAGAAACATAGTGCTCAGTCAATTGTTATTCAATAAACCTAAATTCAAACTCAAATAATTTCTTCTTATCACAAAAATGTAACTCTGTATCCCAAAATCCACCTGGTAATTGGATTTTTCAACATATATGAATATCTTCCTCAGGAGAATAAAAAAATTACACTGCAAAAAGACAAAATAATTGAAAACGTCAACTTCTCATATATTTTAACAAAGAGAAATGATAGGGATGTGACATACAACACTTACCACAATCTAACACAATTTAATACAATTTCATTTGCGTCATGCAGCCTCTTCATTGAAAATTTCTTTACAGGCTATTGACGTTAATTTTTTTAACGTAAAAATGTGTTTACATAATTAGTTTAAAGCACCACGTGAAGCTTGTGAGCTTGATCAATCTGCCTCTGAAGAGTACTCCACAGATTTAAATGCAGAGGGTTGAAAAATAGCTTAAAGGAGAATGCCACATTAAGGTCAACCCAACCAACAATGCTTACAAGTAACATGCAAAATTTATATCTTGATTCAGCCCGTTTGGCATGAGAGTTTTAAATTTATAAATGTAAAATGCCTCCCTACGTGAGAGAATCATGTCCGTATTAGTTTTCTCATATGCCCGCATCTAACCACCTGCAAGACCGTGAATTTCAACTGATTCTTGCTGTGGCCAGCTTGCATAAAGTGAGACACGAAAGGTGCCTGTGCAACCGAGTTCCTAATCTTGGATCGATGTTCACTGATCCGTGTCTTGATCACCCTACTCGTTTTGCCCACATACCCTAGTCCACACACACACACACACACCACCAAATACATGCAATTGGCTGTATTACAATTTGACAGATGTTTTAAAGGAAGTGAAAAATTCAAACCTGCAAGGGTAACGCTTCTGCTTTCCCACGAAAACCTGCACTGACTACAATTATGACATTTAAAATGCCCCACGCTGGCAGCCTGAGCTGGTGGTAAATGAGCCATACAATCGGCTTGTGATACAAAATTACCTACACTCTTAGTTTTCCTGAATCCGACAATTCTTTGCAATTAACAGTCTCATTGCTGTTTCCATTATTATTACTAACTCTTTTTTTATTTCTATCAATTTTTATATCATTTAGATCCATTAATAATGCTGTTTTCAGATTCATGCAATTTTTAGTTGATAATATATTATTGATTTCATCAAATAATTTCCCCCCCAAATAAGGCTTTTCTCTTTGCAATGCCACCATAAATGTAAATAGGTCCCATCTTCAACTTTACATTTCCAACATTTTTTGAATAAGTATTATCAATTTGATCCATCCAAATTGGTGTCATATACCATCTCCATCTCCATAGTAATTTATGACAATGTTCTTTAATTCTCACGGATAAGTTTTTCATAATTCTCCCTGTCCATATATTATTCCACACCGATCCATCTATTTTAACCCCGATATCTGATTCCCATACCTCTCTTAATGTATTCTGGGTTATACCTTCTTTATTAAATCAATTATATAATCTATTTACTAATCCTTTCTGTTTAGTATTTTCCTGCCTTAAATTCCTAACTTTTTGTTCAAATCTTGTTAATTCTCTCCCCTGAATGTAATTTTTTCTCCAATCCCTATCCCATCTTTCCATTTGGATTTTCTCAAACCAATTTAGTTCCATAGTTTGATATAAATTTTCTCTTACATTTCTATATTTACATTTTTCCATCCAGTCATAGATTATCTTCAGGCCTTCCTTTTCCAATCCTTCTAATGCTTTCATTTTATCCTTTATACAACAATTATTTATATCTTCTATCTCTAACATATGGGATACATCTTATTCTTTTCTAACATACTTTTTAAAATGGATTTTAATCTTATTTTTCTCATTTCCCCATAAATTGTTCATCAACAACACTTATTACTTTTAATCTCTTATTACTTTTATCTCCCATCTCCATTTCTTCCCAGATTAATTTTTCATTAATGAGTATTCTTACGATTGTTCTGATTTGAAAAGCTCTATAGTATTTTTTAAATTCAGGTATTCCTAATCCACCTTTCTTTTGGGGTGTATACCTTAATTTCTTACTTAATCTAGTCTTTTTATAATCATAAATATAATTGTTAACCGTTCCTTGTCATTTGTTTAATTCTTGATTAGTATATTTTACTGGGATCATTTTGAATAGGAAATTTATTAAGGGCAGTATTTTCATTTTACACATTGCAATTCGCCCAAACCAGGACATTTTTAAAATATTTATCTATTTTGTCTTTAATATCCCTATATACTTTTTCATAATTTGCCTTTTTCATATCTTGGATATTATCTGTTATTAAAATAGCTAAATATTTATTATTATTATTATTATTATTATTATTATTATTATTATTATTATTATTAATTTGTATCACCGCCCACTCGCCTGGGGCGACTCTGGACGGCTCACAACCAAATATAAAACATAAAAACATACATGCTAAAAAACATCTTAAAACCCCCATTAAAACACATTAAAATCTATTATAAACCCACCCACCCCTTCTGCAGAGAGGGAAAATTCAAATAAGCCAGTGGGCAGGTGCCATCTCCCCAGGAGTACCCCACACCTGCCCAGCCAGCCAGGTTTTGAGTTCTTTCCTAAAGGGCAGCAATTCTGTCTACAACCATAACTCTGTTGGCATGGAGGTTCCATAGGGCTGGAGCGGACATGGAGAAGGCCCTCCTCTTTGTGCTAGAGAGGCGAACCCCTCTAGCTGATGGTACAGTTAGAGAGCCCCTCCGGTCCACCTTAGTCAGACGGGCAGACATTCTTGGGACAACGCTGTCTCTGAGGTATTCTGGCCCACTACCATGTAGGGCTTTAAAGGTCATCACCAGCAGCCTGAATTGCACCCAGAGGCAAATTGGTAACCAGTGCAGCTCCTGGAGCAATGGCGAGGCATGGGCATAATGCCCGCACCCCATCACCACCCAGGCAGCCACATTCTGGACCAACTGCAGCCTCCAAATCGTCGTCAGGGGCAGCCCCATGTAGAGCGCATTACAGTAATCTAATCTAGAAGTGACCAGATGATGTGTGACCATGAGTAAGGAGTCCCAGTCCAGGAGCGGGTGCAACTGGTGAATTACATGAAGTTGTGCAAAAGCCCTCGTAGCCACGACTGCCACCTGCTCTTCGAGCAGTAGTCGTGAGTCCAGGAGGACCCCCAAGATGCGCACCGGGTCTGTCTGGGGCAAAATAGCCCCATCCAGAACCAAAGATGGTAGCTCCCGGGATAATGCACGGCCCCTAATCCATAGCCACTCAGGGATTCAGTTGTGTTGGTGGAGTAAGTTCTGACATATACTGCCTTTTGTTACTGCCACTTTAAGAGGAAAACCTAGAGCTGCACAGGTGCAGCAGCTCTTCTGGAGAGTTTCCCAGCTCTTCTAGAGGGTTCACTGACTTGTGTATTTATTACACAGCAGAGGACTCAGGAATCAGCTTTTGAGCTCAACAGAGCCTTTCGTGCTCACCCGCTGGTCGTGTCGTGCTTCAATACTGTGGAATTTATGCCTGTTGTGACTGCCTGGCATACCAGCTTTCTGACTTGCTACTGTGTTCTCCTGTTTGCTTGCAAGGATTGGAATGTGGAGCTCTGAGGTGAAGGACTGGCTCAGCTTGCTTCAGCTCCAGGACAGAAAGACGACTCGTGAGTAAAAAGCAAAAGCTGTTTGCTGTTTGTTGCTACAGCCTGAGCGTTGGACTGCTGCCAGGCTGCTTGGGACTTATATAGACTTTGCTTATGTTTGTTTCCCCAGTGAATGCAACTAGGGGAAGCCAAAGACTATTTCTGCTTTTGTTCAACTCCACTGTAAATATTGCTGCACTCTTGTAAGTAAACCAACTCTACTTTGCACCAAGCCAAAGAGACTGTGTTGCTGTGTTGTTGCTGATTTCTAAAACCCAGGTGCGTATCTTCCTCTGGCACCCGCTGTGTTCACACTCTGCTACCAGCTGTCAACCCGGGCACCAACAAGCTGCAGCCCATTGTCCCCCATCCAGACCCCCACAGCCTCCAGGCACCTGGATAGGACTTCAACAGCATCACTTGGATCACCACGGGCCGAGATGTACAGCTGAGTATCATCAGCATACTGATGATACCTCACCCCATGGGAACAGATGATCTCACCCAACAGCTTCATGTAGATGTTGAATAGGAGAGGAGAGAGCACCGAGCCCTGAGGCACCCCATATTCAAGGGGCCTAGGACTGGACCTCTCACTCTCCAACCACACTGACTGGGTCCGGCACTTCAGAAATGAGAAAAACCAGGACCACACAGTGCCCTGGATCCCTAATCCTTTGAGCTGACCCAGAAGGATACCGTGGTCGACGGTATCGAAGGCCGTTGAGAGGTCAAGAAGAGCAAGAATGGATGGATGGCCACCGTCCCGCTCCCACCAGAGATCATCCATCAGCACGACCAATGCTGTTTCTGTACCATATCTGGGCCTGAATCCTGACTAAAAGGGGTCCAGATAATCCGCTTCATCCAGGACCCCCTGCAACTGACGCACCACGGTTTTTTCCAGAAGCTTTGAGGGATGGTTTCTTTAGGAAGGGGTGCACCAAAGCGTGTTTTTAAGGTGCAGGAAACATCACCTCCCATAGTGATGCATTAATTATCGCCCCGACCCAGCTGCCTGTCACCACCTTGGAAGCTTTCATCAGCCAGGTGGGACAGGGATCCAAGGGGCATGTGGTGGCATGAACAGCTGCAAGGAGCCTGTCCACTTCCTCAGGGACAAATTCAAATTTTAATTTATAACCCGCCTTTCTCTGACCGAGGCTGACTCAAGGCGGCAACTGGATCGAACTAATCCCAGATAACATGGCAAGTTTGTGATCCGGTCCCCCCCCCCCAGACCCTCCCCATCCATGCCAGGATTAAACCCCAAGTGAATCCAAGTGATTTTCTCCACCAGATAAGCAGCAAAAGCCTCAGCCGATCCCTGCCACCCAAGCACCGGCCCCCCTCTACCAAGGAGAGACCTGGTTACCCGGAATAGAGTGGCTGGGTGATTATCCGCGGAGGCAATAAGGGTGGTGAAATATTCCCATTTCACCACCTCTATCACCACCTGATAGGCCCTAATTGTGGCTTTAGCAAGTGTTCGGTCGACGTCACTCTGAGTCTTCACCCAGCGGCGCTCTAGGCATCTGTTTGCCCATTTAAGCTCCTGCAGTTCTTCTGTGAACCACGGGGATGACCAAGCCCCATGGGCTCAGAGAGGCCATAGTGGCATGATTTCATCCAAGGCCACTGTTGTCGCCCTGTACTACAGGTCAACAAGTGCCGATCCAGAGGAAAACACCCCAGTTCCCTCTGGAATCCATCAGAATCCATTATTCGCTGGGGGCTGGCCAATTTAATAGTCCCTGCCTCCCTAGGGTAGACCCCAGAAAGTCTAGAGTCACCAGATAATGATCTGACCATGGCACAGGTTTTATATCTAATTTCTGTAATCTCAGATCACTCTGCCACCGCTCCGACAAGAAAACTAAATCCAGTGTGTGGCCACTGCTCCTGGTCGGGCCCTGAATTACCTGAGTCAGGACCATGGCTGCCATAGAAGCCATGAACTCCCATGCAACCTCGAATCCAGACACCAATGAAGGCAAATTGAAGTCCCCCAGAACCATTAGTCTAAGGAACTCCAACGCCAACACTGAGATGGCCTTGAGGAGCTCAGGTAGGGAGTCCCTTACCCTGCAAGGGGGCAGGTACAGGAGTAAGACTCCCAACTGAACCTTAGGGCCCAACCGCAGTAGCAGAGCCTCACAACCTGGAAATTGTGGAGCAGCGACCCTGGCGACTCCAAGTAACTCTCCGGCTATGATGGTGACACCACCGCTCTTCCCTCACCCCTAGGCTGCTGCCAAATACCAAACCCGGCTAGACACATTTCAGACAGAGGTACACTATCCTCTGGTGTTAGCCAGGTTTCAGTGATGCATGCCAGGTCGGCCCACTCTCCCAAAATGGAATCTTGGATTAGTGGGGCCTTATTGCAGACCAACTTGGCATTCATCAGCAGCAGCCTAAGGGGAGGGGTGCCCTGGATCAGCTGCTCAGGCCTCAGTGGTGTAGCTGAAGGGCTGGAATGAGGGACAGATATCAAACATTGGCCCCATGTTCCCCGAGTGCTGCCTGCCCTACGGTACCCACCATGTCACCCCATGCCCATCACCACATCAATTTGAGCCCCAGGAAGCTCCCTGCCTGCCCTAGACAGAATGCTGCCCTTCTTACCTGGCTGGCAAGGCTGTTCCTTACTCTCTCACTCCCTCTCTCCCTACCCCATCCTCTCCCCTTTCCACACCCAAACCTCCCCCCACCCTCCCCAAGGCTTCTCCATCCCTGGTGGAGGGTCGGCAGGCAGCAACCCACCGTACACTGCCCAGCCTAACAGGGAGTCCAATGAGTGGCAGGGGGGTAGGCCGACCATCGAATCCCGGTCGGCCCATCATTGGGGAGGAGCAGTCCTGGTCACCCATAGCCACTGCAGCCTCTCTGGCCCTGCCTGGCCACAAGAGTCCAGGGGGGGCGTAATGGGTTATATCACAGGCTTCTTAAACCCCAGCATGGGTGAAGATGGAACCAGGACGCCGATGTTGGGGGCAGTCTTGGTCGCCCGAAGCTGTAGCAACTTCTCCAGGGGCTGCAGAGGCTTTTGGGGCCGCTGAAATGACCCTAGGTGCTGTGGGTCTTTCTCTTCCCACCATCCTCTCGACTAGCCTCCCTGGCGCTGGCGCTGGTGGCAGTGGGGCAGCAACCTTTGGGGCTGTCGAAATGACCCCAGGTTCTGCAGGTCTTTCTCCTCCTGCCAGCCTCTGGACAAGCCTCACTGGTGCTGGTGTTGGTGGCGGGGCAGCAGCTTTTGGGGCTGCTGAAATGACACCAGATGCTGTGGGTCTTTCTCCTCCTGCCAACCTCTGGATGAGCCTCGCTGGTGCTGGTGTTGGCAGTGGCTGGTCAGCAGTTTTTGGGGCCACCGAAACAACTCCAGGTGCTGCGGGTCTTTCTCCTCTCGCCAGACTCTGGGTGAGCCCCACTGATGCTGGCATGGGCAGCAGCTTTTGGGGCCACCAAAACAACTCCAGGTCCTGCAGGTCTTTCTCCTCCTGCCAGCCTCCGGACGAGCCTCGCTGGCACTGGCATTGGCAGTGAGTGGCGGGGCAGCAGCTTTTGGGGCCACCGAAATGACCCCAGGTACTGCGGGTCTTTCTCCTCCCACCAGCCTCCAGACTTGTCTTCACTTTTATTCCATATTCTTCTTTAATTTTTACAATTTCTAAATTGGTTACTTAACATGTAATCATCTCAATTTTATCCCAATTTATTTTTAATCCTGTTACCTCCTCAAAATCTTTTAAATGCTTCTGTAGTCTTTCTAATTTAACTATTGGATCCTTTACCATAAACATTGTATCATCTGAAAAAAGACTAATTTTTGTCCCCTTTATCCCTTCTATATCTTTATCTTGTCTTATCGCATTAGCTAACAGTTCCATTATCATCACGAACAAAATTGGTGACAATGGACATCCTTGCCTAGTACCACATTTCAATTCTATTTGATCAGTTATTCCTGAGTTCACTAATACTCTGGCTTGATTATTATTATATAATTGTTGTACTATCTTCAAAAATTTTGCTCTGAGTCTCATATCTTTTTACCATTTCTATCAAAGTCTCCCATTGGACTGAATCAAATGCTTTAAAAATATCCACTGATATTAATCCTAATGTTATCTTATTTTGATTGGAGTACTCTATTACATTCAGGGATCTCCTAATCAAATTTGACATTTGCCTACCTTTAATGAAACCCATCTGGTCTTTGCCTATGTATTCCCCGATAAATTCGTTTAATATGTTGGCCATAACTGCAGTAAAGATTTTCATGTCCTGGTTTATCAGGGAAATGGGGCAATAGGAATCAATTCGGCTTTTATCCTTTCCAGTTTAGGAATTAATACAATTAATGATTCTTTCCATGATGGTGGTATCTGGCCTCCTTCTAATATGTAATTAAATAGCTTCTGAGGGGCGTGGCTAAGATGGCCGACGAGTAACATCTCAATTTGGACGCTCGCGCTTACCAAAGTGGTAATTAATGTGAACGAGTAAAATGGGGAAATTTTAAAGTGGTATTTTTTGTCGATAAGACTCCTGCTTGCCTATTTGGAAAGTTTTGAAGTCGGGCGGTCGAAGTTTGGGAGGTTTCCTGGGTAGGTGAGGCTCGCGACGGAAGCTGCGGCTTTCCCTGCCGAGGAGCCGAGAACGGGACCAGCGAGACGGTGGAGATTTGAGGCGGCAGTGAAATCGGCAAGAAAACAACTCTACGTAAGTTCACGAAAGTCTATGTGGAAAAGTTAAAGCTAACTGGGGATTTTGCTTAGAAGAGTCCGGACTTGGAAGCGGGTGTGGAAGTGAATAAAATCGGGCTGTCGACCCGTTAATGGCGGCGGTCCTGGAAAACAAAAGTGATTGTGTTTTGGTCTATGGCTTCCTTGCGCCCCAGGAGAACCGTGGCACGTTTTGGCGACAGTAAAGTGGTTAAAGAAGTTTTCGTCTGGGCTCCAGTTTTTGAAGGCTTCAGTGTGTTTTGAGTCTAAAGAGTGTGGGGAAAGTCTGCCGACTTACAGAGGAAGAAGGGGGGTTTCCCCCTGAAGTTAATGTACCCGCTTGAAAAGGGCGCTTCATTCGCTTCAAGAGAAGGATTAATTTGCTTTTTATTCCTTCACCGTGTGGATTATAAATAACATTTTTTTCCTTTGGATATATTGCTCCTCCTGTTTTTTTCTCTTTGCTTGGATTTTGGGCTTTTTTCTCTTCTCACCCCCCTTCCTGGTGGCTTTGACTCAAATGAAAAAATCTGGGTGACCGTTTCCTTGGAGCCTCTACTTTTGTGGTTTGGAGGGTGAATACTTGGATTGCCTGCCTTGGGGAAACGGGCCGGATGTGGATTATTCTTTTTTTCTTTTTGTTTGGAGCACACTCCGGTTCCTGTTTTTTTTTGTGGATTACAGTAATTAATTTTTCGTTGGATTTCGCTGGATTTCTTCCTCCCTATAAGCTTCGTCTGACCTGTTTGGATAGGTGGTACTAGTGGTTGCAGCGGTACAGGCTTGACTGGACTGACTACGATTTTGCAACGTTCTGCAACACTGGACTTTCTTATTGGGTGTCATCATGGATAAAGGCACAAGAGGGAAAGCAAAAGAGGAAGAACCAGTGGTGAAGTCTAAGAGGAAAGAAAAAGCACCAATGGAAGAGCTCCCTCAGTCTTCATCACCGCCACCTGAACCTTATGATCATACTCAAATTATGGTGGAAATTGGTAAATTGTTCCAGAAACTGGAGAAGAATGAGGAATCAAGGGTGAAAGATAGAAATGAAATGATGAAAAAACAAGATAAGGTGGTATCATCTGTTGCAGATTTCTCAAAAAAAGTGGATTTAAGTTTGCAAAAAATAGAGGGAAATGTGAAATTGGTTCAAAGTGAGGTAAATGTTATAAAAAAGGAAATAAAAGGGACTCAGGAGGCGGTGCGGGAGAATAAGCTGAAATTGGAAGAGCACGAGAAAAGGATTGATGCTGTGGAAGATATGATGAGAAAGCAGAACATTGTGATCCGTCAGGTGGTTGAACGGACACCGGACCAGCTAAGAGAAAGAGTGGTTCAGTGGTTAAATGGTTTGAATATGGGAAAGGAATTTGTACAGGAAGATATTGTAAGTGTATTCAGGGTGGGCCCAAGAAGAGGGAAGGTGGTTCAAAGAAATGTTCTGGTAAAATTTGCAAATTGGGGTGATAAGCTTAGAGTAATGGCTTTTTTGAAACAAGTTGGACCTGACGCCCTGAAATTTGATGGTTCTGATGTAGAAGTATACAATGATATCTCATTGAGAGAAAGAATGTGGAGATATAAGATGAGACCTGTAACAAAATTATTGATGAGTAAAAACATAAAGCACAACTAGAGATTTCCACAGCAATTGCGCTTTTTTATGAGAAAAGAATGCAAGTAATTGATGAAGGGACCGATCCATTGGAGTATTTGAGTTTGTTAGAGTTGGTAAAAACAGGTTCAGAAGAGTGGATAAATTTTAAGAAAGAATTGTTGGAATCGGGTGCTCTAGGGAGGGAGTATGAGAGGGCAGAGGCTGGTGGTGCCACAGGTGGAACACCGCAGGGAAAAGAAGAGGAGGAGCTGTCGCTGATCATGGTGGAGGAGGAGGCAAGTAAGGAGCAATGAGAAATAGATCAATAAAAATCAAATCATTTAAGCAATATAGAAGGGTGAGTAGCACGTAGCACTGGTTGGTAGGCACATCTTGCATGTCCCCTCTCTCCCCTCTTTGGTTGTCGAAGGCGTCTTTTTTTTGAAGAAAGTGGGGAGAGTGATAGTGTGTGTTCTATGTAGAATTGTGTGTTTTTTGGGGAAGGGGTTGGTGATGGCACGCCCAATGGAGAGTTTAGAAGTTAGAAAGGAAATAGATTATGGGAAATATTAAAATATTAACCTGGAATGTGAAGGGTACATGTTCTGTTCTTAAGAGGCGGAGGTTGGTATTGGCATTGAAGAAAGATAGACCTGATATAGTGTTCTTACAGGAAACGCACCAGAAGTCAAAAAACACGAACAAACTTTTTTTGGGATGGATTCAACATTATGAGATGGCGTTTGGTACTTCAAAAGCGAGAGGAGTGGCAATTATGATTTCTAAAAAATTAGGATTTGAGATTATAAAAAGTGTTGCTGATCAAGAGGGTAGATATTTGATTGTAAGAGGGAAAATAGAAGACGAGGAAATTATGTTGGTAAATATATATGCTCCAAATGACCATCAAGCGGATTTCTTAGAAAAGGTTCGGAAAGTAGTGGAGCTAGAAAATGTCGCAAAAACTATTGTGGCTGGAGACTTTAACTTGATAAGGTCAGATTTAAACTGTACGAACTTAGCAAGATGTGGAATTGGCTTGAAAGGGAAGGTTTTAGATAAATGGATGGTTGCGATGGGTTTGAAGGACTCTTGGAGAGAGATCAAGGGCTCGGAAAGGGCATATTCTTTTTTTTCACACATCCATGGGACCTACTTGAGAATAGATTACGTCTTTCTTACAGAAAATCTGATTAAAAATATTGAGGGAGTGGAAATTGGGATCTTTAAGGAATCAGACCATGCCAAAGTATTTTGGAACTGAAATTACAAAAAGATACTCGAAGAGGAAGAAGTTGGAGGTATGATCCTAACCTATTTAAAGACCAAGAATGTAAAGAGCAAATCATGGAAAGGTGGAAAGAAAGTTGGCAGTGGAACGACAATAATGAAGTTAATTTTAACGTTGTTTGGGACACCATGAAGTCGGTTTTCAGAGGGGAAAGTATAAAGTTGGCGAGTATTAAGTATAAAAGACATAAGGTAGACCAGATAGAAAAAGAAAAAGAAATAAAGCAGTTACAGGATGATCATTCAAAAAGTAAAGATAAAGAAAAGTTGAAATATTTGGGGATAACTATTTCAAACAAATTGGAAGAACTTAAAAGATTGAATTATGACAGTTTGAAAGTAGAATTTAAGAACAAATTACAAGAGTTTCAAAAGTTGAATCTGTCATGGTTTGGGAGGATTGCAATTTGCAAAATGATATTGCTGCCAAAGATTAATTTTTATTTGACGCACTTGCGATCCATTTGAAGGAGAAGGAAATCAATGAGTTTCAAAAGATGTTCAATAATTTTTGTAATGGAGGCAAAAAATCTAGACTTCCAAAGAAGCTTTGGTACTTATCTCAGAAAGAAGGGGGTTTGGGTATGCCAAATTTGTTAGCATACTATCGAGCATTCCAAATTAAGAATGTTGTGAAGATCTTGGCAAGAGAAAAAGTAATTTGGGAGGAATTGGAGATGAAAGAATACAGGAATATTGGCAAAATGATCTTTTTGGGAATAAAGGATAAACTGATAAAGACAAGCAATACTATGATGAGAGGCCTCATGGAGGTGTGGAAAAGAGTAAAGAAAGATATGGTCCCAAATCTCTCTCCAATTTTGGAATTGACTGATATGGTGTGTTTTCTGATAAAAATAGATAAGGAAAAAAAGGAAATATTGGATAAAAATGAAATGTCTTTACTGAAGGACTGGTTAAAAGTTTGTGATGATGAAACCAAGAGGAAAAAATATTTGAAAAGTTAAAATTGGACTGGTTTCAGAAATTGAAGGTTGATAATTGGAATAAAAAATATAGAAGAGAAGTAGGGATAGATAGAACAAAGACCGAATTTGAAGAATTGGTATTAAAGATCAGAAAAGGGGAAAAGAACATTAAGGGTCTAGTAAGCAAACTTTACATTATACTGAATAAGGGTAAAGATCCACAGGAAGATTTGAAACGGAAGTGGGAACAAAATTTGAATATAAAAATAGGAGATGTTGAATGGAGAAATAAATGGAAAAAGAGGCTAATGAGAACAATGTCAGTAAGAATTAAGGAACATAATTTTAAAATGTTGTGGCAATGGTACTTGACACCACTGAGGCTCCATCAGATGGATAATAAAAGGGATAATTTATGCTGGAAATGCAAAGAAACGGTTGGAACTTATGAACATATGTGGTGGAGTTGCAAAAAAATAAATGAATTTTGGAGAAGAATAGAAGGAGAGATTGGGGAAATAATGGGTAAAAGAATTAAGTTGGTGTCAGGTACCATTCTATTAACAAATGTGGAAGGTATGGGTTTGAATAAGGAGGAAAAAGAATTATTGGAAATTATGTTAACTACAGGTAGACAATGCATTGCCAGAAATTGGAAAAATGATGTATTTTTACAGACTGGAGAGTGGTATAAGGAAATGTGGAGCTCAGCATTGAATGACAAACTGACATGGGAGATAAAAGTAAAAAGGGATAAATTAAAAGAAAATAGGTTTTGGAGTATTTGGAAGCCGTTTGTGGATCACTCTCTTATGGCAAGGGACAGTTTTGGACCTGTACCATCTTAAAGTGGTTTTTGGAGATGATATAGATACTAAACTCTCCAGAATATTGTAAATATTCACTGGGTGTTGTGTAATTAGTAAAGAAATAAAAAATAGTTGTAGCACTGAAAGCCCTTATGAATGTTATGGTTATAGTAATAACCTATAATGTGGGTATTTAACATTGTGGGTTATATTGCAAATAATTAGCTTAATTACTATCATGTGCTATTTTCTATGAGCTTGATGTAACATTGTATTGTATTGTTATTGTTTTTTTTCTGTATGTTTGTTAGTTTTATCTTTTGCTTTTTGGAAATAAATAAAAATTTATAAAAAAATAGCTTCTTTAATTTTGGCAACAAATTTTTAAAATTTTTAAAAGTAGAATAATGAATCTAATCCATCTACTCCTGCAGCTTTATTTAATTTTAGTTTCTTAATAACTAATTCAATTTCTAAATCTAATTGCTTCCTCCATTTGCTTTATCTGGTTTTCTTGTAGTTTGATGTTATTGTATCTATTCAAATACAGTAAAACCCTGACTTACAAATACCTCAAGTTACATAAAATTCGACTTACATAATGATTTTGTGCTAAAACCATGTCCCGATTTTCATGATTTCCTATGGGTTTGCTTCGAGTTACATAAAGATTCTTTTTCCTATGAGTTTCCTCATAAAAAACGATTTGAGCAAAAGCCTACGGAATTGACATTTTTCATAAGTAGGGGTTTTACTGTACTGTCTTAGTTTAATTTGTTGTATTTTTTTAAACCAAATATAGTTTTTCATAAAACTCCTGTACTGTTTTTATTTTCTCCTTCATTAGGTTACATATTTTCCCTTGGTTATTCATTATTACAACTATTTAATTTTTAATTTTCTTATCTTCTGCTATTTTAGCTAACAACTTTGAATTTTTGTTGCTAAATTCAAAGTAATATATTTTCATATATATAAGGTGTCTCTGCACTTTTCCCCAGTCTTTGTCTTTCAATTCTTTCTTTAATGCTATCAGTCTATCTTTTTGATCCTTTGTATCTATACAATTTGTTGGAGGGGGCGGGGATGAGTCTTTGCCTCACATCCCAACTAGTTGCAAGGCATATTATATCTGTGGTGCCTTTAAGGCTCTGCAGCAAAGGCACACAGGTGTTGGGACTTACTACTAAAGAACCCTGTAGACCAGTGTATATATGTCAAGGCTTTTGGGTTTGTACTCTGGGCTTCGGACTTTGGGAGCTACCAGGCTACACAGCTACAATACTCCAGCTCTGATGCTCCAGCTACAATGCTCTGGCTTCAATGTTTGGCTTTTCTACCAACACTCTGGACAATGACTACTGTGGGCTCCAGAATCAACTGCAAGGACTGAACCTTCATTACTGCTCTGTGGAATGGTACTTGCCTGATTTGCCATCCCTGTTGGCTGCAAGGAAAGACTATTCAGGGGTAAACTGTAAAGCTGCTTGACTTTGCTTTGTGACCACAGCTTGCTTTTGGACTACTGCTGAACTGTACAAACTTGTATACATGTTGCACAACTGAATCCTCTCAGTGAGACGGACTGAGAAATCCAAGAGACTGCATCTGCTTTCTGTTGTAATTATTGCACTGTGTGTGTGTGTGTGTGTGTGTATATGTACGCGCACACACACAGACACACACACACACACACCATCACATTTTTCTAACTTTTTAATTTCTTCTATTTCTTTCTTTATTATTTTGAACCTTAGTTTCTTTTATACAAAGTCCTCTTATAGCTGCTTTCATAGCATCCCACAAAATTTCCTATTTTATTTCACCGTTATCATTAATATTCTAAACTTGAGTCCATTTAGCTTGTAATTTCTCTATAATTTGTTTGTTGTTGAGTATTATTATATCTACTTTCAATCTTTTTGCTTCCTTATAATCTGTTTGAATATTCATTTTTATTTGAACTTTTGCATGGTCAGATTCTTGGAAAACCCCTCTATCAATATCCTCTATTTGCCTTAAAATCCGGTCAGAAACAGGTATATAATCAATTCTAGAGTATGTATTGTGGACTTGGGGGGGGGGGGATGTGTATATGCTCTTTCATTGCCTTTTACTTCTCTCCAGACATCAAAGACTCCTACATTTTCTATCCATTTCTCTAATACAGATTTACCTTGATACCTATCCTCTGTAGTTTTTCTTGACCGATCTAAATAATTGCAGGTCAGATTAAAATTTCCAGCTATTATAGTCCTTGATGTCACCTTTTGTTTGATCATCTCTGTTATTTTGTATAGAAAGATATATAGTTTTTTATTAGGAGCATAAATATTTTCTAACAACATATTTCCATCTTTCATCATCCCCTCCACAATTAAATATCTTCCTTCACATTTTCAATTGTAAATCCACATATTTTGGAAATCAGGATAGCTATTCCTCTAGATTTTGAGTTTCCATACACTTTTAAGTAATGTTCTATATCTTTTAGGAATATCTCATTTTCCCCGTCATGTGTTTGATGGGTTTCCTGAAGAAATATGATATCCATGTTCTCTCTCTTGAGTGCCAGACTTATCTTCCTACATTTATAAATATTTCCTAAACCATTAACACCCCATCTTGTTACCTTTATATTTTAACCTTAGTCTTTCTTTAAGCTATTCTCAACTTGCATGGTTCCTTGTGTGTCAATACCAACATTACTTTTAAATCTTAACCTATTACAGATAAAATTAAACAGCAATAAACAAAATACATATACACCCATCCCTGTAACCCCCTACACACATGCTCCCCCCGGCTCGCCACCTTTTCTAGTTGCCCACTTCCTCTTGTATGAGGAAATGGGGGGGGAGACGAAGCTGTGGCATCTATATATTTTCTGTTACTTAACCTATGCTGTTCTCTATATCTTTTACTACATTATTATTAAACATATAACCATGAGTCCCTTTCTGTGGGTTGCCCGTGTGTATAATTGGCCAAACCTTTCCCAATGGGTTTGCCCGGTTTTGAACACATCTGGTACCAACCGGACTTTGCTGGAAAGGCAATTGGGGTTCGGGCTAGTTAGATAGTTTTTTTGGGGGGGAATTCATAAAGCCTTGGCTGATGGCTACGAGAGAAGTAGGGCAAAAGTCAAAGGTGATGACTCTAATGGTAATACACAATCTCTTACTTCTGGCTGCAGGTTAGGTTGGGCAAATAAGCCGTGCTAGACAGCAAAAGAATTAGGCACCCGGAGTCAATACACATGGACTCCGAGATTAGGGCAGGAACAATGGGTTTTGCCAACCCAAGGTAATCAGGTGTGAGTTGTCCAATTATCACCTAGGTACCTTCCTAAGAACTGGCATGGCAGCTGGGCCACCGGAAGAGGTCATGTATTCAAGCCTTCTGTATTAGGGGGTCACACGCATCTTAGGCGCACATCACCCCAAGGCATGGTAATAAATACATGCCACCCGACCCAGATTGGGACTGGACTTCACCACACGATTGTCTCGTGTGTCTTCCTTGCGGCCAGCCACTCCAACACCTGAGAGCCATTGCAACACCTTTCATATTTCATTCCATGCTTAACTATGGTTTCCTTTATTCTTCACTTTCCTTTTGGCAGCCAATTCTTCTGGTGGTCTCTCTCTTTGTTCTGCCCCTTATGATCCTGGCATTTGATCTTGTTTCCTATTGGCCTTTGGGTGTTTTTCTTCCATTGAATCCCACTGATCTTCCTTTGGATCTTTTTCTGTGTCCTTTTCACCACCTCCTGATGCATATGATTTCTGCAACAATTCCAGCCACTCTTCTGAACCAGATTTTATTAATTGCATTTCTTCCAATTGATATAGGGCTTCCATTTCACTGTCAATTATTGCTGTTTTGTTATTATAAACAATTCTTAATTTTAATGGAAATCCCATCAATATTTAACATTATGTTTGTGGGGGAACTCAGTAATTGGCTTTATTTTTCTTCTCCAGTTCAGAGTAGCAGGAGATACATCCTGATAAACTTGAATTGGAGTTCCTTCTATGGAATTTTGGTGGAGGGATGCCAGCTAAGTAATGCACTATTTGTATTGGGACTGGTTTTAAACATTCTGTGACCAGTCTCGCGCTTTCATTTAAGGCCACATGCACCTATTTTGCATGTTTTGATCTGCATCACACTAGACTATCATACTCTCCTACTGAGTAACATAAAGCTAGCACAGAGGTTCTTGATGTGTGTGGTTGGGCATCCCTTTTTGTGCCTGTTATTTTCCTCAGAATATTGTTCCTGGCAACAACCTTCTGTTTGGTATTAAGGCAGTGGGTCTTGAAAGTGAGAGTTTGATCCGGGCTAACTCCCAGGTATTTTGGAGTGATGCTGTGTTTGAGCCTGGTGCCATACCAAATCACCTGCAGGCTTCTTGATGTCTCGTGATTTTTCAAATGAATAGCACAGAGTTGAGTTTGTAGACATTTTGGCTTCAGTTGGTTATCCTTATAATATCACTAGCCGGGCTGTTTTAAATGGTGTTGGAAAGTTTTTGTTGTTGTTGTTGTTAATGTTTGTAAAGAAGAGGTTAGTCTATAATTGAAATTTTTAAAATTGTTATTTATACAATTTTTTTGATGGCCTGTTATAAACTGTGATGAGTTTTGTTTGGTGTTTTGGTTTTGTGGATGAAAAAAAGAATAAAGGATGATATACTTTTTCGAAAAACTCTTGGGGCCTTTTGTGTGGGGCTATTGTGTCTTTTTGAATTTTTTTATTATTGTGGGCAGCAAGTGCTGCTGGTAGGGGTTATCTTGTATTTTGACTGTTTTTTCTCTCGTGGCCTCTGGGTGGAGCTTCTTCCAGTAAGTAGTTTCTTTCTTTATTCATTTCTTTTCCAGTAGTTGTTGTGTGAGGTCGTCTGGTGGTGAGTTGGCTGTTTTTCTTTATTTGGGGTGGTGGTGGTGTTTGGATTTTGTGGTGTTTGGCTGGGTGCTGGGTGTGTTTGGAAATGTTTGTTGTTGTTTACTTTTTTGGTGTTATTTTTGTTTGTTTTTGTGTATTTTTGAATGTTTTTGATTGTTTGTTTTTGTGTTTTTTGGTGTCCTATGGGGGGGATCCCCTCTCTGCCGTCTCCTCTGGCTCTGGAAGGCTTTGGGGGACAGACCCCTTTTGTCTCCCCAAACCTTCCAGACTCATGGGACCCAGGAGAGGGGATCGAATCCAGGCTACCCTCTGATATTAAAAGGGAAATCTCAATTGGGGTTTCCCCTTTAATATCAGTGTGGGGGGGTTGTGATCCCCCTCTCCGCTGGCTTCCTTGGGTTTGGGAGGGTTGGATTGAGAAAAGGGGTCTGTCTCCCCCACCCTTCCGGACCCAGGAGAGCCATTGGAGAGGGGGATTCCCCCCCAACCTCCGTTTTTAAAGAGAAGTAACCGCTTGGTTTCTTCTCTTTAATATGGGGCATGTGTGTGTGGGGGGGAAAGGGAATCCCCTCTCTGCCAGGACCCCTGGGGTCAGGAGGGTTGGGGAGACAGGCTCCTTTGGTCCCCCCAAACCTTCCAGACTCATGGGACCCAGGAGAGGGGATCGAATCCAGGCTACCCTCTGATATTAAAAGGGAAATCTCAATTGGGGTTTCCCCTTTAATATCAGTTGGGGGGGGTTGTGATCCCCCTCTCCGCTGGCTTCCTTGGGTTTGGGAGGGTTGGGTGGACAAAAGGTGTCTGTCTCCCCCACCCTTCCGGACCCAGGAGAGCCATCGGAGAGGGGGATTCCCCCCAACTCCGTTTTTAAAGAGAAGTAACCGCTTGGTTTCTTCTCTTTAAAATGGAGAGTGTGTGTGTGTGTGGGGGGGAAAGGGAATCCCCTCTCTGCCGGGTCCCCTGGGGTCAGGAGGGTTGGGGAGACAGACTCCTTTGGTCCCCCCAACCCTCTCAACCCCAGGGGAGCCAGTAGAGAGGGGGAGCACAACACCCCGCCCCCACCCAGTGATATTAAAGGGGAAACTCCGATTAGGAGCTTCAGGCGCCGATGGGGAGGGGGGCTTTGGTTCCTGCGGCTTGTCGGACTTGCTCTCCTGGTGTTTTTGTTTTATTTTTTGGGTGCCGGCTTCCTCAGCGTTCTGCGCGCTCATGGCGCGCAGGACGCTGGGGCTTGTAGTTATGGGTTTGTGCTTTGTGTTTGTGCTGCATTTTTTAAAAACGGTTTTCTTTTGATTGGCTGCGGCGCATTTCCGAACGTTCCTTGCGCTGCACCGTGCGAGAGCCTCTCAGCCTGATTGGCTCTGGCGCGGCACGGCACAAGGAATGTTGGGAAAGGAAGTTGTTTCCCTTTTTTCGCGTTTGTGGGGCTGTTGCCCCACTGCCTGTTTTCTCAATCCTTTGTTGACCTGCGGACCCAGATCGGCTGTTTGCACGAAGGGTGAGTGCAGGCAAGCAGGGCGACGCATAGCAACCTATAGCCAGTTCCAACGGTTAACACTTGGTTTTATAGGTTAAGATATATATCATATATATTCATTAAGTTCAAAGCCTCAGTCAATTTTTTCTCAACAGCCATGAAGATTGCGCACTGTGCGGCAATTGCCAAGTCATCTGCATAAAGAAAGCTCCTAGTGGCTTCTGGCAATGGTTGATCATTACTATATATGTTAAACAGTTTGGGAGTTAGCACACTGCCTTGCAGGAGGCCATTTCTTTGATTTATCCATTGGCTGCATTGTCCTTGGAAATTGACAAAAAAAATCTATGGTTTTCCAATGAACAACCTATGATTTTAAATGGGGCTTTTGCTTTTAGTGAGTTAAAGAAGTTCTTTGAGTTCTTTATTCCACGAGAAGGGACTGAGAAGCCTGGGGAACAACCTTCAATGCAAGTGCTGGTCAGTTAGTTTACTTCTGAAAATAATCAAAACAGGCTGAAAACTGTGAGAATGGGACTAAGAATGATGGGCATTGTATGCTGTGCTTTTATTCGTCAAAATACAGGAAGAGTTGGGAAGAGATATGAAAATTGAGTTTTGTTATATTGGAATGTGAAGAAGCGCCATGATTTTGATTGCCATGATTCTGATTGTGTGTCACATGTGTTCCTATCAAAAAAGAGCATGCTTGTGAGTAAACAATAGAAAAATATAAACAAATGTGATAGCTGGCAAGACAAGGCCAGGAAATATAGCTAGATATATCTTTCTTGCCTTATTGTGGGGAAAGGGCAAATCAAAATGTTCCTTTTTTTAAACCTGATCTTAAACTTTTCTATTTTTTTTTCATCTAAAGAAGTCTGATTGATACAGAAGATGTGTACTTATTACATAGAGCTTTAGTTGGTGGGAGATTCTCCAGTTCCTTGATTTCCTTTGTTGGCAATGCTACATTAAGCTAATTCACACTGCATGTCCTACCTGATCTGGCTGGTTTGTAAGCATAAACAGTCAGTAATTGAAACTTATCATACATTTCTTTAGCCTGGAGCAGGACCACAGGTTCTCTGAAGTAGCAGAAATGTGGTATGAGCTTCCTGAGGGTATAGGTCTCTGGAAGGTGGAACGAGTCCTATGATAGTGGGATAATTGAGGTGTATTATCCTTACAAACACAAAAATTACAATTATGTAAAAAAACATACCAGAAAAAAGCTATAAAATTGTAACCCTACCTGAATTTTATATATTTTTTCTTGATAATTAATCATATTTTATATAATTTGCAAAAATAAATTGTGATCTTCATTAGGTTCTAAAAATCAACAATATATAGGGAGGTGAAAGAAGGTGGATTGGGAGTTACTATGCTGCAAATTTGTTAGATTAGTTATATTTCACAGTTAATTAGGGTTAGTAAAGAAGGGCCAGGCAATGGTTCTTGATGTAATATAAAAAGGATGATGCTGGTGCCCTGTTAGTGTTGATGTCAGAGCTTTTTAATATTAGGACATACAGTATATTACTAATCCTGTCCTATTAAACATTGTCAGAATGTGAATGAAATATTGTAAATGTCTCCTCTCTTCCCACTCTCCTGCAACAATTTTCCTTTGCCATCATGATATTTACTCTTATGCCTGATGAAGTGGACTTGACCCACGAAAGCTAACATGAGTTAATCTTTAAGGTGCTACCCCATTTTTTGTCTTTTTTTGTTTTGTTTTGTTTACTCTCTGATAGGCTTGCACAGTCTAACACGGCTACCACTTCAAAAATTTATATCACATCCCTGTTGTCTATTCCTTGTGAATGTTTCTCTTCTCCACAAAAAATAAATTTCAACAGATTAGTTATAGCTTTCAATTGGAAGCAAAATATTATGCTATCTCCAGCTATCTCATGAGCCATATAAGGTGTTCTGGTATTCCCATCTCTTTAATTACCTGCCACATTTTGTTGTGGTCCACACAGTCAAAGGCCTTGGTTTAGTCAATAAAACAGAAGTAGACTTATTTCTCATATTCCTTGATTTTTCCATGATCCAACGTATATTGGCAATGTGATCTCTAGTTCCTCTGCCTCTTCAAAACCCAGCCTGCACTTCTGGTAGTTCTCTCTCCACCTGCTGCTGAAGTCTGTCCTGTATTATCTTGAGCATAACCTTGCTAGCGTGGGGGATGAGCACAATTGTTCGATAATATGAACATTCTTTGGCATTACCCTTTTTTGGGATTGGAACGTACAGTAAAACTCTGACTTACAAATGCCTCGAGTTACATTAAAATCATCTTACATAATGATTTTGTGCTAAAACCATGTCCCGATTCACATGGTTTCCTATGGATTTACTTCAAGTTACGTAAAGATTCTTTTTCCTATAGGTTTGCTTCCAGTTACGTAAAAATTCATTTCCCTATGGGTTTGCTTCGATTCACATAAAAAATTATTTTTCCTATGGGTTTGCTTCGAGTTACATTAAAAAAAAAATTTCCCCTATGGGTTTGCTTAAGCAAAAACCTACGGATCGGACTTTTTTTTCGTAAGTAGGGGTTTTTACTGTATACTGGTCTTTTCCAATCCTGTGGCTACTGTTTTGTTTTCCAAATCTACTAGCATATAGAATGCAATAATTTGATTCCATTATCTTTCAGGGCTTTGAAAAATTCAACTGGGATACCATCATCACCACTGGTTTTGTTGTTTGCAGTGCTTTTTAGGGCCTTTCTGACTTCACTCTTTAGGATGTCTGGCTCAAGTTCAATGTTCTCATCATTGTGATTATCAGGGGTGTTGAGGTCCTTTTTGCAGAGTTCCTCTGTGTACGCTTTCCATCTTTTCTTAATCGTTCCTGCATCAGCTAACTCCTTGCTGTCTTTGTCCCTTATCATGGTCATTTTTGCTTTAAATGGTCCCTTTATTTCCCCATTTTTTTTAAAAAAAATCTCTAGTCCTGCCTTTTGTGTTGTTTTCATCTATTTCTTTGCACTGTTCATTTAGGTAGGTTTCCTTATTTCTCCTTGCTTTTCTTTGAAATTCTGTATTCAAGTGATTGTATTTTTTCGTTTCTCCTTTGCCTTTTGTGTTCCTTCTTTCCTCTGCTATTTTAAGAGCCTCATCAGACAATCACTTTGCTTTCTTATGCTTCTTTTCTTTTGGTATGGTTTTCCTTGCTGCCTCCTGCATGATGTCCCACATCTCTGTCTATAATTCTTCTGGCACTCTGTCCATCAGATCTAAGCCATTAAATCTATCCACCATGTATTCCTTAGGGATGTTGTCTAGGTCATATTTGTCTGGCCTAATTGTTTCCCCTATTTTCTTTAGTCTATGCCTGAATTTTGGAATCAGTAGGTTATAATCTGACCCACAGTCTGCTCCAGGTCTTTTTTTTTTTTTGCTGACTGTATGGAGGTACTCCATTTTTGGCTGCAGAGTATGTAATCAATCTGGTTTCAATATTGGCCATCTGGTGATGTCCATGTGTAAAGTCACCTCTTGTGTTGCTGGAAGAGGGTGTTTGCTATGACTAGTGTGTTTTCTCTATCAGTCTTTGCTCTGCTTCATTCTGTGTTCCAAGACCAAACTTGCCTGTTATTCCATTTACTTTTTGATTTCCTACTTTGGCATTCCAGTCTCCTATGATAATTTGTACGTCATTTCTTGGTGTCTGTTCTATGAGGTGTTGTAAGTCCTTATAGAACTGGTCTATCATTATGGCAATCAGGCATGAAGATTGTCCTGGGAATATAATGCAATGGCCTCCCATTTGCCTTCTGCATTGCAATGTGACACCCGTACCACTGATCCAGTTCTGTGAATCACTTTCTGGCCCTGAACCCTTTGGCACACAAAGTCCTCATCAGCTCCAGGCCAGTATTGATGAAGCTGCTGCCCTTCATCAAGATGGATTCAAGTGGGAATTAGTACATTTGGGGACCATCACCCTTCCCTGTGGGCTTTGCCACCCAAGGCTGTTAGTTCTCAGGGTTGCCAGGTTAGTTAACCACCGCCTGACGATCAGTGCTGAGTTGCTAGCAATATGGTCTCTATCAAGACAGGATAGGCCTGATATTGTGCAGATGTAATTTAGCCCTTTTAATTCTATTTTGTTTTAGATTGTGTTAATTTTAGTTTCGTATATTATTATATGTTGGTGGTACATCTGACATGAATAAAGAAAAGAACCATAGCAGGATAACCTGTCAAGACATTTATTTTAAGCATTTTAATAATTTTGTGATTCAGCTATGGCAGAAGAAGATACAACTGAAAATCATGTGCCAGTGTGGAATTCACTGTTGAACTACAATGATTTGGGGATTAATCTCAGATTCTTCTCATGTAAAAGAAACACAGATTTTCTGATTAGGTCTGTATTGCCCTTGTGGTAAAAGGCCACAGTTCAGCACATGCATTGTACAGAGAAATCTCCACATTTGCTACCACCCTCCCACCTCAGTTTAAAGACTGAGTTGGAGGGATGAAAAAAATAAAACCTAAGTCATAACTCAGCTCGAGGCCTCAAGGGCCTACTGCAAGTCTAATCAGACAGAACTAAACAAATGATCCAAATTAAAGAGCATGAGTGAGATTAGGGAAAGACTTCATGTGTGTGTTGACCTTTCACCTTCAGTGAGTATTCCAGTTTTAAAACTATTTCCCCCATACCTCCCCTTTTGAATTTTCCTATTGGTGTTTTGACATAAGAGTCTTCCAAAGAACTCTTTTGACTTACAGCATTCTTGGAAGAAAGAATGAGCCATGTTTCCCATAATGTGTTGGGCTGTATATCCTGCCAATGTCATCTGGCTCATTCTAACATCAAAAGAAGGAAAAATATAACCACTGACTTCCTCAGCAGGAAGACCCAGAATCAAGGAAAGTGGGGTCTAGACACAAAGCAATGAAATTGGTCTGGGATTTCAAATTCAAGGCAGCTTCCCAAGAGAAAGTAGAAGCCTGAGGCAAAGAAGCTCAATAACTTTCCTCATACAGAATAAAGATAATTTAAAGACAACCACTCCTTCCAATACAGCATATATCAAAGCGAAACACATATACATGTCCATACACACAGAACATCTGTAGAAAGAAAACTAGGCTTTCCCCTTTCAAATACAAGTAGTAGTGAAGAGCAAATCAGTCCCTGCTTTTCAATCTTTGAAATAGTGCAGAGACTACCCTGTGTGCATGTATAGCAGTCATTCTCAACCTACAGCCCATGGACCAAACCCAGCCCCTGATGCCATTTCATCCGGCCCCTGACCACCTTGCCACTCCTGGAAGCAGAAGAAAAATGCACTCCACGCATGCACAGAAGGCGTTTTACTTCTGCTTCTGGGTGGGAGGAACCATGTGACCAGCCCACTCAGCTGTCCAGGGGAGCATGATCTGGCCCCCGGCGCAAAAACATTGAAAAAGCCTGATGTATAACATATGCCATGCCTGAGCCTGGTTTGTTGCTCTGCACTATAACACTCTTCTGTGTTATCCTGATAGTGTTATAAAATTTCTTTTTCTCAAACTACTCATTCAGGTTGAGTTACAATAGAAACCAAATTAATACTTTTATTTTTAAAAAATAAGAGCATGTTATAACCACATTAGTTTCCTCAGAAATAAGAGAAATTAAGAACACCTGGTGGCAAAAAAAAAAAAAAGCTCAGGATCTCCAAATGCTGTCTGTCGCACATGACCTAAGGAACTTTTATGATGGCATAAAAGAACTATATGGACCATATCGCTCTTCATCAGGCACCCGGAGAGCAGCTGACAATGCTACAATCCTTATAGATGGCCAGAAAATCTTGGAGCACTGGAAGGAACACTTTTGCATGCTTTAAAGGTGAAAATCTACCACTATTGAGGATTTTCTTCAAGAAGTGCCACAACATCCCCACCAGCCACAGATAGCAACTTCACCGACGTACCTGCAATCCTGTGAGGCTATGAATAAACTGAAACCCAGAAAGTCTCCTGGGCCAGATAACATCCCTCTGGAGTTAATCCAGAAGGGAGGAATGCCTCTAAAGACAAGTCTCTACACACTCATTCTCTTGATTTGGGAAACTGGTAAAGTGCCTGATGACCTTAAGAATGCCACCATTATCACCATCTTTAAGAAAGGTGACTGTAGTACTTGTGGCAACTATTTTTGTGCAAGACAACTTCAGAAAAAATGCAGAGAGCAACAGAATCGGCCCTACTTAGTATTTTATGACCTGGAAAAGGCTTTTGATTCTGTCCCGAGACCTGCTATATGGGCTGTGCTGAGACACTTTGGTTGCCTTGAGTGTTTTGTAGATCTGGTCCAGGTGCTTAATGATGGCTTGTCAAAACAGCATATCAGATGCCTTCCCAATCACCCATGGATTGAAGCAGGGTTACATGCTTGCTCAAACTCTTTTTTCCCTTTACTTGGCTGCCATGCAATATGAAACTCCTAATAACAATACATGTGTAGAGATTAAATACCACTTCGACAGAGGACTCTTTAATTTGGCTAGACTACGCTCCCAAAAACTAACCAGTGCTAACAGGATAATGGAAATGCAGTATGCCAACAATACTGCATTGCCTACTCTCTCACTTGAGGAACTGCAACAGTCAGTCAACTGTTTCAAGAAGGCATGCAGTCGTTTTGGTCTCACCATAAATGCTCAGAAAACCAAGGTACTGTACTTGCACAACCTTCCCCAAGGACAGCCCTTCCAGAGCTCAGTATCACCATCTCAGATTTGACACTGGAACAGGTAGTCCAGTTTTCTTACCTTGGTAGCATCCTGTCTAAAAACTGCACCTGTGAACAGGATGTGCCAAAGAGAATTGGTGCTGCTCATTCTGCCTTTGGATGTCTATCTCACCGGGTCTTCATGAACAAAGATTTAACAACCCAGACTAAGCTCATGGTATATCAAGCTGTTGTTATCTCAACATTACTGTATGGCTTTGAATGAAACATGGACCCTCTATCGCCACAATGTCAAAAAGATTGAGCTGGTTTGTAAGCCTAAACAGTTAGTGGTTGAAACCTATCATAGATTTCTCTAGCCTGGAGCAGTACCACCAGAACTCTGAGGCAGCAAAAAGGTTGGTGTGGGCTTCTGGAAGGGATACAGGTCTCTGGAAGGTGGAATTAGTCCTATGATAGTACAACATGTACTTAAAAGTGTAGGGAAATATTTCTGTACATAGGTGAGAGAAATACAGAGGCAAGGTGTAAATACCTTATCTTTCATTTAAATTGCTCTACCTGATGATGAGTGGAGTAGTACTCTCTATATCACCACATGTCACCTTGTTTTTGTGGTGGCTGTATGTGGTTGGATAAAATCCTTTGATTTCTCATAGAACTCAGAATGGATCACTGTTGAGAATTAACTTTTTAAAGTTGTCACCCTTATGGCACTGTTCTTTTGTGTGTATCACACTTCTGACATAAGAATTAGTTTGGGGGTGAAAATTGAAAAGGAAAAATGTTTCAAGTAAAACTTAATAGAGCTTTTTTAAAAAATGTGGAAAACCCTATTTTATTTTATTTGAAAGGTAGGAATGTGGTGGTATAGTAAGTTTAGTAGGAAACAAATGAAGAAGAAAAAATGAAAGAAAAACAAGACTAATAATTCATGGCCTTTCAAAACTGTATCTGTCTTCCTCCACTCCTCTCCACTATGCCAACCTTAACGACTCTTTAACAAAATGTAATGAATCAGCATTTAGTCACCATTCATTTCTCAGGCAGTGGAAAGTAACAAAGTACAACATTCAGAAGGAAGTCTGATTAAGTTTCACATAAGGGAATTCCTCCATGAATGTCCTTTGTGTAGGCTTTACACCTGCTAAGTGAGAAGAAACATAACCGTTTCTTTTATTGCTTCAGTTAAAGCCTGACAGAAGGATAACACCATTGCCCACACAGACATTTTAATCTGAGTCTCTTAAGCCAGATTTCAAAATGCTTATTAGGTTAAAAAAATCTCAGCATCTGCTGTCTATATATTCATATAATATACTTAGGTTTGTTTTTATTGGGTTATTTTCTGTAAATTAGCTCCTTGCTGGAGCTAATTTATTTTAACCTAGATTCTAAATTCTATGACTTTTGGGGGGATATCTGGAGCAAAACAAACCTTCTAGTCTTGTATAAATAGGTGGCTCTGGTGAAAAGTAGCTATTATGCTTTTTCATAGTGCTGGTTAAATCTCTGAAATATCACAAAAGCTTGCTTCTCAGAGGCAAGAAGTGCATGATTTTATTTATTATTTATTTATTTAGATTTATATACTGCCCCAATCAATAGACTCTGGGCGGTGTACACAGTCCAGCTAACACCTCACTGGCTGCTCAGCAAAACTTAAAAACAATATAAAAACAGTTAAAAGCCCTTTTTTCAAATTCTCAGACAAAGGACATTATAGGTGTCCCTAGAGGGCATTATTTTTCCATTTATTTATTATTAAGGTGGGAAGATCATTAAGTGACACCCACGAATACTGGGTTAGCTTAGATGTTGAATGGGAGAAGGCCAGCAGGCCAGCATGACAACAAAATGAAAATATGGAGGAAGTTGAAATTTATTTAAGCTTCTATTGTTTGTACCTGCACAATTTGACATGTGCAGAAATTTCCTTGTACCATGAGACTTGGTATAGACCACATACGACTGCATAATTATTCTCTTTGCCTGCACACCTGTCCAATTTCATCTTGTAGTATAGTAGTTCAATTCTATTGTGTCACACCAAGTTGTGTTCAGACCCTCCAAATAAAGAGCTGTATTTGGTGAGCTGTATCTCCAATTCCTGAACACCAAATTGGTGACAAAGATGGGATGGCGTCCCCACAAGGAAGCAACATCGGTCCTTTCAACCCGGCCCACCCGGACAAGTGGGTGATCTATGAGCACCGATTCCACCATGCCATGGCGTCCCAGAAGATCACGGATGAAGCCCAGATGCGCTCCTGCTTCCTGGCCCAGTGAGGATCCGAGACGCTGGTGCTGGCAATTCACCTCGTCCTTCCTCGGGACGTGGATGAAGTGCCACTCGCTGAGATCCTGGCAGCACTGAGGAAGCATCTGCAGCCCGAGGTGGCGATCTTCCCGGCCATGGTGGCATTTCACCGGAGGGAGCAGCGCTCGGGATAATCCATCACCGAATATGCTGCCGCACTTTGCCTTGCTGCTGCCCTTTGCAAGTGGGACAACATTGAAGAGGCACTCCGGGACTGTCTGCTGGCCGGCATGAGGGACAAAGATTGCCAACGTCGCCTCATGACCCACAAGTCACTGACCTTTAAGTCCTTGCTGGACGAGGCACTAGCGTCTGGGGCCGCACGGTCCAGAGTAAAGCTGTTCTGGCATTGCCACACAACTGTCAGTGCCACTGAATCAGCCGTTCAGGCCCACCGCTGCTCATCTTCCTCATTGTCAGCATCTCCTGGCTCAACATCGTCATCTGGGTCCAGTGACGACAAGAGCAAGGTCCGAGTGGTTCGTCGAAAGCATCAGGAGCACCGCGATGACCAGGAGAAGAAACATCTCTGGAAGTGCGATAGTTGCGGGGCCCGGCATGACCACACCAAGTGCCCGTTCTGTACCGCAGAATGCCACAACTGCGGACAGAAGGGGCAAATAGCCAAGGTATGCCAGCAGCGAATGCAGAGACCTCCAACGCCGGAAGCCAAGCGTGGTCATCGCTGTGAATCGTCCATTGTCAAAGTGTCCTCCGAGCCAGACCAGAGCCAGGCGGGCAACATCAGCAATCGGTTCTACGCCAACCTGAGTCTACAGGACGTCCCCTTCAGAATGGAAGTGGATTCAGGTACTACATTTTCAATAATTCCACAGCGGGAGTTCCTGAGGATTCCCCCGGCTTCTCGCCCTAAGCTTAAATACGTTAAGACTTCCCTCCGGGATGTGCAGGATTGTCAGATTCCAGTCCTAGGGGTGGGTAACTTTGTGGTCCATTTCAAGACTATATGCACCATCTTGCCCTTAGTTGTGGTCAAACAGGGCACTAATAATCTGATAGGGATCCAGTGGTTCAAGCCCCTGGGGATCCGGCTATCTGGCATACACGCAATGGACTCTGATCCAATCTGGGACGTTTGTGCTGCACATCCTGAGATATTCAAGAAGGGTTTGGGATTGTACAAGGGGCCCCCTGTTGACTTTGAACTCGATCCTGCCATTCGGCCCATCCGAATGAAGCTGCGCCAGGTACCCTTTGCCCTCAAAGAGAAAATAGAAGCAGAGTTGGACAAACTGGTTGGGCGGGCATCCTGGTGCCGGTTGACTCCGCCGAATGGGAGACACTGATTGTAACAGCACTACGGGGATGTCAGGATATGCGCAGACTATAAATGCACAATAAATAAAGCCATTCGCCCGAACGCATATCATGTGCCAGTAGTAAGCCATCTTCTTGCCTCCTTTCACGGAGGAAACTGCTTTGCAAAACTTGACCTTGCCCAGGCTTACCAACAACTAACTGTGACACCTGCCGCTGCTGTGGCATAGACTATTGTTACACATAAGGGGGCATTTAAGGTGACCAGACTACAATTTGGAGTGAATGCAGCCCCCAGAATATTTCAGTCTCTTGTCAAACGTATTCTTAAGGGGTTACCGGGGATCCTGCCATACTTTGACGATGTCCTGATCACCGCTAAGGACACCGTCGAACTAACGGCCAGGCTCGATAAAGTTTTGTCATGTTTCAAGAAAGCAGGTCTGTGTCTGGCCAAAGGCAAGTGTGTGTTTTTGGCAAGTGAGGTAGAGTTTCTGGGATACAGGATCACCCCCCAAGGTATTATGCCCTCAGACTCAAAAGTGGCAGCTGTGCGGAATGCACCCAGGGTAATGTGTAAGGCAGAATTACAATCGTTTTTGGGACTGCTAAACTTCTATCATGCTTTTCTTCATCACAAAGCATCAGTTGCTGAACCATTGCACCGGCTCCTAAAAAAGGACACTGTTTGGCACTGGGGCCTTTGCCAGGAGAAAGTGTTCCAAGAGCTGATAAAATTACTGTCTTCTGATGCAGTGTTAACACATTTTGAACCCACCAAACGGGTCGTACTGGTGTGTGATGCATCCCCTGTGGGAGTCGGGGCTGTGTTGTGCCATGTGTTGAATGACGGGAGGGAAGCCCCTGTCGCATTTTATTCCCATTCCCTTTCAAAGCCCGAAAAGAATTATGCACAGACTGATAGGGAGGCACTGGCTATCGTGGCAGGCACCAAGAAATTTCACGATTACCTCTATGGGAGGCCCTTTACCATCGTGACTGACAACAAGCCCCTCCTTGGTATCTTTGTAAATGGGAAACCCACACTGCAGATACTATCCCCATGGATGTTGCGCTGGGCAATCTTTTTAAATGCATACAATTTCACTCTAGTACACAGACCTGGCAAGGACATCAGCCACACTGATGCCCTGTCATGTTCTCCATTGCCTGGGGTCAGGGAACCGGATTGCGAGATCAAGAGTGATCACCAGGTCCTCATGGTTGAGGCCTTCTACTCGCCTCCAGTCATCCCTTTGGACATATCCAAAGCTATGGCCAAAGATGTGGTATTATCAAAAGTCATCTCTTGGGTGCAAAAAGGCTGGCCCGCTTCTCCTCCAGCTGAGGAGTTTAAAACATTTCACCACAAACGCTTAGAACTGTCTGTAGATATATTTTTATTTATTTATTTATTTATTTATTTATAATATTACCCAAACTAAATTTTATTTTAGGTAATCTTCCCCTAAAGATATGTAATAAACAATTAAAGGAATGGTAAAAAAATGCTAGATAAGTTTTGTAATGCAGGAAAGAGGCCTAGGATAATGAAGTCTTTGTGGTATCAAAGTCAGGAGGAAGGAGGGTTGGGCATTCCCAATATAGTTAACTACTATAAAGCATTCCAACTGAATAGAATTATAAACTTATTATCATAGAATGAAGAGTTTGAAGACATAAATCAGAGGGAGTTTAGAAAATATAGGGGGAGTTTATTTTTGTGTACTCAAAATAAAAACAAACATATTAAGACTAGAACACTAAGGGAATCTTACTTTTTTTTGGAAAGGATTGAAAGAAGAGTTAGTTAAAAAGGATTCACCAAATTTGGAAGTTTTGGACTTCACAGATTGCCCGTTTAATGGGATGAAGGATATGAGGCAGAAATTAAGGGTGAATAATTTAATACAATTTAATGAGTGGATTGTAAAAGGATCTACATACCAAAAGAGAGAAGAAATTTATCAAAAGTTAGACTTAAACTGGTTTCAAAAAATTCAGGTAGAAAAATGGGATAGTAAAATAAGAAAGAGGGGCCAGATTGGTAGAAAGATATCAAAGATATCAAAGTTTGAAGAGTTGATATTTAGCATAAGAAAGGACACAATGGTTAAGAAAGGAGTGGTAAGTAAATTATATAAAATGTTGAATAAAAAGGAGGATTCCCAAAGGTTATTAAAGAGGGTATGGGAAGAAGAATTAAATATAAAGGTATCTGAACGGGCTTGGAAGAGAAAATGGAATCAAAGAATAGTGACTAATTTATCCATCAAAGAAAGAGAACATATTTTTAAATTAATCTGGATGTGGTATTTGACTCCAATTATTTTACAGAATATAAACAAAACAAGTTCAAATAAGTGTTGGAGGTGTAATAAAGTGTTAGGTACTTATGTTCACATGTGGTGGAACTGTGAATATGCCCAGAAATGTTGGAAGATGGTTGAACAGGAGATTGGTAATATTTTCAACAAAAATATATATAGTTGAACCCCAAAACTATAGATGTTGACGATAACATAGATGTTGACAATAATAAGAAGGAGTTATTGGTCATCTTGTTGTCTGCCACAAGACAGATTATTGCCTTGGAGTGGAGGTTTTGGAGAAGGCGGTGGCGCGCCAGCTGCAGAGTGTCCTGGAGGAAGCGGATTATCTAGACCCCTTTCAATCAGGGTTCAGGCCCGGGTATGGAATGGAGACGGCATTGGTCGCACTGATGGATGATCTCTGGCGGGAGCGGGACGGGGGTTGTCCATCTGTCCTTGCTCTTCTTGACCTCTCAGCGGCTTTCGATACTGTCGACCACGGTATCCTTCTGGAACGGCTCGAAGGACTGGGGATCCAGGGCACTGTGTTGTCCTGGTTTTCCTCATTTCTGGAGGGCCGTACCCAGTCGGTGTGGTTAGAGAGTGAGAGGTCCAGCCCTAGGCCCCCCAAGTATGGGGTGCCTCAGGGCTCTGTGCTCTCTCCTCTCTTATTTAACATCTACATGAAGCCACTGGGTGAGATCATTCGTTCCCACGGGGTGCGGTACCATCAGTACGCGGATGATACTCAGCTGTACATCTCGGCCCGTGGGGACCCCAGTGATGCTGTTGAAATCCTATCCGGATGCCTGGAGGCCATTGGGGTCTGGATGGGGGCCAATGGGCTTCGGCTGAATCCCAGCAAGACAGAGTGGCTGTGGATAAGGGGCCCCGTGTTATCCAGGGAGTTACCACCTTTGGTACTGGATGGGGCTGTTTTGCCCCAGACAGACCCAGTGCGCAACTTGGGGGTTCTTCTGGACTCGCGGCTGCTGCTAGAAGAACAAGTAGCGGCTGTGGCCAGGAGGGCTTTTGCCCAACTTCGGGTGATTCGCCAATTGCGCATGCTCCTGGACCGGGGCTCCTTACTTATGGTCACCCATGCTCTGGTTACTTCCCGACTAGACTATTGTAATGCGCTCTACATGGGGCTGCCCTTGACGACCATTCGGAGGCTGCAGCTGGTCCAGAATGCGGCGGCCCGGGTGGTGATGGGGTGTGGGCGATATGCCCATGCCTCACCGCTACTTCGGGAGCTGCACTGGTTACCAGTTTGTCTCCGGGTGCAATTTAAGGTGCTGGTTTTGACCTTTAAAGCCCTATATGGCAGGGGGCCAGGATATCTTAGAGACCGCATCGTCCCAAGAGTGTCTGCCCGTCCAACCAGAGCGGACCGGAGGGGCTCTCTAATAGTGCCACCAACTAGGGATGCACATCTGTCTAGCACCCGAAGGAGGGCCTTCTCCATGTCCGCACCAACTCTCTGGAACCTCCTGCCAATAGACCTAAGACTCCAAAGTGAACTGCTGCCCTTCAGGAAAGGAGTGAAGACCTGGCTGGCAGGGCAGGTGTGGGGCCCGAATGGGACTATGGTGCCCGCCTGCTGGTTTGTATAAGAACTCTCTCTTCTTCCTTTGTATAGTAGGTGGGATGGGTGGGCGGGATATAGGGGTTTTTAAAGGGGGTGGGTTGGGTTTTTTTATAATGTTTTATGTATTTTTAGAATTGTTGTGATGCCGCCCTGAGTCGGGTTCCGCCTGAGTGGGCGGCATATACAAATATGACTATAAATAAAAATAAATAAATAAAAAGAATAAAATGAATATAAATAGAGAAAGATGGTATAAGCAGATTTGGAGGTTGGCTTCAAATGATAAACTAACGTCAGAAATGAAAGTGGAAAGAGGAGAAGTTAAGAGAAACTCCTTTTTTAAAAAATATTTTTATTAAGTTTTTCAAAAAAAATACAAATGATATATTAAAAAAATACAACAAATACAAGAAATTACAAATCAGAAAAAAGAAAATCACATTACATTAATTTGTTGTATTACAAATTATAACACCCAGTGATATTTACAAACCATGAGGATCAAATTTCTAATTTAATTTTCCCAGAAACTCATATGTTGAGGTACCGGCTTATTCTCTTTATCACTCACAAGGACAAATTCCACAAATGGTTTCCATATTTCCCAAAATTTGTTCTCTTTTAAGATACCTTTCTTCACATTCAATTCACATGTCAATTTATCATTTAATGCAATTTCCCACATTTCTTTATACCATTCATCAATTTTTAACCTTAAATCACTTTTCCATTTTCTCGCTATACACAGTCTTGCAGCCGTTAACATTATTGACACCAGTTCTTTTTTCTTTGTACTCATATTTATATCATCCAATCCTGTCAGCAAGGCGATACCTGGCTCCAGTTTTATATCGACTTTAGTAATCGCTGAAATTTATTTCTCAATTAGTTTCCAAAAAATCTTAACAACTTTACAACTCTACCACATGTGTTCATATGTTCCAAGCTCACTTTTACATCTCCAGTAATCTCTTGATTTACTATTATCCATTCGATACAATTTAACTGGAGTCAGGTACCACCTCCACAATATTTTATAATTATGTTCTTTTAATCTTACAGAAAGATTTTTCATAATTCTTCTCCTCCATTTATTCTTCCACTGTGATTCCGAAATTCTTATATTTAAATCTTCTTCCCATAATGTTCTCAACACATTTTGTGAGCTTTCATCCTTATTCAAAATTCTATATATTTTACTTACTAAACCTTTTATCTCCATTTCTCCTTTTCTTATTTTACAAATCATCTCCTCAAATTCTGTTTTCCCTCTCTGTAAACTGAGCTCCTCTTTATATCTCTTCCCCCATTTTTTTACTAAAATTATTTGTAACCAGTTCAATTTCATCTGTTTAAACACTTCTGCTCTTAATTCCAAGTTATCCATCATTTTTATCCAATCTTTTAACAGAAACACATCATTTCTCAGAAGTATATCCTTTATTCTTTTGTCTACTTTCAAAGGGAAAGTCTTAACATCTTCCAAATCCATTATCGGGGAAATTCCCGGCACTATTTTCTCTTTAATATTTTTCCAAACCTCCATCATTGCTTTCGTTATTTACCTTTATTTTCATCCCCTTATCAAAAAAAAAATTGCCTTCCCAAATTGTTGTAATTCTTTTATTTCTATCTCGTCCCAAATAACATCAGATTTTTTTATAATTTTTACAACATTTTTTAACTGAAATGCTCTGTAATAGTGTTTAATATTTGGAATACCCAATCCACCTTTTTGCGATATATACCATAAACTTTTTGTAATTCTCGGTCTTTTTCCCCCGTTACAAAAAGTATTTATCATGCACTGAAAAATCTTTATATCTTTTTCTTTTAAGTGAATTGGTAGGGCATCTAACAAAAAAATTAACCTTTGGCAATAATTTCATTTTACACAAAGCTATCCTACCAAACCAAGACAAATTTAACTTATTATATTGCTTTATTTTCCCCTTTATTTCCATTCTTTGTTTATCATAGAAGAGAAACTCCTTTTGGCAAATTTGGAGACCATGGGTAGAATATGGTTTGTCCAGTAAAGATGGAATAAAACCAGTACAGGAAGAATTTAATTTTTGGGCGAAATTATAAGTATAAAGTTGGTGGTATTGGTTGACAATTTTCTACGTGTTTTGCACCTGGTGGGGTGGAGGGTGGAGGGGAAGTCAAGGGATAAATGTTATGTTTGTTGTACATATTTTTTTCCTTGATTTTTGATATATGTATTTTAATGTAATTAATAAAAAAATTAAAAAAAATTTTTTAAAAAAAGAACTGTCTGTAGAGGTTGTCTTTTGTGGGGCCAGTGGGTGGTCATTCCTGTCACCCTCCACCAAAAAGTTTTAAAATTGCTTCATACCAGTCACCCGGGAATAGTATGTTCAAAAGCCCTCACCCAAAGCTATTTTTGGTGGCCCCAACTGGACCAGGACATAGAACAAATGCTCGGCACCCATGCCAGCTGCCAATGTTCTCATCCCGAGCAGTCCCATCTTCGCTCCCGGGAATCGGACTCTGTTAGGGGCCCGTGGTCCAGAATACATATAGATTTTGCGGGACCATTTAGGGGGGCTATCTTCTTATTAGTAGTGGACTCATACTCTAAGTGGCTGTAAGTAATCCGGGTGTCCAACACAACTTCTTCCATGACAATAATGCACTTGAGAAGGCTGTTCACTACATTTGGACTCCCAGATGGTCAGGTGTCCAACAACGCATCTACGTTCACATTTGCAGAGTTCCAATCCTTCATGGAAAGGAATGCTATTCAGCATATTACTGCCGCCCCATTCCACCCTACCACAAATGGCCAGGTGGAGCGGCAGGTGTGCACCACCAAGGATGCGTTTCGGCACATGGGAGAAGGGGATCTGGAGCTTTAATTATGTCAGTTTCTCTTCACATATAGGCTCACCCACCTCGCCTCTGGGCTATCCCCTGCAGAATTGCTCCAGCAAAGGACACTAGCATCCTTGCTGGATAGGTTGGATCCCTCTAGGGTGGAGGACAAGGGTACAAATATAGTGATCCAACACCAGAAGGGTTTCTCGCCCAGGGACCCTGTCCATTGCCGCAATTATGCAGCAGGTGGTCCTACGTGGGTACCTGGCTTTGTGATTGACCAAACTGGTCCTGTTTCTTACAGAATCAAAACAGCCACTGGTCTGATCTGGAGACGGCACGTGGACCAGTTGAGACCCTGAATACTGGACCCACAGGACAAACACAGATATTCAATGTGAGGGTTGGCCCCCACCCATTTAAACCCAGGGGGCAGAGGTAATAGTCAGCAACCAGCTAACATAGACCCAGCAGTGAGTTCCAGGGATTGTTTTGACTTTGGGGACCAGGGAGAAATTGCGGAATGCTCCCCCACTCAGACAGAAAGTACCCCCACACTGTCTTATCCTAACATGCTGGACTCTCATGTTAATAATGACCACTATTTTTTGGAGTCGCCCTCCACTCTTAGAAGCACAGGAGGGATCCTCAGTTGTCATTTTCACCCCCAGCATTAGATTTTAATTTAGAGCAATCCCCTGCTCCTCCAAATGACAAACGGGGCTATGATTTGAGTTTTCAGTCCTCTCCCTCTAGTCAAATGTTCACTCCAGCCGGATTGCCCATCCTACGAGCCTACGAGCTGGCTCAACCGAGTGTCCGACCCAAAAGGGAAACCAGACCACCATCCTGGTTAAAAGACTTTGTCTATACCTAGGGGGAGGAATGTTATGTATGATAACTGTGTGTATTGTAACAGTCAAGATTCAAACCGCCGAGTTCCAGCCTAAACTGCTGTCAAACAGCATCTCTGTTTGACATCTGCGAGATCTCGGCAAATCGTGAAGTATCGCGAGATTTCGGAGAGCGCGCTATTTGAAAAGTGACAGGTGCGCTATGTATCTCTTTCATGCAAATGAAGGGATTAAGAAGTGTACATAGCTTGATTGACCAATCAGCATTGTTCTTTGTTGTAACTGTATCTTTCTGTATATGTATAAAAGCCCGTGTTTTGCCCCATCCAAGTTGTGTTCAGACCCTCCAAATAAAGAGCTGTATTTCACTTTCAATGCTTCTGGTCTCCAATTCCTGAACACCAAAGTATTGGTGACACCAAATTTCAAATCTCTGGATGACCCCCAGCACCCCCAGCAGCTTCAGATATATATTAAATAACAATTTTAACTTGCTCCATATTTTCATGCCTCAGGCCCAGTGGTGGGCATAAAAAAATCCTACCACACTATGGGCGTGGCCATGTGACTGGGTGGGCATGGCCTGTTGGCCATGTGACTGCTCTTCGCTATAGAGCTATGAAAATAGAAGCCTCTTCTATTTTCATCACTCTATAGCGAAACTCTGAAGCCATTTCCCCCTTGTCCAAGACTTTTCCAGGGCTCTGTTTCACCCCGAAGTGCCTCCCCAGCCACTACGGAGGATAAAAAAGAGTTGTTGTCAATAATATTGTCAATATTTGTATAGCAAAGAATTGGAAAAATGATGTGACTTTAACAATTAAGGAATGGTATAGGGAAATGTGGTAACTCACTTTGAACGATAAGTTAACATGGGAATTGAATGAAAGAAAAGGTATAGGGGCGTGGCTAAGATGGCTGACGAGTAACATCTTGATCCAGACGCTCGCGCGTATCAAAGTGGTAATTAATGTGATTGAGCAAAATGGGGAAATTTTAAAGTGGTATTTTTTGGCGATAAGACTCCTGCTTGCCTATTTGGAAAGTTTTGAAGTCGGGCGGTCGAAGTTTGGGAGGTTTCCTGGGCAGGCGAGGCTCGCGACGGAAGCCGCGGCTTTCCCTGCTGAGGAGCCGAGAACAGGACCAGCGACACGGCGGAGATTTGTGGCGGCAGTAGAATTCGCAAGAAAACAATCGTATGTAAGTGCATGAAAGTCTACATGGAAAAGTTAAAGTTAACTGGGGATCTTGCTTAGAAGAGCCTGGACTTGGAAGTGGGTGGAAGTGGATGAAATCGGGCGGTCGTCCCGTTAATGGTGGCGGTCCTGGAAAACGAAAGTGATTGTGTTCTGGTCTATGGCTTCCCTGCGCCCCAGGAGAACCGCGGCGTGTTTTGGTGATAGTAAAGTGGCTTAAGAAGTTTTCGTCTGGGCTCCAGCTTTTTAAGGCTGTAGTGTGTTTCCAGTCTAAAGTGTGTGGGGAAAGTCTGCCGATTCACAGAGGAAGAAGGGGGGTTTCCCCCTGAAGTTAATGTAACCGCTGGAAAAGGGCGCTTTGATTTGTTCACTTCAAGAGATGGATTAACTTGTTTTTTTATTCCTTCACTGTGTGGATTACAAATAACATTTTCTTTTTGGATATATTGCTCCTCATGTTTTTCTTCCTTCCTTGCTTGGATTTTGGGCTTTTTTTCTCCTCTCACCCCCCCTCCTGGTGGCTTTGACTCAAACGAAAAAAATCTGGGTGACCGTTCCCTTGGAGCCTCTATTTTCGTGGTTTGGAAGGAGAATAGTTGGACTGCTTGCTTTGGGGAAACGGGTCCGATGTGGATTATTCTTTTCTTCTTGTTGTTTGGAGCATATTCCGGTTCCTGTTTTCTTCTTGTGGATTATAGCAACTAACTCTTCGCTGGATTTCTTCCTCCTTATAAGCTTTGTTTGCCTTGCTTGGATACATGGTACTAGTGGTTGCAGTGCCATAGGTTTGTCTGGACTGACTAAGACCTTGCAACGTTCTGCAACACTGGACTCTCCTATTGCGTGTCATCATGGATAAAGGCACAAGAGGGAAAGCAAAAGAGGAAGAACCAGTAGTGAAGTCTAAGAGGAAAGAAAAAGCACCAATGGAAGAAGCCCCTCAGTCTTCATCACTGCCACCTGAGCCTTATGATCAAACTCAAATTATGGTGGAAATTGGAAAATTGTTTCAGAAATTGGAGAAGAATGAGGAATCAAGGGTGAAAGATAGAAATGAAATGATGAAAAAACAAGATAAGGTGGTATCATCTGTTGCAGATTTTTCAAAAAAGGTGGACTTAAGTTTGCAAAAAATAGAGGGAAATGTGAAATTGGTTCAAAATGAGGTAATTGCCATAAAAAAGGAAATAAAAGGGACTCAGGAGGCGGTGCGGGAGAACAAGCTGAAATTGGAAGAGCAAGAGAGAAGGGTTGATGCTGTGGAAGATATGATGAGAAAGCAGATCATTGTGATCTGTCAGGTGGTTGAACGGACACCGGATCAGCTAAGAGAAAGAGTGGTTCAGTGGTTAAATGGTTTGAATATGGGAAAGGAATTTGTTCAGGAAGATATTGTAAGTGTATTCAGGGTGGGCCCAAGAAGAGGGAGGGTGGTTCAAAGAAATGTTTTGGTAAAATTTGCAAATTGGGGTGATAAGCTAAGAGTAATGGCTTTTCTGAAACGAGCTGGACATGATGCTCTGAAATTTGATGGTTCTGATGTAGAAGTTTACAATGACATTTCATTGAAAGAAAGAACGTGGAGATATAAGATGAGGCCTGTAACTAAATTGTTGATGAGTAAAAATATAAGGTACAACTGGAGATTTCCACAGCAACTGCACTTTTTTTATGATAAAAGAATGCAAGTAATTGATGAAGGGACTAATCTATTGGAGTATCTGAGTTTGCTGGAGTTGGTAAAGACAGACTCGGAAGAGTGGATAAATTTTAAGAAAGAATTGTTGGAATCGGGTGCTCTGGGGAGGGAGTATGAGAGGGCGGAGGCCGGTGGTGCCACAGGTGGAACATCGCAGGGAAAGGATGAGGAGGAGGAGCCGTCGTTGATCATGGTGGAGGAGGAGACGAGTAAGGAGCAATGAGAATTAGATTATTAAAAACTAAAGCATTAAAACGATATAGAAGGGTGAGTAGCGCGTAGCACTGGTAGGTAGGCACATCTTGCATGTCCCCCCTCTCCCCTCTTTGGTTGTTGAAGGCGACTTTTTTTTTAAGAAGGTGGGGAGAGAGATAGTGTGTGTTCTATGTAGATTTGTGTGTTTTGGGGGGAAGGGATTTATTTATTTTTTATTTATTTATTAGTCAAATTTGTATATGCCGCCCGCTCAGGCAAACCCGACTCAGGGCGGCATCACAACAATACACAAAATACATAAAAACATTATAAAAACCCCCAACCCACCCCCTTTAAAAACCCCTATATCCCACCCACCCATCCCATCCACTATAAAAAGGAAGAAGAGAGAGTTCTTATACAAGCCAGCAGGCGGGCACCATAGTCCCATTCGGGCCCCACACCTGCCCTGCCAGCCAGGTCTTTACTCCTTTCCTGAAGGGCAGCAATTCACTTTGGAGTCTTAGGTCTATTGGCAGGAGGTTCCAGAGAATTGGTGCGGACACGGAGAAGGCCCTCCTTTGGGTGCTAGACAAATGTGCATCCCTCGTTGGTGGCACCATTAGAGAACCCCTCCGGTCCGCTCTAGTTGGACGGGCAGACACTCTTGGGACGATGCGGTCTCTAAGGTATGGCACCAACTCTAAGGTTGGTGATGGCACGCCCAATTGAGAGTTTAGAAGTTAGAAAGGAAATAGATTATGGGAAATATTAAAATATTAACATGGAATGTGAAGGGTACAGGTTCTGTTCTTAAGAGGCGGAGGCTGGAATTGGCGTTGAAGAAAGATAGACCCGATATAGTGTTCTTACAGGAAATGCACCAGAAGTCAAAAGACACGAACAAACTTTTTTTGGGATGGATTCAACATTATGAGATGGCGTTTGGAACTTCAAAAGCGAGAGGTGTGGCAATCATGATTTCTAAAAAATTAGGATTTGAGATTACAAAAAGTGTTGCTGATCAAGAGGGTAGATACTTGATTGTAAAGGGAAAAATAGAAGATGAGGAAATTATGTTGGTAAATATTTATGCTCCAAATGATCATCAAGCGGATTTCTTAGAAAAAGTTCGGAAAGTAGTGGAGCCAGAGAATGTTGCAAAAACTATTGTGGCTAGAAATTTTAATTTGATAAGGTCGGGTTTGTTGTTGTTGTTCAGTCGCACAGTCGATTCCGACCCTTTGCGACCCTATAGACCATTTTTCTCCAGGCGCCTCTGTCCTCCACCATCCCCCTCGGCACTCCCAGTTCTGTACCCATTGTGTCTACAATCCCATCTAGCCATCTCATCTTTGGCCTCCCCCTTCTTCTTTTGCCCTCCACCTTTCCCAACATCAAGGCCTTCTCAAGCGAATCCTCCCTTCTCATTTGATGTCCAAAGTACTTCAGCTTCGTCTTTACTATTAGACCTTCCAATGAGCAGTCAGGGTTGATTTCTTCTAAGATTGACCTATTTGTTCTCCTCGCTGTCCAGGGTACCCTCAAAACTCTCCTCCAACACCACATTTCAAAGGCATCTATTCTTCTGCGCTCAGCCTTCCTAATGGTCCAGCTCTCACACCCATACATTACCACTGGGAATACCATTGCTTTGACTATTCTAATTTTTGTTTGCAATGTGATATCTCTGCTTTCACTATGTTCCCCAGGTTTCTCATGGCTTGTCTCCCAAGAATCAGTCGCCTTTTTTTTTCATGGCTGCAATCCCCATCTGCAGTGATCTTTGATCCTAAGAATGTAAAATCTGTCACTGCTTCTACTTCTTCCCCATCTATTTTCCAGGAACTGATGGGGCCTGTTGCCATTATCTTGGTTTTCTTGATATTGAGTCTCAGGCCAGCTTTTTCACTCTCCTCCTTCAATCCAATCAAGAGGCTCCTTAGATCTTCCTCACTTTCTGCCATTAGGGTGGTATCGTCTGCATATCTCAGATTGTTGATGTTTCTCCCAGCAATTTTAATCCCATATTGTGATTCCTCCATCCCTGCATTGCGCATTATGTGCTCTGTGTATAGATTGAATAAACAGGGTGATAAAATGCAGCCTTGTCTTACTCCTTTTCCTATTCCAAACCACTCTGTCATTCCGTGTTCTGTCCTAACTGTTGCTTCTTGGTTCATGTACAGATTTCTCAGGAGACATGTGAGGTGCTCTGGTATTCCCATCTCTTTAATTACTTGCCACATCTTGTTGTGGTCCACACAGTCAAATGCCTTAGTGTAGTCGATAAAACAAAAGTAAACTTGTTTCTGGTATTCCTTTGTTTTCTCCATGATCCAACGTATGTTGGCAATATGGTCTCTAGTCCCCCTACCTCTTCTGAAACCGGCCTGCACCTCTGGTAGTTCTCTCTCCACATGTTGCTGAAGTCTATCCTGTATTATCTTGAGCATCACCTTGCTGGCGTGTGGGATGAGTGCAATTGTTCGATAATTTGAGCATTCTTTGGCATTACGAATATAGCAAGATGTGGAATTGGCTTGAAAGGGAAGGTTTTAGACAAATGGATGGCTGCGATGGGTTTGAAGGACTCTTGGAGAGAGATTAAGGGCTCTGAAAGGGCATATTCTTTTTTCTCACACGTCCATGGGACCTACTCGAGAATAGATTACGTCTTTCTTACGGAAAACTTGATTAAAGATATAGAGGGAATGGAATTGGGATCATCAAGGAATCAGATCATGCCAAAGTACTTTTGGAACTGAAATTACAAAAAGATATTCGAAGAGGAAGAAGTTGGAGGTACGATCCTAACCTATTTAAAGACCGAAAATGTAAAGAGCAAATCATGGAAAGGTGGAAAGAAAGTTGGCAGTGGAACGACAATAATGAAGTTACTTTTAACGTTGTATGGGATACCATGAAGTCGGTTTTCAGAGGGGAAAGTATAAAGTTGGCGAGTTTTAAATATAAAAGACATAAGGTAGAACAGATAGAAAAAGAAAAAGAAATAAAGCAGTTACAGGAGGACCATTCAAAAAGTAAAGATAAAAAAACTTTCACTAAATTGCAAAGACTCAAAGCAGAGCTAATGGGCAAGGATATTGATAAGGTTAAAAGAGACCTGATTTATCTAAATAGAGAGTATTTTGAATTTAGTAATAGAAGTTCAAAACTATTAGCAAGAGCAGCTAAGGCCAAAAGGGAAAAAAGAGAAATTGGGGTGTTGGTTAATAAACAAGGTTTAAGGTGTAACAAGAATAGGGATAAATGTAAAATTGTGAGGGAATTTTATCAAGCATTATATGCAAAAAAGGAGGTAGATGTGGAGAGGCTGAAAACGATTTTGGAGAGACAGTTAGGGAACGGAATAAAACAAGAACATAGAGAAAAAATGGAGGAAAGGGTCACTGATAAAGAGGTAAAGGAGGTAATTAATGGGTTGAAGATGGGGAAAGCCCCGGGAGATGATGGATTATCGACAGAATTTTATAAAGAATTTAAAGATGTTGTGGTTCCAAAGTTAGTGAAGTTATATAACTATATTTTAGATGGAGGACAAATCCCGACCTCATGGTATAATACTATAATCGTTCTGCTGCCAAAACCGGGAAAGAATTTGGAAAGGGTGGAATTGTACAGACCAATTTCTCTTATAAATCAAGATGCCAAGATCTTCACAGCAATATTGGCTAATCATTTAAACAGTTTTATGGGGGAATATATAAATGTTGACCAAGTTGTTTTTTTAAAAGGCAGGCACATGGCGGACTTGACCAGAAGGGTATTAGATTTAATTGATAATGTTAATCAAACGAAGGAAAAGGTGGGTTTATTATCATTAGATATTTTTAAGGCATTTGATTCATTACAATGGTCCTCAATCAAGGAAATAGTTAGAAATTACGGATTTGGGGATAGATTTAGAAGGGTAATTGATTTATTTTACCAAAAAGGGAATGCTAGGATTAGAGTAAATGAAGAGGTTACAGATGTGGTAAAGCTCGAGGCAGGTACCAGGCAGGGATGTCCACTATCTCCTATCCTGTTTATCATGGCAATGGAAATATTAGCCAAAAATATAAGGGATGATTCAAATATAGAAGGGATAATGGGTAATAAAGTGAGCATGTATGCAGATGATACGTTGTTAATGGTGAAACATCCAGAGATGGTAATGGATAGGATTAAAGATCAACTACAGGTATTTGAAGCTATAACCGGACTGATGATAAGTTGGGATAAATCAGAACTGATGCTGTGCAATATGGGGGTAAACGAGATGGGAAGGATAGTGGGGACACTCAATATACAAATTAAAGAAAAGTTGAAATATTTGGGGATAACTATTTCAAATAAATTGGAAGAACTTAAATGATTGAATTATGACAGTTTGAAAGTAGAATTTAAGAGTAAGATACAAGAGTTTCAGAAGCTGAAGCTGTCATGGTTCGGGAGGATTGCAATTTGCAAAATGATACTGCTGCCAAAGATTAATTTTTTATTTGATGCACTTGTGATCCATTTGAAAGAGAAGGAAATTAATGAGTTTCAAAAGATGTTTAATAATTTTTGCAATGGAGGTAAAAAATCTAGACTTCCAAAGAAGTTTTGGTACTTATCTCAGAAAGAAGGGGGTTTGGGCATGCCAAATTTGTTAGCATACTATCGAGCATTCCAAATTAAGAATGTTGTGAAGATCTTGGCAAGAGAAAAGGCAATTTGGGAGGAATTGGAGATGAAAGAATATAGGAATATTGGTAAAATGATCTTTTTGGGAATAAAGGATAAACTGATAAAGACAAGCAATACTATGATGAGAGGCCTCATGGAGGTGTGGAAAAGAGTAAAGAAAGATATGGTCCCAAATCTCTCTCCAATCTTGGAATTGACTGATATGGTGTGTTTTCCGATAAAAATAGATAAGGAAAAAAAAGGAAATATTGGACAAAAATGAAATTTCCTTATTAAAGGACTGGTTAAAAGCTTGTGATGATGAAAATAAGAGGGAAAAATATTTGAAAAGTTAAAATTGGACTGGTTTCAGAAATTGAAGGTTGATAATTGGAATAAAAAATATAGAAGGGAGGTAGGGATAGATAGAACAAAGACCGAATTTGAAGACTTGGTATTAAAGATTAGAAGAGGGGAAAAGAATATTAAGGGTCTAGTAAGCCAACTTTATATCATATTGAATAAGGGTATAGATCCACAAGATGATTTGAAACGGAAGTGGGAACAAAATCTGAATATAAAAATAGGAGAGGTTGAATGGAGAAACAAATGGAAAAAGAGGATAATGAGAACAATGTCAGTAAGAATTAAGGAACATAATTTTAAAATGTTGTGGCAATGGTACTTGACCCCACTGAGGCTTCATCAGATGGATAATAAAAGGGATAATTTATGTTGGAGATGCAAAGAAACGGTTGGAACATATGAACATATGTGGTGGAGTTGTAAAAAATAAATGATATTTGGAGAGGAATAGAAGGAGAGATTGGGGAAATAATGGGCAAAAGAATTAAGCTGGTGTCAGGTACCATTCTATTAACAAATGTGGAAGGCATGGGTTTGAATAAGGAGGAAAAAGAATTATTGGAAATTATATTAACTACAGGTAGACAATCTATAGCCAGAAATTGGAAAAATGATGTAGTTATACAGATTGGAGAGTGGTATAAGGAAATGTGGAGCTTAGCATTGAACGACAAACTGACATGGGAGATTAAAGTAAAAAGGGATAAATTAAAAGAAAATAGGTTCTGGAGTATTTGGAAGCCGTTTGTGGATCACTCTCTTATGGCAAGGGACAGTTTTGGACCTGTACCATCTCAAAGAGGTTTCTGGAGATGATATAGATACTAAACTCTCCGGGCATTGTATATATTCACAGGGTGATGTGTAATTAGTAAAGAAACAAAAAATAGTGGTAGCACTGAAAGTTTTTACGATTGTTATGGTTATAGTAATAATTCATAATGTGGGTATTCAATATTGGGGGCTATATGGTAAATAATCAGTTCAATTATTATCATGTGCTATCTCTTATGAATTTGATGCAATATTGTATTGATGTTGTTGTTGATGTAATATTGTATTGTATTGTTATTGTTTTTCTTTTCTGTATGTTTGTTAAAATTTAATAAAAATTTATTTAAAAAAAAGAAAGAAAGAAAAGGTATAATTAAAGAAAATAGATTTTGGAAAATTTGGCAATTATTTGTGGATTTTACATTGATTAGATGAGAAGGAGACAGTCCAGTACCAGAGCAAATTAGTTTCTGGAAACAGTGAAAGTATGTTGTGATATTCCGCAACCTCCCAAGCATTGTATATTTCACTGGGCGAGTATTTTGGATTTAATTTTAATGTATTTTGTGCTACTTTATATATGTAATGTAATGATAGAGATACTATTAGTGTTGGTTATTTTGAATAGTTAATTACGAGAATGAGAAATTTGGTGTATTGAATATTAATTATTTTGTATTTGTTATTATTTGTAATTTGATTTTTTTGAGATCTTATTTGCATTTTGTATGTTGTATTTGAAATGTATTTTGTTTTTGTTTTTTCATGTCTTGTTATTTTTATGTTACTCTTTGAAAATTTAATAAAAACTACTAAAAAAAGAAAAAGAAAATAGTGGCTCGGTTTACAGATTTCCCCCTCCGAACAGATTAATTGGTTTTCAATGCATTCCTATGGGAAACTGTGTTTTGGTTAATGTATTTTGTTTTCAATGCGGGAATTTTAGTTTAAGTAATTTTCATTGAAGAAGACGCTGAGCTGCTGCCGTGCCTCCCCACCCCCTCCACCAGTGGGGAGTTTAAAAGGAACCTCTCGTGGTCATGAGAGGTTCGAAGAAGATGCTTAGATGCTGCTGTACCTCCCCACTTCCCTCCACCGGTGGGGGGTTTCAAAGGAACCTCTCATGGCCACGAGAGGTTCGAAGAAGACGCTGAGCTGCTGCCGCACCTCCCTGCCCGCTCCACTGGCGGGGGTTTAAAAGGAACCTCTCGTGGCCATGAGAGGTTCGAAGAAGATGCTGAGCTGCTGCCGCGCCTCCCCACCCCCTCCACCGGTGGGGGGTTTAAAAGGAACCACTCGTGGCCACAAGAGAATCGAAGAGGACGCTGAGCTGCTGCTACGCCTCCCTGCCCCCTCCACCGATGGGGGGTTTAAAAGGAACCATCATGCCATGAGGGGTTTGAAGAAGATGCTGAGCTGCTGCTGCACCTCCCCGCCCCATCCACCTGCAGGGGGTTTAAAAGGAACCTCTCGTGGCTATGAGAGGTTCGAAGAAGACGCTGAGCTGCTGCTGCACCTCCCCACCCCCTCCACTGGTGGGGAGTTTAAAAAGGAACCACTCGTGACCATGAGAGGATTGAATAAGATGCTGAACTGCTGCTGTGCCTCCCCACCCCCTCCACTGGCAGGGAGTTTAAAAGGAACCTCTTGTGGCCATGAGAGGTTCAAAGAAGACACCGAGCTGCTGCCACACCTCCCCGCCCCCTCCACCAGCCGGGGGAGGGGGGGTAAAAGGAGTCTCCTGAGATCCTTCCCCGGCCCGGCATTTGCCGCGGGGAAGGAGGCAACTCCTAGGACTCCTGAGGTGCTGGCCTCAAAGCCGCATCACTGCCACTGCTCCCAAGACTCTTTCCTGGCCTGGCCTGGCATTGGTCGCATGGGGAAGGAGGTATTGCCGTGCCACTTTGTCCCTGCAGCAGACGGCGCTGACTAGAATAATACCTGGGCCCATTCAGTTTTGGTAAGGTCGAATCGCCTTGGGCTCCGACCCCTCGGTGGCCATCAATCACCCTTGTGGACTTGTCTGGGGCTGAGTATTTATTTTGCCATACTGTATTGTATTTCTGTATATTGTTGTAATACTATATATTGTTGTAATACTGTATTTTTTTGAATTATGTATCTTAACATTGTATCTTTAATTTTTTGTAAGCCACTTCGAGTCGTCCATTGGATTGAGGGAAGCAGGATATAAATAAAAACATTATTATTCATTATTATTATTATTGTACAAAACATCCTGGAGAATGCATTAATTCCGTTAACTGAGGTTCCACTGTATACACCACAGTTACTGTATAGTGATGTTGCAACCCTGGTGTCCCACTGCTCTTTTCCAATATGTGGACCTAATCTTTCGGGCATATGTTGATTATTCAGGACCTACATGGATGCAACATGATAAATGTCTTAGGAGGAGAGCAGTTAATAACCCTGATTTGCATTTGGACAAGGTATAATATATGACCCTGTCCTCTTTAATGGGTGCATTCATAAACCAGAGGTTTTTTTTAATCAATAGAGCTTTCTAATTATAAAGCCTTTTCCCATTGAGTCATTGATGTCCACAGGCCAAGTGAAATTCAGGGTAGGTCTAGCAACATATTCTTTGATTGCCTCCCCCACTATATACTTTCTCAAAACACGGTAGCTCATGCTATGATATTTTCAGGATTCTAGTTAATCAGAAACTTTGAATTGAATTATTTTCCAAATGAGCAAGGTTGCACATTGTCACATATTTCTACAAATACGATGACTATAAGTGAAATATTGCAGAAAAAGGATAGTTAAACACTAGTGGGGTGAAATAATGTCAAGTAATAAGTCATTGTAAAACAAAGAGATAGGGGAAATACAGCCCAGTGGTGGTTAAGGGCAAGGGCTGCCCTTGCTCGAAAGACAGTCATATCTGACTCTAGTGTGCAGTGCTCATCTCCGTTTACAGCCAAAGATCCAGCACTGTCTGCATCTTGCAGATGTTTCCATGGTCATGTGGCAGGAATGACTATACATCAGAGTGCATGTGCAAGGATAACACACCCAAGTTATCCCACTATTGTTACCTAATATTAAGGAGTTACATTTTTATTTTCATATTAATAGAGGTTTCCCTGCTCATTCACATGTCTGTGCAAGGGAACATGGTCACAGAAACCCTAAAAAAATTGTTTACAAAGACACTACACCAATCACTGGGGTTTGTTCTAGAAGAAATATGTGTAAAATAATATATCATGTTTTTTTTCTTATGTAATTGGAAATAAAGAGAGGAACTTATCCATTCTGTGTATGAACATTAACTTGTATCTTCCTGTCTCACAAAAGTAAACAATGCTGAGCCACCTGGCTTGCAGAAGGGGCCCCAGGAGAGACAATAGCTCTTTATGTTAATCCAATTAGTTTGGAAGAAGACTTCTTTGATAAGGAAATTGCTGCAGCATCCTTAAACTTTAGAGATTATCTACTTCCTCAGGGATCACAACAAATAAAGTAAATACCTTCCTGAAGATGATGTCACATATCCTACTTTAGGATTGCCATACATCCCAGAAAATTGGGATGTATGGCAACCCGAATTCAAGGTCAGAAAAATTTTCCCGGCCAGTTCAATAAAAATCATGTTAAAGTCCCTAATTTTTATAATTTACTGATTGTGTATTATAACACACCATTAAAATACATTCAAACTCTTGCCATCAAACAAGCCATTTCCTGACACATCGGAGTTGGAGTATACCTGGAGACAAATCTTAATGTCCTCGCCTCACACCACCACCCGATAAGTGTGACCAGTGTGTTTTTTGGAACTGAGGACGTTAAGAGTTTGATCTCGATGTGACTTCTCAGAAGTACAACAGATTATTTTACAGTAAGAATTAACTGTTGCAAATAAATTTATTTATGTATTGATATACTTAATGTGAAAGTGTTTTATAGTTGTCATTATATTATGTTTGTTTAAAAAAGGCTATTTTGTAGATAACCCACCCATTTTTGTCAAGTATACTTCTGTCTTGGTTTTGTGGGAGAGAATTATGGCAACTCTACCCTACTAGGAAGACCATATATGGACTAGCTTTGTTTTGTCCAACTCTTCCTTCATCCTGGCAGACCTCCATGTTGATCACATTGCAAGCTCTGCCTACCTCTCCATGTGACACTCTAGACCAACCAAGTGTGAGGGGCAGGCTTCTCCCCTTCCATGTAACCCCTTGGACCAATGATGATTGTGCAAGCCCTTTTATCCCTGCCCCCCCCCCCCGGTATATTTTATCAGGGTTTCTCATTTATTATAGTGTCACGGATGGCACAGACGGGGGCCCTTTCTCAGCCTTGCTTTTTCCCGGATAGCCTCGAACAGGGCTAGCGTGCCAAAGAGAGGATTCCTGCATTAGCAGGCTGTGCTACTAAAACTGACCTCTTGGAGCCCAGTTTAATACTGATTAAACCCTAAGGGTGTCCAGTTACCAAATAACCCGTCAAATGCCACCCCCTTTAGATGACACTTGGCAGAGATGAGTTCGCCTTTAGGGCATAGGGGAGTTACCTAGGAAAACGAAAGTCTGGTAGTCCAGATATCACTCCTTCCCAAGAAGTGAAAATCTCAAGGCCGTTCTCCCACTTCTGGCAACCCCTCTGTTAGATACCTTTAAAGAATAGTCCATTGATGGCCTCTTTGGCTGACCTCTGGAATTTCCCCTCTCTTCTCTTGAGGAGAAAAACGACACTACGAAGATTCTTCAAATTCAGCAGCATTTTATTGTTACAAAAATAAGTTAACATAGTGCGCAGATAAAGGCTTTTGAAATAAATGAAATAAAATACTGAAAAAAAAGAAATTAAAGATTTTAAGCAAAGCTAAATAAGTGAAAAGCAGGCATCTCCACACCCCCATAAGTGCTCAACTTGAGGTCTCGCATTTAGGGCATATTGAGAGAAAAATGCACAGGGGTTTCCCCCAAATTGGAAGTCTGCTAGCAAGGTGCAAAATCTCTTGGTTTTTATATGTTTTTAGCCACTCACATCTCCCTTTGGAATTCTGAGTAAATTCCCCAAATCTGATGTTTGGGGACATCTGACCTAGACAGATGGCCATGCACCTATAAGTTACGTGGTGCACTTATCTTAGATTCCATCTCAATGGCATCTTCAGGAGACTGATCAAAATGTCAGATTCCCAGATCTAGTGTCCTTGTGCTGACGACAGTGAGTGTGTGAGCTGGTATGCTAACGGACCCACGTGGGGTTTTACAGCAATCTACTTGAATGACAAGGTGTCTTAACTCCAATTGGCTACACATCCTACAATAATACAAAGTAATTTAAAAGATTACTTGGCATCCTTTGAATTACCATTACATATTTGAATACACATTAGCCTGCTTTTTCCTTTGTTCTGGGCAGAACCCTTTCCTTTTCCTTGTTCTGCCCTGTGATTGCAATTTTTCATGGCGTAAAGGCCACATGTTATGGGATGTTTATTTGCCTTACAGTTCTTTGTATTTTCTATCGTATATTTAATTTTACTCTTTTCAATCTTCCTTTTCTCTCTTTTTTTCTCTCATCTTCACCGGTTTCATTCTATCCTCTACCAGCCTTTTACCATCTAAGATAGCTGTGTCACTGTTGTGTCCAAACGTTAATTACGTATCTTGCTTTAAGTTATGTTAAGTCTTTGCTGTGTTGGCGCCCTTTTTTGTAAGGCGCCTATTCCATGCTTTCATTGTACTAGATTGGGTCCCGCACAGGTTTCCTGCCCTAACTAGATGTACAGACAAATGTATCACTGTAACTGCCTTCCTGTCTCTATATAAGTTGCTACCTCGCCCCTGTTTTCCTCAGTCCGAACTAAGCTGTAATAAATGACTTATGGGTTAACCCCCGATCTGCAGTTGTGTTGCTAATTACTCTTGGACTCAACAGTCACTTTTTATCATTGTGGTGTTGTTGTTTTTTTTTTTGCTTGATTGAATGGTACCTTCAATAAAGTAAATTTCTTTATTATTTTTAACCACAACCTAAGTCTCTGGTCAGTTATTCAATTCTCTGCCAGTGGGAATCACAATTTTAAGAGAGTTTTTCCTCCTCCATCACAAAGCGATCTGTGGACTCACTGAAACCTTCAAAGTTTAGGCTGGTGGGATCCAAATATTGTCCCTAGCGTGGAGTGACATTTTCCAGGTAACACTATCATAGGACTCGTTCCATCTTCCAGAGACCTGTACCCATTCCAGAAGCCCACCCCACCTTTGTGCTACTCCAGAGTATCTGTTCTATTCCAGGCTAGAGAAATCTATGATTGAAATCTAGTTTTCAATCACTGACTGTTTGTGCTTACAACCAGCCAGATCAGGTAGGACATGTAATTTGAATTAGCTTAATGGAGCATTGCCAATAAAGGAAATAAAGGAGCTGGAAATCTCAAACCATCTTAAGATCTATGTAATAAGTACAGATCTTCTGTATTAATCAGGTTTATTTAGATGAAAAAATAGAAAAGTTCAGGGTTAGATACAAAATAGAAAAAAAAACATTTTTACTTTGCCAGAATAAAACAAGAAAGGCATATCTAGCGATATTTCCTGGCCTCGCCTCGCCAGCTAATACATTAGATTATATTTTTCTACTGTTTACTCACTGTGACACATAATCCTAATCAGAAAAAACAGAATCATAAAGGTGCTCCTTCTTCCCACTCCAATATCTATATAAAAACAATTTTCATTTCTTTTCCCACCTCTTTCTGGATCTATAACCAATAGAAGCACAGCATACATGCTTATGATTCTTAGTTCCATTCTCAGTTTCCAGCCTGTTTTGATTTTTTTCAAAAATAAACTAAGCAACACTTGCATTGAAGGTTGTTTCCCAGGCTTCTCAATCCCTTCTCATGGAATAAAGAACTCAAAGAACTACTTTAACTCACTAAAAACAAGAGCCCCATTTTAACTCATTACAGAATGGAATGCTGTTACCTTCCTGCAAAAATGGTACCTATTCATATAGTTGTAATTACTTGCTTTCGGACTGCTAGATTAGCAGGAGCTGGGACAGAGACGCGAGCTCATTCTTTCATGCAGCACTTGGGTGTTGAACTGATGACCTGTCAACTGATGACCTGTCAAGTTTAGTGTCTTAACCACTAAACCACTGCAGTCAATTTGGTAGTGGTTAATATAGTACAACTAGCAGAGGTGCCTGTCCTTCGTCTGGGACGGATCCAACCCGGGCTGGGGATACAGTAGGCCCCCCCTCTCTCGCTGACCTTCTGAGGTGGGGGCAGGCCTGTAGTTTCTAACGTCCCTCGGGCTGCCACACTGTCATGGGCCCGGCGGACTGGGTGTCCCTGGCCTAGGATGGGTGGTGCTGCAGCCCATGGCTTGAGGAGGCTGTCTGTGGCGGTGCCTTGCTAGGCGGTGGCTTGAGGAGGCAGCCATTGGGCCATGGAGGGCAGCAGATGCCCGGTAATGATGCATACGCGGTGGCGTGTGCATGTGCACTGATGCCAAACTGATGGTCTTTGCTGGTGGCTAGAGCCTCGGATGTGACATGTGTGCCCTGGTGTGCGCACCCTCGTTAGCTTTGGAATCCTGGTGGTGATGCATGCACACTGGTGCATGCATGCACACCAATGACAAAACGGCAATCCTTGTTGGTGGGCCTTATGCCCCACCTGCGGCTTCCGGACCCCCTTCTTTGACTAGTGGGATGTGCAAGGTAGGCCCAGTCCTGTTTTCAGGGGTGGGGGTCACAGAGTGTGGCCACACATTAAGGACATATGAACGTATGTCCTTGCTTTATAGATATAGATTTGCTTATTTTTGACATCTTTGCAATAACATAGTGAAACTGGTTTTCTGACACTCTGTAGTTGTTGTTGTTTTAATTCTTTATTAATTTTTCCTGTTGAATTGAACTATTTTTAAAATTTTACTCATAGTGATGAGTGCTTCTGCAAAATGTATTAGACAGGTCCTGAGATTTTTGTAGCATTCTTTTTCTTTGGGGGAAAAGGGGTGGTAAACCATTAATAAATCTATCTAATATACATTCAGGTCTTTAAAATCAAGATGGTCACATAAATGCACAACACATTTCACCATACAAAGTGTAGAATTATAACTTTAGCTAAATGGAGATATAGGTACATATTGAGGGTGCAATCCCAAATCAAGATGGTTGAGGTTTGTGTCAAGATCTATTATTAATAATTGGGCTTGCCATATCCACTTTTCAAAAAATGTTCAATTACCTTCAAGCCAGTGGTGGGCTCAATTTCTTTTTACTACCACACTATGGGCGTGGTATGGTGGGAATGGCCTGGGGGAAAGCCCTGCATTGCACCTGAATTAGGACTACTTTATTTTAAAACTTGGATGGGTGGGGCCAGCCAGAATTTCTGCTACCAGTTCTGGTGAACTGGTGCAATCCTACTGATGCCCACCACTACTTCAATCAATGATTTAGACATAGAGTCTCCTTTTTTCATCATAAAGGCGTTGAATGAGATTACCCCACCCTGCTTCTAAGCAAGCAGAAAATATTCAGTTACAAAAGTAGAATATACCATCAAGATGAGTTTTTAGATATAGTATATGGTATATTGGAGAAGGAGAGAACAACAAAAATGACAGTGTCTGGAGATTTTAATTTAATAAGGTCAACCATAGACTGTACAAACATAACAAGGAGTGGAAGAGGTGCTAAAATGAGAATTTTAGATAAATGGATAAAACATCTAGGTTTGAAAGAGACATGGAGGGAGCTTAAAGGATTGGAAAGGACTTACACCTTTTTTTCCACATGTTTATAACATATTCTAGAATAGATTGTATATTTGTTACTGAAAATATGATTAGCAATCTAGAGGATGCGGAAGTTGAAATTTTTAAAGAATCTGATCACGCAAAAACTTTTGTTGGAATTAAAAATAGAGGGGGGAAAGAAAGTTAGAAAAAATTGGAGATATGACGCAAAATTATTTAAAGAATATAAAGGTAAAAAACAAATAATTGAAAATGGAATGAAAGCTGGGAGTGGAATGATACAGGTGAAGTTAGTTATAATATGGTATGGGACGCCATGAAGTCAGTTTTTAGAGGGGAGTGTATCAAGCTGGCTAGCATTAAAAATAAGCAATTTAGATATAAACAAGATGAAATTGAAAATGAGATTAAACAGTTGCAGGAAGAACATGCAAAGACAAATAACAGGATTGTTTTTGATAGGATGCAAAGATTAAAGACAGAATTAGTAGGAAAAGATATTTAAAAAGTGATTGGCGCCTATTTATTGACAGCTCAAAGCGAAGTTTGAAATGTGTCCTTCTACACAGTGGGAACAAATATGATTCAATACCAATTGCTCACTCAATGAAAATGAAAGAAGAATACAGCTTTGGTCTTGGAGAAGATAAAATATCATGAACATCAATGGGTGATTTGTGTGGACTTAAAAATGGTAAACTTTCTCCTTGGACAACATAGTGGCTACACCAAATATCCTTGCTTCTGGTGCCTCTGGGATAGCAGAAACAAAACACACCACTGGGTTAGAATAGAGTAGCCTAAGAGAGAATACATGGACGTTGGGGAAAAGAATGTCATTAATAACCCCTTAGTTGAATGAGAGAAAATCATCTTTCCTCCACTGCATATCAAGCTGGGCCTTATGAAGCAGTTTGTAAAGGCTCTTGATAAGAACAGATCTTGCTTTGCATATATAGGGGGGCGGGGATGACTCGGTTGAGTAAGGAAAAAATTAAAGCAGGAATATTTGATGGCCCACAAATAAGACAACTCATTAAGGCTGAGCAAAGAGCCTGGATTTCATTTGTTGCAGTTGTCGGAAATTTTCTAGGCAAACGCAAAGCTGAAAACTATGTTGAACTGGTAAATGAGATGCTTAACAGTTTCAAATCCCTTGGGTGTATCATGAGTATTAAGGTGCACTATTTACACAGCCACTTAGACTGTTTTCCTGAAAATTTAGGAGACACCCGTGAGGAACAAGATGAAAGATTTCACCAGGATATTAAAACTATGGAGGACCACTACCAAGAAAGATGGGATATGCACATGATGGCAGATTACTGCTGGAGTTTTAAAAGGGATTGTTCTAAAATACATTCAAGAATGTCACAGAAAAGAAGCTTCCGAAGTGTTCAGTGACTAGTTGGTTTCATCAATGTCTTTTTCCTCTATCATATCTTTGTATATAATAATATTTGTATAATATAATAATAAAAATTCCGTGTTTAGTTTTTTTATTTGTTCCATGGATTTAACTTAAGATAGTGTAACGTACAGTGTATATTTCACTAAAATGTTATATCTTAGAAATTTGAGCTCCGGCAAAAACAAATGCCATATTTGAATTCAGGGGATCAAATTCATATGAAATCAGCTCAAAAAACCCCGGCACCAAAGCAACTGTAGGCCAGTGTTTCTTTTAAGAGCGACCTATTCTCTTTGCTGTTCAGGGTACTCTTAAAATTCTCTTCCAACACCACTGTTCAAAGGCATCTATTCTTCTGCACTCAGCTTTCTTTATGGTCCAGCTTTCACAACCATACATCACTACCAGAAATACGATTGCATTGACTCTGCAGACTTTTGATTGCAAGGTGATGTCCCTACTTTTCACTATGTTCCCCAGGGTTCTCATAGCTTGTCTACCAAGAATCAGTTGCCTTTTTATTTCATGGCTTCAATCACCATCTGTAGTGATCTTAGATCCTAAGAATGTAAAGTCTGTTGTCTAGGTCATGTTTTCTAGGTCATATCTGTGTGGTTTAATTGTCTTCCCTATTTTCTTCAGTCTTACTCTGAATTTTGCAATCAGTAAATTATGATCTGAACCACAGTCTGTTCCAGGTCTTGTCTTTGCTGACTGTATGGAGCTTCTCCATCTTTGGCTACAGAGTATGTAATCAATCTGGTTTTGATGTTGTCTATCTGGTGATGTCCATGTGTAAAGTCACCTCTTGTATTTCAGCAGTATGTGGATTGAGAATTACCAGACGTTAAGATGGGTTCTGAAGCGGCATTGGAACAAGATACCAATTTGTCAACATTTGCTGGATCATGGAGAAAGCAAGGGAGTACCAGAAAAACGTCTACTTCTGTTTCATTGACTACACCATAGTTTTTGATTGTATGGATCACAAACAACGGAATGATAATATTAAATTTACCCATCAAACTGTATCACAAGAAATCACTGTATCACAAGAAACTGTGGCAAGTCCTTAAAGAGATGAGAGTACCAGACCACCTCACCAGTCTTCTGAGAAAGTGAGTCAAGAAGTGACAGTTAGGCTGTATATTGTCACCCTACTTATTTAACTTATATGTAGAGTATATCATGTGTAATTCATGGCTGGGTGAATCACAAGCCAGAATTAAGATTGCCAGGAGAAATATCAACTGTGCAACTGAGCAACAACAACAAAAAGGTTGTGTGTATCACTTTTGAAACTCGAGTAGCATCTCACAGAAGATCCCTTATCTATGTTTTATAATTCTCACTCTGGAGATATCAGACACTCATTCTTAGCTGTCCAGTCACAGTAGCAAAATAAGTATTTGCTACTTTAAGAGATATAGATAATTGATGCAGCTATATTAAAGATAAATATATACAAAGGTTGGATTTTTATTAACTACTAGCTGATTGCCTGGCCTTGCCGTGGTGGTGGTGGTGATGGTTAATTTTTTAAAAAAATGTGGGAAGGTATGTCCCTTCTTATAAAATGTTTATCTGGTTATTGACTCTCTCTCTCTCTCTCTCTCTCTCTGTATTTGAGATGCAGATGCAGATGCAGACAGTTTTTTGTCATAGATGGTTTGACGTGTGCTCCGGTGTGTAGTCATGCCTGTCATATGACCACGGAAAAATCTGCAGAAGCAGACTGATTCATGTGTTGATGGAGGCTTACTGGAATGTGGAAGGTGAGCATTTTGATTCTTGAGTATTGCAGGACAGAATGATACCCCGTCTTTCTCCCAGATCCTGTCAACCTTTTAGTTCGAAAGCAAGGAATTGCAAGTTGATAAAAAGGCATCACATTGTTGGGTAGGTAAAAAGCGTTACGTGTGCGCAGACTGAATTGTGTGTTGATGGAGGCTAACTGGGATGTGCCTATTACTTATGGTTTTTTTTGTTGTTTTGGGGGAGCAACCCGTGGGGTGGGAGTGGCTTGGGAAGGGTTTTTTCTTTTTTGCCTCCCCCCACACCATTTGTGATGCCCCCTGGCTCTCAGTAAAGGAACCTGGGCAGACTCACACCGGCGTGATAATGAGGGAGGGATGGTAGGTATTGAGGGGGGAATTTAGGAGGGAAGGAAGATGGGAGGGAAAGAATGAGGGAGGGAATGAAAGAAGGAAGGAAGGAAGGGGAGAAGAATGGCTGGAGGTAGGGAAGGAAGGATGAGAGCTAATTGTATGTTTAGGTTTTTCGGACCCTGATACACCCCAACACACAGAGTCTCTCTCTCTCTCTCTCTCTCAGGCACACACACACACACACAAGTGACTGATCCAGAAGCCACTGTCTTGTGCATTGTCTTGCACACACACACACACACACACACACACACACACACACTCCCTGTCTCTCTCTCACACACAAACAAACAGCATTGATGTACATTGAAAGTGTCACATTCCAGGGCTGTAGAGGCTTAAATGGAATGGGTTTGTTCCATCCGCATCAGGACTTTGCCCAATCTGTCATTCACTCTCAAGTTCAACCAATTGCAGTTCAACATGCAAATCAACTCTCTCCAACATTCTGTTTCCAGGCCTGGTTGTTAAACTGCAGTTTTTCCTCCCATGGCACCATGGGAGGTGTAGTTTCCATTCTTTTCCCCATTTTGTGGGTCTTAGGCCCCACTCTCGGCCCTGGACCCTCACAGCAATGGTCTCAGTTGGGCAAGGTATGTGTGCATGGTGCAAGGGTGGTGGTGGAAGAAACAGCATACAAGTCATATATAACTTGGTTTATCAGAGTATTTCTCACTGTTCCTTGTTTCTTCACAGAAGCATGTAAGTCTAATGTAGGGTCGTCTATGACAACACAAGTAATCTAGACCAGGGGTGCCCAAACTATGGCCTGTGGGCCCAATTAGGCCTTTGCATACCATTAATGCAGCCCACGGTGAGCACCTGGGCTCACCGTGGGCCACCCCCACCCATCCCCACTGCCTGATGGCGGCCGCGATCATGCTTCATCCTGGCTGCTCCGAGCAGCCTCTTGCTCGTTCCCAACCCCTCTGCAGCCTTTGCCAAAGCTGATTGCTGTGTTGGGGAAATCTTCAGAGTCTCCTCTGATTCAAAATCCGAGCACTAGGAGACGTCACTGCAGCACGCCAGGTTTACCCTTCCAGCACCGCAGATTTTGAAACAATTTCCCCAATGTGGCAATTGGCTTTGGCAAAGGCTGCAGAGGGGATGTTTACTGTATGGGACCAAAGACAACAGAACAGCCGAAGGGTTGGCTTAACACAGGTTTATTGCATGATGTTCCGGTGGAGCATGAGGTAATGGCAGTGATACATCTCTATATATACAGTAGCATTATACATTTGAATCTTGTAGCACGGTAGCTCATTGGCTGCTACCGGCGTGGCCTCGCCCAGGCACGCCTCTCTTCAGTAGTTCTTTCTCCTGCTGCTGAATGCGGGGAAGGTTTTCCCGCGGCTGTCCGTGATTGAGCAATGTGAACCATGTGAGACTGAACGCTCGCAGCTGCCCTCTATGGGCTGCTTGCTCGCGTTCCTTTACAGCTGAGATACATTGTAATTGGAGTGGTTACATTCTTATCTTACAGTACAATGAGCATGCATACATAACATCCCTCCCCCCTAGGATGGGACGAAGTCCCGCAACCATTGTGGCTTGCCGCACGTGCGCTTGGGGCGTGCTTGCGCCTGACCTAGTACCGGAGAGCCTGTGATCCCTGACTCCGTGGGTGCTTGTCCTGCAACGGGAAACGGGGATTCGTTAGTGGCTCTGTGGGGCGTCCGTGCCTGCCTTGCGCTGGGGGATGGGAATGGAATGAACAGCTGGGACGTGAACCCCTGCCTGTTGCTCTCGGACCCCGGGGACCCTCCTATTGTGAACCGTGGGACCGATGAGGATGCCCTTGTGGTTCTGCTGCCTTCTGTTCCTCGCTCGGGGGACCTTGAGACTGTGGTGGGCTGACTCGCCGTCGCCTCCTGTCTTGGGGGTGTCGGTCTCCGGGAAATTGGTGCTATGTTGCATTCTAACTCACAGGGGCTACTGGGACTGGAAGTACCAGGGGCTGAACTGAAACCCCTCTTTTCACTAGGACGGGTGGGGGACCACTCCGCTAACTCCCCCTGGTACTGTAAATCAAGGTCTAAACTTCTTGGGGAATCTGTGTTTTGGGGATGCTTCCGGGGGCTGTGTGTGAGATCGGGGCTCTTCCTTTCCGCCGCAAACTCCCGCAAAAGATCTCTGAGGATCGATTCCCTTTCCTCCCCCCTTGGTGGGGACCCATGTCCCCCTTTTTCTCCCCCTTGGGCTAAGCGGGTGGGGGAGTACCCTAACGCTGATTCGTGGCTATTTTCGTCTTCGTCCTGCTCTCCGGGGATCCTGCGCCTGAGTTGATCCGCGTGCCGCCTCCACAGGAGGCCTGTATTGGTCTCCACGCGGTATGAAACGGGGCCGGTTTGTTCTATTACAGTGCCCGGCACCCAGGCTGGCCCCGCGTTGGCGTAGTTCCTGCAATGCACCGGGGCGCCTACGCTGAAACTCTTTGCGGGTTCCACCCCTACGTTCCGCCCTTTGTCCTCTACTCTCGTGGGGTCTAGCTTGGAGATTACCGTGGCCAGCTTCCTGCGCATTAACAGCTCCGCGGGGGAGTACCCTGACGCCAATGGGGTGACCCTGTACCTTAGCAGGAATTGGCACAGTTGTAAGTTAAGATCTCCGGGGTCCATGCGCCGCAGCGTGTCCTTAGTGGTGAGCACGAGGCGCTCTACTTGGCCGTTGGTGGCCGGGTGGAAAGGGGCGGAGGTGATGTGCCGAATGGCGTTGAGATCCATGAATGCCCTGAACTCGGCGGACGTGAAACAGCTAGCGTTATCGCTGACGAGGGTGTCGGGTAAACCGAACGTGGAAAAGACCCTCCGTAACTGTTTAATTGTTGTGGCCGAGGAGGTGCTCGAGACTGGAATGACCTCCAACCACTTGGAGAACGCGTCCACCACAAGGAGGAAAAGTGTTCTCCTGAACGGGCCAGCAAAGTCTACGTGAACCCGGGACCAGGGGCCCTTTGCTGCGTCCCACTCCCTATGTGGCAAGCGAGCCTCTTCTGGCCTGGAGCTTTGGCACGCTTCACAAGTGCCGACCATGTGCTCGATGTCGGCGTCTAGCTGGGGCCACCAAAAGTAACTGCGGGCTAGTGCTTTAGAGCGGACGATCCCGGGGTGGCTGACGTGCAGCAGTTTAAGCACCCTCGGCCGGAGGGACGTGGGGATCACTACCCGCTGTCCCCACAAAAGGCAACCCCTCTCTAGGGATAATTCTAATTTCTTTTTGAAAAATGTGTCGAATTCCGCTGCTGGGGAAGACACGGGCCACCCTTTCTGTACCCAGGAGCAAACTGTAGCTAACGTTTTGTCCTTACCGGTCGCTTTGGCGATGTCGGCCGGTACTACTGGGGGGGAGTCTAGGACCTCTATCATTAAGACCTGGTGGTCCCTCTCTTCCTCGCCCACGTGGCAGCAATCCCGGGGAATGGGGGACCTCGACAGGGCATCCGCATGGCTGATCTCCTTCCCGGGCCGGTGCACCAACGCGTGCTGATACGCGTTGAGAAAAATGGCCCACCTGAGCATTCTCGGGGACAGGATTTGGGGTGTGGGCTTGTCTGCGGTGAAAATGCCTAGCAAGGGCTTATGGTCGGTCACTATGGTGAAGGGGCGGCCATACACAAAATCATGAAATTTCTTGGTCCCCGCAATTATCGCTAGTGCTTCCCTGTCTGTCTGGGCGTAGTTTCTCTCCGCTTGGGACAAGGACCTAGAGTAGAACGCTATCGGGGCCTCCCTCCCGTTCTCCAGCACGTGGCATAACACCGCCCCCACCCCCACCGGGGATGCATCGCATATCAGGACCACTGGGAGTTTGGGATTGAAGTGGGTCAGTACAGCATCTGATGCCAGGAGTCGCTTCAGGTCATTGAAAGCCTTCTCATGGTCGTCGCCCCACTTCCATGCCTCGTCCTTTTTTAACAATTTGTGTAGCGGTTCCGCCACGGCTGCCTTCCGAGGAAGAAAGGAGTGGTAGAAGTTGAGCAGCCCAAGGAACGACTGCAGCTCGGGCTTGGAGGTGGGGCGAGGGGCCTTCTTGATGGCGGCCACCTTGGATTGGGATGGCCTTATTCCCTCGGGAGTAACATGGAACCCTAGGAACTCAACCTCAGTTGCGAAGAAAACGCATTTGTCTTTCCGCAACCGCAACCCCGCCTTTTCGAATTTTGCCAGGACCTTTCCCAACCTTTCTGCTAATTCGGCCCGGCTCCCCCCTGTAATCAATACGTCATCAAAGTAGGGTAACACCCCCTCTAACCCCTTCAGGAGGCGTTCCACGAGTGACTGGAAGATCCCGGGCGCCGAATTCACGCCGAATTGGAGGCGCGTTACCTGGAACGCCCCTTTGTGGGTGACTATGGTCTGCGCAGCAGCTGCGGCGGGGGTCACCGGGAGTTGCTGGTAGGCTTGGGCCAGGTCGAGTTTAGCGAAACACCTCCCCCCGTGTAACCTGGCCAACAAGTGGCTGACTACCGGCACCGGATACGCATTAGGGCGGATCGCCTTGTTGATGGTGCACTTGTAGTCAGCGCATATGCGGACCTCCCCGTTGGCCTTGAGCGCTGTTACAATTGGAGTTTCCCACTCCGCAGAATCAACAGGAACAAGAATCCCCTGGCCCACCAATTTGTCCAACTCCACCTCTATTTTGTCCTTTAGTGCGAAAGGCACTCTGCGCGGTTTAAGTCTGATTGGACGTACTCCAGGGTCCAGGTCGAAAGTCACTGGGGGGCCCTTGAATTTTCCGAGTCCCTTTTTGAAAACCTCGGGGTGTGCATCGCACACGCTCTGTATTGGATCAGTCCCGGCGGCGTGTACTCCCACGGCGTGCACCCCCCCAATGAACAACCCCAGGGGCTGGAACCATTGAGTCCCGAGGAGGCTGCATTTACCTCCCTTGAGGACGACTAGGGGAAGCGTTGCGGCGCGCTTTTTGAACTGGACCTGGAACTTCCCAACCCCCAACACCGGGATGCGGTTCCCTTGCACGTCCTTCAGCGTGGACCTCAGCGCTTTGAGCTTGGGCCGCACGTGGGGGGCTATTTTTAGGAACTCTCCCTGGGAAATGATAGAGTAAGAAGAACCCGAGTCCACCTCCATCCTAACAGGGGCCCCTTGAATTACTACCTCAACGAAGTATCGGGGGTGCTCTGTGGATACGCTGAAAACCTGAGCGTCATCCTCACTGTCGTCGGAGATGTGCCCTACTCCGTCCCACTTCCTCGTGGTCCGGGTGCCGTCCTTGGGCCTCGTGGTGCGGTCCTGCCTCGCCGTGCGGTCTGGGGAACTCCTCTTGGCCTCGCGCCGTTTTCGGCAGACCTTGGCGATGTGCCCGCGCCGGCCGCAGTTGTGGCACTCGGCCTTGCGGAACGGGCATCTGGCGCGGGCGTGGGCGGTGCCGCAGCCGTCGCAGCGCCGGCCTTCCTTCTGGACCTTCCGGACGTCCTCGTCGTCGCCGCTCTCCGCGGACGAGTTTGAAACTCGCCGGGCCGCGCGCACCAAGCTCTCTGCCTTGGCGGGTTTCGGGCGCCAGTCCTGGAGCTCTTGCACCCCGGCCGTCATGGCTTCCATGGCCTGTGCCGTGTCGAGGACTTGCTGCCACGTGGGAGGCGGCTCCTGTCTCATCAGCGCACGCTGAGTCTCGGTGTCCCTCAGGCCGCAGAGCAGGCAGTCTCGGAGGGTGACTTCTGGGGTCTCCCACTTGCATGGGCCAGCGGCCAGCCGCAGGGCCGCGGCAAACTCAGCGACCGATTCCCCGGGCGCCTGGACTCGCCTCCAGAACGCGCTCCGAGCGGGGAACATCGCTATCGCGGGCCGGAGGTGGGTGCGCAACACCGCCAGGAGCTCTTTGGCTTTGAAGTCGCTCACCCTCCTCGGCGCGATCAGGTCCACCAAGGTCCTCTTGGTCTCGTGTCCGAGCATGCGGACGAGGATGGCTCTCTTCTTGTCCTCATCTGAGACTTCGAGCTCCACCAGCGCTCCATTGAAGTCTATCTCAAACAGCTCCAAGTCTCCCGGCTTCCTGATCTCGTAGCTGGCGCATGTCTTGGTCCCGTGGGCAGCCATCATCCCACCTTCGTCGCCAGTTTACTGTATGGGACCAAAGACAACAGAACAGCCGAAGGGTTGGCTTAACACAGGTTTATTGCATGATGTTCCGGTGGAGCATGAGGTAATGGCGGTGATACATCTCTATATATACAGTAGCATTATACATTTGAATCTTGTAGCACGGTAGCTCATTGGCTGCTACCGGCGTGGCCTCGCCCAGGCACGCCTCTCTTCAGTAGTTCTTTCTCCTGCTGCTGAATGCGGGGAAGGTTTTCCCGCGGCTGTCCGTGATTGAGCAATGTGAACCATGTGAGACTGAACGCTCGCAGCTGCCCTGTATGGGCTGCTTGCTCGCGTTCCTTTACAGCTGAGATACATTGTAATTGGAGTGGTTACATTCTTATCTTACAGTACAATGAGCATGCATACATAACAGGATGGGACCAATGCTTGGAGCAGCCCGAGCAAAGCGCGATCGCCATCGCTGGTGCCGCCGCTGCTGACGTCAAAACTGTCAGCAGTGGGAGCAGCCCGCCTCCAGCACCCGCAGCTGTGTGTCGGGGCAGCACCACTGATCTAGACCATAGATCTTCTTTTCTCATGATGTTTTTAGTCAACATATGCCTCATGACTTTTAATTAGGCTGAAACAGAATGCTTTCCCTTACTCCACAGCATATCCCCCCAATGTCTGTTGAAAGATTGATGGAAGAACCTGAATGCATGAGCTTGACTGCTCAGTACTTCTCAAGCTGTTTTAATGGCTAATCAGCTTTTAGGGGATGTGTGCATTTTACCTATCCCTACTTGCTTTCCTATCTGTGATGTCATTTGGCTTTGCTAAAAGTTCCAGCTTTGTTGAATGCTGTTATTAACACAAATGGGGAAGGCCAACAGTGCTTGTAATGTTTGTTTCGTAATGTCATGAATAAGGCTTAATTGTTTGGGTTCTTTCAAAACCCTTCTGAATAGAAGGTCTTATTAACTTTACCACTTTGAAAATAACTGTATGTAAGACCACAGTATAATAGGGGAGGAGGGGGAAATGCTAAGTAAAAGGGCAACAAACATGGGTCAATGAAAGCAAAAACTTCATTGTGTTAAGAAAACTGATTTATTTAATCTTGTTTGAGTGGTAGAAGGGAAGGAATTCTGCCACATTGAAACAGTACTCCACAGGTCTGGCTCTAGTTTTAGGTGCTACTTAAAGACCTATTGATAAATATTCACACACACCCCTGGAGGAAATAGAAATAAGATATAAGTGAAGGGGACATAACTTTTAGCTTTTTAAATTCATTTAACTTGCAGTTGGACCTGCAGAATCTTGGTTAACTAACTAAGGTCCATCCTGGCCTCTTCAGAATCCTGGAACTCACTACTTCCCTCTATCTTTTCCATTGTTTGTCAGGAGCAGTGGTTCCCAATGTTTTCCTGCCAGGGGCCGGACCAGCCCCTAACACTTCCCGCCAGGGGCCAAAGCATTGCTGCACCAACTAATTATATTTTTGTCATCATCATTGGCAGCGGTGGCAGGAATCACGACTTTTCCCCGGCTTTTTGGACAGGCTCCAATGTTTCCCAGGGCAGTGGGAGCCTTTTCAGAGCATGTCACTCTGGTTTGGGATTTTTCTGATCCTTCTCCACTGTACTTCAGCAACTAGAGCAGCATTGTGAGCTACTTCCTGGTTCCACGCAGTCATCCCAGGTGTAAGCTCCACCTGGCCCCAGCGGTCCCCCACAGTCACGCTCCAGCTGGCGAAACACAGTGGGGGAAGGGGTGGGAAAATCCTAAACTGAAGCAAAAATGCTCCAAAATGCCTCCCAGAGCCTGTCCAAAAACCTGGGGGGGGGGGGGGGGAGTCGTGATTGTCACCACCGCCGTAGTGGTAAGTGACATATCACGATTAATGGCGGTGGGTGGTGGGCAGGTATAGAGCTCTCTGGGTGGCCACCGCAAGGTGGATTAATGATATGCACAGGCCGGATTAGGTCTGTGGGCTGGCGGATGGCCACCCCGGTCAAGAGTATGAAGCTAGTTTATGCTTAGCTTCCAGTCTTCACCTTGATGTTCCTAAGGTCCTGTGGTACATTTGCTAAGAAGATGTCAGAATGTTTGTAAATCTTTGTAAATTTGTAAATCTTGCTAATTAAACCCTTTGTTGTTATTAATTTTCGGTTTAACTGAACTATCAACTCCCGTTATTTTAGTTAACTTTCTACAATTACCATATTGTTTTAACTAATATTTAGTCTATTTCTCCAATTGCAACCTATTAATCCACAACAGGTTAATTTCCTCAAGTATCTTCTCCATATCCTCTCTGTTGGATATTTTATCTAACCAATCTCCTAATCTTACTACACCAATCCTATCTAATTCCTTTGTTACTTCTTTTTTAAGATTATCTGGGAATCTCTTGCTTCCTAAGGGGTGGTGGTGGTGGTAATAGGGTCATCAGTTTTTTGGATTCCTGACAGATGACAGACTCAAACAATCCCTGTAAACAATCCTAGTCAACTACTTGGCTTTTTTGGAGTAGCTAAAGTTTAGATCAACTGAACACTTTTTGAAGACAAGAGTTGACTCACCAAATCCCCACTGATTCAGTTGACCTACTCTCGTGTAACTTACTATGCCAAGCAACAGCAGTTCAACCATTGAGAGAACATATTACAATAATCAAAATAGGTGAGAGTATTTAAATATTTTCTCAGCATAAAAGGTATCTATTTAGCTCACAATTCTATTGCGGGGTCCTCTTTCATGTGGAGTATACCCCAAAATTATTTCACTTACTGCCTTAGAGTTTTGCATTTTTAGGAACACTCTTTCACGAATGGATTTTTCCAAGGTAATCCTTTGTGGCCAGTAGCCTGTTTACTTTTAATTTTTTATTTGAGGGATTTTTATCAACTAGGGCTTAAAATACATACCACTGATTATGTAGTCTTAAATTAATTTTCCATGACAGCTTTTTAACAGTAAATCATATCATTTCTTGGGACTATTATTTCCTTCCTGGCAAGGAAGTGATACCACCAACCACAGAGAGGATAAGGAGATGAATCGTTTTGTCTTTCCTGCCCTAGGTGAACCCTCCCTTCCACCAGTGATGTTGTCTATTCTCAAGTATAAAGGTGACCCTAGAGGCGGGAAAATAGAAGATTCTTCTTATTAGCTAGTTAGAGATATATTTACTTTAACAACCCATTGAATGGAGGGGTTGTTCTAATATACTCAACAGTTATGAGCCATTCTTCACACTAGAACAAGTAATTTACAACAATTATGCAAATGCCCTTAGAAGACCAAACCTTAGATGGAGTTAGACTGTGAGGCTTGTGGCTGCAGGAGCTGAACAGGACTATCAAGAACAGGCCATTCTAAAGATCTCTTTCATAAGATCACAAGAGATGACTTGATAACAACAATAACATATTCATGATTTTTCTGAAGCATGTGGAAAGCTAGATTTCCAGTTTAAGAGCAACTTTTAAAGCTATACTGATAGTGCTAAAATGTATACCTCCCTCCTGTGTTACTAGGGAAACACAAGAATCCTTATCACTAGAACCAAAAAATTGTGTTGTACTTTCCCTCCTAACTATCGCACTTTCTACATAGTATTTATTTACTAATGAAGACTTTTACCCTGCTTTCCTATCCACCCCAAAGAGTGTGAACTCACTGAGTAAGTTTCATGACTAAAATCTGACCCCAACTGTCCCTCTAGTGACTAGTCCAATAGCTAGTTGTTCAAAAGAGTTTTGAAAGAAAAGAATGAAAGTGGTGTCAGGAAAGGAATTTACTCATGAATAGGTCTTCTTGCCCACCAGTGGTTGCTTCCCTGCTTCTGAGCTGCCGCCTCCTAGCTAAACAACCCAGGGAATTAGATTACTGTAGATAAGGTAGCATAGAGTGTAGCGATGTCTGGCCGCTAGGGCGGCGTTAGGTCCTGGAGGAGACTGATCAATGACAACACGAGGCAACAGGAGCGAGATCAGATCAGTGGTTTATTGGGAAAATGTATACACCTTTTATAGATCAGAAGGCAGGTAGAAAAAACCATCACCCGAAAGTCAATCACATCACCTGTTTACTCAGGTTAATTGGGGAACCTCTCAAAAGGGAAGTTAATTATCTCGGACAAACACGGGACGAGGGAGACCATTGTTTAGGGCTTAGACAGGGGCAAACATATCCACTATTTGCACAGGAGATTTCCTTGGCCAGGAGATGAGTGTTTACCTAATCAGTCACTGGAGTTAGTGATCTGCCTACCTTGCAGAATCGTCGGTCAGGTCATGTAATTGGGTGAATCAAACCCTATCATTTATTCACCCCCCTTAATTTAGCTGCCCGCAGAAGCCACCGCCAGGAGCCTTCTCACCCAAGCAGCCTCCGCAGGGCTGTTCCATGCCAGATGGGCATGGGGAATCCGCATCTCCCCTTACTTTTTAATATTAAGAGCCTGACCAGCGATTTTGCGCAGCAGCGGCATCAGCTGTTGATCGAGAGTGACGTCATGGGGTTCCCTTCTGAGGCGGCACCTTGAGATCAGTGAGGGAATGCATTGAGCAAGACAGCAAACTGCTATGCCCAGTAAGACTACCCCCACCACCACTTTAAGTACCGTCTGAAGCCACCCCCATGGGATCCACGACCACATCCACTTCCACAGGGAGCTCCACCAGGCCCCCCACGCGGAGCCCTCCGTGATGCCCGCAACTATGGTGTGGAGGTCCGTGATCTGGTTCTGGATTTTCCGGGAGTTGTCAGTAAGGTTGAAGCAACACATACCATGAAAAGACTCACAACCCAGGTGGTGCAGCAATAAGAGATAGTCGATAGCCGCTCGGTTATCGAGAATGGCATGGCGAAGTTCCGCCTGCTCCTGATTGAGGAGCGCTATCGCTGTGGAGGTATGGTTGATGGCCTTGGCCAAGCCGCAAGCCAAGCGACCAATTCTCCGTGCGTTGCCGACGGCCAAGCCTGGCACGCCAACGATGCTGACTGACAGCGAGACATATTCGGCTGGACTAAGGACTCTAAAGCTGCTATCACATGAGCTGTCTAACTGGGTGGTGCGAGTGTGCCTTACAGGTGCAGAAACATCGGAAACATGTGAAACATTTGTGCTTGGGGTGACCATATCCTTGGTGGGGAGCAACAATGTCAATCGACTGAGACAACATGTGGAATCTGAGATATTTGCAGGAATATAGTTAAAGGTAAACTGATTACACGTGAAGAACCACCCCGAGGGTAGGGTGACATGAGCAGGCAACGAACCAATTGTCTCTGGGTTTTCACAAGTCCAATTGCTGCTGCCGGTATCGAGGCAGCGGCGCTGGGTTCGGTCGACTGCAGCGCAGCCGACTATTTGAGCACAAGTAGAGTTCGGGCTGGCCGCCACTCGCGGGGTGTGAAGAGTGGCTGCATCAGCCGGCAAAGTCATGGTGAGCCGCAAGCCCCCCCAGCGAGCGTAGGCTGCAAAGCTCACAGGGAGATGCGGCCTGAAAATCTTCTTCAGCAACCAGTCGCCATCCCTGGCCCGTGCGTCCAGAGTGTGACACACGGGGATGAGACAGGTGCTGAGGATCGAGGCAGAATCAATGTCCTGCTTCAGGCAAAAATCGGACTGGTTGACGAGACCCGCCAACCTTGTCCACAAATTGTAGTGCATCCGCGTTGAAAGGTCTTCACCAGGCGGCAGGCCGTTGGCCTGAAGTGAAGCGGCCTGAACGCCTCCCCCCAAAAGCAGGGAGAGGGCCAGGATGATGGTGACTGCCATGGTGTTGGCGTGAATCCGGGCGAAAATCGCAACCGCAAAGCTCTCTGGTGTCAGCTCCTCTCCCTCGCGCTGGATGGCATCCTGGGCATCATGGCAGAGGGCCTTGACCATCCCCCAGGTGATCTTCGGTGCTGTCGTCTGCGACCGCTGTCTCTCCCGGCGGGTCCCCTCGGTCAGGGCGAGATCCTCCATCTCCGGGATCGGACTCGGGTCGGCCTGGGTCCACGCCATGTGGTTCCAAATGAGGCTTGACGCACCGAGCTGGAATCCAAGCGACACCTGTAGGAGACATAACTGCAGCATACCCTCTTCCCCAGGTTATGAGCGGCACCGGGCCCCTCCAAGAAGGGTCTGGTGGCACCCAGTACCGGACCATAGGTTGCGGGAGAGCTTCCGAACGGCGGAAATGCCTCTCCTGTGGCGTACAATCCGAAAAAACATTAAGGTGATTGTATGTGAACAACACCTTATTCAGACAGGACTGTGCTTGTCCCTGTGATTTGGGGAGGGCTGGTGGCTCCCCCCTTTCTGTTTGTTTGTCAATGTAGGACTTTAGCGTCCGGTTGACCCGCTCTACAATCGCCTGCCCTTGCGGATTGTAGGGAATGCCAAATGTGTGCTTGATGTCCCAGGTGGCCATGAAGGCGGCCAACTGCCTAGAGCAGTAGGACGGGGCGTTATCCGTTTTCACGTGCCGCGGCTTGCCCATCGCCACGATGCAGGAAAGGAGGTGCTGCTCCACGTGGAAGGCAGTTTCCCCTTTCTGCGCCGTTGCCCAAACGAACTGAGAAAAAGTGTCAATGCAGACGTGCATGTACTGCCATCTGCCAAACTGCGGCACATGCGTGACGTCCATCTGCCACACCTGATTAGCCTCTGTCCCCCGTGGGTTAACCCCCCACGAGGGGCCCCCCCGGTGCCCCTGCACAATGCTGGCAAGAGCGGACTATACCTTGGGCTTGAGAAAGTGGCAGATTGAACTGTCTTGCGAGAGCTTTGGCATTTTGGTGAAAAAAGGCATGACTTTGGATTGGAGTAGTAAAAACTCCCAAAACTGAACGTTGCTGAATTTCCTTTGCCGCCGCATCCGCTCTGCTATTGCCCGCGGAAATCGGACCCGGTAGGTCTTGATGACTTCGGATGTGGGCAATATAGAGCGGCTCCGTGCGGTTTCGCAAATGAAATTGAGCAGTGAGAAACAGACTGAGCAAGTTTTTGTCTATCGCGGGAGTAATGTAAGCTCCTGGTAGACTGTGAAGTAAATTCCTAACATACAGGCTGTCAGTTATGATATTTAAATGTTCCCGGGCGAAGGTGCGCAAGGCAAGGTTCACGGCTGCCAACTCTGCCCGCTGCGCGGACTTTTGTGGAAGAGTTAACAGCGTGTGCCAAGCCTCGCCCTCCTGCCAAGTCAAGACACCATATGTGCGTCCCCCATCAGTAAAAACTGTCCTGGCCCCCTGAAGTGGGACCAGCGAAAGCAATTCGAACAAGCTGACTGTTCCTGTTTGAAGCGAGACAAGTCTGGGGTCTTTTGGCAAATGGTATGTCAGACTTCCAGTGAAACCTTCCAAAGCTATTGGAAGCGAGTCACCTAGCTGCATCAACTGATGAATTTGTTCCTTGGTGAACGGGACTATGATCTTAGCTAAATCGTGCCCAGAAATGTCCCTAGCTCTCAGCCTTCCGCGGTAAATCACCGCGGAGACCAGCTCCTGGGGCGGAACGATGTTCCGTGAAGAAGTGTTAGGCAAGTACACCCACTCCACAATTTTCGCTCCCTTCTCTGAGTCTACTCCTAGCGCCCCAGTGAACATGGATCCCGACCGTACGATGTACAAATTCAGGATCGGGGCATATGGCCCCTGGGTGATTCTATCCACCCACCTCTGGCTGAGAACTTGGTTCACTTTCTCGAGCGCCAAGCGCGCGTCTCGAGAAATTTTTATCCGGTCTGCCGGCTGCTTACCTAAGGTTAGCAGCGAGAAGAGTGGTTTCAGTAGATCCGTATCCAATCGGAAATACGGTCTTGCCCAATTGATATTCCCCAAAACTTGCTGCAACTCTACGAGGGTGACTGAGTCCTGTAAATTTATCTGAGGCAAAACTGGCGCTGCAAAAGAGCGGAGAAGCCGATGGCCCAAGTATGAGAAGGGCTCGGTTCTCTGCACCTTTTCCGGGGCAATGAGTAAACCTTTGTCCCCCAGGCTGGCCTGGAGGTCTGAAAACACTTCGCTGCCGAGTTGCGGCAACGCTACTAAAATATCATCCATAAAGTGACAAACAATAGCTTTAGGGTGAAGGCTTCGGAACTTTGCCAGTGCGTCGTGAACATAAATTTGGCACAGGGTGGGCGAATTGAGCATGCCCTGTGGCAAATATTTCCACGTGTAACGCTGTGTGGGCTCACTGTGGTTCACGACCGGCACCGTAAAGGCGAACCTTTCCCGGTCCCTGGGGTCTAAGGGGATTGTATAGAAGCAATCCTTGAGATCTACGACTAGAATCTCCCACCCCTCGGGAATCATGTTAGGATTCGGGATGCCGCATTGAAGCGGACCCATTGGCTGAATGCATTTATTGATCTCTCTGAGATCGTGGAGGAGTCGCCACTTCCCCGACTTCTTCTTAATAACAAAAATTGGCGAATTCCAAGGACTTGTGGACTGTTCTATATGTCCTGCGTCTAGCTGTTCCTTAACTAGCTGCTTGAGAGCAACCAATTTCTCTCCCACTACCGGCCATTGTTCTACCCAGACCGGAGTATCGGTGAGCCATTTAAGTGGCAACGCCATTACCCGAAGGTAAGGGTGGCACCGTACTGCTGTAGAATGTCTCGCCCCCAAAGATTGACGTGCACGTCAAGAATGTGCGGCCGAATCACCGCCGTGCCGTCAGCCCTTGGGATTGTGACTTCTACCCATTCTCGGCTTCTGAACGCTTCCTGAATTCCGCCTACCCCCCACACATCGGAGACCGGCTCAATGGCCCACTCCCTCGGCCACTGGCTTCTGCTTATCACGGTCACATCCGCTCCGGTATCGAGTAACCCTGAGAACACTCTTTTGTTCAAAAATACCTCGATAACGGGGCGCTGCTTCCACTCAATGTTGGCCTCCACTGTCACCAAGACCTGGTATCCTTGCACTGCCTCACTCGCGCTCAAGCGGTCTGCTGAACCGGACTCTGAGCTGTCACTGAGCCTTCTCTGGCTGCCTGCTGGCGAGTGACAAGGAACCATGATCAGTTGCGCTAGGGTGTCTCCCTTGTAGATTGTTTGGGGCAGGTGTGTCCAAAGCTGGACCTGGAGAACGCTTGAAAAATTCGAGTCAATGACTCCTGGAATTATAAAAATTCCACCTGCTCCAGCTACACTACGGGGCAAAACTAAACCTATAAAGCCTCTGGGTAGGGGTCCCATATACTGAGAATTGACTAGATAGACTGTGCCCGGCAGATCGCATGTAACGTCCGCCTGGCAAGCCAATTCTAGCCCTGTGCTACCCTCGGGGCTGGCCTGCGCCCTCGCAGTGCCTGGAATGTGCCTGGAACCTAGTCTAATTCTGGGGAGTTCTGGATCTGGGTGAAGGAAGCCTCTGTTTGGACTGGGGCCAGAGACGTGCCCGGATTCCGGTTTCCCGAACTCGGACAATACCTGGTCCAATGATAGCCTTTCTTGCACTTCGGGCAGGGGGTGTTCGGAGCCTTGGGACGGCCGGACTTTTGTCCGCCTCCCTTGGATCAGCACTCCCTAGCGAAGTGTCCAACCTTGCCACAAGTGTGGCATGCTCCCTTGATCTTGCCATTGCCCTGAGGTCTTCTCCCCCCCCTGCACCGCTGCCGCTAGCAGACCCATCTTGTAGGAGTCTGTGCCAACGTCGGAGCATGCTCGGATCATGTCCGTTAAGGTCAAGTCAGGGCGATTGCCCAGGGACTGCAGGATTTTACGGCAGTCCAAGTTGGCGTTGTCCTTTGCTAGCTTAATCATGAGCTCTTGTTGGGCTTGCTCATTATCAATCTGCCTGCTAATTGCTTCCTCCAGGTGATTGATGAAGTCCATGTAGGGCTCCTGGGCTCCCTGCTTGATAGTGGTGTAATTTTTTGCCGTTTTGCCAGACGCTGGGACCTTGAAGTATGCCCTATAGGCAGCCTCGGCTGACATTTCTAGAGTGGCGAGAGGCAAGTTGATTTGAGCGTTGATGGGCTCAAAGGCACCTGAACCATACAGCTGGTCAGGAATTACCGCGCCTCCCATCCTGGCAGCTCGAGTTTGAGCCTCTAGGCGAAACTCGCTGTCCCAAATCATGTACTGGCTGGGGGTTAGCATCATCCTCATGACGGCTTTCCAATCATGAGGAATCCACATGGTGGTTTCGCACACTTGCTGAAGCGTGCCCCTAGTAAAACGACTTTGGAGCCCTGTTTCTGATATTGCCTTCCGTAAAGCCATGAGAAGCTTGTACGGGACTGGGGAGTGTACTATCTGCTGTGCGCCTGTGAGCGCGTCCATCTCCATGCGGATCGGACAAATCTGTCTAAGTTCAGCTAGCTGTTCAACTGACAATTCCCCCTTCTTGAGTTCTATCTCAGCTGTGCGCTGAAGGGCACTCTTCACGACTAGGGAACCCGGAGCTGTCAGAGAGGCGCCTGCGCTTCTCATTCCTTGCGTTCCTTCGGTGACGTCTGCAGCTGCCACCATGGGAAGGCTCCCTACGATACTCTGCCGATAGCTAATTGACGGATAGAGTGCCGTGGGCGCAGTCGGTTCGACTGACTTGCCTGATGGCTCGACTAACGGGGGTTCTTTGGCCTCTACCCGGACTGGCTCGATCTCAGCCAAGAGTCTCCTACACTTCCTCCAAGTACGAATTATCCCTCCTGGAGCTTTCGGGGGTTGCTGAATGCAGTCTCCTATCTGATCCCAGAGCTGCAGGGTTAACGTACCTACTTCTGGGTAAAGTAGGCAGTGTTCCCTGAGGTACGCCAAAAGTCTCGCTAATTCCCTGCTGTGAAAGCGTAATTTAAATACCCTGGCCAGGATTCTGAACTCCTCCTCACGAGTTCTTTGGCTAGCGGACGGACTTGGTCTATGAGAACAAGTCCCCATATTACCTGCGATTGGGTCTCCGGAAGATTCCTCCTCAAGGACGAGTCGACGCGTCTTTGCAGGCAACAGGTTCGGGCGTCGGGTGTCTGGGGTAGACCTCGGAGCGTGGACCTTCTGCCACGGGCCCTTCAACGGCCTCTGCGATGTCAGGGGCTCACAGCTGGCCCTGAGCGGAACGCGTTTCCCTCTATGGCAACCTCCTCGAAAGCGGGGAGCAAGCTGTAGGAACGACTCTCTGGAATGCCTCGCCGCGGGCCGTCCTCTGACCGGCTGGCTGCCGACCAGAGTGCCGCGCTGTCCTCCAGGATGACGGGTCGCGGTTCAAGCGCAGAACCGGACCGCATGGATCGCTACTCACGAGTAGACCTCTCCGGGGTCTCTTACTCACGAGTAGAATCATGTCGGGGTCACCAGATGTAGCGATGTCTGGCCGCTAGGGCGGCGTTAGGTCCCGGAGGAGACTGATCAATGACAACACGAGGCAACAGGAGCGAGATCAGATCAGTGGTTTATTGGGAAAATGTATACACCTTTTATAGATCAGAAGGCAGGTAGAAAAAACCATCACCCGAAAGTCAATCACATCACCTGTTTACTCAGGTTAATTGGGGAACCTCTCAAAAGGGGGAAGTTAATTATCTCAGACAAACATGGGACGAGGGAGACCATTGTTTAGGGCTTAGACAGGGGCAAACATATCCACTATTTGCACAGGAGATTTCCTTGGCCAGGAGATGAGTGTTTACCTAATCAGTCACTGGAGTTAGTGATCTGCCTACCTTGCAGAATCGTCGGTCAGGTCATGTAATTGGGTGAATCAAACCCTATCATTTATTCACCCCCCTTAATTTAGCTGCCCGCAGAAGCCACCGCCAGGAGCCTTCTCACCCAAGCAGCCTCCGCAGGGCTGTTCCATGCCAGATGGGCATGGGGAATCCGCAATAGAGCCAAGTAAACATTCCAGGCCTCTTCAGGTATTTTAAAAGTATATTGTAATCAAAGTAAGTTACAGAAGAAAGTTGATTAAAAGTTCAGAAAGTACATCAAAATAAAGAAAGCTGCTGTATGGGGAAAGCCCAGTGCCCCCCCCCTCTTTGGCTTAAGCAACTACATGCTTGCAGTTCACCCTTAGATCAGAGTCTTCGATCTAGAGAGTCCTGGCCCCCACTTTCTGGGTTTTATTTTGTATATAATCATCTACTTTTTAGGTAAAATAATTTCAACATTACAGAAGGTTAGAAAGGGACTTTCACTGTATTTTCCAGTTAATGAGTCTTGCCAGACATCCCGCTATGGTAACAGAGTAGAGCCAGTGACACAGGAGATAGCTCCATGGTCACAGTGTGTGGGTCACTTCATGGCAAGCTGGGATCCACCTTACACAAATTCATGCCAATGGCAGTTTTCCTGTTTGTCATCAAATTATTTCTTTGGGGGGGGGGGGAGGAAAATGTATACTCAGATCTGAGTAGCAGCCAACAACGACAACAAATTTCCAGTTTACTCTCTTATGGAAGAATCACATCCAGACTATTGTTGCTGTTGTTCAGTCACTCAGTCGTTTCCGACCATTTGCAACCCCATGGACCATTTTCCTCCAGGCAAATCTGTCCTCCACCATCATCCTCAGGCCGCCCAGCTCTGTGCCCATTGCGTCCACAATACCATTTATCCATCTCATCTTTGGACACACCCTTCTTCTCTTGCCCTCCACCTTTCTCAGCATCAAGGCCTTCTCGAGTGAATCCTCCCTTCTCATTTGATGTTCAAAGAACTTTGGCTTCATCTTCACTATTTGTCCCTCCAATGAACAGTCAGGGTTGATTTCTTCTAATATTGACCTATTTGTTCTCTTTGCTGTCTAGGGGACTCTCAGGACTCTCCTCCAACACCACATTTCAAAGGCATCTATTCTTCTGTGCTCAGCTTTCCTAATGGTCCAACTCTCAAACCCATACATTACCACTGGGAATACCATTGCTTTGACTATGCAGACTTTTGTTGGCAGGGTGATGTTTCTACTTTTTATTATATTCCTGAGGTTTCTCATAGCTTGCCTCCCAAGAATTAATCGTCTTTTTATTTCATGGCTGCAGTCACCATCTGCAGTGATCTTGGATCCTAAGAAGGTAAAGTCTGTCACTGCTTCCATTTCTTCCCCTTTTATTTGCCAGGGGGTGACAGGGCCGGTTGCCATTATCTTGGTTTTTTTATGTTGAGTCTCAGGACAGCTTTTGCACTCTCTTCTTTCACCCTAATCAAGAGGTTCTTTAGGTCTTCTTCACTTTCTGCCATTAGGTATCATCTGCATATCTCAAATTCTTGATGTTTCTCCCAGCAATTTTGATCCCATATTGTGATTCCTCCATCCATGCATTGCACATTATGTGCTCTGTGTATAAGTTGAATAAGCAGATATCATCTGCATATCTAAGGTTGTTGATGTTTCTAGCAGCAATTTTAATTCCAGCTTTTGATTCATCCAGTCCTGCATTGTGCATTATATACTCGGCATATAAGTTAAATAAACAGGGTGACAATATGCAACCTTGTCGTACTCCTTTTCCTATGCTAAACCAATCAGTTGTTCCATATCCTGTCCTAACTGTTGCTTCTTGACTCATGTACAAATTTCTCATAAGACAGATGAGGTGGTCTGGTATTCCCATCTCTTTAATTACTTACCACAGTTTATTGTGGTCCACACAATCAAAGGCCCAGGTGTAGTCAATGAAACAGAAGTAGACTTCTTTCTGATACTCCTTTGCTTTCTCCATGATCCAGTGAACATTGGCAATTTGATTTCTAGTTCCCCTACCTCTTTAGAACCCAGTCTGCACTTTTGGAAGTTCTTGATATTTTCTTGATATTAAGTCTCAAGCCATCTTTTGCACTCTCCTCCTTCAATCGAATCAAGAGGTTTTTTAGGTCTTCCTCACTTTCTGCCATTAGAGTGGTATCGTCTGCATATCTCAAATTGTTTTATTTATTTATATTTATTTATTTTATTTATAATTCAAATTTCTATGCCGCCCAATTAGGCGAACCCGACTCAGTGTGGCTCACAACAGGATTAAAACATACATATTACAAATAATTAAAACCCCAACATACCCACCCACCTATTAAAAACTAACCACATTAAAACTGCCCGCATTAAAAAGATGGGGAGGCTCTATTTTATAAGCCAACAGGCGGGGGGGCCACTATTCCATCTGGGCCCCACACCTGCCCCGCCAACCTGGTTTTTAATTCTTTTCTGAAAGGCAGCAGCTCCATCTGCTCCTGCAACTACTGGCAGGAGGTTCCACAAGGCCGGTGCGGACACAGAAAAGGCCCTCCTTCGTGTGCCCTCCTTCGTGAGCCCCTCTGGCAGATGGAACAATTAGAGAGCCCCTCCGGTCCTTTGGTGTACTGGAACCAAGATAATAGAAGCAGCCGAAGTCTGGCTTAACACATCTTTATTGGCACACCGGTAGACTGAACATGTGGTAATGGCGGAGGTACAGCTCCTTTTATAATGCAACAATACATTTGAACCTGGTTACATGGTAGCGTATTGGCTGCTACCTGCGTGACGTCATTCTGAGTCACGCCCTTCTTCTCCAGATGTTCCTTGCACGGGAAGGTTCCCGCGGCTGACGGTAATTGGGGAATTTGTACCATGTGAGCTGAACGCTCGCAGCTGCCCTCTATGGGTAGCTAGCTCGCGTTCCATTAAACTGCTGAGATACATTGTGTTCATTGTTAGGTTACATTCGGACATTGCAGTGGCTACATTCATTCTTAAAGTGATACGGTTTCATACACAACACTCCTCCCCCCTAGGATGGGATGAAGTCCCTCAACCATTGTGGCTTCCCGCATGTGCACTTGGGGCGGACGACTGCTTGGCTGAGCTCAGGGGAACTAGGGGCTCCGAGTTTCGCAGACTCTTGTCCTGCAACGGAAAGGGGGGACTCATTAGTCGCCTGGCGGGGACTCTGTGGCAACCTTGCATTTGGAGAGGGAAACGGGAGATATAACTGGGATGTGAACCCCTGCCTGTCACTCGTGCCACCTGGCGACCCCCCCCAGCATGAATCTAGGAACCGATGAGGAGACCCTTGCTGTCTCGCCCTGGTTTCTTGCACCTGCAACTGGCGTACCTGTACTTCCTCGGGGGTCTTGGTGATGGGGTGAACGTACTTCCCCCTGCGGCCTGAGTCGGGGGTCTTGGTGACGGGGTGAACTGTAGAACAAAAGGACTGGGAGGACTGGAAATACTAGGGGCTGAACTAAAACCCCTCTTCTCGCTCAGACGGGTGGGGGACCACTCGGCAACATAAAATTAAACTCATCAGGTGACTCCTCATCCCACTCTTTCAAAGTATCCTCCTCCCTGTGTGAGAATCCAGGATATGCATTTGTATTTGGGGAAGTCCCCGTGTCTCCCCCTTGGGCTAAACGGGTGGGGGAGAACCCTAACGTTGACTCTCTTTCACTGGTGACTCGCTGTCTGAGTTGATCAGCGTGCCTTCTCCACAGCAGACCTGTACTGGTTTCAACCCTATATGACACTGGTCCCATTTGTTCAATGACCACTCCTGGAACCCACGTTGGTCCCGAGGTTGCATAATTCCTACAATGAACCGGGTCCCCTACCGCAAAACTTTTGGAGCTCTCTATCTCTATATTTCTTCCCCCATCCTCCACCCTGGTCAGATCCAACCAATCAAAAAGCATTACCGGCTTCCTCCGCATGAGGAGTTCAGCCGGTGAAAGTCTTGAAGCCAAGGGAGTTGCCCTATAACAAATGAGGAATTGGCACAGCTGGAGGTTCAATTCACCGGGACCCATGCGCCACAGTGCGTCTTTCGTAGTGTGCACTTGGTGCTCTACCTGACCGTTTGTGGCGGGGTGAAACGGGGCAGAGGTAATGTGCCGAATGGCATTCCTCTCGATGAACGCCTTGAATTCCGCAGACGTGAAAGTACTGGCTTTATCGCTCACAAGCACGTCCGGCAGGCCGAAGAAGCTGAACACCTTGCACAATTGTTTAATGGTTGCGGCAGATGAGGTGTTGGACATGGGAATGACCTCTAGCCATTTGGAATATGAATCTACTATCAGCAGAAAAAGGGAGCCCCAGAAAGGGCCAGCGAAGTCGATGTGCACTCGGGACCATTGCCCGCGGGCCGTGTCGAATTCCCTGTGGGGTAGCCGGAACTCTTCGGGCCGAGAGCTCTGGCAACTCTTGCACGTGCCCACCAAATGCTCTATATCCGCGTCTATCTGGGGGCACCAGAAGTAGCTCCTGGCCAAGGCTTTGGAGCACACTATTCCCGGGTGGCTGGTGTGCAGTAGCCTGAGCACCTTTGCCCGTAACTTCTCTGGGATGACCACCCGTTGGCCCCAGAGGAGGCAGCCCCTTTCAATGGAAAGCTCTACCCTGCGTCTGAAAAACGGTTTGAATTCCTCCTTGGGGGGAGTTGTGGGCCACCCTTTTCTAACCCAGGAACTGACTTGGGACAGGACTTTGTCGGCCGCTGTAGCCTTGGCGAGGTCTGCGGGAACAATGGGGGGTGAGTCGAGAGACTTGATCAGCAGGACATGGTGATCCTGCTCCACCTCGCATTTGGGGTCTCCTAATTGAGGGAGGGGAGATCAAGACAGTGCATCTGCATGGGAGATCTCCTTCCCTGGGCAGTGGACCAGTTCATACTGGTAGACATTGAGGAAAATCGCCCAACACAGCATTCTGGGGGACAGGATTTGTGGGGTGGGCTTGTCTGTGGTAAAAATTCCCAAAAGGGGTTTGTGATCAGTCACAATTGTGAACTGTCAGCCGTACAGGAAATCGTGGAACTTCTTTGTTCCCGCGATTATGGCCAGAACCTCCCTATCTGTTTGCGTGTTAATTGCGCTTCGCCTTTGAGAGTGACCTGGAATAGAAGGCAACCGGGGCTTCCCGCCCGTTCTCTAACACGTGGCACAGTACAGCCCCCACCGGTGATGCATCACAGACCAATGTTACAGGTTTTCTTGGATCAAAATGGGTCAGAACGGCGTCTGAGGACAAGAGCCCCTTGAGCTCCTTGAACGCTTTCTCCTGTCTATCTCCCCACCGCCAAACCGCGTCTTTCTTTAGTAACCCGTGCAGTGGCTCCGCAACAGATGCCTTCCTTGGCAAAAAGGAATGGTAAAAGTTCAGGAGCCCTAAAAATGACTGCAACTCCGGTTTCGCGGTGGGGCAAGGTGCGTTTTGCACAGCTTCAACCTTGGACTCGGATGGCTTGATTCCCTCTGGGGTTATTTTGAACCCGAGAAACTCAACCTCTCTTGCAAAGAACACACATTTATCCCTTCTCAACCTCAGTCCCGCTTTCTTGAATACAGTTAGGACCTTGTCCAGCCTTCTTGCTAGTTCCGATTCACTCCCCGCTGTTATCAAAACATCGTCAAAATATGTGCGCACACCTGGAAACCCCTTTAAAAGGCATTCTACGAGGGCCTGAAAAAGCCCGGGGGCTGAATTCACGCCGAACTGTAGGCGCGTTACCTTGAATGCCCCCTTGTGCATGATGATGGTTTGCGCAGCGGTAGCAGCTGGGGTTACAGTGAGCTGCTGGTACGCCTGCGCCAAGTCTAACTTTGCGAAACACTTACCCCCGTGTAAAGTGGCTAGTAAGTGGCTAACTACTGGCACCGGGTAAGCATTTGGCCGAATGGCCTTGTTAATTGTACATTTGTAGTCAGCGCAAATCCTAACCTCCCCGTTGGATTTTAAAGCTGTAACAATCAGAGTTTCCCACTCCACAGAGTTCACTGGAACCAAAATCCCCTGCCCCACCAATTTGTCCAATTCCACCTCAATCTTGTCCTTGAGGGCGAAGGGGACTCTTCTTGGCTTGAGTCATATGGGCCGGATTTCTGGGTCCAACTCAAACGAGACCGGGGGCCCTCTGTATGTCCTGAGCCCCTTTTTAAAAACCGCCGGGTGAGCATTGCACACATCCCGAATTGGGTCAGTCTCAATGGCGTTTATGCCGGACAGTTCGATTCCCAGGGGAGCAAACCACTGGGTTCCCAAAAGGCAACAGGACACCTCCTTGAGAACTACTAGGGGCAGTTTTTCTGTGAACCTTTTAAACTTCACTGTGAAGTTTCCCACCACCAACACTGGGATCCCCTAACCCTGCACATCCCGTAAGTTCGATTTCATGGCTTGCAACCTGGGCCGCACATTTGGGGGAATGCGCAGGAACTCCTTCTGGGAAAGGATGGAGTAGGACGACCCTGAGTCTATTTCCATCCTAACAGGTCCGCTCTGGTTGGATGGACAGACACTCTTGGGAGGATGCGTTCTCTTAGGTATCCTGGCCCACTACCATGTAAAGGTCAAAACCAGCACATTGAATTGCACCCGGAGACAAACTGGTAACCAGTGCAGCTCCCGAAGCAATGGTGAAGCATGAGCATAACGCCCGCACCCCATCACCACCCAGGCTGCCGCATTCTGCACCAGCTGTAGCCTCCGAATGGTCGCCACGGGCAGCCCCATGTAGAGTGCATTGCAATAATCTAGCCTGGAGGTCACCAGAGCATGTGTGACCATGAGCAGGGAGTCCTGGTCCAGGAGTGAATGCAACTGATGGATGACGCGAAGCTGTGCAAAAGCCCTCCTGGCCACGGCCACCACCTGATCTACAAGTAGCAGTACCGAATCCAGGAGGACCCCTAAGTTGCGTACCGGGTCTGTCTGGGGCAAAGCAGCCCCATCCAAGACCAAAGTTGGCAGCTCCCTGCATAACACGGGGCCCCCTATCCATAGCCATTCAGTCTGGGAGGGATTCAATTGTAGCCTGTTGTCCCCCCATCCAGACCTCAACAGCTTCCAGACATCTGGATAGGACATTGACCGCATCACTGGGGTCCCCACGGGCTGAGATGTACAGCTGGGTATCATCAGCATACTGATGATACCTCACCCCATGGGAATGGATAATCTCACCCAGCGGCTTCATGTAGATGTTGAATAGGAGAGGAGAGAGCACCGAGCCCTGAGGCACCCCATAATGTAGGGGCCTAGGGCTAGACCTCTCACTCTCCAACCACATCAACTGGGTCTGGCCCTCCAGAAATGAGAAAAACCAGGATAACACAGTGCCCTAGATCCCCAATCCTTTGTGCCATTCCAGAAGGATACCGTGGTCAACAGTATCGAAGGCCTCTGAAAGGTCAAGAAGGGCAAGGACAGACGGATGGCCACCATCCCACTCCCACCAGAAATCATCTACCAGTATGACCAATGCCGTCTCTGTACCATATCCAGGCCTGAAACCTGATTGAAAGGGGTCCAGATAATCTGCTTCATCCAGGAACCCCTGTAGCTGTTGCGCCACCACCTTCTCCAATACCTTCCCCAAAAAGGGGAGGTTGGAGACTGGCCTATAGTTAGCTGGAACTGCTGGGTCGAGGGATTGTTTCTTCAGGAGGGGGCACACCAAAGCATGTTTTAAAGGTGCAGGAAACACCCCCTCCCATAGTGATGCATTGATTATAGCCCCAACCCAGCCTCCCATCACCACCTTAGAGGCTTTCACCAACCAGGTGGGACAGGGATCTAAAGGGCAGGAGGTGGTGCGAACAGCTGCAAGAAACCTGTGCACTTCCTCAGGGGCAACTGGATCGAATTGATCCCAGATAACACAGCCAAACTGAGCTCTGGTCCCCTCCCGACTCTCCCCATCCACGCCAGGATTGAACCCCGAGTGAATCCAAGCAATTTTCTCCACCAGATAGTCTGCAAAAACCTTAGCCGAACCCTGCCAACCGGGCACCAGCCCCTCCTGGCCAAGGAGAGACCTGGTAACCCGGAACAGGGCAGCTGGGTGATTATCTGCAGAAGCAATGAGGGTGGTGAAGTATTGCTGCTTCACCACCCTCATAGCCACCAGGTAGGTCTTAATAGCAGCCCTAGCCAGTGTCCAGTTGGAATCGCTCTGGGTCTTCCCCCAGCGGCGCTCTCGGCATCTCTTTGCCCATTTAAGGTCCCGCAGTTCTTCTGTAAACCACAGGGAAGATGTATCCCCGTGGGCTCGGAGAGGCCGTAGTGGTGCGATTTCATCTAAGGCAGCAGTAGTCGTCCTGTACCAGAGGTCAACGAGCACCTCAGATGAATCGTGTAGCCGATCCCGATGAAAATCCCCCAGTTCCCTCTGGAATTCGTTAGAATCCATTAGCCGCTGGGAGTGGGCCAATTTAGTAGGCCTTGCCTCCCTGCAATGAACTGCCACCCCCAGGAAGTCCAGAGTCACCAGATAGTGATCTGACCATGGCACAGCTATAGTGTCTAATTTCTGTAGTCTCAGATCACTCTGCCACCGCTCCGACAAAAAAACTAGGTCCGATGTGTGACCACTTCCCTTGGTTGGGTCATGAGTTACCTGAGTCAGGTCCATGGCTGCCATGGAATTCATGAACTCCTGTGCAACCTCTGAATCAGTCCCCAGTGAAGGCAAATTGAAGTCCCCCAGAACCATCAGCCTAGGGAACTCCAACACCAACGCTGAGATGGCCTCGAGGAGCTCAGGCAGGGAGTCTCTTACCCTTCAAGGAGGCAGGTACAGGAGTAAGACTCCCAGCTGACCCTTAGGGCCCAACCGCAGGAGCAGGGCCTCACAACCCGGGACTTGTGGAGCAGCGGCCCTGGTGACTCCCAAGGACTCCCTGGCTACAATTGTGACACAACCACCCCTTCCCTCATCCCTTGGCTGGTGCCAGACACAGAAACCAGCTGGACACATTTTTGACAGAGGCACACCGTCCTCTGGTCTCAGCCAGGTTTCGGTGATGCATGCCAGGTCGGCTTGCCCCTCCTGAATAGAATCTTGAATCAGGGGGGCCTTGTTGCAGACCGACCTGGCATTCATCAGCAGCAGCCTAAGGGCGGGGGTCACCCTGGATCAGCTGCTCAGGACCCAGAGATGTAACTGGGGGGCTGGAACAAGGGACAGATACCAACCATCAGTCCTGTGTTCCCCGAGTGCGGCCCACCCCTCGGTATCCGCCATATCGTCCCATGCCCATCACAACCCCAATTTGAGCCCCAGGAACCTCCCCGCCCAACTCAGATGGAGTGCTACACCTCATACCCAGCTGACAAGGCCATTTCTCCCATTCTCTCTCCCCTCCAGACCCAGAACCCACCCCCACACTCCCCCTACCCTCCTTGGGGCATTTCCAAGTGCCCCTTATCAGAGATGGGGGGTGCCGGCCATCCCTCCCCAAACCTAATCCCATTCCCTTCCCAACCCTCCAACCCCTACAATTACTCAAAAAAAGGGGGTAAGGACCCTCACTGCTGGCACCACCTTCCTCACGCCTCCCTAATCCCACAAGAAGTGAAGGAGGGGGCGGCAATGTGCCAATCCACCAAGGCTTCCCCAGCTGGGACAAATTCCCTCCCACCAGAGCAGCTGGGAGGAAAGTCAGTGTCTGTTCTCCATGGCTGGAGTTGGACTGCAGTTCTTGAAGCCATCCGCCTGGTTCAGCAAAGGAGGCATTTAGGAAAGGGGGTGGTGGGAAGGTCTTTTGTAGCCATCTCTCCCTGCCTTGGAACAGTTGCCGGTCCTCCCTTCTCCTTCCTGGTTCAGCGAAGGAGGCATTTGGGAAAGGGGGTGGGGGGATGGTCTTTTGTAGCCACCTCTCCCTGGCTTGGAACAGCTGCCGGTCCTCCCTTCTCCTTCCTGGTTCAGCGAAGGAGGCATTTGGGAAAGGGGGTGGTGGGATGGTCTTTTGTAGCCACCTCTCCCTGCCTTGGAACAGCTGCCAGTCCTCCCTTCTCCTTCCTGGTTCAGCGAAGGAGGCATTTGGGAAAAGGGGTGGTGGGATGGTCTTTTGTAGCCACCTCTCCCTGCCTTGGAACAGCTGCCGGTCCTCCCTTCTCCTTCCTGGTTCAGTAAAGGAGGCATTTGGGAAAGGGGGTGGTGGGTAGGTCTTTTGTAGCCATCTCTCCCTGCCTCTGAACAGCTGAACAGATGTTTCTCCCAGCAATTTTGATCCCATATTGTGATTCCTCCATCCCTGCATTGCGCATTATGTGCTCTGTGTATAGATTGAATAAGCAGGGTGATAAAATGCAGCCTTGTCTTACTCCCTTTCCTATTCCAAAGCACTCTGTCATTCCGTGTTCTGTCCTAACTGTTGCTTCTTGGTTCGTGTACAGATTTCTCATGAGGCATATGAGGTGTTCTGGTATTCCCATCTCTTTAATTACTTGCCACATTTTGTTGTGGTCCACACAGTCAAAAGCCTTGGTGTAGTCAATAAAACAAAAGTAGACTTGTTTCTGGTATTCCTTTGTTTTCTCCATGATCCAATGTAAGTTGGCAATATGGTCTCTAGTCCCCCTGCCTCTTCTGAAACAGGCCTGCACCTCTGGTAGTTCTCTCTCCACATGTTGCTGAAGTCTATCCTGTATTATCTTAAGCATCACCTTGCTGGCATGTGGGATGAGCGCAATTGTTCGATAATTTGAGCATTCTTTGGCATTACATTTTTTGGGGGATTGGAACGTACACTGATCTTTTCCAATCCTGTGGCCACTGTTTTGTTTTTCATTTGCTGGAATATTAAATGCAGTAGTTTGATTCCATCATCTTTTAGGGCTTTGAAAAATTCAACTGGGATACCATCATTTCCACTAGCTTCATTGTTTGCAGTGCTTTTTAGGGCCTTTCTGACCACTCTCCAGAATGTCTGGTGCAAGTTCAAATTTCTCATTATTGTTATTATCAGGAGTGTTGATGTCCTTTTTGTAGAGTTCCTCTGTGTACTCTTGCCATCTTTGTTTGATCTCTTCTGCTTCAGCTAACTCCTTTCCATCTTTGTCTCTTATCATGGTCATTTTTGCTTTAAATGTTCCCTTGATTTCCCCAATTTTTTTGAAAAGATCTCTAGTGCTGCCTCTTTTGTTGTTTACCTCCATTTCTTTGCACTGTTTGTTCAGTTCTGACCAGTCAGAAATTTTTATGCTGAAGCAATCAGTTTTTAGCAAATGAAGGGGATGTTTTTTTAAAAAAAAATCCCACATAAATGCATTTAACAAATTTAAATTGGAGAAAAAGACCAATTATAATTTTAAAGGAATAAACTAAGAAAATGCCATTAAAAATAACATAAAAACTACAAAGGAAGCTGGATTTTCTAGTTCAATAAGAGTGTGGGTTTAGTACAGAAAGAGGACGTTCAAGCATAATAATGGGCTGAAACTACAAGAAGCCAGATATAGATTGAATAGAAGAAGAAAAATTAACTGTTAGAACAGTACGACAGTAGAACCAAATACCTTTGGCAGTGGTGAGCACTGCAACACTGGATGTTTCTTTCTGGATCTGCCAACATCCAGAAATAATACCATTAACCTATGATAGAATGAAAAATAGGAAACCGAGCTACTGTTGAATCCGAGAGTAACTAGCAATGCAACTGCAGATCGGGGGTTAACCAACAAGTAATTTATTACAGCTTAGTTCGGACTGGAGAAACAGAGGACAAGGCAACAACTTATATAGAGACAGGAAGGCAGTGATACATTTGCCCGGACATTCAGTTAGGGCGGGAAACCTTTGCGGGACCCAATCTAGTACAAAGAGAGATGGAATCGGTGCCTTACAGAAAAGGGCATGAACATAGCAAGGACTTAATGTAACTTAAGCAATATACGTTAACGTTTGGACACAAATCCCTCCCCCTTAGCGGGGAGCCCACTCTCCGTATCTTTGAGGTGGACCACAAGTCCGTCTTGGACGCCGCCCCCCTACAGGTGGGACTGAGGTTAATGGATACGGGACCACCATTGTCTACGGAGATGTCGGTGGACACACTCGGTGACCTAGGTGATCTATGAGTTTCTGAAGGCTTGCCTGATACTGGGGTTGAAGGAGAGAAAGCAATAAGCAATGGTGTCAAACTCCTGCAAGAGCATGGCAGACTCGAGACCGTGGCTGCGGAAGAGTCAGTACAGGCCGTCTCTATGGTTGGCACCCTAGTGTTCCTCATGAAATCTGAAAAAGTTTGCCCAATAGCATTACCCTGTACTGGTGACAAAACTGTACCCATAGAGCGGGGAACATTCTCTACCGCAGACTTGGTGGTGTTCAACTCAGGTGGGCTACCAGGGGGTGGTTGGGCGCTAGCATCTGGCTCAGAGTTGGGAGGAACATGCGATGGGGCTTGACTGAACAGATCCGGCTCAGGATCGAAATCAAGGAGGTCCAAGGAAATCAAGGAGGTCCAAGGAAATCAAGGAGGTCCAAGGAAATCAAGGAGGTCCTCCCCCAAGGAAGGGACACCCTGTGCCGACTCAACCTCAACAGCATCTGACATGATGTTTTGCCCCGCTACACGAGGATGCATCTGGTCCACATGCCTCCTCCACGTCAACCCATTATCCATGAGTACTTTATACGACACAGGTCCTGTCTGTTCCAGGATGACTTCCACCAACCATAGGGACACTGGTGCATAGTTCTGGCAATACGCTGCTTGCCCCACTCTGAAACTCTTTGAGCTATGAACATCTATGTTTCAGCCCCTTTCCTCCCTTCGATGAGGATACAAGCAGTCCAAGGCTGTGCATACCCTCCTCCTCATTAAGATGTCTGCAGGGGAAAATCCCGATGCTAGTGGTGTGACCCTCTGAGCAATTAAGTATTGGCACTATTGGACTTCAAGGTCACTGGAACCCATATGCCTGAGGGCTTCCTTGACTGACCTGACCTGCCTCTCAACTTGCCCATTTGTGGCGGGATGAAAAGGTGTGGCAGTAATATGTCGAACCCCATTTCGCTTGAGAAACCTTTGAAACTCTGCTGACATGAAGGTCGAGGCATTGTCAGATACCACTATGTCTGGCAACCTGAACGTACAAAATATCATGGGCAATTCAAAGGAAGACATGTATTCTCATTATTTTACTGTGTGATGTTAGGAATGCTTAGCTAATTTACTGCTTTATGAAGTAATGCCAATTATTAGGTAGTTGCATACCCAGGTGTTAGTTTGATCTCTTTCATCCACTCACATTGACGCCACAAATTCAAGGACAGGAGTCTGGGAATCTGACAGATAGATTCATCTCAGAAGAAAACAGAGATGGAACATTTAGATAAACAAAACATCACATACCACACAGGTGCGAAGTTGCAGCTGGACGCCTTGATGTCCAGTCTGACGGTCTCTTAGATGACATAATTGGGAATTTTCACATTTTTGAAATGGTGGGTGTGAGGAGGAAATTGGAATAAAAACCCAAGCCTTTTTCTCTCTTTAGAAAGAGAGGGGGGTCAGTGATCTCTAGCCCAATGAGATGCTGTACATTTTTCCTTTACCTTAGGTATTAGACAATGCCGGTCTAATATCCTATGGGGGGGGTCTCTCTGGCCCCATACTTAGTCTATTTAGCTAGCTTAGTTATTCATGTTTGTTTTATGATTTGTATTTTGAAATGTCTATTTTATCCGCATATTAATCTATCTCTATTTTGAAACCAATAAAAGCTGCTATATTTGAAGAAGAGAGTAGTGGCTTATTTTGTTCTCCTCCAAGCCTTGAAAGAGGAGAATTCTAAGGATCCAGCAAACTCATAAATTAAAGGGTTTTGTCAGGAAGGGCGCTCCGGGAGGGGAGAAGGAAGGCCTCAGTGAGTTTTGTTTTGAGAAGCCTTATCAGCCTGCCGGAACCTTCTCTGAACTGAGGTAATTATTTATCTTTCAAGAAAGCTGGATTCACAAAGTGCCATCGGGAGGGAGGGAGCATGGAGGGCAGTGTTTGGGTTAAAGAAGAACATTCTCATAAATCCCACATTGCTAGTTTTAATTGTCAGCTATATCTGAATAAACAGAGGTACAGTGAATCTCAAAAGGCTGTTTCCTACAGAGTCAATTAGCAAAAGAGACCTCTGTGAAGAGTAATTTTCACGTCTGCCCCGGCACTATAAATCTTTTAGACTGCTTTCTGTAGAATAGCACAGAGTAGTTTAGTCTGAAAGAATGAGCAACCGTCCGACACAAAAACCCTCCTAAGTCTTTTGATTGTGGGGGCAGCCGACGTGTTCGGAATGGGAAGAACCTCCAACCACTTAGTGTATGCATCCACTATGCCAGGAACAAAAGACCCGTTTGCGGCAGAATATCAAAGTCATACAAAATGTCAATGTTCTGATATGTGATTTAATGCGCAAGCAGACTCGAAGCCCTTTCCAGATAAATTGGCTTTTCCATGCTTCCTCAGGAATCTATGCACATAAAAATATATTTGTCATAACTATACAATATATACACCAATATACAATATTACATATATATAGATCATATATACATCAGGGAAATGCATTCAAAGTAAATTACCTGCTTGCAATGTTGAAATAGTTTCTTCAAGGTATTTTAATTATTAATTATTAAAGTATTTTATTTTATAAGCGTCCGAGCTTCAATGAAAATTCTGTAGTGCTCCTCGACGTCAAAAAACCAACTCACTAACACCTTGTTTTATAATCACTACTAACCCACTGCAGCTGCATCTAATGAAGAACCACATATTGAGATCTAGAAATCTCTTAAAGGAAACACGACAAATCCAAATCCATGTTGAGTCCATGTGGATGAACAGTATTGAAACAGTGAATAAAATGTGCTTCTCTGCGGCGTAATCTTTGTTCTATATCAATCACTTCATATCGAGAGGATCTAACAGTTTCAAGGACAGCGAACTTCAAATCTTTATCACTATGTTGCTTATCCAGGAAATGACTGACCATGGGTGCAGTGATGTCTCCTTTCCTAATTCTAGATCTATGTTCCCCCACCCTGGTTTTAATCTCATGACTGGTACACCCCACATAGCTTAACCCACAACTGCACATGATGATATATATACAACATTTAGTTTGGCAAGTGGTAAGTTCTTTCAATTTCAATTTATAAGTACACCCAGGAACCATAATTTCCTTGGTTTCCCAAACAAGATTACAGTGCACACAATGCCCACATTTGAAGTGCCCTAATGCAATGGGTTGAATGGGTGGAGAATGTAGATCTGATTTGGTAACAAACTGTCGAATCGAGCATGTCTTCCTAAATCCTATCAAAGGCAGTTGCTCACAGCCTGCAATATGTTTAACAATGTGCCAATGTCGATAGATAATAGACTTAATTTGATTTGCTAGGGGGGAGTATTCAAATGAGCACGTGATCCTGCACCTGTCCTGTTTTTGCTTGACGGTCAACAAACTTTGTCTGGTAACTCTACATGCTCTATCATAACAATGATCAATGACCCGTTCCGGATACCCCTTCTGTTTCAAACATAACCGAATAGAGCTTGAGGTGTGTTCAAAATCAACTATGTTGGAAGAGTTCCTTTTCGCTCTCAAGAATAACCCATAGGGTAAATTATTGCAAAGGTTGTGTGGATGGTAAGAGTTATAATGCAGGTATGCGTTCCTATCAGTCGGTTTACGGTAAAGCCTGACACGAATATTGCGAGAGTTATCCAAATATACGGCAACATCTAAGAAGGGTAATGATAATGAATCACAGCTGTGTGAAAACTGCAGGTGCCTATTAACCCCATTAATCCATGCCACAAACTCAGATACACAACTTAAATCACTGAATATGAAAAATAAATCATCAATAAACCTCCTGTAAAGGGATTTAAATTACTAAAAATAAAAATCTTTTCAAAACGTGCCATATAAAGATTCGCCAAAATCGGCGCGGTTGCACTCCCCATGGCAAGACTTGTAAATAAAAATCAGATCCGAATCTAAAATAATTGTGCTCCAAAATAATATACAAAATGTCTAATAAAAAATGAGTGGGGGGATGATTGTCTAACCTAGAGTCCAAGGCTGTTTGAGTGATGTCCTGTACCTCATCCAGAGGAATGTGTGTATATAATGCCTTAACATCTAGCATGACAAAACCCCCATCTGGTACTACTTGAATCCCTTCTACCTGAATGATAAAATCAGTAGTGTCCTTAATATAAGATAACGTTTGGCACGAAAACGGATGGATGAATGTGTCCAAAAACTTGGCTAACGGCTCGAGGGCTGAATTTACAGATGAAATGATAGGTCTCCCTGGGAGTAACCCATCCGACACTCGTGGTTTATGTATCTTAGGCAGCAAATGGAACAATTGCACCCTAGGGTGCTTATTATATAAATACTCTGCTTGTTTCTGAGTAATATATCCCAAAGCTAACCCTTCATTGATAACTGTTCTAATAATGTTAAGCACCTTGTTCATAGGGTCACCCTTCAATGGTTTGTAAAAAGATTGGTCACTAAGTTGTTTCCTTGCCTCTGCAATATAATCTTCAGTGTCTAAAATTACCACCGCTCCCCTTTATCGGCCGGCTTGATCACCACCTGATGGTCATTAGCTAATCTTTCTAAAGCAGCCCTGTCCTCCTTACACATATTGTTGTGCATTCTGATTTTCTTCCTTTCCAAACTCTCAAGGTCAGTTAACACTAATCTATTAATCTATCAATGTTAGGATCTTCTATATTAGGGCAAAAGGATGACTTGGGTTTGAATCTATCCTCCGTGTATCTGTCTAATCCTTTATAAAATGCCTTTAACTTTAACAGTCGTGTAAGTCTGAACACATCTATACGTGTATTAAAGTCCCGATACATCGGAGTAGGAACAAACCCCAAACCCAAAGACAGTACTTCCATTTCTCTACGTGTAAATGACCTAGATGAAAGGTTGAATACTAAGTCCTCCTTTTCCGAAATGTCTTTTTCTTGGCTAAAAAAGACTGACAAGTAGTGCCAGATTGTCCCGCAAATGCACCCTGTCTCGTGTTGTAGGCTCTGTGAGACCCTTCATCATTAGAAGTGGAAGGAGCTTCTGTCTCGCTGGTGGATGCATCAGAAGATGTTAATGGATTTTGCCAGTTGATCCTCTTAATAACTTTCCTTGGTTGATATATCCATCTATACACCCTTGAGGTTGCATAGTCCTGTGAGTCCCTGTCGAATTTCTTGTTTTTATACTCAACCATTGCATCCTGAAACCTCTTAATGTTGGCCGCCAGCTCCTCCATACTATTGTCACATGCTGGTTGAGTGGCAGATAGCCGCAAAGTTGTTTTAAGTGTATCAATCTCTTCATTAATATGCTCTATCTGCTCATTGGAATGGTTGATAATCAGTAATATTAAATCAAAAGAGCAATGGTCCAGTATGGCTGACCATTTGTCACAGAACTCCTTGTCCTCGTTAAACAAAGTAGGTCCCTTTTGAATCCGCAAACCCCTCGGTATCCTCACACTTTTCTGGTAATCCGCTAAGAAAGAAGCATGTAACATAAACCTAACCTTCTTCTTTTCCAAGGACTCCAAAAGCGTATACTTATCTGATTGTGACTCTGTCGTGGTTCTAAACGAACTAATGTTCTGCAATATGCGGTCCCGTTCTTCCGTCGTATATGCAAATCCCAGGTTGGTGGATGCCATCGTGCCCGAATACGTAGATCTATATTCTCCACCCATTCAACCCATTGCATTAGGGCACTTCAAATGTGGGCATTGTGTGCACTGTAATCTTGTTTGGGAAACCAAGGAAATTATGGATCCTGGGTGTACTTATAAATTGAAATTGAAAGAACTTACCACTTGCCAAACTAAATGTTGTATATATATCATCATGTGCAGTTGTGGGTTAAGCTATGTGAGGTGTACCAGTCGTGATATTAAAACCAGGGTGGGGGAACATAGATCTAGAATTAGGAAAGGAGACATCACTGTACCCATGGTCAGTCATTTCCTGGATAAGCAACATAGTGATAAAGATTTGAAGTTCGCAGTCCTTGAAACTGTTAGATCCTCTCGATATGAAGTGATTGATATAGAACAAAGATTATGCCACAGAGAAGCACATTTTATTCACTGTTTCAATACTGTTCATCCACATGGACTCAACATGTGTAATATTGTAATATTGTATATTGGTGTGTATATTGTATAGTTATGACAAATATATTTTTATGTGCATAGATTCCTGAGGAAGCTTGGAAAAGCCAATTAATCTGGAAAGGGCTTCGAGTCTGCTTGCGCATTAAATCACGTATCAGAACATTGACATTTTGGAGGACTTTGATATTCTGCCGCAAATGGGTCTTTTGTTCCTGGGATTCTCACCGTTTGGCCCTTATTCCTTTGGTATGCGTCCAATATGAGCAGAAACGTGGCTCCCCGAAAAGGTCCAGCGAAGTTGATATGGACTCACGACCAGGGACCTCTTGCAGTGTCCCATTTCCTGGTGGGCTGATGGTGCTCCTTCAGCTGGGAGGACTGGCACTCACGACAGCATCCTACCCAAGTCTCAATGTCCAGGTCGAGTCTTGGCCACCAAAAGTAACTCCTGGCAAGCGCCTTAGAATGAACAATGCCAGGGTGACTCACATGAAGTGTGCGTAAAACCTTGTTCCAAAGCACCATCGGAATCACTACCCTGTCCCCCCAGAATAAGCACCCCCTCTCAACCGACATTTTGTTACTCTTCAAGTGGTAGACCCTGAATTCTTCAGAGACCAGTGGTGCCGGCCACCCTTTCTGAACAAAAGACATGACCTTCATGAGTAGGGGATCTTTTTTAGTGGCCATGGCAATGTCCTCGGCAGACACTGGTGGGGAATTCAAAACCTCTAACAGCAGGACCTGGCGATCCACGCTGACCTTTCCCACTGTCTCCACGGGGGACCTGGAGAGGGCATTCACATGGGAGATGCTGGCACCCGGGAGATGTTGTAAGTCATACTGGTATGCCTGCAAAAACATCGCCCAACGAAGCATTCTCAGGGACAAGATCTGAGGGGTTGGCTTGGTGGGAACAAAAATACCCAGGAGCGGCTTGTGATTGGTGATGATCGTGAGGGCCATCTGTAAATAAAGTCATGAAACTTCTTGATCCCTGCGATAATTGCTAGGGCTCCCTGTCTATCTGTGCATACCTTTTCTCCATGTCTGTTAGGGATCTCGAGTAGAAGGTGTTTGGAGCCTCTCTACCACCACCCATGTTGTGGCATAATACAGCCCCCACCCCCGTAGGTGAAGCATCACAGATCAGTACGACCGGCTTTTTCATGTCAAAATGTGTGAGGACTGCATCAGAAGTGAGGAATTTTTTAACCTCTCGGAAAGCTTTGTCCTGAGAGGATCCCAAACGCCAAACGACATCCTTTTTTTACAACTGATGGAGTGGGGCTGCTACAGTAGCATTCCTTGGAAGGAAGGAATGGTAAAAATTTAAGAGCCCAAGGAAAGCTTGCAGCTCTTGCTTAGAGTTGGTACAGGGCACATCCCACACTGCTTTAACCTTAGAATCAGAGGGCCACACACCCTCAGGGGTGACCTTAAACCCGAGAAAATCTACCTCCATACAGAACAAACATTTCTCCCTCTTTACTCTGAGCCCCGTGTTTTGAAACTGCTCAAGCACTTTGCCCAACTTAGCGGCAAGGTCCCCCCGATCCTTCCCAGAAATCAGAACATCATCAAAGTACGGCAAAATGCCGGGAAGGCCCTTTACCCACTAACCCTTGGAAAATACCCGGTGCCGCATTGACACCAAACTGCAGACAATTTACCCGAAATGCACCCTTGTGTGTGGTGATTGTTTGACATAAAGCAGAACTCAGAGACACAGGCAACTGCTGGTAAGCTTGGGCCAAATCCAATTTGGCGAAACAACTTCCCCCATGAAGGGCAGCCAGCAGGTGGCTCACCACAGGCACAGGGTATGAGTTCGGGCAGATCACCTTATTAACGGTACACTTATAATCAGCACATATACAAATGTCCCTGCTCACCTTGATCACTGTGATAATCGGGATCTCCCATGGTGCAGAATCCACTGGTTCCAAAATGCCCTGGCTGACCAGTTTGTCAAGTTCTGCCTCAATTTTGTCCTTAAGTGCAAAAGGCACCCTCCGGGGCTTAAGGTGAATAGGCTTGACTGCAAGATCCAGATGAAAATCCTCAGGGCCCCCCTTGAACGTACCCAACCCTGGGTGGAATAATCTGGGTACTTGTCACACATGGCCTTGATGGGGTCAACCTGAACCAGATTGATGCCTGAAAAGGCAATACCTAGGGCCCCGAACCACTGAGTACCCAGTAGATTGTTCTTACCCACCTTGAATACAACAAGCGGAAGTTTTGCAGTTATGCCTTTAAACTGCACTTCAAAAGAACCCACGCCAAGGACAGGGATGTGGCAACCCTGCACATCCCTCAATTGGACCTGCAGATCCCGCAACTTGGGCTGGTCTGCTGGCGGAATCTAGAAAAATTCCCGCTGGGCGAGGATCGAGTACGATGATCCTGAGTCGATTTCCATGCGGCATTGATGACCTTGGAGATGGACGTCAATGAAGAACTGCCTGGTGACTGCACGAACACTGGCAATGGACCCAGAACCTTGACCGGTGCAGATCTTGGAAATCTGGGGCTCCCTGGACTGGTGCCCTTTGTCTTTGGTAGGCCCACCAGGACGCTGGCAGCACACTCTCGCGATATACCCCTTCCTACCACACTTGTGGCACTTTGCCTCCCTGAATGGGTATTTCTCCCACAAATGCTTGCCACCGCAACCCTTGCATGGGGCCCTGACTGTCTCTGCAGGCTTGGAGGATTGAGCTGTACTTTCCACATGTTGTCCCCCAATTCTTCGTCGTCTGAGGACGATGAGGTCGGCGAGGCTGAAGAAGGTGAGCCCACGCACTCCAGCCTCTGGTCAGTTGCAGCCCATTTCACTGAGGCACCTTTCTCATGGAACACCTTTACACCTGCGCTGGCAACTTTGGACACCAGAGCCTCCTCGAAAACTTCGCCGAAGGTCAGTGTGTTCCGTTCATCAACCTCCACTGCACAGACTCGTCCACAATGCCCATCAGTAACCTGTCCCTCAAGGCATTGTCCAAGTTCAGCCACTAGCACGGTCCCGCTGCCTGTCACAGGGCAGCAAAATAGTTGGAAATAGACTCCCCAGGTTTCTGGTTTTGGTTGTAGAAATTTACCCAGGCCATGAAGATAGAAACCCTGGGCTTGAAATGGTCTCTCAACGCGGAGAGAATGTCCCTCAGAGAAGTATCCCTTACTTCTCATGACCAAAGCAAGTTAACTACGAGATTGATGGTGGCGATGCCGCAGCTGGAAAGGAATGTTGCCTTCCATTCCTCTGGCCTGACCTTGTTGGCTAGCACCCAGTTCTCAAACTGGATTTCGTAACTTGGCCAGGTGTCCGGCTTGGACACATCGAACCCTCCGAGCGGTGTTGCTGTGGCAGGAGATCCCATTCTCATCATCAATGTTGAGTCCAAGAGTAACTAGCAATGCAACCGCAGATCGGGGGTTAACCAACAAATCATTTATTACAGTTTAGTTCAGACTGGGGAAACAGGGGACAAGGCAGCAACTTATATAGAGACAGGAAGGCAGTTACAGTGATACATTTGCCCAGACATTCAGTTAGGGCAGGAAACCTGTGTGGGACCCAATCTATTACAAAGAGACATGGAATCGGTGCCTTACAGAAAAGGGCACGAACACAGCAAGGACTTAACGTAACTTAAGCAATATACATTGTTAACTTTTGGACACAACAGCTACCCTATTAGCTCTGCTGACAGATCAAGTTTATTTAATTTTTATTAGTGCTGATAATTGTAATAACTCTATAACATTAAGAACTGCCCCTGCTTTAGCTTCCCCCTCCCACTTGCTGAACAGCAAAGTAAAAATGCTTCAGATATACATAATTCCTACATGATTGTTTAAAATTGCAGATATATTTGGAAATCTACCAGAAGCTTAAGAGATCAGTTCTTCTGGGACTTCAGTTGTGTCAATGTAACACCCACTGGACCTTGTCATGATTGTGCATAATTATATTTGCATGTCCCTGTTCAGACTCTATTGGATCTTTAGCCCCTTTTATCATGGAGTAGCATATTTGTGCCCGGCCCTGGCCGGCAGTTTTTTTGGGGCTTTTTTTTTTTGGTATGGGGTGGTTTGGGTGGTGGTGATTTGAATTTGTGTTTATTTATTTATTTATTATTAGGTTTGTTTAATTATTTTTGACTGTTTTTACTCTTCCAGCCTCTAGGTGGGGCTGTGGTTAAGAGTAGTCTTTCTTTATTGTTTGTTCAGTTCTATCCTGGACTCATGGAGGGAGGAAGTGTTTGGTGAGTTGGTGAGTTCTCTTGATTTTTTGTTCTGGGGTTGTTGTTTTTCTGTTTTGATTTTGTGGTGTAAGGCTGTGGAGTTTAAGTAGAGTTTCTACTTAAACCCCCCAAAGTGTTTCTGCTTGTTCTTTTGTTTTTATTTTGGGTTTTAGATGTGTTTAATTGTTTTGTTTATTTCTGGTTGTTATTTATTTTTCTGATTTCTTTTGTTTTTATTTGTTTAATTTGTGCTATTTTTGTTGTTTGAGTTAGGTATTTTCGTGTTGTAGATAGGTGTTTCTAGTGTGCTTTTATGGTATTTCGGATGTTTTTTGTTGATTTTGTTGTTTATTGTTTTGTTGTTTAATGTGTTTATTTTATTTATTTATTTGTGTTTTATTAATTTTGGTGCTTTGCGTTTTGGTTTACTGTTTGGTTTTGTTGTTGTTGTGTTTTGTTGTGTTGTGTGAAGAATGGCCTGTCTGTCGTTTCTTCATTTTTCCTATTGCTGCTTCGAAATTAGGTTTCGATGCAGCGATGGGGAAAAGGAAGAGCCAGCAGTCAGCTCGCTCTTCGTCCGGTAAGGTTCGTTAGGTAGGTCGGATGAAAAGGAGGCAGAAAAGAGCTATCTGCTTCACGATGGTTCTCTCCTCTCTGTCTCCTTTTTCTCCTGGCTTACCTAACGGGAGATCGGCAGGTAGCAATCCATAAGGGCCGGTGCTCTTCCTTGCAGATTGCTGGCTGCTGCTTTTCTATTACCTCCACCGCTGTTTCGTGCTAGTTCTCAAAATAGTGTTGTGTGTAGTAGAAAGGCAGAATCCAGTCATCCGCCAAGGAGTGTGCTTCCCCTGACGAATTGCTGCCTGCTGTTTTTTTCCCCACCTGGCTCAACTTACCTTGAGACCGGTAGTGGTCTCACCATGTCTTCGGTGGGATAATGGGTAGGAGAGGGAGTCCCTCCTCTCCCCATTGCTCCAGGAAAGAAGGCCGGCGTTACATAAATGTCCCGATTTACAAATTTACATAACACGATTTCCTATGGGTTTGCTTTGAGTTACATAAAAAATCATTTTTCCTATGGGTTTGCTTCAAGTTACATAAAAAGCCAATTTAAGTAAAAGCCAATGGAACAGACTTTTTGCATAATTAGGGGTTTTACTGTACAAGATAACAAAGTATAGATCTTAGATTTATCAGCAGCAGCAGCTATTCGTGTCCAAGTATACTTTTACCCTGGAAGTAATTATTTTCTCCGTTGATGGATGTATCTCTGGTGACTCAATAAGCTGATCTTGGCATGAAACATGCGACCACACACATTACACTGAAAAGATGGTGGAGGGCATTGTTGTGTTTGACAAAGCTTCCGTGCTTGTCATTTAGCCTCTTCATGTCTGCAGCGTTCCCCTTCAAAGTGATTGGTAGCAGAGAGATGGTTTGGCACCAAAGTGGGTGATCTATTGCCGCTGCCTCCCAGGTTTGTGGGTTTATGCCTGACACCTTCATGGTTTGTTTCAGCGGGTCCTTATAGCTCTCCAAGCGAGCTCTGTGAGGTCTTATACTGGAGCTAAGTTCACCATAAAGAATTTGGTGAGGAAGCCTGGAACCATCCATATGGCGGACATGCCCTATCCATCTAAGATGATGGCCTATGATGGAAGCTTCAATGCTGTTTAGATTTACCTTATTGAGGACTGAAATGTTAGTCACATAGTCATCCCACTTGAAGTTCAAGATGGATCTTAGTTTCTGTTGGTGAAAGCGCTCAAGCTTTTTGATGGTTTGGTCATGTTTCCATGTTTCACCGCCATACAGTAAAGTTGAGATAACAACAGCTTGGTATACCATGAGCTTAGTCTTGATTGTTAAATCTTTGTTCATGAAGAGCCAGTATAATAGACATCCATAGGCGGAATGGGCAGCACCAATTCTCTTTACCACATCCTGTACACAGGTGTAGTTTTTAGACAGGATGCTGCCAAGGTACGAAAATTAGTCTACCTGTTCCAGTGTTGAATCTGAGATGGTGATGCAGAACTTGAAGGGCTGTCCTTGGGGCAGGTTGTGCAAGTACTTCAGTTTTCTGAGCATTTATGGTGAGGCCAAAATGATCACATGCATTCTTGAAACAATTGACTGAATGTTGCAGCTCCTCAGGTGTGAGAGCAGGCGATGCAGTATTGTCAGCATATTGCATTTCTGTTATCCTGTTAGCACTGGTTAGCTTTCGGGAGCATAGTCTAGCCAAATTAAAGAGTCCTCCATCAAAGCGGTATTTAATCCCTACACCTGTCTTGTTATCTGGTATTTCATATTGCATGTAGAGAAAAGGGAAATCCGTTTGTGGCCAAGAGGCAAAGTTAATACTGTTATATATCCATAATTGACAACAATAAAAAATCAAATCCAATGCTTGAGTATATGAAGTGATATATTTGTGAACAACAATTCGATTCTGAGAGTAAATTTTCAACGCTTTTCCAGTAGCCAATAAGCTTTTCAGGGATAATAAATACCCTTTCATCTGGGAATCTTACATATATAAGATTCCCTTGTTTCACCGCCATACAGTAAAGTTGAGATAACAGCAGCTTGGTATACCATGAGCTTAGTCTGGTGTGTGTGTGTGTGTGTGTGTGTGTGTGTGTGTGTGTGTGTGTGTGTGTGTGTGTGTGTATGTGTGTAATATAATTCTATATTGAACCTCAATGTTACATATTTAATAATATTGATATTTTTAACATTTTTATTATGACATTTTAAAAATCATTTTATTAAGAAATAACTTTTAAAAAACAATTATTTAATATTTTAGAAAACAATTCCTCAATCTTTTAAAAAATTCTACCTCAGTATAAACAATTTCAATATCAGATGTGTCAATAAATAAGTCTCGCGTCCTTGCCTCAATGCATAGTCTGCTATGTGCCAATTGATGTTAGAAAGGCTAGAGAGTTCAGTAGTTTAAATAAGGTTCCTTGCTTAACCAGGTGTAATGCTGCTGAGAAGAAAGGCTAGCGAGTTCAGTAGTTTAAATAAGTTTCCTTGCTTAACCAGGTGTAATGCTGCTGAGAAGAATCAATTTTTTGGCTGTATCATGGTCACTCTAGAGGTGACCTATTATAGAAAAGGAGACATTACCAGTTCTTGATTTAAGCCTTTAGGGGAGACAATGTCGAATAAGTGTATAAAGAATGCTTCCCTGCACAGCAACTGTTTATCTATATTTATTTTCTGATATGGTTTGGGGTGAATTTGTTCTAGAGGAGTAAATTTAAATCATTTTCATTGTGGCCCTTTTGTAGAAAATGCGATACCAGAGGGGCTTTAAGGTCCTGAGTTTGAATCTTAGATTTATGTTCGCATATCCTGGTTTTAAGTGCTCTAATTGATTTACCGATATATCTCATGCGACAGCTGCATTCTATTAAATATATAAAATTTTCACTGTTACAGTTGGTGAACTGTTTTAATTTATGGTGATAGTTTCTTTCTAGAATGAATATCTATTTGGTCTCTAAACAAAGTTTACAAAATACACAGCTGTGGCAGCAATAATGTCCTACGATAGATGACATCATTCTCGGAATGTGTGCTGTGTGATTGGACCTGGTTAGCATGCTGCTTAAAGTGGTAGTCTTTCTATATCCGATCCTCGGCGGTGACTCACATCCTGGGATATGTTGGACTATGTGCCAATGAGTGCGCACCAGTTTGCTGATGGTATTAGCTAGGGGTGAATATTCTATAGAGAAGCATGTGCCCTTGCTTCCTCCTTTGTTTCTCCACTGCAGTAAGTCTTCTCTTGGTGTTGATTAAACTCTATGTAATCTACTGTCAACGATATGGCTGGGGTAACCCCTACTTATAAGAGTAGATCTGATGTTTTGCGCTGTTTTTAGAAAATCATCTCGTATTGTAGAGTTTATTTTCGCTTTAGCAAAAAGTCCATATGGAATGTTATTTCTCACATGATGGGGATGGTATGAGACAAAATCTAGATATGGACTCCTATCCATTGGTTTCTTGGACTGACGCTAAGTTTCCTATCTTCCGATATATATACATTTAGATCCAAAAAATATATTTTATGTAAATTTTCCAGGACTATGTCCACCCCGCCCACCTCTAAGAAGTGCCGGAAACGCTTCCCTTACCATGCACTGCCTCTAGCCCAGGGCTGAAAGGCGCACTTTCAATTCCTCACTTCCTGCGTGCTTTTCAGCCCTTGGCTAGGTGCACACATGGGAAGAGAAGCACTTCCGGCAGCACTGGGAGGGGGAGGCAGCCAGCCCACCAACCCGCTCTGGCCACCTACCAGCAGTGCCACCAGCGGCTGCTCTTCCTCCTCCTCTTCTTCTGCCAGGACGGTGAGGGGCTGAGTCTGACCTGCCAGCAGCACAGGGACAATGGGCGAAGTGGGTGGGTGGGTGGGTGGGGGTGGGGTTTGAGGCCACGCCCACAGCCACACCCACAATTAGCCATGCCCACCGAGTGGGTAGTAAAAAAATTAGCAGTGTATCACTGATGCCATCATGAAGTGCCGGGACCAGATCTACAAAGTGCTCATGGCAACCAAAGCATCTCAGCACAGTCCACATAGCAGGTCTTGGGACAGAATTGAAAGCCTTTTCCAGGTCATAAAATACCAAGAAGAGCAGATTCTGTTGCTCTCTGCATTTTTCCTGAAGTTGTCTTGCACAGAAAATCATGTCCTTTGTGCCTTGGGAAATATGGAAACCACATTGAGATTCTGGGAGGACCCTTTCAGAGATAATTTGCAGGTGATTGAGAAGAATACTTGTGAAAATCTTTCTGACAATGAATAACAGCAATATGCCACAATAGTTGTCACAAGTATTACCATCACCTTTCTTAAAGATGGTTATAATGGTGGCATTCTTAAGGTCATCAGGCACTTTACCAGTTTCCCAAATCAAGAGAATGAGTGTGAAGAGCCTTGTCTTTAGAGGAGAGATGGGCAGTCTTGGCCCTCCAGCTGTTCTTGGACTTCGATTCCCAAAAGCCCAAGTCAACACACCAGCTGGTCAGGGTTTCTGGGAATTGAAGTTCAAGAACAGCTGGAGGGCCAAGACTGCCCATCACTGCTTTAGAGGCACCCCTCCCTTCTAGATTAACTCCAGAGGGATGTTGTCTGATCTGGGAGTCTTACTGGGTTTCAGCTTGTTCATAGCCACACTGAATTCCAGGTACGTTGGTGGAGTGGCTGGTGGGGATGTTGTGGCACTTCTTGAAGAAAATCCTCAACAGCGGTAGATTTTGTTAGATGTAATATCACACTACCTTGAACTACATGTACCACAATGCATTGCATATATGACATCACCCTGACCTCACCCAACCTTATTAAAGGACCCTAGCTTTCCTGCTCCCCATTCCCTTTGCTGATCCTTGAGACCACCACTGACCCGCCATGTGGGCAGTGGAAATAAAGACTTTAAAATACATTTGAAAACTCTGGAGTTATTGGACCGAACCATCAGAATATCTCTGACAAATGGTAGCAGATGATGGATGTCCATAATTAATTCCAGAAATAAATCAAGATGACCAAAAGGAGGACCCGAACAAAAAAGGTGGGGGACAAGACAAAGGCCAGCCCTGCAAGGGCCAACGGAGGACCTGACACCCCTGAACCAGCGACCGAACAACCTGAACTGGTGGCAGAAGGTAACCTCGACCAGACCATTCTGGAGATGAACCCAGATGGCCAGACAGAGACCATGACTGGAAGACACCCACCAAAGGCATCGACCGGAGCAGTGCGATCATGGTAGACACAATGTTTAAGGCTATCGGTCGACCAGGAGGTGGGATGATCTCCGTGGTGGAGCTACTGGCCTTGATGCAAGAGGAGAGCAGATCTCCTATCACTGACACGGTAAGCTCGACCCCATGGACCTCAATGGCGGGAACCCCTAATGCCATGCCGAGTTTAAATCCAGCCAAGATGGCCGACCAATCACAGTCAGCGGACCTGGATTCAAACTCAGGGGTGAGAAACCTAGATGGCCCTAACAAAAACAAGGGACAAGGCAACCGCTCTAATGAGCAACCAAGGCCCAAAGAGGCCATGCGTAGAAGGGACTCGGCCTTACAGGTACAAGACACACCAGGTTCCCCAATGCCAAACCTGTGGGTGAACTGGGAGCTGCAGCAGGGGGAGCACGAGAGTCAACAAGTTCCCTATTACCAGACCCGTGGGTGAATCTGGCCTTCCTCCCCCGGAAGCAGTGGCAAGAGAGAAGCCCCCCAAGCTTGCAGCTAGCATCCAGGGAAGGACGTAGCCGAAGCCGGGAACAATACGGCCATCTTTCCCTGGGGGGTGATGGAATTTCTCCCCCCGATAAGTCGCCACAAAGAGCACCACCCCAGGGGCACCGATCGCGAGTGCAGCCTCTTTCCAGAACCCGAGCACACCGGGGACCCTACTGCGGCCGCAACCCAAGAGACACCCACCGCGATGCACACACCTATGGGAAGAGACTGCTCACCCACCAGGAAATGCGCACCACTGACGAACGAAGCAAGGGGGCCTACCGTGATCCACCACCAACCCAGCCAGAAGGGGATCCAGTGGACGATGCTGCAGCTCCAGCCAGACCCCAATCCCAGGCAGCACGGCTCCAGCGAAATGATTCTCTGACAACGCAGCGATGTCCACCACAGCACCTCCACAAGCCATCGAACTCCATCGGCGAAGAAGTGGACCCTCCAACAAGGCCCAAACCCAGGTGAGCAGGACTCCTGGAGCAAAGGTCTTCTCTCCACGATGACTGGCACAGAATGAGAGCTTTTCAAAATTGACAGACTGTGTTCCTATTCCCTATTGTCAATTTCAACACAGACCAGGGCACCAAGGCCCATGACCAAGCATCAGCAACAATTCCAGCCAACAGAACCTACTGCCAAGCAACTTCCCAGTACTCTGCATGACTAGCAAGAACCTGATTGACTGGGCCTAGCAATTTCAGGTAATTCTGATGCAAGAGGACGCTCAATTCCTGATCCAAAACCCACCAAGAAAACCATGGTCCTTAGAGATGGACAGATTACACCATAGGGTATTCTACCTGATGTTAGGCTCCATCGACTCTGCCATCTATGGCAGCATTCCACATGGGTTAACCATATCTGAGGTATGGGGGAGGTTGTGTAATATGTTTTATTGTACAAACAAGAGTACGACCAGCTTGCTGTTGAGAGAGTTGTACGCATTCAAACTCAAGGAAGGTACTCCAATGAGTGAACACTTAATAAAATTAAACAACATGAGATCTGATCTGATAAGAAGGGGTGAGAACATCACAGAACAATCCTTAGTTAGCATCATTTATAACTCTCTCAACTCAAGCTGGGATTACTTCCTGACTCAATTAGACAATGTAAACAGTGACAATATTACCCTCAAGTTCATTACTAGGAAGCTCATATCCGAAGACAACCTTAGCAGGAAGAGGGCCCTAATGTGCAGGGAAAGTAGACCACCCAAAAGAGTAAATTTCACTGAGCGAACAAGCTTGCTCCCAGGGTGTTACACATGTGGATCCAGTAGAGACCTTAGGAAGAACTGCCCCATGTCCAACAAGGATAAGAGGGCCACTAACCACCCACGTTCACACGATAAGGCGCATCATGATGATGCACCAGTGCCGAGACATGGGTCACAGAATGGGCACCCACGTAAACATGGAAGTGACAGAGACAGGGGCAGTAGGCGATGGAGGTTACCTAGCCCCGGGAGAGAGCTCAAGATGCAGAAAGAGCCAGGAAAACACAAGTTAGACTCTGTAAACATAGTCAAGCACAGCAATGGGGCTAGGCACCACAAAACATGGGTCCACAGATGACCACCGACAACACTGGTTGATAGATTCTTGGGCCACCACTCACACATCATGCCACAAGGAGATATTCAGTTCCTTCAAGGAAGACTCCTTTAGGATCAAGGTTGCCAACCAGGAGTATGCAAATTTAGCCAGCAGAGGCAACGTATACATCCCCAGGATAGGGGAAGTCAGGGATGTACTTTACGTCCCCGGGATACCATACAACAAGTTGGCCACTATCAGGCTCTCTAAGGACCCAGGTTTGATGATAGTTTTTGAGGATGGGAAGGCATCCATCGAAAGAAGGGGAGAGAGAATAGGGAGCATGGAGGTCATTGGGGATCTGCCATACTTCCTGGCCAAGGAAAAAACTGACAGTCAAGCCACAATTGGACTGCTTGACAGCAATGATGGTGAAGGAAAACAAGGGAATGACCCAGATACCCCTGAGGAACCTGGAGATGTGGACTCCGAAGGGGAGGGGAATGACATCCACAACACCACATAAAATGAAGGGGTCACCAACGCAAAACAAAGAACGCCTCGCATGTCCATGGGGAACCCACACACGATGAATGTGCACACCTGCTACACAGGAAACTGGGACACATAGGATTCCCAATAGTTAAGAAAATGCTGGAATGTTCGGAAGGGCTAAAGGTCAAGAATTGTGAGAACTACTTGGAGTGCTCTGTGTGCAAAAGCTCAAAGTCAAAGGTCAAACCACGGCCAAAAACATCAATGAGGAGATCAGACCACCAATTCCAGCTGGTACATATTGACCTAGTTGGACCGCTCAAGAGCTCCCTGGGTCAGAAAAGATTCTTCTTGATGATAGAGTAAACTGGAACAGTTTGTCTTGGCAAATAAGATAGATTTAATGATTTCTGCAAGCTTCTCAAAAAGTCTTTATAACACAAAGATCCGAACTCCTTTCGATAACAGGAATTTTCAGTTATTTCCTCAGAGATCTAAATAAACAATTTAACAATATTTACCAACAGATATATACAAGGATATATACATATATACATATATACATGATCTTGGAATAAAGGTTTACAATATTACCTGTTTTATTAAAGTCCAATTCATTGTTATTTATTTATTATATCGCGTCCTAGACCTCACCCATTTCTTCTTATGGTGTCGACGGACATTAACCAAACTAGTCAGAGTTCATATTTAAAGATACTGAACTTACACAGCTGATTAAGGACAGAAATTATAGGAAACAGGTAAAATCAATTTCTTGATTGAGCCCAAATGGGTACAAGGTGTTGAACCGATGGATGAAATAACTCTCCCTCTGTCTTAAAGAAATATCTAAGTTAGTACGGTGAAATGGTTGTTGTTTATAACTCTCCAGTACTACAAATTTAAAATCTTGGTCGTTGTGATTTGCTTCAATGAAGTGGTTGACAAGCAGTGCAGACAGGTTCTTATTGCGAATTTTAGATCTGTGTTCCCCCACCCTAGTTTTAATTTTGCGGGAAGTCGCCCCCACATAACCTAACCCACAAGAACATATCAATAGATAGATACATCCGGAGCTGTTGCAGTTTGAGAATTGTTTTAAATATAAAGTAAAACTGCTGCTACGGATTGAGACTGTTTTAGACTGCCAGGCCAGGGCACAATGTGTACAATGACCACATCGAAAATGACACACTATAGATGGTTGTTTGGGTAGAAAGCGTGTTTCATGGTCTGTTTTACTCACTATTTGTTGTATTGATCTTGATTTCCTCAACCCTATCCTAGGCAGAGAGGAGCAACCAGATATGTGATTAACAATGTGCCAGTGTCTTTTGATAATTTTTTGTATCTGGCCAGACAATGGTGAAAACACAAATGAACAATGCAATTTACTCTCCGGTGTCCTGGCGGTTTGTTGAAACAATCTATCTCAAGGTACAGCTCTTGCTTTGGCTAGGTTTTCCTCAATGATTTTGTCCGGGACAAAATGAGTAAAACAGACCATGAAAGTTTTCAAGGAAACTGAGATTCCTGGGATATGAGCCAGGGTCGAAGGCCTATCAATTCTTAGACTACAACCTGAAGGTAGTGGTATCCAGGTCAGCCACTTTCCACGAACACGCCAACTGGAGCAAGATACACGCCAACAAAATCTTGGTCAAAGGGCACAACCAAGAGGAAACCGGAACATCGTCAGCCAACTCAAGGCCCAGTGGGCCAGAAAACACTCCGTGTGACCAAGTTGAGAGACAACAGTCATGCCAGAGCACAGTGGACGTTAAGGATACCGACTTGCCAGGCTCATCTGAGGTTGTACCCAGGAGGTCAACAAGATCAACTAAGAACTGAACTCCCAGAGGGCTGGAGGACTACGTAATGGGCATAGATGCCTGCCCCGAGGCACCTACCAGTTACAATGACATAATCAAGTTACCACAAGAGGAACAAGACAAATGGAAAGCGGCCATGGAAAAGGAGATGGAGATCCTCAATGTCCTAAATGTATACTCCCCTGCACAGGTCACAGGGGAACAAAAGACGATAGGAACGAAATGGGTATTCAAGATCTAGCAACTGGAGGACAACCAGAGCCTGTACAAGGCTCGGCTAGTGGCCCAGGGTTTATCTCAAAGGTACCTGGATGACTACGACGATACATACTCCCCAACCATGAAACCACAGAGCATCAAGGCTGCACTAGTGATGGCATCAATTCTGGGGGAACAGGTGTATCAGTTTGACATACAAACTGCTTATCTGCATTCACAACTAGACAGGGAGATATATATCAAGGCACCATCCGGTTTTGGACACAGCAATGGGGAAACGTGGCAGCTAAACAAAAGCCTTTACGGATTCAAACAGTCCGGTAAGAGGTGGTATGAATGCCTATCTGAAGAATTAGAATGATTGGACTTCTTTGCCACCAGGACCGACAAATGTGTATTCCTGAGGAAATCACAGGAAGGGGTGGAGAAGGTACTGATTTATGTCGATGATCTACTATATTTTTTGGGGGGAAAGTCCAGATATGACGAGTCCGCTCAAGGCCTACGGATATTTGTACCTAGGGGTACAAATATCAAGGATACAAAATGGTTTTGCTATCTCTCAGAAGGAGAAGATAGTTGAACTACTTGAAGGGTGTAACATGTCAGATGCGCACCCTTGCGGGACACCCATGCATACGGATTTCCTGAAGAATGCCCATGACAAAGGAGAACCATTTGAAGATAACAGCCTCTACAGGTCAACTATAGGGTCACTACTGCACATCGCCAATTGGACCAGGCCAGACATCACACTGGCGGTGAACCTCCTTTCCCAACATTCTAATGGCCCAAAGGTTCATCATTGGGTCGCTGTCAAAAGGTTATTGAGGTACCTAAAAGGCACCATGGATGCAAAGTTGTTGCTCACCCCTCAAGTGACTATTTGGGGGAAACCCAATCTCCCCATTACCATTACCATTACCATTCACAAACATAACAAGGCAGCCATAGATATAGCGAAGGCTGAATCCATGGGGCGGATGTCCAGGCACATAGATATCAAACATAAAAATGTGAGGGAACTAGTGAGGAAGGGTTTCATAGGTCTGACCCACTGTGAGACCAAAGAACAAATAGCAGATATCCTGACCAAACTGCTCCCATTAGCTCAGCATAGCTACCTGTTCAAGAGGTTATGCCTAAGTGAGTGATAAATGTCATTCTCATCCATCATGTGTTCAGTTCGTATGATCTTAGAAGGGGTTTTGTTAGATGTAATATCACACTACCTTGAACTACATGTACCACAATGCATTGCATATATGACATCACCCTGACCTCACCCAACCTTATTAAAGGACCCTAGCTTTCCTGCTCCCCATTCCCTTTGCTTACCCATGAGACCACCACTGACCCACCATGTGGGCAGTGGAAATAAAGACTTTAAAATACATTTGCTAACTCTGGAGTTATTGGACCGAACCATCAGAATCTCTCTGACAGATTTTCAGTTTAAAAGCATGCAAAAATGTTCCTTCCAGTGCTCCAGGATTTTCTGGCCATCTGGAAGGATTGTTTCATTGTCAGCTGCTTTCAGGGTGCCTGATGAAGAGTGAGATGGTCCATATAGTTCTTTTATGCCATCGTAAAAGTTCGTTAGGTCATGTGCATTGGACAACCTTTGGAGTTCTTGAGCTTTTTGTTGCCACAATGATTCCTTACACTCAGTACAGTTAATGACTCCTTACACTTAGAAAGTACTTGTGACATATATCAGTAAATAACTGAGGAATTATAAGGAACTATGAATAATGAGTTAGACTTTATAACATAGCAGGCAGAAAAGCTCAAAAAAACTTATTGCCTATAATAATGAACAATACAAACTTAATATTACGTATTTTAGCAATGAGTTTACATATTTTAGCAATGAGATAATGAGTGGTTTAATTAGGAGCCCTGGTGGCACAGTGGTTAAACTGCTGTACTGCAACCAAAAGGTTGTAAATTCAATCCTGAACAGGGCTCAAGGTTGACTCATCCTTCAGAGGTCAGTAAAATGAGTACCCAGCATGTTGGGGGTAAAATGCTAATTAACTTGTGAATCGCTCAGAGAGTGCACTAAGTGCTATAAGTGCGATTGCTTTGCTTTTATAAAGTAATTACTAACTTCATAAAATGTAACTGAGTAACTTAATATAGCTTTTATATAGTTATGACTCGATAACTTGTCATCTATGTGATTAGATGCAATTGAGCAGTTTCACTTTATAAATATAACAAAGCAGATGTGAGTAAATGTAGCACTTGATTGGCTGTAAGAAGCTTTAATGTGTCAGACTTAGGCCTTGGATTTTTTTCTTTTATACTAAATTTTTATTTATTTCCAAAAAGAAAAAGAAAAAACTAACAAACATATAGAAAGAAAAACAATAACATTACAATACAGTATTACATCAAGCTCATAGAAAATAGCACATGAGAGTAATTAAGCTAATTAATTGCAATATAACCCACAATATTAAATACCCACATTATAGGTTATTACTATAACCATAACATTCATAAGAGCTTTCAGTGCTACAACTATTTTTTATTTCTTTACTAACTACACAACACCCAGTGAATATTTACAATGCCCAGAGAGTTTAGTATCTATATCATCTCCAAAACCCACTTTGAGATGGTACAGGTCCAAAACTGTCCTTAGCCATAAGAGAATGATCCACAAACGGCTTCCAAATACTCCAAAACCTATTTTCTTTTAATTTATCCCTTTTTACTTTTATCTCCCATGTCAGTTTGTCGTTCAATGCTAAGCTCCACATTTCATTGCAGGCGCACCCCCCCAATGATGGACTCAGACACAAATGAAAGTGGATAACGGCATTGGGCCACATTTATTGATTCAAGCCCTAGTCCGAATTATAAATTTCTATTGGTAAAACAACCAATCATAATTCTTAAGGCAAGCAGGCCGAAGTAACACTGGTAAGGTACCACCCAAAATTGCCAACGGCAATTGTTACAATGTATCTATTTGTATCAATTTGTTTGTTGGCAACAAACAAATTGTTGACCGTAGTCAATATCTAACTAATGACCCCACCCTCTGACGTGTATCCGTAAAATCAGGGGGTGATTCCAGCTGTCTAGTGGTAACCATCACCCCCTCGCCTGGTTCGTCGTTGACCGGACAACGTTTAAACAACTTATGCCTATCTAGTGTTGTCCAGTCAATTGCGAACCTGCCGGATACCTGTAGGTCATCAATGTTTACCTTACCAGTGCTACCCGCCAATGTGACCAAAGTCAACAGTAGCACAGACAAACCCCTATATCAAACCATAGCAACAGTGTGGGATGGGCGAAAAAGCCAGGACTCAAGAGCCAATTGCGAGTCCCAGCCAAAAATTCCCACCCGGCCCCGAAGCGACCAAGAAATCACACTGTTAACTAGGGAGGGGGTGGAGGGGAAAAACTTCTCCGCTCCGTCGGTTCACCAAAATGGCAGCACGGCTGCCTCGTGGCCAGCCCCTTTTATTAGGGTGCTGGCCACGCCCCTAACTACCCGGATGGTTTCGTCCGGTGGGGGGGCCCGCAAAGAGCGCGGCGGCCATTTTGGCGCCACGCTTCCATTGCAGGCGCACCCCCCCAATGATGGACTCAGACACAAATGAAAGTGGATAACGGCATTGGGCCACATTTATTGATTCAAGCCCTAGTCCGAATTATAAATTTCTATTGGTAAAACAACCAATCATAATTCTTAAGGCAAGCAGGTCGAAGTAACACTGGTAAGGTACCACCCAAAATTGCCAACGGCAATTGTTACAATGTATCTATTTGTATCAATTTGTTTGTTGACAACAAACAAATTGTTGACCGTAGTCAATATCTAACTAATGACCCCACCCTCTGACGTGTATCTGTAAAATCAGGGGGTGATTCCAGCTGTCTAGTGGTAACCATCACCCCCTCGCCTGGTTCGTCGTTGACCGGACAACGTTTAAACAACTTATGCCTATCTAGTGTTGTCCAGTCAATTGCGAACCTGCCGGATACCTGTGGGTCATCAATGTTTACCTTACCAGTGCTACCCGCCACCCGGAGAGGCTTCAATAAAGGCTCGACGCCCCCCCAAGACCGTCAGCTCGGTCGACAGGCCTGCTCGCCAGTCACCCAGCAGGAGGTCCATACCTCCTCGCGACAGATGGACCCCATCCCCTGAATAAAGCCCATAATTTAAACTGATGGCGGGATGATGACTGACCCGCCCCCAGCCCTTGGTCGAAAGGAATCGGGCAACAGCCCTGTTCACCATGCGCCGAGCGCGGTCCAGGGCCTGGAGGTCAAAGCCTCCCCGATAAGCGTGCCGTGGGACCAGATCTGACCAAACAAGGGTTGTGGCGGGCCATACGTAATGTAAGTAGGCGAGGTCCCCGCAAATCGCATGCTTGAGCGATAAGCCAGTGACCTGACCCAAGTCATTACCCCCAAGGTGTATGATCAGAATGTCGGGCGGGTCGGCATTCCTCGACGAAAAGAGGAATGGCAAAAGCTCCCGCCACAACATACCGGGCTTACCGTACCATGTGAGATGTGCATATGCACCCAGTCCCAGTCGGGGTTCCCAATCTGTCGCCGCAGCGTAACGCGCTGCCCTGTGCACGTAGCTATGGCCCACCAGCCATACTGTCACCGGTGTGATACGACACCCAGGGTCTGTCAAGGGAAAAAACAGGGAAGGAAGAGATACATGGTGACTCAAAAGGTACTCACGGTGGGAGTGGGCGAACATAAAACTGGAAACACTGTGAGCCCCACCTCCCCATGCTGCGTATGTCAGCCCCGGAGTACCCATAAGCAGCCGCAGTAGAGGCCGCCCCAACTCTGAATGAATGGGTGCCGTAACGGGCACCAGGGAGGCCGACGCTAGCCAGTGCCTTCCCAGTCACCTTCCAAAACTGAAATTTAGTGAGGGGAGACCCATCTTGGTGACAGAAAAACGGGCCATGGTGCGTGCCACGCAGTGCAAGGAACTCTTGTACGGCACCAACCGGACAGATGTCTGCCAAGGAACATCGTAGCAGTCTTACTCCACTGCCTATGCCGTGCTGATCTGTTTTAGAGGAGCGTATCCTCAATTGAGCCCAATCATTGCAAACATAGACATCGTCGAGTTCCAGTGCCCTACGACTTGCATCCGCCTTAGACAGCATCACAAGCTCGCTGATGCGGAGCGTTCCAAAAAAGGCTACCGTTGTAGCCGCACGAAACAGGGCTGCCTCATACCTATCGAAACATAGGTCCTGCCAGCCTCGTGCCAGTTGGGTAAGTACCCCAGGGGAAATTGGGTGACGGTTGTCCAGGCAACGCCCACGTTCCCGCACCCACCCCTCCAAAACACGTCTCACACGGAAATCAGCGGTACTGTCCGCATGACCCCCCACTTTGGCCATAAAAGCCAGCGCTGATAGCCTGGATGCTATGGTGCGGGGTGCCAGGCCCTGAGCGTGCAGGTAAACCATGAAACGGAGGATGTGGGCCACTGGGATCGGCCAGGTATCTGGCAGATGAGATTGGGTACAGAAGGTCCGAAAGGAAACCAATGCGTGGTGATACGCCTTACGCGTGCGTGGCGCCAGTGACATGCCGATCGCCCGGTTCACCTCTCCTTGCCAAAGGTCCATATCTCCTGTGGTAGTGGCGAGGGAAATTCCTCCGCATCCGGGGCCAAGGCACGGAACCGGGAGATCTGCAGGCGGGACAAAGCGTCAGCAATATCATTATTCACCCCCGGGACATGCCTGGCCCTGAACAGTACATTGAGGCGCAGGCTGCGCAACACAAACTGGCGCACAAGGTCCATGACCCTGGGAGATTTAGAGGTCTGTGAGTTGACAATGTGGACAACGGCCGCATTGTCACACCAGAAATGCACCACAGAGTTGGCCCACTCCTCACCCCATAGCATCAAGGCCCCCAGTATGGGAAAAAATTCCAAATATGTGAGATCCCTCAGGCGACCCGTGCCTGACCAGGCTGGTGGCCATCCACCATATGCCCACTTCCCATTGAAGTACATCCCATAACCAAGGGATCCCGAGGCATCAGACTGAATTTGAAATCGGGGCGAAGCCAGGAGGTCTGACCTCCAAAATGAGACCCCGTTGAACTCCCTCAGGAACTGTAGCCATACATGCAGATCTGCCCTGATGCCCCGTGTCAATCTCGCCCTATGATGGGGCCTGGATAAGCCTGCCATGGCGTCACACAAGCGCCGAGCAAATGCCCTGCCCGGTGCGACCACCCTGCAAGCGAAATTGAGGTGTCCATGTAGCACCTGCAGTTCCCGAAGGGATGCCTTGCGCTTGGCCAGCAAGTCCGATATAAGGGCCATTATCCTGGACACCTTGTCTTCGGGCAACCTAGACGCCTGGGCCACCGTGTCAATTTCCACCCCCAGGAACACTAATTTATTAGACGGGCCTTCGGTCTTTTCAGGCGCTAAAGGGACACCAAGTTCCTCCATTAGCGTCTGAAATGTATTGAGGAGACGTGTGCACGTGTCCCCGCCCCGTTCACCCCCGAATAAAAAGTCATCCAGGTAATGGGCTACAGACCAAGACCCTGACCTACGGACAAATGCCCACTGCAGGAAGGTACTGAAACGCTCGAAAGCCGAGCAGGAAATGGAACAGCCGAATGGCATGGCTTTGTCAAAATAATATTCACCCCGAAATTTGAAACCCAGCAACTCAAAGTCACCCGGGTGCACTGGTAAGAGGCGAAAAGCCGACTTAATGTCACACTTAGCTAACAGTGCACCCGGGCCACATGAGCGCACCATGCGCAACGCCTGGTCAAAGGATGTATACCTGACAGAACAAAGGTCATCAGGGATAGCATCATTGACCAAGTGGCCGGCTGGGTAGGACAAATGATGAATCAGGCGGAACTCGCCCAGGGATTTTTTGGGCACTAGTCCTAGGGGAGACACTTTAAGGTTGGGGAACGGGGGTGCGGGGAAAGGGCCAGCGACCCTGCCTGCAACAATCTCCTTATTAATGCTGGCAGCAGCCACCTCCTCCCTCCCCCTAAGTGACAACAGGTTGGGTGCATCCTGCGGTGACCTATCCCCAGTGAAAGGAATACGAAAACCCAGCTGAAAACCCTGAAGGAGGTACACAGCGTCTGCTCTCCTTGGGTACAATGCAAGCCAACGCTCAAGCATGTCAACATTAATTGGGGAGGGGGCCTTTCGGTGAACCCGCTCCCTCCGTGGCAGTCCTGCCTGCCCCTTGTCCGCCCCTACCCCTGCCCCTGTACCCTCCCGGTCTGGGACAGGCGGAGGCAGCATGGGGGCCACCACAAGAGGGGCACTCATGCTTGTACTTGCAATTTTTCTTGTTGCAAGAACCATTGGACGAGAAGGTCCAGCACAGCAGGCGGGCTGGAACCCCCTGCCCCGCCACTTGGCGCCCCCTGCCCCGCCACTTGGCGGGGAACCTGTACTGGGGCCGCTCGTTGGACCGCATGTCCACAATGGTATCTCTCCCCAGGCGCCGGGCGCGTGGGGGTCATATACAGAAGCCACAGCTTCTGGCAGGGCTCGTCCCACCTCATCTCCGGGTGCAGTGGAATTCTCATGCGGAATTCTTCGTCGTAAGCCAGCCACGCCGGGCCCGGGAAGTCAACCATAGCCCGGTAAATGTTGTCCAGATACTGGACCATAGGGATGGCCAAGTCCGGCCTAGCCCTGAGGTAAACGGCCATGTAAATCAAGTACGCTGGCAGCCAATTTGCCCACGTGCGTGGCGGCTTACGACGACGTGCCTGGTCCTTATCCTTCTCGTCCAGCCCTTCCCTCTCTTCTTTGGTCGGCTCCCTATTTAGAAGGGAGAAGATATCTACATACTCTCCCCTCCAGATCTTTTCCCTGGTGGACTGGGCCAGATGGTCCCCCAGGGGCAAGGAATACCCTGCTGTTGGCAGAGCCGACACCGGCAGAGAGGAAACTGCGGGCAAAGCAAAGGGGGCCTGAGCCAGCCCGGGGATCCCCAACACATTTCCTAGCACATCGGGGGCGCCACCCCGACCCAGGCCCTGTGACAAAGGTAAAGCCGCTTGGTGTGCCAGGGGCCATTGGACCGCCGGACCACCCAATCGAGGCCACGGCCATTGAACAGCCCCCCCCCAAGGAAGTCAGTTGTGTGGGTGCATTAGCTTGAACTGCATACTCACCCGATGCACCCCCACGGGCCGCCCCCACCGGGGGTTCCGGCCCGCTGGGGGCGTCGGAGCTCACGACCGAAGCTGAGCTCGTCGACGGGGCCAGACCAGCACCAGACTGCTGCACCTGTGGGGTGGGGAGCTGCGAGGCAGTGGCCGCCGCCGGCCCATGCGCCTCAGGCGGCTCAACCCGACCCATCGCCGGCCGCTGTTCGGCGGCCAAAGGGGGCACCTGGAATCCCAAGGGCACCCCTGTTTGGTTAGCCCTGGCCAAGGATGCTTCAAGGGCCGCAACCCGGGCCAGGAGGGCCTCCACGTCTACATAGGCCCCGGCAAATGGGGAGCCGGCCCATGAATCACAGGTACCTGTCCAGGTCCCTGAGCCCCCGAGGCCACATAAGGCCAAGCGCCCATGCTCGGCCCTTGGGCAGCCATGGGCATGCCCTGCAAAGGCAGGGTGCCCAACCATCCTCTATGACTCGCACCCTCCATAGGGAACTGCAGGCCGGAGCAAGAGGGCCCAGCCACGCTGACCATGGCAGGGGCGGTGGTCGCCGTTTGCGGGCCAAGGGCCGAGGCCCCTTCCGGGGCAGCCAGTATACACCGCGCTCCGGGCCAAGGAGCTACCGATCCCATCCCACCGTTCCCGGTGGGCTCCGCTAAAGGCGGCTGCGGAACGGGCGCAGTCGTGGTCCTTCGACCCGGCTGACGCCTCCGCGCCGATCGAGCCACGTTCGCAGCTGCCTTCTTCTTCGAGGGCATGGCTAAGGTAGCTAGGAAGCCTAAAACAAGAGAAAGCTGCCCGAAAAAGGCTTCCCCAAAAGGACACGAGCGACGGAGGTCAGGAGGAAAAACTTCTCCGCTCCGTCGGTTCGCCAAAATGGCAGCACGGCTGCCTCGTGGCCAGCCCCTTTTATTAGGGTGCTGGCCACGCCCCTAACTACCCGGATGGTTTCGTCCGGTGGGGGGGGGCCCGCAAAGAGCGCGGCGGCCATTTTGGCGCCACGCTTCCATTATACCACTCTCCAGTCTGTATAAATACATCATTTTTCCAATTTCTGGCAATGCATTGTCTACCTGTAGTTAACATAATTTCCAATAATTCTTTTTCCTCCTTATTCAAACCCATACCTTCCACATTTGTTAATAGAATGGTACCTGACACCAACTTGATTCTTTTACCCATTATTTCCCCAATCTCTCCTTCTATTCTTCTCCAAAATTCATTTATTTTTTTGCAACTCCACCACATATGTTCATAAGTTCCAACCGTTTCTTTGCATCTCCAGCATAAATTATCCCTTTTATTATCCATCTGATGAAGCCTCAGTGGGGTCAAGTACCATTGCCACATTTTAAAATTATGTTCCTTAATTCTTACTGACATTGTTCTCATTATCCTCTTTTTCCATTTATTTCTCCATTCAACATCTCCTATTTTTATATTCAAATTTTGTTCCCACTTCCGTTTCAAGTCTTCCTGTGGATCTTTACCCTTATTCAGTATAATGTAAAGTTTGCTTACTAGACCCTTAATGTTCTTCTCTCCTTTTCTGATCTTTAATACCAATTCTTCAAATTCAGTCTTTGTTCTATCTATCCCTACTTCTCTTCTATATTTTTTATTCCAATTATCCACCTTCAATTTCTGAAACCAGTCCAATTTTAACTTTTCAAATATTTTTTTCCTCTTGGTTTCATCATCACAAACTTTTAACCAGTCCTTCAGTAAAAACATTCCATTTCTATCCAATATTTCCTTTTTTTCCTTATCTATTTTTATCGGAAAACACAACATATCAGTCAATTCCAAAATTGGAGAGAGATTTGGAACCATATCTTTCTTTACTATTTTCCACACCTCCATGAGGCCTCTCATCATAGTATTGCTTGTCTTTATCAGTTTATCCTTAATTCCCAAAAAGATCATTTTGCCAATATTCCTGTATTCTTTCATCTCCAATTCCTCCCAAATTACCTTTTCTCTTGCCAAGATCTTCACAACATTCTTAATTTGGAATGCTTGATAGTATGCTAACAAATTTGGCATACCCAAACCCCCTTCCTTCTGAGATAAGTACCAAAACTTCTTTGGAAGTCTAGATTTTTTTGCCTCCATTACAAAAATTATTAAACATCTTTTGAAACTCATTGATTTCCTTCTCCTTCAAATGGATCGCAAGTGCGTCAAATAAAAAATTAATCTTCGGCAACAATATCATTTTGCAAATTGCAATCCTCCCAAACCATGACAGATTCAACTTTTGAAACTCTTGTAATTTATTCTTAAATTCTACTTTCAAACTGTCATAATTCAATCTTTTAAGTTCTTCCAATTTGTTTGAAATAGTTATCCCCAAATATTTCAACTTTTCTTTAATTTGTATGTTAAATGTCCCCACTATCTTTCCCATCTCCTTTACCCCCATGTTACACAGCATCAATTCTGATTTATCCCAATTTATCATCAGTCCAGTTATAGCCTCAAATTCCTGAAGTTGGTCTTTAATCCTATCCATTACCACCTCTGGGTGTTTCACCATTAACAACGTATCGTCTGCATACATACTCACTTTATTACCCAATATCCCTTCTATGTTTGGATCGTCCCTTATATTTTTGGCTAGTATTTCCATTGCCATGATAAACAGGATAGGAGATAGTGGACATCCCTGCCTGGTACCAGCCTCAAGCTTTACCACATCCGTAACCTCCTCGTTTACTCTAATCCCAGCACTCCCTGTTTGATATACTAGATCAATTACCCTTCTAAATCTATCCCCAAATCCATAATTTCTGACTATTTCCTGGATTGAAGACCATTGTAGTGAGTTGAATGCCTTAAAAATGTCTAATGATAATAAACCCACCTTTTCCTTCGTTTGATTAACATTATCAATTAGATCTAATACCCTTCTAGTCAAGTCAGCCATGTGCCTACCTTTTAAAAAACCAACTTGGTCGACATTTATATATTCCCCCATAAAACTGTTTAAACGATTAGCCAATATTGCTGTGAAGATCTTGGCGTCCTGGTTTATAAGAGAAATTGGTCTGTATGATTCCACCTTTTCCAGATTCTTTCCCGGTTTTGGCAGCAGAACGATTATGGTACTATACCATGAAGTCGGAATTTGTCCTCCATCTAAAATATAATTATATAGCTTCACTAACTTTGGGACCACAACATCTTTAAATTCTTTATAAAATTCTGTCGATAAACCATCGTCTCCCGGGGCTTTCCCCATCTTCAACCCACTAATTACCTCCTTTACCTCTTTATCAGTAACCCTTTCCTCCATTTTTTCTCGATGTTCCTGTTTTATTCCATTCCCTAGCTGTCTCTCCAAGATCCCTTTAAGCCTCTCCACATCTACCTCCTTTTTTGCATATAATGCTTGATAAAATTCCTTCACAATTTTACATTTATCCCTATTCTTATTACACCTTAACCCTTGTTTATTAACCAACACCCCAATTTCTCTTTTTTTCCCTTTTAGCCTTAGCTGCTCTTGCTAATAATCTTGAATTTCTATTACTAAATTCAAAATAATCTCTATTTAAATAAATCAGATCCCTTTTAACTTTATCTATATCCTTACCCATTAACTCTGCCTTAAGTCTTTGCAATTTAGCAAAAATGTTTTTATCTTTACTTTTTGAATGGTCATCCTGTAACTGCTTTATTTCTTTTTCTTTTTCTATCTGGTCTACCTTATATCTTTTATACTTAATACTCGCCAACTTTATACTTTCCCCTCTGAAAACCGACTTCATGGTATCCCAAACAACGTTAAAATTAACTTCATTATTATCGTTCCACTGCCAACTTTCTTTCCACCTTTCCATGATTTGCTCTTTACATTTTTGGTCTTTAAATAAGTTAGGATCATACTTCCAACTTCTTCCTCCTCAGATATCTTTTTGTAATTTCAGTTCCAAAAGTACTTTGGCATGGTCTGATTCCTTAAAGATCCCAATTTCCATTCCCTCAATGTTTTTAATCAGATTTTGTGTAAGAAAGACGTAATCTATTCTCGAGTAGGTCCCATGGACGTGTGAAAAAAAAGAATATGTCCTTTCCGAGCCCTTGATCTCTCTCCAAGAATCCTTCAAATCCATCGCAACCATCCATTTATCTAAAACATTCCCTTTCAAGCCAATTCCACATCTTGCTAAGTTCGTACAATCTAAGTCTGACCTTATCAAGTTAAAGTCTCCAGCCACAATAGTTGTTGCAACATTTTCTAGCTCCACTACTTTCCGAACCTTTTCTAAGAAATCCGCTTGATGATCATTTGGAGCATATATATTTACCAACATAATTTCCTCGTCTTCTATTTTTCCTCTTATAATCAAATATCTACCCTCTTGATCAGCAACACTTTTTATAATCTCAAATCCTAATTTTTTAGAAATCATAATTGCCACTCCTCTCGCTTTTGAAGTACCAAACGCCATCTCATAATGTTGAATCCATCCCAAAAAAAGTTTGTTCGTGTCTTTTGACTTCTGGTGCGTTTCCTGTAAGAACACTATATCGGGTCTATCTTTCTTCAACGCCAATTCCAACCTCCGCCTCTTAAGAACAGAACCTATACCCTTCACATTCCAGGTTAATATTTTAATATTTCCCATAATCTATTTCCTTTCTAACTTCTAAACTCTCAATTGGGCGTGCCATCACCAACCCCTTACCCCAAAAACACAAAATTCTACAAAAAACACACACTATCACTCTCCCCACTTTTTTCAAAAAAAAAAAAGACGCCTTCGACAGCCAAAGAGGGGAGAGGGGGGACATGCAAGATGTGCCTACCAACCAGTGCTACGCACTATTCACCCTACTATAATGCTTAAATGATTTGATTTTTATTGATCTATTTCTCATTGCTCCTTACTTGCCTCCTCCTCCACCATGATCAACGACAGCTCCTCCTCTTCTTTTCCCTGCAGTGTTCCACCTATGGCACCACCAGCCTCTGCCCTCTCAGACTTCCTCCCTAGAGCACCCGATTCCAACAGTTCTTTCTTAAAATTTATCCACTCTTCTGAACCTGTTTTTACCAACTCCAGCAAACTCAAATACTCCAATGGATCGGTCCCTTCATCAATTACTTGCATTCTTTTCTCATAAAAAAAGCGCAATTGCTGTGGAAATCTCCAGTTGTACCTTATGTTTTTACTCATCAACAATTTAGTTACAGGTCTCATCTTATATCTCCACATTCTTTCTTTCATTGAAATATCATTGTATACTTCTACAACAGAACCATCAAATTTCAGGGCGTCAGGCCCAGCTTGTTTCAAAAAAGCCATTACTCTAAGCTTATCACCCCAATTTGCAAATTTTACCAAAACATTTCTTTGAACCACCTTCCCTCTTCTTGGGCCCACCCTGAATGCAATTACAATATCTTCCTGTACAAATTCCTTTCCCATATTCAAACCATTTAACCACTGAACCACTCTTTCTCTTAGCTGGTCCAGTGTCCGTTCAACCACCTGACGGATCACAATGTTCTGCTTTCTCATCATATCTTCCACAGCATCAATCCTTTTCTCGTGCTCTTCCAATTTCAGCTTATTCTCCCGCACCGCCTCCTGAGTCCCTTTTATTTCCTTTTTTATAACATTTACCTCGCTTTGAACCAATTTCACATCTCCCTCTATTTTCTGCAAACTTAAATCCACTTTTTTTGAGAAATCTGCAACAGATGATACCACCTTATCTTGTTTTTTCATCATTTCATTTCTATCTTTCACCCTTGATTCCTCATTCTTCTCCAGTTTCTGGAACAGTTTACCAATTTCCACCATAATTTGAGTATGATCATAAGGTTCAGGTGGCGGTGATGAAGATTGAGGGACCTCTTCCATTGGTGCTTTTTCTTTCCTCTTAGACTTCACCACTGGTTCTTCCTCTTTTGCTTTACCTCTTGTGCCTTTATCCATGATAACACCCAATAAAAAAGTCCAGTGTTGCAGAACGATGCAAAATCGTAGTCAGTCCAGACAAGCCTGTACTACTGCAACCACTAGTACCACCTATACAAACAGGTCAGACGAAGCTTATAAGGAGGAAGAAATCCAGCGAAGAATTAATTGCTGTAATCCACAAAAAAACAGGAACCGGAGTATGCTCCAAGCAAAGGGGAAAAAAAGGAATAATCCACATCCGACCCGTTTCCCCAAAGCAGGCAGACCAAATATTCGCCCTCCAAACCACAAGAGTAGAAACTCCAAGGAAACGGTCACCCAGATTTTTTCATTTGAGTCCAAGCCAACAGGAAGGGGGGGTGAGAAGAGAAAAAAGCCCAAAATCCAAACAAAGAGAAAAAAACAGGAGGAGCAATATATCAAAAAAAAAGAAAATGTTATTTATAATCCACACGGTGAAGGAATAAAAAGCAAATTAGTCCTTCTCTTGAAGCGAACGAATCAAAGCACCCTTTTCCAGCGGGTACATTAACTTCAAGGGGAAACCCCCCTTCTTCCTCTGTAAGTCGGCAGACTTTCCCCACACTCTTTAGACTCGAAACACACTGAAACCTTCAAAAACTGGAGCCCAGACGAAAACTTCTTTAACCACTTTACTGTCGTCAAAACGCTCCGCGGTTCTCCTGAGGCGCAAGGAAGGCATAGACCAAAACACAATCACTTTTGTTTTCTAGGACCGCCGCCATTAACGGGTCGACAGCCCGATTTTATCCACTTCCACACCCGCTTCCAAGTCCGGGCTCTTCTAAGCAAAATCCCCAGTTAGCTTTAACTTTTCCACATAGACTTTCGTGAACTTACGTAAAGTTGTTTTCTTGCTGATTTTACTGCCGCCTCAAATCTCCACCGTCTCACTGGTCCCGTTCTCGGCTCCTCGGCAGGGAAAGCCACGGCTTACGTCGCGAGCCTCACCTACCCAGGAAACCTCCCAAACTTCGACCGCCGACTTCAAAACTTTACAAAAGGGCAAGCAGGAATCTTATCAGCTAAAAATACCACTTTAAAATTTCCCCATTTTACTCGTTCACATTAATTACCACTTTGATAAACGCGAGCAACCGAATCAAGATGTTACTCGTCGGCCATCTTAGCCACGCCCCCAGGCCTTGGATTTTTAAAGTTTAAAATTGTTTCTCCTACCTGTAATGAATTAAAATGGGTGTTTGCTTTTAGTGAGTTAAAGTAGTTCTTTGAGTTCTTTATTCCCTGGGCAGAGATGGAGAAGCCTGGGAAATGACCTTTAATGCAGGTGCTGGTTAGTTTACTTTTAAGAATAATCATAACAGGCTGAAAACTGAGAACAGAACTAAGAATGATGGACACTGTATGCTGTGCTTTAATTGTTTAAAGCAGTGCCGCAATTGGGGGGGAACAAGTAGGACTCCCGTCCTTGGTCTGCAGATGACGGGGGGGCCATCGGCAATGGGAAACAAATGATGTGTGCATGCACAAGCACACCACGCATGTGCAGAAAACCACGGGGGCATGGTGGTGCTGGGAAACCACCGATGTACGCATGTGCAAACAGACCATGCATGCGTAGAAACCATGGTTGATGTGGTCAAAATGTGGGGGTCCCCCACGTATCAGGCCCAGAAATTTCTGATGTCGGCCCTGGCTTAAAGATCCAGGAAGAGGTGGGATGAGAGAAAAAGGTAGGTTTTGTTATATTGGTATGTGAAGAAGAAGCGCCATGATTAGTGGGTTTGAGAATGCATTGGGGGAGTAGAAGAGATTGATTAATACTAGTTACTACTAGCTGATTGGTTAAATCTGGACATGAGGTATGAAAGATGGCTGGCAGGTGGAAATTGTTGTTCTGCAATATACTAGCAAGGCAATGCTAGAGTAAGTTGAAGTAGGAAGTTGGAATGCATGCTTTATGTAGCTATTGGCTAAGGCCAGGGGATGCCCTCAGACACAGCTTCATTCATTCATTCATTCATTTATTCGATTTATACCCCGCCCTACTTAGCCAGGGCCAACTCAGGGCGGCTTACAACAGGAAAATTAAATACAATATAACAAATTAACACACCAAATACAATAGCATACAATAAAAGATTACAAGTTACAACTTTACAAATTAGTGCAAAATAAATATACCATAACATCATAACATTACAGAGCAAAGCTCAATGCTTATACACAGCTAAGGCTTTAGAAAGGTTTTTCTTGTTTTAATTGGGAAAAAGGAAAAATACAAAATTGTTCCTTTTTATTTTTTCTATTTTTGTACACTTATCTTTTACACTTTTTTTTTACAATAAAGCTTTGAACTTTTAAGGAAGACTTGTCATTTTTGAGAAGCATGGGTTGGTGGGAGATCTTTCAGGTACCTTAAACAGGAAGGCTACCACTATCCTGTCCTACCTGTTTTGGTTGGCACTGAAGTAGAATCAACCAGGAATTGAAAACTTATCAGGGATTTCTCTAGCTCTGGAAAGTGAATCTAAGAGCCCTGAAGCAGCAAAGGTCTTACTCTGGCTTCCTAAGATGGTAAGAGAGTCACAAAGTGTGAGAACCAGGGTTTTGGATTTCTTACACAAACTTAAATGAATTTAGATTAATCAGATAAGTGTAATCAAAAGACAACACATCTGTAACATAAAGCATTAACATATACTTGATATGCTTTGTGATTTAAAATGAAAAATTGTTGGAAATGTAACTGTGATTTCAAAAGCTTCAAAGCCAACCAGTAATAGCTGTTAAAATGTGTGTCTTGAGTGCAAATTCAGCAGGATTCAACAGAGTACAGCAGTCAAGTCTTTGCAGTTGCGGAATGTGTCCCAAAACTATCACGGCACTCAGACACAAGGTAGGCAGAACAAAAAATAGCACTTCAGCATAAGAGAGTCAATGCAAAAGAATAGTGCTGCCAACAACTTGACACTATAAGATAACGACAGCTTGTTGCTTGAGCATGGCATTCAACATAGAGTAAATGAGTTATCAGTCTTTACAGTTTATGCACTCACATGTAAACAATCCCAAGGTTATTTCCGGCTTTACCAGTAACATCTCTAGTTGCAAGACTTTGATGTGGTTCCTTTCAGCATTTCTTGGAAAGAAGTCCAGAAAGCTTGATACAGAAAGAGTTCTTCAGTGTTGGCAAGTAGTCATGCCTTCTGATTGTGGTTATTCGTCTCAGAGTTTGCAGACAGAGAATAAGCCTCGAAGGTGCTGGCGTTATTCTCCACATTATGCTGAGTCATTAGTTAATAGGAGCACGTGTTGCACTTGCTCCTTACTTACGAGGAGTGCATGTATCTTATACAATAACCCATAGAATAGATCAATTCCCTAACGATCTCCTCCTTATTGTGTACAGATACATGACATACAGATATATACAGATACAACACTATATAATACTACTTACACATATATAGGTTCTTACAACAGTCCTATGGAAACACATGTAGCATTATGTCATTCTTTCGTTTGTGCTTTTGTGAATTGGTCTGCTATATTTTGCACTGTAGGGCAATATGTCAGTGTAATTAGATGGTTTTTTATGCTCTGACGCACATTCAAGTAATGTAGATCAGTGTGGCATGATCTTCCCCTTACTGCAGCATTTGTGGCAACTGCTATTGCTGCTTAGTTATCCTTGTAGACAACAATAGGGTCTTTGACAGTTACATTGAAGTCTATGAGCAATCGCTTGATGCAATAGAGCTCTGTACAAATTAAAGATAAGCAAATTAAAGATAAGCATATCCAGAAGTGGACTTATGTGTTTCCTTATCAAAGGCAAATGATGCATCTGCATATGCCTCCAAAATGAGGTCCTTAGTAGGTTCTAGATGTAATGACATACCTATTGTGCCTTAGGTAACTGAGTAGTCGTTTCACTGCTTGCCAGTGTCTTTCTTTGGGGATTTGAGAATATCGTGCCAATTGGTTAACTGAATACGTTATATCTGGGCAAGTCCAAAGTGAAAGGTGGTTTAAACTACCGATAATGGCTTGGTAAATCTGCTTGTCAAACATTGGACTCTCTGTTACATCTTGGGTGAAAGACATTGTCATAGGAGTGGTGACTGGCTTCGAGTCTATCATATTATATAGCTATAAGATTTTAGACACTTTTGGGGATTGTGACAGAACAATACCTTTCTCAGTTCTTTTGATTTCGATTACCTAGGTAGTTATTTATGGAGCCTAAGTTTCGAAGTTTGAATTTCTGCTGTAACTTGTTGATCAATAGCATGGAGTATGCCTGTGATGGCATAATAACTGCTATATCATATGTGAAGACTAATAAGAAATTCAAGGATTCATTAGCTTTCTTCACTAATAAACAAGGGTCTGATTCAGCCTGTTCAAAACCAAGAGATGTTAGATGACTAATTAAACACTGGTTCCATTGGTATGCACTTTGTTTCAAGCCATGCAGACTCTTAAGGCCTGGTGGTAAATGCATGTAAACTTTGTGTTCCAGTGGTGCATTAAGATATGCAGTCTCCACATCTATATGAGTGACATCATAGTTGTGCCATGCTGCCCAGATGAGGGCGGCTCTGAGTGTGGATGCTTTTAATGTAGGTGAAAACACCTCATCATAGTCGCTAGCTGCCTGGGCATACCCTTGTGCTACTAGTCTGGCTTTAAACAAGGGCTTGACCCACTTTGCCTTTTTTGAGTTTGCACACCCATCTAGAGTCTAATACTGTATGGCCCTTTAGGATTGGCACTTCCCTAAAAACATTAAGATCTTTAAGAGATTGGATTTCTTTTGCCATTGTGCTTTCCCACGCAGCCTGCTTGGCGGTAGAAAGTGATCTAACCTCATTATAACTTGCTGGTTCTATGGCGGAAAAAGCTATAAAGGAAGCCTGTTAGCGATCAGGTTGCCTTTGCTCTCTGGCTGAATGTCTAAGCTTTCTATGTTCAGGACTGACAAGGTTATCTGAGGATAACTTTCCTCAGTGTTGAGGTCTGGTTTGTCCTCAGATATTGAAGGAACCCTTTCCTGTTTTATATTGCTGGCTGGCATTCTATGGACGGCACTAGCCAGTCTAATCTCAGAGAGATTAGTAGGGATATATGTCTCCTCCACATGATGCCATCTTGTATGTTCAAGAAATTTGGCATCTGTACTGCTATATATGCTATTGATCCCGGGAAGCCAAAAGCAATATCTTTTGTGGTTGGCGTTATATCCTACAAATGTTCGTTTTCTGGCATGGTGTTCTCCCTTTTTTCTTAATTGTGCAGGTATGTGCACCCATGCTAGGGAGCAAAAGACTCTGAGATAGTCTAGATTAGGTTGTCTGTTGTGCCATTTTGCATAGGGTATATCACTTATAGCCGAATGATATGCATTATTAAGGAGTGTATTAGAGCACATCAGTGCCTCACCACACAACTTCTGAGGTAATCTGGCATCTTCTAGCAATGCTCTACACGTAGTCGGTAATGTCTGACCCCTATGCTCCACAAAAGCATTTTGTTGTGGTTTATAAGGGGCGCTAGTTTTATGAGCTATGCCTTCATTTGCTAGAAATTCCTCACTATTGCTTATTTGTAAACTCTTTTGTGTTATCTGAGACTATGGTCACAATATTATTCCCTGTCTTTGTATAAATTTAACCCATCGTTTAAGTGCTTGAAATGTCTTGGTTCTGTCCTTTAGAAGTTAAGCAAAGCTGAACCTTCAGAAATGGTCCACAATATCTAGCACATACATTGCAAGCGCGGCGCCAAAATGGCCGCCGCGCCCTTTGCGGGCCCCCCCATAGGACGAAGGCATCTGGGTAGTTAGGGGCGTGGCCAGCTCCCTTATAAAAGGGGTGGCCATGAGGCAGCCGAGCTGCCATTTTCCGAAGCGACGGAACGGAGAAGTTTTTCCCCTCTTGTCTCCGTCGCTCTTACCTTGCCAGGGAAGCCTTTTTGGCGGCAAATTTTCTCTTTTGGCTTCCCTTAGATTTCCTTGCGATGCCTGCGAAGAAGAGGGCGGCCGCGAGCGCGGCTCGCGCTGTTAGGAGGCGCAAGCTGGGTCGGAGGACCGCGATTGCGCCTCCCCAGCAGCCGCCTTTGCTGGTACCCGCCGGGACCGGTGGAATGGGGTCTATTCCCCCTTGCCCGGAGGCGGGGGACCCGAGCATGGGTCAAGCGAGGGCTGTGGCCCGCGGCCCGCAAGCGGTGGACGCCGCTCCTGGGGCTTCCCATCCTGTTGGGCCTCCAGCAGCGGGGGCGCAGCTCACCCCGGGGCCTTCTAGCCTTGGGGGGTGGTGTGGCCCCTTGCCCTGGCAGGTACCTACATCGGCCCTACCGGGCCTCGGCGTGGGGCGATGGCCCTATTAGGGTCCCGGGGTACAGGGACCTGTACCTGTGCCTGTAGCAGGAGGGCCGGCCGGCCCTTGGCCCCATGTCAGCGTGGAGGTTTTACTGGCCCGTGTTGCGGCCCTTGAGGCGTCCTTGGCTCGGGCCAGCCATGCTGGGGCTCCCTTTGGGGTTCATTTCGACGCGTCGTCTGCTGGGCAGCGGCAGGCGACGGGACGGGTTGAGCTGCTTGAGGCGTGGCACAACCTCGGCCACTGCCTCGCAGCTCCCCAACCAACAGGCCGGTGCGGGTCAGCCACCAGTGACGAGCTCTATGGCGGTCGTGAGCTCCGACGCCCCCAGTGGGCCGGAACCCCCGGTGGGGGCGGCCGCGGGGGTGCAGCACGTGTGTATGCGGTCCAAACTAGTGCACCTACACACGTGGCCACGTTTGGGGGGGGCTTTCCAATGGCCTTGGCCTCGCGTGGGTGGTGCAGCGGTGCACCCGCTGACGCCCCACCCGGCGATGACAACTACCACCCAGGGCCCCGTGGTGGGGGGTGTTCCCTACCCCGAGGGGAATGTTTTGGGTGGCCGGGTTGGTCCAAGCCCCTATTCGTTACCGCTGAGTGACCACTTGGCACAGGCCAACAGAGAGTAAATTTGGCGGGGGGAGTACGTGGATATCTTCTCACTCCTAAACAGAGAGCCCACCAAGGAGGAGAGGGAGGGGCAGAATGAGAAGGATAGTGGCAGGCACGTCGTCGCAAGCCACCAAGTATGTGGGCCAAATGGTTGCCGCCTGCATCATATGCATGGCGGTGTACCTTAGGGCCCGGCCGGATTTGGCAATTCCGATGGTCCAGTATTTGGACGACGTCTACCGGGCGATGGTTTACTTTCCGGGCCCATCGTGGTTGGCTTGTGACGTGGAATGCCGTAGGCGGATTTCCCCGCACCCTGAGATTAGGGTTCAGCGGGCGGCCCCAGCACAGGTCACCGGCCAGGGGGCGGGGCGGGGGGTTCCAGCCCGCCTGCGGTGCTGGACTTTCTTGACCAATGGCTCCTACAATGGGAAGAATGGCAAATACAGACAGGAGTGTCCCACCTGTGTTGGCCCCCATGCGGCCTCTGCCTGTCCCAGGCCTAGAGGGATGCGGGGCAGAGGGTGGGGCAGACAGGGGGCTGGCAAGACTGCCGCAGATGGATCTAGTCCACCGAAGGGCTCCCTCCCCAGTTAAGGTGGGCATGTTGGAGCGTTGGCTCACATTGTACCCGAAGGGAGAGGCTGCGGGTTATCTCCTTCAGGGTTCTAGGCAGGGGTTCCGGATCCCTTTCATGGGTAACAGGTCCCCTCAGGATGCCCCCAATCTTTTATCCCTTAGGGGGAGGGAGGAGGTGGCTGCTGCCAGCTTTGACAAGAGGGTCGATGCGGGCAGGGTCGTTGGCCCTGCCCCTGCACCCCCGTCCCGGGGAGCATATTATTTCAATGATGCCATGCCTTTTGGCTATTCCATTGGGGCTCGGTATTCGAGCGTTTCACCACTTTCCTAGAGTGGGCCTTTGTCCGCAGGTCAGGGTCCCGGTCTGTAGCCCATTCCCTGGATGGTTTTATTCGGGGCTGAACGGGGCTGGGACACGTACACACGTCTCCTCAACACATTTCAGACGCTAATGGAGGAACTTGGTGTCCCTTTAGCGCCCGAAAAGACCGAGGGCCCATCTCCACAGCTAGTATTCCTGGGGTGGAGAGTGACACGGTAGCGCAGGATTCTAGGTGCAGCGGGATAAGGTGTCAAGGCTAGTGGCCCTTATCTCGGACTTGTTGGCAGAGCGCATGGCATCACTGAGGGAACTTCTGGTGCTACATGGTCACCCCAATTTCGCTGCCAGGGTCGTCGCACCGGGCAGGGCATTTGCTCTGCGCTGGTGTGACGCCATGGCAGGATTATCCAGGCCCCACCATAGGCTTAGATTTACCCGGGGTATCAGGGCAGACGTCCTTGTCTGGCCATAGATCCAGAGGCAGTTCAACGGGGTGTCATTTTGGGGTCTGATCTCCTGGCTCCCCCTTGCTTTCAGATGCAGTCCGATGCCTCAGGATTCCTGGGTTATGGGATGTACTTCAATTGGAAGTGGGCCTATGGTGGGTGGCCACCATCCGGGGCAGGCAAGGGTCGCCTGCATGGTCTCACGTATCCGGAATGTTTCCCTATCCTGGGTGCTTTGATGCTATGGGGCAGGGAGTGGGCCAACTCGGTTGTGCAATTTTGGCGTGACAATGCGGCTCTTGCCCGCATCGTCAATGCACAGATTTCCAAATCGCCCGGGGTTATTGACCTCGTGCGCGAGTTTGTGTTATGCAGCCTGTGCCTCAACGTTCTCTTCAGGGCCAGGCATGTCCCAAGGGTTGATAATGATATTGCTGCTGCTTTGTCCCGCCTGCAGATCTCCCGGTTCCGTGCCTCGGCCCCGGATGCGGAGGACTTTCCCTCGCCACTCCCGGACGAGAGATGGAACGTTGGCAAGGAGAGGTGACCCGGGCGATTGGCCTGTCACTAGCGCCAGGCATGAGTAAGGCATATCACCATGCATTTAGTTCCTTCAGAGCATTATGTACCCAATTTGACTGCCAGGAACCTGGCCGATCCCAGTAGCCCATGTTCTGCGGTTCATGGTTTACCTGTATGCCCAGGGCCTTGCACCACGCACCATAGCATCTCAGCTGTCAGGGTTGGCTTTTATGGCCAAAGTGGGAGGTCGTGTGGACAGCACCAATCACTTCCGTGTGAGACATGTTTGGGAAGGGTGGGTGTGCGTGCGCGGGCGTTTCCCGGGCGACCGCCACCCGATTTACCCAGGGGTTTTTTTACCCAATTGGCCCGTGGCTGGCCTGGCCTCTGTTTTGATGGATGAGGCAGCCCATTCCATGCGGCTACTACGGTGGCCTTTTTGGAGGCGCTCCGCATCAGCGAGCTTGAGATGCTGAATAAGGCGGATGCAAGATTTTCCCAAGGTTCTTTACACAATTGGCCCGGGGCTGGCCTGGCCTCAGTTTTGATAAATGAGGCAGCCCACTTCATGCGGCTACAACGGTGGCCTTTTTGGAGTGCTCCGCATCAGCGAGCTTGAGATGCTGAATAAGGCGGATGCAAGATTTTCCCTGGGGTTTTTTACCCAATTGGCTCGGGGCTGGCCTGGCCTCTGTTTTGATAAATGAGGCAGCCCACTTCATGCGGCTACAACGGTGGCCTTTTTTGGAGCGCTCCGCATCAGCGAGCTTGAGATGCTGTATAAGGCGGATGCAAGTCGTAGGGCACTGGAACTCGAAGATGTCTGTGTGGACAATATTGGGCTCAGTTGGGGATACGCTCCTCTAAAACGAATCAGCACGGCGTAGGCAGTGGAGTAGACTGCTACGATGGTCCTCGACAGACATCTGTCCGGTTGGTGCCCTACAGGATTTCCGAGCACTGTGTGGCACGCACCATGGCACGTTTTTTCTGTCACCAAGGTGGGTCTTCTATTCCTAAATCCCAATTTGGAGGGTGGTGGGAAGGCACTAGACAGTGTTGGCCTCTCAGGGGCTCGTTGCGGCACCCGTTCGTTCCGGATAGGGGCGGCTTCTGCTGCAGTTGTTTTTTGGGTACTCCAAGGCTGAAATACGCCGCATGGGAGGGTGGGGATCGCAATGTTTTCAGTTTTGTCTTCGCCCTCCTCAACTGTGAGTACCAGTTTTAGTCACTGCACTGTTTCTCCCCCCTCCCTTTTTTACTTGACAGACCCTGGGTGTCGTTTTACACCGGTGACAGTATGCCTGGTGGGCCGTAGCCATGTGCACAGGGCAGCGCGTTACGCTGCATGGGGGCAGCGCGTTATGCTGCGGCGACAGAGTGGGTACCCGACTGGGACAGGGTGCATCCGCACGTTCCGGGTGCTATGGTAAGCGCGGCATGTTATGGCGGGAACTGTTGCCATCCCTTTTCTACATCAGGGATGCTGGCTCGCCCGATGTCCTGGTTACATACCTTGGGGGCGATGGTTTGGGACATGTCACTGGCCTATCGTGGAACCTTGCGATTTGCAGTGACCTGCCCTACTCACATTAGGTGTGGCCTGCCACAGCCCTCAATTGGTCGGACACGATACCGCGGTGCGCTTACAGGGGGGCGTTCGGACTCGGGGCTCTTGACTGAGACGACGCTCTGTGAACGGGGCTATTGCCCGGTTTCCTTGACAAGGGCGGGGGATGCGTCATTAGCCTCCCCGCCATCAGTCTGCAAATTTACGAGCTTTACTCAGGGGATGGGGCCCATCTGTCGCAGGGAGGTATGGACCTCTGGATTACTGGACTGGCGAGCAGGCCTGTCGACCGAGCTGACGGTCTTGGGGGGGGCGGTGAGCCTTTGCAAGCCTCCCCGTGTGGCGGGTATCACTGGTAAGGTAAACATTATGACCCACAGGTATCCGGCAGGTTCGCAATTAACTGGACAACAATAGACAGGCATAAGTTGGTTAAACGTTGTCCGGTCAACGACAAACTAGGCGACGGGGTGATGGCGATAGCTAGCCAGCATGCATCACCCCGTGATTCCACGGATACGCGTCAGAGGGTGGGGTCATTAGTTAGATATTGACTACGGTCAACAATTTGTTTGTTGTAAACAAACAAATTGATACAAAGTGATACATTGTAACCAATTGCCGTTGGCAATTTTGGGGTGGTACCTTACCAGTGTTACTTCGGCCTGCTTGCCTTAAGAATTATGATTGGTCGTTTTACCAATAGAAATGTATAATTCGGACTAGGGCATGAATCAATAAATGTGGCCCGATGCCGTTATCCACTTTTACCAGTGTCTGAGTCCTTTATTGGGGGGTGCGCCTGCAATGCAAGCGCGGCGCCAAAATGGCCGCCGCGCCCTTTGCGGGCCCCCCCATAGGACGAAGGCATCTGGGTAGTTAGGGGCGTGGCCAGCTCCCTTATAAAAGGGGTGGCCATGAGGCAGCCGAGCTGCCATTTTCCGAAGCGACGGAGCGGAGAAGTTTTTCCCCTCCACCCCCTCCCTAGTTAACAGTGTGATATTTGGTCGCTTCGGGGCCGGGTGGGAATTTTTGGCTGGGACCCACAATTGGCTCTCGGGTCCTGGTTTTTTCGCCCATCCCACACTGTTGCTATGGTTTGATATAGGGGTTTCTGTGATGCTGTTGACTTTGGTCACATGGGCGGGTATCACTGGTAAGGTAAACATTATGACCCACAGGTATCCGGCAGGTTCGCAATTGACTGGACAACAATAGACAGGCATAAGTTGGTTAAACGTTGTCCGGTCAACGACGAACTAGGCGACGGGGTGATGGCGATAGCTAGCCAGCATGCATCACCCCGTGATTCCAAGGATACGCGTCAGAGGGTGGAGTCATTAGTTAGATATTGACTACGGTCAACAATTTGTTTGTTGTAAACAAACAAATTGATACAAAGTGATACATTGTAACCAATTGCCGTTGGCAATTTTGGGGTGGTACCTTACCAGTGTTACTTCGGCCTGCTTGCCTTAAGAATTATGATTGGTCGTTTTACCAATAGAAATTTATAATTCGGACTAGGGCATGAATCAATAAATGTGGCCCGATGCCGTTATCCACTTTTACCAGTGTCTGAGTCCTTTATTGGGGGGTGCGCCTGCAAAGCTCCACCTATGGATTGAGGTTTAGGCCCTACGAGATCTATACTTACAAGCTGTAGGGTTCTAGAGGTTGTAAAGCCATCTGTTCTGTTGGCTGGGGACGTTTTACTCTTTACTTTGCCACAAACATTACAAGACATATAAGTGGTGCAAGGTTGTAATTTAACACCTGTGCATAAGCCAACTGTTTTTGATACGTCTCTAAAGTTTAGGTGCACTAATCTTCTGTGCACGAGATGTATACAGTTGTTATATTTAGGTTTGTTGGTGCTAGTTGTAGCTACCACTTCCTCCATAGGTTTGTTGTTAATTTAAAAAAAGTTCATGTGCTGGAATATTTGCATGAAAATTCCCTTTAGTAATAGTGCACAGCTCGCCTTTGAATACAAGCTGGTAACCCAAGGTCATTACGCATATACCGATAGCAAGTTATACTTAATGCTAGGTATGTACACCATTTCCATTTCTGCCTCCAAAGCTGAACAATATACCATTCCCTCACCAGACACCTTTAGGGTCCACCCGTTTGCAAGGGTTAATGACATTACTCCTCCGAAAAGTTGTGAACAAATGCCTGTCATTTGTTATGGAGATTGAAGCTCCAGTATGAAGCAGCCATTTTTCACTACCTGGCCTCATGCCAGTATCTGCCGCTTTATGTATAGCCACATTCATTTTAAACTTGCTCTTTAAAATGGGGTTGTTTCTCTTTTTAGATGGACAGGTTTTTGCAAGATAACCCACCTGGTTACAATGAAAGCACCTCTTGGCTATGAAAGCTACCTCAGGTTCTACTTGTCCTGACTGCACTACAGCCTTTCAGAGAGTATTTTACCCATCCAGTGGTCATCTCTGTTTCAAAGCCGAAGAGCCAGTACAGACTGCTTCTGCAGATGTTTCTGTCGTCATGTGGCTGGCATGACTAGACACCAGAGTGCATGGAACACTGTTTACCTTCCCACTGAAGTGGTCCCTATTTATCTACTTGCAATTTCTTGCTTTTAAACTGCTAGGTTGGCAGGAACTGGGACAAAGATGGGAACTCATACCATCCTGCAGTTAAAATACTGTTAATATAAGGCAAATTGAAGTTGTAAATTTTCTAAATACAGTAAAAGGCTGCTTTTTCCCATCTACTTATTAATACCCCCATCTACCTATAGACAGCTGGCATGACATCTTCCAGACACATGAATTGGCCCGGAGGCTGATCATGGTCCAATAAGGCTTGTGGAAACCTAGCCCTTTTATAGATTAGAGCTTGTTAGGTATTGGGGTCTGGGTGTGAATCCTGCAGAGCTAAGCAGTTAGCTTGTGGCAGCAGCGGTGGTACCCGTGTAGTGTTTTCACTCTCACCCAGACAATAACATGCAGAGTAACGAAAACAAAATAGCTTTTACTTCAGCAAGTCAGTTCAAAAGGTAAACACAAAAACATTAGATTCCTCTCTATGAAAGCAAAGTCAGGTGAACAGTTTTGTCTTTGTAAGCAGTACTTTCAAGGTCAGAGTCCCAGTCAAAGTACTCACAGCAAACTCCAGCCTTCTCCCAGGCTGGCTGTAGGCTATGCAAAGCCTTGTTGTCCTGGTTTGAGGAAAATATCAGAGCCTCCAGGCTCAGTGTCTCTGCTAGGCATAGCTTCTGGAAACTGGACTCACTTTGTCCATTCAGTTGGATTCCAATCCTCTGGAGAGTTTCAGACTCTCTCTCTCTCTCCTCCAGAGATTTCAGCAAAGCCAGTAGCAGAACCCCAGGAGCAGAAGCATCCTGGCAGAAGCAATTTTGGCAATAAGGCAGTATGGCTAGCAAGCAGTTCGGCTAGCAAGAGTTTTGGCATAAAAGCCAGTATGGCATAACAGCTGGCTAAAAAGCAAAGTGGCTTCTAATTTAGTGTCTTGCACGGAAGACAAAGAAGGAGTCGCAGGAAGGACTAACACAGGTTTATTCATTGATGCTCAGCAGGAACATGAGGTAATGGGGCAGATACATCTCATTATATACCATAACACAATACATTTGAATCTTGTTGCACGGTAGCTCATTGGCTGCTACTGGCGTGGCCTCGCCCAGGTCACGCCTCTCTTCTGCAGTTGTTTTCTCTTCTGCAGTTGTTTTCTCTTCTGCAGTTGTTTTCTCTTCTGCAGTTGTTTTCTGTAGCTCCTGATCATGTGGGGAATTTCCCGCGGCTGTTTGTGATTTGGGCAATGTGGACCATGTGAGACTGAACGCTCGCAGCTGCCCTCTATGGGCGGCTTGCTCGCGTTCCTTAACAGCTGAGATACATTGTGATTGTGGACTGGTTACATTCATATATTTAAAGTAACATTGTACATGCATACATAACATCCCTCCCCCCTAGGATGGGACGAAGTCCCTCAACCATTGTGGCTTGCCGCATGTGCGCCTGGGGCGTGCGGCTGCCTGACTTAACACAGGGGAGCCGGAGGCTCCTGGTTCCGCGGAGTCCTGCCCTGCAATGGAAAGGGGGGACTCATTAGCGGCTCGGTGTGGCGTCTGTGGTGCCCTTGCATTGGGGGACGGGAATGGAATGAATTGTTGGGAAGTGAATCCCTGCCTGCCACTTGAGGAGTTTGGGGACCCCCCCAGTACGAATCTCGGGACCGACGAAGAGGCCCTCGTGGCCTCGCCACCCCCCGCTGCCTGTCCGGGCGTTCTAGAGACTGTGGTGGGCGGACTCGCCCCTGTTGCCTGTCTTGGGGGTGTTGGTCTCCGGGGGGCAGGAGCTATTGCATACTCCAAAACAAAAGGGCTAGGGGGACTGGAAGTACCAGGGGCTGAACTGAAACCCCTCTTCTCGCTAGGACGGGTGGGGGACCACTCCGCTACATCCCCCTGGTACTGCAACTCATAATCATCATCAAACTGATCCCTCTCTTTGAAAGTATCCTCCTCTGTGTCTCCCCCTTGGGTAATGCGGGTGGGGGAGGACCCTAACGCTGATTCCCCCTCACCGGTGACTCGCCTTCGGAGTTGGTCGGCGTGCCTTCTCCAGAGTAGACCTGAACTAGTCTCGACCCTGTAGGATACCGGCCCCGTTTGCTCAACAATTGTCCCTGGCACCCACGCTGGCCCCGAGGCCGCGTAGTTTCTGCAGTGAACCGGGTCCCCTACCGCAAAACTTTTGGAGCTCTCTCCCCCTATGCTTATGTTTCTCCCTTCATCCTCCACCCTGGACGGATCCATCCGGTCAAACAGTGTTACCGGACGCCTCCTCATGAGGAGTTCAGCTGGGGAGAAACCTGACGCTAAAGGGGTTGTCCTGTAGCAGATGAGGAACTGGCACAGATGCAGGTTCAACTCACCGGGACCCATGCGCCGCAGTGCGTCTTTCGTAGTGCGCACTTGGCGCTCTACCTGACCGTTTGTGGTGGGGTGTAACGGGGCAGCGGTTATGTGCCTGACGGCGTTCCTCTCCATAAACGTCTTGAACTCTGCCAACATGAAGGTACTCGCGTTATCGCTCACAAGGACGTCTGGCAGGCCGAAGCAGGTAAACAGCTTTCGCAACTGTTTAATGGTTGCGGCAGAGGACGTGCTGTTCATGGGGATTACCTCCAACCACTTGGAGTAGGAGTCGACTACCAGGAGAAACATGGACCCGCGGAAAGGGCCGGCGAAGTCGACATGGATCCGGGACCATGGCCCGCGGGCCGTATCCCATTCCCTATGGGGTAACCGGGACTCCTCGGGCCGAGAGCTCTGGCAGCTCTCGCACGTGCCCACTAGGCGTTCTATGTCCCCGTCTATCTGGGGCCACCAAAAGAAACTCCTGGCCAGAGCCTTGGAGCGCACGATCCCGGGGTGGCTGGTGTGCAGTAGCCTCAGCACCTTGGCCCTCAGCTTCTCTGGGATAACCACCCACTGGCCCCAGAGTAAGCAGCCCCTTTCCAGAGAAAGCTCTACTCTGCGCCTGAAAAACGGCTTGAAATGTTCCTCGGGGGGAGAGGTGGGCCACCCTTTTCTAACCCAGGAACTAACTTGGGCCAGGATCTTGTCGGCCGCCGTGGCCTTGGCGAGGTCGGCCGGCACAATTGGGGGTGAGTCGAGAGACTCAACCAGCAGGACTTGGTGTTCCTGCTCTACCTCACACGTGGGGTCCCCTAAACTAGGGAGAGGGGATCGGGACAGGGCATCCGCATGGGAGATCTCCTTCCCTGGGCGATAGACCAGCTCATATTGGTAGGCGTTGAGAAAAATGGCCCAACGCAGCATCCTGGGGGATAGAATTTGTGGGGTTGGTTTGCCGGTAGTGAAGATCCCCAGCAGCGGCTTGTGATCCGTCACTACCGTAAACTCGCGGCCCTATAAGAAATCGTGGAACTTCTTGGTTCCCGCGATTATTGCTAGGGCCTCCCTATCTGTTTGCGCGTAATTGCGCTCAGCTTTCGAGAGGGACCTTGAGTAGTACGCCACCGGGGCTTCCCTCCCGCTCTCCAACACGTGGCACAGGACCGCCCCCACCCCCACCGGGGACGCATCACAGACTAGCACCACTGGTTTTTTCGGATCAAAATGGGTCAGGACCGCATCCGAAGACAGGAGTGACTTAAGCTCCTTGAATGCCCTCTCCTGCTTGTCCCCCCACCGCCAAACCGCGTCCTTCTTAAGTAGCGCGTGCAGTGGCTCCGCGACCGATGCCTTCCGAGGCAGGAAGGAGTGATAGAAATTTAGGAGCCCTAGGAATGACTGCAGCTCCGGTTTCGCGGTGGGGCGAGGGGCGTCTCTCACGGCCGCTACCTTGGACTCGGAGGGTTTGATTCCGTCCGGGGTTACCTTAAACCCTAGAAACTCTACCTCCCTCGCAAAGAATACGCACTTGTCCCTCCTCAATCGAAGTCCTGCCCTCTAGAACACTGAGAGAACCCCATCTAGCCTCTTGGCTAACTCTAATTCGCTCCCCGCTGTTATCAACACGTCGTCGAAGTATGAGAGGACGCCTGGAAGCCCCTTTAAAAGGCGTTCCACGAGGGACTGGAAAATTCCGGGGGCCGAATTCACGCCAAACTGAAGGCGCGTTACCTTAAACGCCCCCTTGTGCGTTACGATCGTTTGCGCGGCGGCAGCAGCTGGGGTTACAGAGAGCTGCTGATACGCCTGGGCCAAATCTAACTTGGCGAAAAACCTCCCCCCATGTAGCGTGGCCAGCAAATGGCTGACCACGGGCACCGGGTATGCATTTGGCTGAATGGCCTTATTTATCGTACATTTATAGTCCGCACAAATTCTGACCTCCCCATTTGACTTGAGGGCTGTAACAATCGGCGTTTCCCACTCCGCCGAGTCAACTGGAACCAAAATCCCCTGCCCCACCAATTTGTCCAGTTCCGCCTCAATCTTGTCCTTGAGGGCGAAGGGCACTCTCCTTGGCTTGAGGCGGATGGGCCGGATTTCTGGGTCCAGCTCAAAGGAAACCAGGGGCCCCTTATATTTCCCGAGCCCCTTCTTGAAAACGTCCGGGTGTGCGTCGCACACGTCCCGCATTGGGTCAGTCTCGATGGCGTTAATGCCGGACAGTTCGATCCCCAGGGGAGCAAACCACTGCATTCCCAAAAGGCAGCACCTCCCCCCCTTTTAGGACCACTAGGGGCAGTTTCTCGGAGTAGTTCTTGAACTTCACCTTGAAGTTCCCCACCCCCAACACTGGGATCCCATTTCCCTGCACGTCCCGTAGGTTGGATCTCATGGCCCGCAGTTTGGGCCGTTTCTCTGGGGGAATGCACATAAACTCTTTTTGGGACAGGATGGAATAAGAAGACCCCGAGTCTATCTCCATCCTCACTGGGACCCCCTGCAACAGTACCTCTATGAAGAACCGCCGGTGCTCCAGGCCCACGCAGTTCACACCGTCCTCGCTGTGGCCGGCTGAGACCTTCCTGGTGCCGGCCGCCTTTTGTTGGTGCGTCTGGGAATGGCTGGAACTGCCCTTGTCCTCGACTCGTCCACGCCTGCATACTCGGGCGATGTGTCCCTTTCAGCCGCAGTTGTGGCACTCGGCCTTCCGGAACGGGCACCTCGTGCGGTCGTGGGCCACCCCACAACCGTCGCAGCGGCGGTCCTGCCGTTCTCGGGTCTGCCGCCTCTCACCTCGCTTCTTGATCCTCTGGACGTCGTCGTCCTCGCTGGAGTAGGGATCCGCTGTCGTGGAGGACTCCTCGGACGACGTTGGTGCGGCGGCGGGCGGCTTGGGGGCCCGCCAGGCCGTCTTCGCTGGTGTCCGCCGGGCCGCCTGCACTGGTGACTTGGCCCTCTCGGACGTGGCCCCTCGGGACTTGAATAGCCGGACGCCGCTCCTGGCCTCCTCGGCTGCTTGCGCCTCCCGCAGTACCTCGTTGAACGTGAGGTGATGGTCGCGGGTCATGAGCCTCCTCTGAAGCTCCTCGTCCCTCAAGCCGCACAGCATGCGGTCACGGAGGGCCTGGTCCAGGTCGTCCCACTGGCAATGCACCGCTGCAAGCCTGAGGGCCGCCGCATAGGCGGACACGGATTCGCCCGGTCGCTGGTCTCGCCTGTGGAACGCGACCCGGGCTGGGAAAATCGAGACGGGCGGCTGGAAGTGCTCACGCAGTCTCTCCAGGATACGGTCAATGGGCACCTCGTCCACCTTCCGGGGGGCCACCAGGGTCATCAGGATCCGCAGCGTGGCCGGCCCCACCTGAGACAGGAAGTGGGAGCGCATCTTCGCGTCGTCGTCGACGCCTGCAGCCTCCATGGCGTGCCGAAACTGGCACTCGTAGAGCTCCCATTGATCGGGCTCGCTGACATCGAACTGGTACGGCTTGACCTTGGGATTCGCCATCGATCCCACCTTCGTCGCCAATTTAGTGTCTTGCACGGAAGACAAAGAAGGAGTCGCAGGAAGGACTAACACAGGTTTATTCATTGATGCTCAGCAGGAACATGAGGTAATGGGGCAGATACATCTCATTATATACCATAACACAATACATTTGAATCTTGTTGCACGGTAGCTCATTGGCTGCTACCGGTGTGGCCTCGCCCAGGTCACGCCTCTCTTCTGCAGTTGTTTTCTCTTCTGCAGTTGTTTTCTGTAGCTCCTGATCATGTGGGGAATTTCCCACGGCTGTTTGTGATTTGGGCAATGTGCCCTCTATGGGCGGCTTGCTCGCGTTCCTTAACAGCTGAGATACATTGTGATTGTGGACTGGTTACATTCATATATTTAAAGTAACATTGTACATGCATACATAACACTTCTGAGAAGCCTAGATTTATACTTGATAATTAGCTCAGTCACCCACTCAGTGGTTACAGCTGGGTGCTGTACTGAAGGATCTCTTAAAGATACAGCTTCATGCATCTTATGCAATACCTACAGGACATCACAATCCTATCAATCTCCTCCTATTGTTAAGATACATGAACGTGGTAGATACATCAGATAAGTGCAAGTACAGAAAATCACATTTGGATACCAAGGGCAGTACACAAGGTTCTGTGACGTTCTGTGGGCAGAGGTTTTGTAAATTGGTCTGCCAGGTTGTTATTGGTTGGACAGTATTCCAGAGAGATCAAACATTCTTTTATGCTCTCCCTGACGTTTTGGTACCTAATCTTCATGTGACGTGATCTGCCTCTAACCGCAGGGTTAGTGGCGACTGCAATAGCTGACTGATTGTCTTCATAGACAATCACTGGCTCTTTTACACTGATGAACAGGTCAAGAAGCAATCTTTTCATGCAGACTAATTCAGTGGTTACAGCTGGGTGCTGTACTGAAGGATCTCTTAAAGATACAGCTTCATGCATCTTACACAATACCTACAGGACATCACAATCCTATCAGAGCTCATTCCTTCCCCCTCCCACCCCTCTTGGGAGTGGGAGACTACTATGCAAAGGATTGCCAACTTATTTTTGCTTCCCAGAGTAAGAAGGGGGGAATTACTCCCAATGGTAGGCCACAAATAACCTCTCGAAGGCCACAAAAGTCTCCCTTCCTATTGTAATGAAATGAAAGAGGGCCTTTATTTTATGGAGTTTTAAAATGGTTGTGATGTTTCTTTGCTTCTTGAGAGGTGGTAACAAAAGTCTTGGAATGTGGACTTCAAGCCAGATGGGGATTCCTTTGCTACTGGAATTCAAAATAAGCTGAACCTGTTGGAACGGAAGTGCAGAAGATGGACATTGAATGTGCAGTCTTATTGGTTAGGAGAGAGGAAGAGGTGGAATGAAGAATGAAATATGGGTTTTGTTACCTTAGAACGTTAGAAGAAGAAACTCCATTATTGTTAAATATGTTCAAAGCAGGAGGAAGGAGTTTACCTATGCATGCTTGGGAGTAGAACAGTAGAAAATGTAATTCTGATTGTGTTAGGTAGCTGTGCCAGGAAATATAGATAGATATACAGTATCTTTCTTGTTTTACCAGGGAAAGGGGAAAAGGTAAAAATGTTCATTTTTATTTTTGTACTCTTATATAATAAAGCTGTTTTTTTACAGAAAACGTTTGTACTTTTTATATATAGCATAAGTCCATCATTCTATCCACTACATCAGCCTGGGTCTCCAAAACATACCTTAACAGAGAATAGTTTGTGCTAGCAATTAATTGGCAGATCCTATTAGGTTAACAAGGTTAGAAATTATGATGTTACCGATAGTTCAAATGCCCAAAATAATTTCTTTTCAACTCCACCTCATAAGAAACTAACATACAGTGGAACTCCGGATAATGTCCAAACTTGGTTCCATAAGTCTGGTTGTTATCCGGGTTTGGACGTTATGCAGACCAGTGCCAGATAACATCGCAATCTTGTCTGGAGTTGACCCGTATAACATTAACTCCATAGAAATACATTGTGAACAGCACAGACTTCATGGGAAAGTTAAGGAAACAGGCCCCCTCCCCAAGTGGAAACCCCCTTCAGCAGTTCCCAAAAAACACCCAAATGGGCAAAGAAATTTTCTCCAAAACACACACACACATTGACTCCTAGCCGAACCACTCCGTCCACTTCCCCACGCCCGAGCCAATTGGAAGCAAAAAATAATCTGCCTGCTTACCTTTCCACTGTGCCAAAGAATGCTCAAATAATCTGAACAATGCCGCAAAAATGCCAGGAATGCAGCAAAAAATTCAAATAGAAAAATCAATTTCTCTCTCGAAATGGCTGCCAAACACTCCACCTACACACTCCTCACCTCGTGCAAAACACACAAGAGCAAGGAACACGCGCGCAGCCTTTTAAAATGCCCAGGCACAATGCAACCTGGGAAAACCGGATGTTCCGGGTTGTGTTTTTTTCAGCGGCCGTGTGAAAAACGTCTGAAGACGCAGACAGTGCTGGCTCTTTGGCTTTAAACAGAGATGAGCACTGAACCCTAGAGTCAGATACAACTGGCTTTTGAGCAAGGATGACCCTTACCTTTACTATTAATATACAGTACTGTACTGTATATAGCCAGTGTAAACCAATGCCGATCACTCCGGGAAGTGGAAGGGCACGTGTTACAGTGGCGGCCCGGTGAGTACCGATCCACGGCGGTGGGTGCATGCAGACCCACCCACCAGCCCTCCAGGGGGAGAAGCAGCCACACACTTGGCCGGTTCTCCCCTGGAGGGCGTGTGCAGACAGCTCTGGGTAACGTCCAAATGATGCTGTCCGGTCGATGAATTTTTTGAACATTATCCGGATATGACGTTATCAGGAATGGTTGTTATCCAGAGTTCCACTGTATATAATGGAATGAAAGCTGCAAATGAAGTCAACCAAATTAAGGACATATATTTATCAGTTGTCTTTACATGTCACCTTTGCTCCAATGAGCTCAAGGTGACAAAAATAGCTCTCTTCCTCCACACTGAATTCTCCCATCCTCTGGCTAGGAAGATCGAGACTGAGAGGGTCAAGGTCACCCAGGAAGTTCCATGTCACAATAGGAATCTGAGGCCAGATCTCCCAAGTCCCAGGGCAAACATTACATTGAAAAAAAGATGTTTTAATAAAACTGTCTTATGCTTCCAAAAACAATTTGCTGGTTTACATACTTTTGTGAAAATGTAATATGTGTCATGCTGCAACAGAAGTCCCTAAACTACTTGTCTGGACTCGCTCAACATGGATTGAAAATGACAGGCAAAAGCCTGTTGTCTTGCGACATCTCCATTCTCCCCTGTTTGGTTAGCCAGCTTTCTCCCTATCTGTAGACTGTTCAAGCTCACAGTGCAAGTGTCCCAGGCCTTTTATGGAAGTGGTCCAAGGTACTTGAGCTTCTTCCTTTCTTGAACTAACAACTTCTACGGACAATCACAGTGTGTTCTTCTGCAGTATGCAATTGTTGACAAGAACTGAGCCCTTAGCCAGCCATAGAACCTACTTTACAAAGACCTTAGGATGATCACGTCACCTTCCAACACTAATCAAATAACAATGTACTTAATCTCAGCAGTTCCATCAGAAAAGGAAAGGAGCAAACTGAAATTCTGGCAGCAGAGGGAGGGAAAAGATTCCTTGGATTGGCAAGGTTTTCAGGCACAGCAATGATACAGAAGTGCTGTCAGGAAATCCAAGATTAGACATCTCAAAAATAGTTTGTACAAAAGGTCATTTGAGAACATTCACCTGCTATTATTTGTTGTTGAATAAGGCAAATCAAAGTAACACCTGGCCTGTGAGGATTTCTTCACTGCATATACTTTTTAAATCTGCCATCTTCTGTTACCCATCCATCTGACATTTCTTTTCATTTTTTGTTTGCTTCAGAAAATCCACTTTGCCTGGGCCTCCCTGGGAGATGGGAGTGTGCTGCTCCCCCCCCCCTGGTCAGGCAGGGAGGAGCCTCCTCCCCCTATTTAAGGGATGGCTCATCCCTGCCCAGCCCTCTTTTTACCAGCTACGGAGAAGCTTCTGCTTCTCCTTCTCCACCGTCGCTATGCCATGTGGAGTTTTGCCGGACCGGCCTCACCCAAGTCAGCATGGCTCCCATAGCCTACACTTCCCAAGCCATTCTGCCTGGTGCCCCCAACCCATGCCGGCGCTACTACCCCAGTCCAACGATGGGTAGCGCGCACCCTGACGCCTCGCTGACAAAGGCCCCACAGGCCTGCTCTTCCTCCTCCGGCGCCCTGGCTTCCTGTGTCTCTGGCTGCTCTGGATGGAGCTGACTGGATTGGGGGTGCTTCCTCACTGGGTCAGAGGGTGGATCTCTTCCCCATGCCGAGGGTTGCGGCCTCTCTTACCACAACCTCCAGGCCCGCTAACTCCTTGGCGCCTGATGGCGTCGATTGGAGGGAGGTTGCTGCCTCCCTCATGCAGTGGGTGGCGGACTTGGAGGCCTCCTCTGTCTCCTTGGCTGCTCTTGCGGCCATAGCTGCTTCACCTGGACCTTCTCGGTCTCAGGCCCCGGTTGGGGACTCTGCCCCTGCTGCACACCCGGGCCCCGCCCCCTTTGGGATGGTGATGCCAGGTGCGGGTAAGTACGATTATGCACTAAGCACATCTGCCTCGCCTCTGGCCACTGGACCTTCACCCTCTCTGGCCTTTAGTTGGCCATGGCTGTGGGCCACTCAGTTTTCCTCTGGAGGGTCGTGCGCACCGCACACCAGCCCGACATGTATTGGGAAGAGCCCAACTCACTTCTATGGCTCCAGTTCATGACCCCATCCCGCCCGGCTCCTGGAGTCCAGTATGACTGTGGTCATCTGGTTCAGGCCCAACCTGAGCTTAACCCTCCTCTTTCCCCGGTGCCTGCTGGCACCATTCCGTGCATGTTTTGCTGGGAGTTTGCCACACAGGGCCATTGCGCTAAGTGCCAATGCCGCTTCAAATATGAGTGTCCCATCTGTGCGGGCCTCATGCTGCCTCCTCCTGCTCCCTCCTGATCCTCACCCGCCCCGGCCAGGGTGCCCACGATGGGACAGGGCACCCAGCTCCGACCTCCTCTGGTTCGCCTCCAGTCAGGGTGCCCCCCTACTGCTTGAGTCTTCGCACTATTTGTTCTGTTCACCAGTTTGTCTCTTCTGTTCACTTTGCAGGCTCCAACCATGTTTTGGCGTCCGGTTGACCCTGTCTGCATTGTTCTTGTTTGGCATTACTCCGCCCCTTGGGGGGCTGTCTTTTCTCAGGCTACAACCGTGTTTGACGTCCGGTTGCCCCTGACTGCATGGCCTTGGTCCAGCGTTGTCCTGCCCTATGGTGGGCAATTTTTGTTTTCCTCCCCCATTTTCATGCACGGGGGTCCCCAGTCTGCTTTTCAGGCTGGGTGGGTCAGAGGTCTGTTTCTTCCCTCTGTGTGGTGGTTAGTGTGGGTTATTCCCTAATTCGGTATTGCCAATGGGTACGGGCTGGGGTTTTTCCAGGAGCCGGAAAGGCATTACTTAGGGGTGTGCCCAAAGGCTCCAGGATTAACCTTCTAACTGGTTCGGCTTATTGGTAAGCCTTACCATTTCCGGCACTTGATGATATCACCAGGGCGCACCGGTCTTCTGGCCTGTAGTCCATTTTCTCCTTTGGCTAATGTTATGACATCATTTTCCTTGCACCCGCACTATTCTGCCCCCATGCATTTAATTGGTTATCAATAAAGTGGCCATGTTTTTACTCCACTCCTTGCGTATGTCTCTTCCTTGTGCGGTACATGGGCAAAGGTTCCCTTCTTTTCTTTTTTACTACTTAGGCATGGAAGAGATAATATTGTGAAACAATCTTTAAGAAAACATATTCTGATGTAGTTATCATTCTTTCCTCTCCTGTGCTGTATAGATGCTTCCTATTAGAAACAGAAAGAACATCAATAAATGAGGATAGAAGGCATTTGCTGATCAAGACAGTAGACTTATGTGAATCTATCTGTTCCTCATGCTTTCTTTACACATGAAGTTTATACTTCATGAAATAGAATGAAAGGCTTAAGAAGTTCAAACAGCATGTTGCAAGAAAGCGTGGTAGAAGCTGAAATTATATTAGTGTTCTAAAGATGTGGTTTTTGCATACCTTTGGTCTGACCAATTATTAATAATTTTGTGTTGTCAAGTCAATTTTGATTTTTGGTGTCCGTTTCCAGGATTTTCTAGGTAGGGACTACTCAGAAATAGTTTATCATTCCATTTTTCTGGATGTGCCCTGCAACTGTGCAGCTTGCCCTTGACTACAGAGGCTGGCTCTTGTCTCAGGAGGCACAGAGAGGAATCAAACTCCCAACCTAAACCATTGAGCTGTCCAGCCACCTCTGAGCTTTAATACCTACAAACAAAGACCCAGTTTCCTCATGATAATCAGGTACAAGACATAATGAGTTGTGTGTGTCAGAATTAAAATTCTTTTCCCTTTGCCTCAGCTCTCTCCATGTTCACTCTGAACCACCTGGACCATTACCAAGGCTGGTTCTGAACTTCTGAGACTGCTGGAGAACCTGGAAAATTAATCCGTCCAACTGCCTTTTACCTAGTACACTACTTGCCAAATCCAGCAAGTGACAGAGAATTCACTCCTTTAAAGTGAAGAGTAGAAAGGGTGTTGCAAAAACTCAAGAAAAACCAAACATCAACTATTAATTGACAAACTGGTTCTGAAGAATTCAAAGAAAAGGTGAACAAATTTGTTTATTGCTTAGATTAACTATAAAAAGGCATTTGATTCAGAGAAAAGGCAAACAAGTTTGTTTATGGCTTGGATTGACTATAAAAAGACATTTGATTCAGTTCCACACAGCTGGATTGAAAAATGCCTTGACATTTTTGGAATTCGCAACAACATTCAACGCTTCATGAAAACTTCGATGAAGCTATGGCAAACAAAGTTAATGTCCTGTGGAGAAGAATTTGGTGAACTTGAAATTAAGCGTGGAATTTTTCAAGGTGACTCACTATCACCTTTGCTGTTTGTGTTATCAATGGCACTGCTGACAACTATTCTAAATAGAACAAACTGTTGATATGAATTGGCTAAGAAAGGACTGAAGGTTTCACATTTGCACTATATGGATGATCAAAAACTGTTTGGAAAGACAAGAGCTGAATTAAATGCACTACTGGAAACTACAAAGAAATTTAGTAAAGACATAGGACTGCAATTTGGAATTAACAAGTGCGCAACAATTACTGTTAAGGAAGGCAAATTGTCAAAGGTGATGGATTTGAGTTAGATAATGAAGAATGTACCAAAGCATTAACATCAGAATAGGGATGCAGGTACCTGGGAATTCTGGAAGCTTCTGACCTGCTACACAACCAAGTCAAAAGAACTACTTCTACAAAATATTATACATAAAGCGGGTCCAGAAAATCTTGAGGTCAAAACTGGATGGAGGCAATATCATCAAGGCAATTAATACCTGGGCAATGCCTGTTACAAACTATTCAGCTGGAATAATTGATTGGACCCAAATGGAATTAGACAACCTTGACTGAAAAACAAGGAAGCTAATGACAATTCATTATGCCCTGCACCCAAAAAATGATGTTGATTGTCTATACTTACCAAGAGCTTAGGGTGACAGAGGACACCTACAGGTGAAACAGACAGTAGAGGAAGAAAAGCATAGCTTGAATGACTACATTAAGAAAATTGAAGAACCTATGCTTCAGGAGGTGAACAAAGGAGGTCTTTTGAAAAAAGTGAAGAAGAAAGCTGAATACAAAAGGGAAAGGATAGAAAGTCGAGCTGCAAACTGGAAAAAAAAGCCTATGCATGATCAATACTTGAAAAACATAGAAGGCAAGGCTGACCCAAAGCTGATATGGGGATGGTTAAGAGCAGGAGTTTTGAAGAAGGAAACAGAAATATTTATCTTGGCAGCTGACGAACAAGTTTCGCTAACAAATTGCATGGAGACAAAAATACAGTACATATCCAACAATAGCAATTGCCAGGTTTGTAATGAAAAGGATGAAACAGTAGATTATCTGATCAGCAGATGCAGCAAAATTATATGCAATGCCATAACAGGGATGCAAAAATTATCCATTGGAAACTTTGCCAGAAGTTTGAATTTGAATGCAGTGGGAACATCAAGTAGAGAAAGTTTTAGAAAACGAGAGAGTCAAGGTCCTGTGGGACTTTAAAATTCAAACAACACACCTGATATAACTGTTGTGGAAAAGAAGAAGGTCTGGTTTATTGATATTGCTATACCAGGGGATGTACGAATTGAACACAAACAATTGGAGAAAATAACAAAATATCATGATTTGCAAATTGAAGTCGAGCTTCTATGGAGGAAGAAATCTGCTGTTGTACCCATAGTAATCAGAGCCCTTGAAGCAATACCCAATGGATTCCCCAGATGCTTGGAAATTTTGGACTTATTGGACTTGAATGTCCTAACTCTCCAAAAAACAACTCTATTAGGAACTGCATATATATGCAGACGTTACCTTAACAGTTCTTAGGTCCTTGGTTAGGGCTTGAACTGTTAATCTTATTCCAGTCCTTGACTGTGAATAAAATGATAGATTTGTATACAACAACAACAACAACAACAACAACAACAACAACAACAACAACAACAACAACAATAATAATAATAATAATAATAATAATAATAATAATAATAATAATAATAATAATAATAATAATAATAATAATAATAAAGGGATGTGAATTAGGAGGGAGAGTTCTGCAGTGGGCAGGGTTGTCCTTTAGAATTTTATAAATATATAAAAAAGAAAAGAATAGTGATAAGTTAACTATTACTTGAATTTAAGTTACCACTGGATAGGAGGAGGAGGATTTACTGGGGAGATTGGGTGGTAATTGTTTTAAAAAGAAGTATAACTTCTTATTTAATTAAATAGCTAATCAGGCACTTAATATAGGAAGTGATATTTAGAGATATGGCTCCAAAGAAAGGCGCAAAAAGCTGCTAAATGCAAGGCTCCTAGATGGTCTCCTCCTAAAATTTCATCCTCTTCGGAAGATGAAGATGCTGTTGATATGCATTGAGACTTTACAGAAAGTTTATAATTAGGCAGACTCAAAAGACCCCTATCCTACAGATACCCAGCATTCAGAGAGAGATACCAGGTGCCGTAGGACTTCTCAACTTAGGCAGCTGGCAATCTTGCAAACTGTCTACTGTCAGGTCATGGCAGAGAGAAGTCTGACAGTAGGATCTATGCTGGTGCCTCCTTTGTCTTCATTGCTGAGGACAAAACCTTCTCTGGATGGGGTGCAGCGGGGTGCAGGACATAGTCAAGGACTCCATAGATGTTTCTATGCCTGGACCGGCTATATGTTCCAAGGCAGCAGTGGAGCTGGGATGGGGCCAGTACCCCAGTGATGACATACCTTGGGTGCAAGTGCCAAATTTAGGGGCAACCCCCAGCATGGTTACACAATCGATATGGCCTTGGCAGCCAGCTGTCCTCACATAGAATTTCACAACCACAGCACCAACAACCATTTTATCTGCAGTTTGGAAGGCCGTTTATCCACAATGAGCACCTCTCCTGGCCCGGCCGGTCAGTGGGAGTTCCAGCAGCTGGCCTAGCGGCTCTGTGGCTTCAAAAACACTGCCGCCATCACCTCTGCAAATACTCCATGCTCTTCCCCTGGCTCGGCTGGTCAGCGGGAGTTGCAGCAGCTGGCCTAGCAGCTCCAGGGCATCAAAAATGCCACCTCCATCACTGCCACAAAGGCTCCGCACTTCTCCCCTGGCCTGATTGGTCAGCAGGAGTTGCAACAGCTGGCCTCACTGCTCCGGGGCTTCAAAAACGCCGCCACCATCACGGCCACGGAGGCTCCGTGCTCCTTCCCTGGCTCGGCCGGTCAGCGGGAGTTGCAGCAGCTGGTCTCGTGGCTCCGGGGCTTCAAAAATGCTACTACCATCACCACCATGAAGGCTCCGCGCTCCTACCCTGGCCCGGTCGGTCAACAGGACTGACCGGGTCCTGGCCCGGCCGTGTGAGTCACCACCGGCGCTCTACCAGCCGACACCTTCTCGGTTTTCCCTTTGGTCTGGTCAACCTTTGGAGTTGCAGCTGGCAGTCGCTCCTGCGGCGAGGATGACAGGAGCCATCATCAACATAGTTACAGCTGATGCCATGGCCACTGTTTGAAGTTGGTTGTGGTAGGATGGAGAGCGTCGGGACTATTCGGATCTACAGCTTTGTCGACCTGCTGGGTTTTGAAGGCAGTCAGCCACGGTTGGTTTATTGTTACTGTCTGGGATGTTTTTGAGGTGGGTCAGTATGTGTCGGGACAATTCCATCTTAATGCCCTGACCCTTGCCCCCTGTTTGGGATTTGAAGACTGTGGTGGTAATGAGCGGTATTGAATGACTGGACTTTATTTACCCCTCTCTGTTGGACTTGTTGCAGCTGCGTTAGGGAGGTTATGGTTTATGGTTTATGCTTTATTATATTATATTTGTTAATTTCTGTTATTATTGATTATTGTATTATTATTGTAATTGATTATTTTCTTCTTTATTATTGTGTTATGATATTATTGTACTGTCTGATATATATATATATATATATATATATGTTGTGATGGACGCCTTGAGTCGGCTTCGGCTGAGAAAGTGCGGGATATAAATTAAATAATAATAATAATAATAATAATAATAATAATTATTATTATTATTATTATTATTATTATTATTATTATTATTATTATTATTATTATTATTATTATTATTATTATTATTATTATTATTATTATCCTAGTCAGGTGATGGCTGGGGGCCTGGAACCCCGATAGGGGGCTTTCCAATGGTCCCAGATACTGGCTGCAATGTAGTTCCCAGGATGGCATTGTCTTTCAGAAACCAATCAATGCCTTGGGGGGGGGGGCAATGCGCAAAAGCATTCATTTTAGTGCATGCGCAAAAGCGGCCAGTTGACTTCCTGGTTTGGCACAGACACTTCTGTGCATGCACAAAAGTGGCCATTTGACTTTGCAGAAGTGTCCGTGCCAAACCAGGAAGTAAAATGGCTGCTTTTTGTGCTTGTGCAGAAACATCCATATTTACTTCCTGGTTTGGTGAGCATTGTGGGCCTGATGGAATGCCTTCAGGGTCTGTATCCGGCCTGTGGGCAGTAGTTTGAGCATGCCTGCTCTAGTCCAATATCTAGACAGCATATATAGTACCTACTGTGGACTTCCTTGAGCACGTGTGGTTTTTATATGATAAATCATTTTGCATGTGTGCGGCAATCCACTCCCAGCTCTGCTGGTATGAACAGAACTCACAACTTTGGTTACAATTTATGATCCCCACCAGGCCGATCTTGTGTGACTGTTTTGACAGTGGACAGAAACCTGGACCATTGACAGTTCAACTGTCCCACCTGCTCCTTGGTGGGCCAGTTGGTTCAACCCTGAAAGGTGTGTTGATAGTTTGCAGTGCAAAGGACACGTAGCTGGAAACCTCATCATTACCGCTCCATTTGTGGGGGACCTTACTCCTTCATGGGCTGTCCCAGAGATAGATATAAGGGTCAGGGTAAAGAAACAGGTCCAGGTAAGGAATCACCCAGCCCAAAATTTAATCGTTCAAAAGGGGCCCAGTCTAATTAAGTTAGCAGAATTTCACTTACCTAGTGAAAATGAATGCAGCTTACATTTTGGATGGTTTTATGTTTGGCTTTAGGATGCCAATAGTTGGGGAGTGTTTTCTTCAAAGTTCTGGCAATCTTAGGTCTGTTGTAGTGGGAAGTCGAGGAAGTTAGGATTCTGGGCCCCTTTTACTCATCCCAGTTTATAATCTAAGAGTTTCTCTATTAGGAATAGTACCAAGAAGGCTCCAAATGAATATCTGCTCATTCACCATCTTTCTTGGCCTCAGGGTGCATCAGTTAATAATTCAACTCCTCACAAATGGTGTAGTGTAGTATTTGATGCCACAATCAGGATGGTTAGGAATTGTGGTGTAGGGGCACAGTAGTGAAATGTTATATTAAATCAACATTTTGATTACTTCTGGTGCATCCAGATGATTTTGAATGTTTGGGCTTGCAGTTTGAGAGCAAATACAGTGTAGATAGGGCTTTACCAATGGATTGATCAATTTCTTGTGCTGCATTCGAGTGTTTTAGTTCCTTTTTATAATTGGCCCTTAAAAGACACACTGGTTTTTGCTCTGTAGTACACTACCTAAGGGGACTGTGGTGGCTTAATGGTTAAGACACTGAACTTGAGGAGTTGCTATGAAGCCTTCTCAGAGGAGAGAAATACCTGGCAGGCGGACTTCGTGGGTAAAGGGTTACGGCTTACAATTTTATTTTCAACAGAATTTGTATAATAGAAAAAACAGCATTGTGGCTAGTCTACTGATTAACTGAGAGACTAGTTGTTTACGTACCTTAATAACTAACAGGCTATAATTGCCTAGCCAGTGTTGACAGGAAGATTTCCTGACCAAAGGTTCCCAGAAAAGTCACGGAACCAGTTGGTTAATCTTTAGAGCATACACGTGAAGCAATGGGGATTAGTCTGAACCCAAGTTAGAGGTTCATACCTCGGCCAAACAAGTAGACAGGTCTATTTACCCTGTTTAATTAGTTAAGGATTCAGCCCTGTTGCATTTGTGAGTCCGAGGGCGTATCATCAGACTCTAGCTCCAGTTTGGAACCCTTCATATTAAATAATATGCTATATGATTTTGGTGTGATCTTGGGTCATGCTAATAATATCACTACAATTCCACTTTTCTATTTATTTATGGGGAATGAGACATTGGTATTTGACATCTTTCATAGGCTGGTGCAATCTGTGCATTTCTTGCCTGGAGGGCATTTCATACTTAAGTTGAAACACATTGCAAACAGTAATATCCCATAAATAAAATAGCAATAGCCATACAGTGTGGTAGCCAGAACCATGAAGGTTATTTTTCAGCACTTCTTGTAGGTTATTCAGTTAGCAATCCAGTGTTGTATGAGTAATTGATTAAGTTCCTCCATTACTGTTTGGAGGGGCTAACTATATTTTCAGTGACATAAATGGTTTTTCTAAGGCAATAGAGTCCTTACTTAACCACCCTGCAAAAAAGCCTCTTAGTTTAATTATGCAGTAATTGTCTTGCTACACCATAATAGGGAGGTGTGATTGACACAGACATAAGTAAACACAAAGTAATTAAAGATTACAAGCCAGGGGGGTTACTTTGGCTTGGGGATGATCAACCTGAGCAATAGAGTATGTATAAGTGGCCCATTTGATTCCTTTCCCCCACCCAAGGGCACAACGTGACATCTTAGCAATGTGTAACAATAGGTATGGCAGGTTTGAGGATATTGGGTAATACAATATGCAAAAATGGTGTGCAAAATTCATGAAAAGAAGATACAAGCAGTTACAAATAGTGAAACATATACAAAAGACATTATGTTGCTCTTCTGTCATTGATTCTTGAGGTTTGACTATGTGGGGTGAAACCATAAATGTCCCTTCATGTAGATTTTGACATATAACTCTTATTGGAGCTGCTAACCCTCTCCCATGACCAGAAGTCAGGTCAGCCAGTATAATTGCCAATAGTTCTTAAAACCATGCTTGCTTTAGTCCAATCTGTCCATTGATAACTTCATTCATCTGTTGGGGTGCTTAAAAGTTGATTGAGAATTTCTCTTTGTGAGAGTACAGTATAGGGTTCCAAGCTGGCATAAAGATGAAAAATGGAAATGGTGACAGGATTCTAAAACAAAGCTGTGTTCTGTGCATGAATTAATAGTGTGTATTTCTGACACAGACTGTGTTATACTGAGCATATTGTTCGGTGAAGTCCCAATGGGTGTATAACATTGAGTTCTTTGAGTCCCGGTTTGTATGCAACATGTGTGTGTGTGGAATGTACATTGAGTTCTTGATCATGTGTAAGATTGAGTTCCTGGAAATGTGCAATGTATGTGTGTATGAAACTTGTGTGTGTAAAATTGAGTTCCTGGGGGAAAGGGCATGGTAAAATCATCAATTTTGGAAAAGATGGTTGTAGGTCAGCTGGAGTGACTGGCTCCAAACTCCCATCTACTGGAGTTCCAGGACTAGGTTCTGGATACTGGTTCTTGATGAACTGATATCCCGCCACATGGTCATCTCAAGGGCCACTTTAACACATCTGCTGGCACTCAAAGCAAACCTGCAGAGGGGATAACAGCTGCAAAGGCAGCACTATGGAGAAAAGTCTGAAAAAAGTTAATTTTTATTGATTATATATTAATATAGCCTCTGCTGAGAATCCGGGAGAGCCCCACCAGCCTCTCCCCTGTTTCTGTTTAATTTAAAAAGATGGTTACTTTAGTTCCATAACTGCTTGCCCTATAGAATTGTAAAAAAGTGCCATTAGATGCTGTAAATAGAATGACATAATTAGTTGGAATGTTGAGTATGCACACTGCTGAGTGTAGAAATACCAAGATGAGGCAGATATTCCTGGAAATAAGCTTTAATAGCAAAAAATAAACCTGACTGGGCAAAGAAGGAGGGGGGAAAACTGACTTAAGTCCAGCTTAAACAAACACCAATGTTATCTTATCAATTAATTAGAATGTAGCGCCCCTCTAAAGCAGCCTGAAAGGAAAAAAAAAATATTTTTTTTTGAAGGAAACTGTAAGGTATGACTTCAGACTAAAAAAACATTATTCCTAAATCAAGATTTTATTTAAAACAATTACCAGTATCAACTTAACACAAAACATATACCTACAGTTTGACATGCTCAGAACCTTAATATCAAGCAATCTGATTCAATTCCTATATCTTTAGACAAGGCTTACTATAGACTTTAGACAAGGCTTACTATACTTTATGCCTATACATATTATTAAACCATTAATAAGACATGTCATATTTAAATAAAGGCCCCATTTCCTCTACTGCCGTTCTTACAAGCAGCATACACCAGACTTATGCGTATAATAATTTCATATTCAGATGAATCACATTAAGACATACAGGATTAATATCCATTTTGCTGAGCACTCAGGCCGGGTGAAAAAAATCAGCTAAATTCTATTTAATGTAACAGAATTAATTTCATCCCTTTTCCCCTCTTCCCAATCAGCTGTTTGCTTTGTTACAGCACTAATTGCTTGCTATGTCTTAAGAATGTTGATTGTGACCTGATTCTGGCAAGCCAGCCACCAAAAAGGCCAATTTGCACCTTTAAAAACAGGCTTGACTGAAAGGAGAAAGAAGAAGAGGGGGGTCATTTTTACCCCTCATGACCAATGTTAATGCAATATTTTCCATTGAGACTAATATGGAGCATTTTAACCACTTTGATCCGCTAAAACAAATATACAGTCTACTAAAAAAGGCGTTAACACATTCCAATTTCAACTCTCTGTTGCAAACCTAAAGAGGTTTGCCAGTCCTTTTGTCCTTGTGGGCTAGAATTTTCCCCCTCCCTTTTCTACAAGGATGTTCATTAACAGCTGGATAGGACATAAGGGGCATCTTGTGTGGGTCCCTATTTCAAGGTATACATCTGCCTGATTGGCTAAATGAACCAGCACTGTGCCCCTGCTTAAGTGGCTGGATTAAGACCCACTTTTCCTGTCTTGGTGTCCCTAAAACAAGGTAAGATGCAAAAATCCTTAGCCTCCAACACCTTTTCATACTCTATAGCCCTGCGTTTGATTAACAAAAATTCAGGACTGGCTTTTAATGAAAGCATGGCTTCCTAACCTAAGGATAGCTTTGTTCTTTGTGACATAAAAACAATGTATCAAAACCATGAACAAAATTTACTAACAACATTCTTAATATATATTTTTAAAAGAAAATTTTAACATTTGACATATATATCACAGTTGCTGTTATTAAACAATCATGCAAACACACATTTCACATCTTTTCTCACTCCAGGTGCACCTGTCCATTCATACACATTTATTCATCTGTATTTTTTCATGTGTTCAAATTGCATATTCCTTCTACACCACCACCCCGGCAGAAGGAAAATGTTTTTCCTATACCTTATAGATCCATTTAGTCATGATTTCTCAGAATGCTATATAGCTATCCTGGGTTCAATGCTTTTAAAGTTGATTTCCTTTCCAGTTCAGTTACCTTCCTATTCGATCTAAACTATAGACTTTTTCTCTGGGGGTGCCTACCCAATCCCTGCCATGAACAGACCCTGCAATTCTGTCCCTGCGCCCATCAGGCTTCCATGGACCAGAGGGCAAAGCTGCAGCAAATCACTCATTTCTACTGCACTATGCCCACCCTTAGCTGTCTCAAGCCTATATTCACTGTCCCAGATGAAAAACTGACTTGGGGAAAGCCAAGCCTGGGCAATGAGAGCCTGAGTGTGGCAGAGTGTCTCGAGAAGACCTCTCACGAATGTGCTTTGGGGCCCTGTGTCTCTGGTTGCTGCCCTAATTTCCGCTAATGTCTTGTAGGGCATCAGAGGGTGCTGAATGACTAAATTGCCCTGAGGATTGGTGCCATACTGGAGGGGACATATCTGTAACTGCTCACCTGACTCTTCTGTGCTTAGTTCACCCTTTGCTGTTTCACTCTCTACCATGTCTTGAAAAGCACTCCTATTTTCCCTTCTTTCTCTAAATGAGTCCATTGCTTCAGTTTGCCCTGGGTCACTTGGGGCCATTGGCATGGGAACTGATGCCAAAAGGGGCAAAATTGTTGGAAAAAATGGTAACACATGCAGAAACTGCTGATGCTCAGAGTCGTACGTAGGAGGAGGAACTAATGGTATGATCGAAGCAGAAGCAATTCCGCCAGCCGTTTGTGTGCCAAGTTGCTCAAGGGCTTTTTTACATGTCAGCCAAACTATAAGAATATCAGCTGGTGCCCTAGGTTCCTCATACAATGTAATTCCTACCCTTACCCAGTCCTCAAGATGGGGCAATCCATGCTGTGAAAACCAAGGACAGCATCCACTAATAACGGGAAGCATGCGATGTATCTGCTCTACAGGGACTCTCCTCCCTGCCTTTTTGAGCAAATACCGCAGCTCCTCAACAAATTCCTTTTGGGAAATTGTCAATGCACCACCCATACTCACCACAGGGTCCTTCTTTGATGAATTATTAGGTTCCTCTTCGAGGAACTATGGGATTCTTTTTGAAGAATGATTGGGTTCCTTAATGAGGAATGAATTGGTGTGCGGATGCCCTTTAGGAAGGAACTAAAGACCTGGCTGGCGGGCCAAGTTTGGGGTGTGGGTGGGGATGGGGATACCGTTGGGTGGTTGGTATAGAGAAGTGTGCCTTCCCCCAAGGTCCCTTTGGTACTTGCGCACCTTTTAGGGGTGGGTTTTTTAACTTTTAACTTTGTTTTATCATGTGTCTTTTTATGTATTTACTGTCCGCTATGTAAACCACCCTGAGTTGGGTTGTACCTGAGTGGGCAGTATATAAGCGTGAAAAATAAATAAATAAATAAATAAATATTGCTTCCTCCCAGATTGATTCAGTGTCATCACTTCATTTTGGTGACCCCAACGTAATTCCAATGTGATTCCGACGTAGACCCTCAGTGCTCATACTTGCCTGTCTTGGAACAAGATTTGGTGCACCTCATCCTTCGGGATCTCTAGATGAGTATGGGTGCCTCCCTTTCCACTTTGCAACAACAGCATGCAAGGGAACTAATCTATATTCTTAGGAAAACAGGGAAGTCCATCCTTGATGGACAGATACAGCCGTTCGTGCAGGAGATAGGGGAGCAATGTCCAGGAAATGGGTCTTTAAATTTAGCACACTGGGTCAAGGTGGGAGCTACCTTGTATGCCATTCTCATGGCATGGCAACATTGTAAAGATGCCCTGGAGAAGGTAGGACTTGAGGTGACCTCTGGCATCTCAGCAGTTTCCCTTACCGCTCCCTCCCTTGGACACGAACTGAGTGAGTTGTTGCAGGTTTGTTCCGTGGTTTACGGAGACATGCCGTACAAAATATTGAGTGAGATATAGAAAGTGATATCAGAGACAGGATTGAAGAGTTCATTCATGAAAGGAATGTTAGAAGGAATTGGGTAGGAGTTCTAGAGAAAAGTTGAAGCCTTTTGATAATTGCCTGTTGATAATTTCCTCGGAAAAAGTGCAAAAACAATCCCCATACCTATATTTAGGACATAAAATGCTACAGGCTTATTCACTTCCTACCATTCCTTAGTTGAAATTGGATACTCAAATGACATATGTAAAATTACAACAATTCCTAGGTGTCAGGGGGTTTGATGGAGGAGAGATTGGTAGCATTGAGGTCTCAGTTTGAGAATCCCCTGCCCTCTGAAAAACTCTCCCTCCATTGCAGAGCCAGCTAAAGCAGAGCCAGCTCCGTTTCTGGGAATACTGCCAGACCTTCTCCTTATTAACTCTTCTTCTGGCCATGTTCCCAGACTCCAGATAAGAAGCACAGAAAGGCAGTCTGAGAAGATGCCTTTTTAATAATTTTTATGAAACCTACTTCTACATCTACACTTAAAACATGTTTCTAATGAAATAAAACATATATAATAAAGTTGTTGTTGTTCAGTCGCAAAGTCGATTCCAACCCTTTGCGACCCTATGGACCATTGATCTCCAGGCACCCCTGTCCTCTACCATCCTCCTCAGCCTGCTCAGCTCGGTGCCCGCTGCATCCACAATGCCATCTAGTCATCTCATCCTTGGCCATCCCCTTTTTCTTTTGCCCTCCACCTTTCCCAGCATTAAGGCTTTCTCAAGTGAATCATCTTTTCTCATTTGGTGTCCAAAGTACTTCATCTTCATCTTTACTATTTGACCTTCTAAGGAGCAGTCAGGACTGATTTCTTTCAAGATTGACCTATTTGTTCTCCTCGCTGTCCAGGGGATTCTCAAAACTCTCCTCCAATACCACATCTCAAAGGCGTCTATTCTTCTGTGCTCAGCCTTCCTAATGGTCCAGCTCTCGCAACCATACATTACCACCAGGAATACCATTGCTTTGACTATACGGATTTTTGTTTGCAAGGTGGTGTCTCTACTTTTCACTATGTTCCCTAGGTTTCTCATGGCTTGTCTCCCTAGAATCAGCCACCTCTTTATTTCATGGCTGCAATCTCCATCTGCAGTGATCCTAGATCCCAAGAAAGTAAAATCCGTCACTGCTTCTACTTCTTCTCCATCTATTTTCCAGGTGCTGATAGGGCCTGTTGACATTATTTTGGTTTTCTTGATGTTAAGTCTCAGGCCAGCTTTTGCACTCTCTTCTTTTAACCTAATCAGGAGCTTCTTTAAATCTTCCTCACTTTCTGCCATTAGGGTGGTATCATCTGCATATCTCAAATTGTTGATTTTTCTGCCAGCAATTTTTAACCCATATTGTGATTCTTCCATCCCTGCATGGCGCATTATGTGCTCTGTGTAAAGGTTGAAAAGGTAGGGTGATAAAATGCAGCCTTGTCTTACTCCTTTCCCCATTCCAAACCACTCTGTCATTCCATGTTCTGTCCTAACTGTTGCTTCTTGACTCTTGTACAGATTTCTCAAGAGACATATGAGGTGTTCTGGTATTTTATTTCTATTTATTTATTTATTTATTTATTTATTTATTGTTAAATTCTTATACCGCCCACTCAGCCAAAGCCGACTCCGGGCGGTTCACAACAGTGGGTAAAAACAGATAAAAACCGCTCTGGTTGGATGGACAGACGTCCTTAGGGCGATGCGGTCTCTAAGGTAACCTGGCCCACTACCATATAGGGCTTTAAAGGTCAAAACCAGCACCTTGAATTGCACTCGGAGGCAAATGGGTAACCAGTGCAGCTCCCGCAGCAGTGGTGAGGCATGGGCATAACGTCCACACCCCATCAAAACCCGGGCCGCCGCATTCTGGACAAGCTGCAGCCTCCGAATGGTCATCAAGGGCAGCCCCATGTAGAGTGCATTACAGTAATCTAGTCTGGAGGTCACCAGAGCATGAGTGACCATGAGCAAAGAGTCCCGGTCCAGGAGCGTGCGCAACTGGCAAATCACCCAAAGTTGGGCGAAGGCCCTCCTGGCCACAGCCGCCACCTGTTCTTCTAGCAGCAGCAGCAAGTCCAGGAGGACCCCCAAGTTGCGCACCGGGTTGGTCTGGGGCAAAATAGCCCCATCCAAAACCAAAGATGGTAGCTCCCGGGATAACACAGGACCCCCTATCCATAGCCACTCAGTCTTACTAGGATTCAGCTGTAACCCATTTGCCCCCATCCAGACCCCAACCGCCTCCAGACAACTGGAAAGGACTTTGACTGCATCACTGGGGTCCCCACGGGCTGAGATGTACAACTGTGTATCATCCGCGTACAGATGGTACTGCACCCCGTGGGAACGGATGATCTCACCCAGCGGCTTCATGTAGATGTTAAATAGGAGAGGAGAGAGTACCGAGCCCTGAGGCACCCCATATTTTAGGGACCTAGGACTGGACTTCTCGCTCTCCAACCACACCGACTGGGTTCGGCCCCTCAGAAATGAGGAAAACCAGGACCACACAGTGCCCTGGATCCCCAATCCTCGGAGCCGTTCCAGAAGGATACCGTGGTCAACAGTATCGAAAGCCACTGAGAGGTCAAGAAGAGCAAGGACGGACGGATGACCGCCATCCCGCTCTCGCCAGAGATCATCCATCAGCACGACCAATGCAGTCTCAGTACCATATCCAGGTCTGAATCCTGACTGGAAGGGGTCCAGATATTCCGCTTCATCCAGTACCCCCTGCCCTTTCCAATACTTTCCCCAAAAAGGGGAGGTTGGAAACAGGTTTGTAGTTGGTTATGACTGCTGGATTGAGGGATGGCTTCTTCAGGAGGGGGCGCACCAAAGCATGTTTCAACGGTGCAGGAAATATCCCCTCCCGAAAAGACGCATTAATTATAACCCCGAACCAGCCACCTGTCACCGTTTTGGAGGCTTTTACCAGCCAGGCGGGACAGGGATCCAATGGACAATTAGTGGCGCGGACCGCCGCAAGGAGCCTGTCCACTTCATCTGGGGCAACAGGTTCAAACCGATCCCAGATAACACAGCAAGACTGTGCACTGGCTCCCCCCTGACCCTCCCCATCCACGCCAAGATTAAACCCTGAGCGAATCTGATCGATTTTCGCCACCAGATGGTCAGCAAAGTCCTCAGCCGATCCCTGCCAACCAGGTACAGCCCCCCCCCTACCAAGGAGAGACCTGGTCACCCGAAACAAGGTGGCTGGGCGATTATCAGCAGAGGCAATAAGGGAGGTGAAGTATTGCCTCCTCACCACCCCCATCGCCACTAGGTAGGCCCTAATAGCAGCTCTAGCTAGTGTCCAATTGGAATCATTCCTTGGTCTTCACCCAGCGGTGCTCAAGGCGTCTCTTTGCCCGTTTGAGCTCCCGTAGTTCTTCTGTGAACCACGGGGATGACCTAGCTCCACGGGCTCTGAGAGGCCGTAGTGGACCGATTACATCCAAGGCAGCTATCGTCGACCCACACCACAGGTCAACAAGTGCCTCGGGCGAATCGTGTTGCCGATCCAGGGGAAAATCCCCCAGTTCCCTCTGGAATCCATCCGGATCCATCAGTTGCCGGGGGCGGGCCACTTTAATAGACCCTGCCTCCCTATGATGATGTGTTGCCCCCAGAAAGTCTAGAGCCACCAGATAGTGATCTGACCATGGCACAGGTGTTATGTCTAGCTTCTGTAAACTCAGATCACTCTGCCACCGCTCCGACAAAAAGACTAAATCTGGTGTGTGGCCACTGCCCCTGGTAGGGCCCCAAATTACCTGAGCCAGGTCCATATTTGCCACGGAAGCCATGAACTCCTGAGCCACCCCAGAACCGGACCCCAGTGAAGGCCTATTGAAGTCCCCCAGAACCATCAGCCTAGGGAACTCCAACGCCAATGCTGAGACAGCCTCGAGGAGCCCTGGCAGGGGGCAGGTACAGGAGTAGGATCCCCAACTGACCCATTTGTTTAAGTACTTGCCACATTTTATTGTGGTCCATGCAATCAAAGGCCTTGGTGTAGTTAATAAAGCAGAGGTATACTTGTTTCTGATATTCCTTTGTTTTCTCCATGATCCACCATATATTGGCAATGTGGTCTCTAGTCCCCCTGCCTCTTCTGAACCCCACCTGCACCTCTGGCAATTCTCTCTCCATGTGCTGCTGAAGTCTATCCTGTATTATCTTGAGCATCACCTTGCTAGCGTGTGGGATGAGTGCAATTGTTTGATAATTTGAACATTCTTTGGCACTACCCTTCTTTGGGATTGGAACGTATACTGATCTTTTCCAATCCTGTGGCCACTGTTTTGATTTCCAGATCTGTTGGCATATCGAATGCAGTAATTTGATTCCATCATCTTTTAGAGCTTTGAAAAAATCAACTGGGATACCGTCATCTCCACTAGCTTTGTTGTTTGCAGTGCTTTTTTATTTATTTTTAAATTTTTATTGATTTTCAAAAAAAGGTAACATACAAATACAGAAAAAACAACATAGAAAACATGTAAATAATACATTGACATTATCACTAAAAGAAAAAAAGAAAAAATCTTTAGACAATAGAATTAGATTATATATGTCTAAATATAACCCTTTTGAAATTTAACATTTAACTTACTGTCTCTTTAATGTTTTATTATCACAATGATAAATATCCCAACTTTACTCTTAAACATTAGTAACCAATACTTCTTATTTTATCTAATTTATATTCAAATCAAATTTATCCAAAACAATTATATTTCTGTTTCTATCCTTATCAATTTATTCCAATATTACATTCTATACATCATTCACCCTGTGTATTTACATTGCCCTGGAGGATGTGGTATTTTCCATTGATTTCTACTGTACCTAAAACTTCAATTGTGCAGTGCTTTTTAGGGCCTTTCTGACTTCATTCTCTAGGATGTCTGGCTCAAGTTCAATGTTCTCATCATTGTGATTATCGGTGGTGTTGAGGTCCTTTTTGTAAAGTTCCTTGTGTATTCTTTCCATCTTTTCTTTATCTTTTCTGCATCAGCTAACTCCTTGCCGTCTTTGTCCCTTATCATGGTCATTTTTGCTTTGAATGTTCCCTTGATTTCCCCAATTTTTTTGAAAAGATCTCTAGTCCGGTCTCTTGTGTTGTTTTCCTCTATTTCTTTGCACTGTTCATTTAGATAGTTTTCCTTGTCTCTTCTTGCTTTTCTTTTAAATTCTGTATTCAAGTGATTGTATTTTTTCCTTTCTCCATTGACTTTTGCATTCCTTTTTTTCTCTGCTATTTTAAGAGCCTCATCAGACAACCACTTTGCTTTCTTATGCTTCTTTTCTTTTGGTATGGTTTTCCTTGCTGCCTCCTGCATGATGTCCCACACATCTGTCCATAATTCTTCTGGCACTCTGTCTATCAATTCCAAACCATTAAATCTGTTCCTCACCTCCACCGTGTATTCCTTAGGGATGTTGTCTCAGTCATATCTGTCTGGCCTGATTGTTTTCAGTCTAAGTCTGAATTTTGCTATTAGTAGGTTGTGATCTGAACCACAATCTGCTCCAGGTCTTGTTTTTGCTGACTGTATGGAGGTTCTCCATTTTTGGCTGCAGAGTATGTAATCAATCTGGTTTCGATGTTGGCCATCTGGTGATGTCCATGTATAAAGTCACCTCTTGTGTTGCTGGAAGAAAGTGTTTGCTATGACCAGAGTGTTATCTTGACAGAACTCTATCAATCTTTGCCCTGCTTCATTCTGCTTTCCAAGACCAAACTTGCCTGTTATTCCATCTACTTTTTGATTTCCTACTTTGGCATTCCAATCTCCCAAGATAATGTGGACATCATTTCTTGGTGTTTGTTCTATGAAAAAAAGAATCAATGGGAAGTAAAAGTTACATTGCCCCAAAAATCAGCTCAAAGGTCGGAATTGACAGCTGTTATTTGGGCTCTTAAAGTCTTTATGCAGGAACCCCTTAATTTAACTATGGATAGTCTGTATGTACAGAACATAGTCTACCAGCTGCCAGGAGCCTACATTACCCATTCAATAGATAATGATTTGATGGCCCTCTTTCTTTCACTCAAATATCTTATTCATAATAGAACACAGCACATCAGTGTTTTTCATATCCACAGTCATCATAATGTGATTGACAGTTAACCTCCAAGAATATGGCCTCCATCCTGTGAGAAAGTAGTCTTGCTTGTACTGAAGGGAAAACTTAGCTGAGAGGAGGGAATTTGGGAGTCATGAACCAAAAATTGCCTCTGCTCTTCAGGATAAGAACCTTTTTATCTAGCTTGGGGGGAGGGGATGGCAAAAGAAGAAAATGGACCCTTGTTTAAAATGACTTGTCTTGTAAATTGCTTTAATATTATGCATAAGTAAAAAGTGTAATATGAGTTGTATAAATGCCTTAAGATATAGAACTTAAGCCAGTTTGCTTAGAGTTAAGGTTCTGAGTATATTCCGTGTACTAAGTTTATTTTAAATAGAATTTTGAATAAAGTAAGATAACTTGTATAATGATAAGTTAGGTGTTTTTAGATCAGGAGTTCTCAACCTTTTTAACCTGGGGACCGGGTCACACTCACTCAGACAGCTTTAGGGGCCAGATGGCAATTTTGCCTTTCCTCCACCACAGGGCACTTTGTGGAGTTGTGGAGGCGGTGGGGGCACCCACATGAAATGGTGCTACAGGCTGCATCTGGCCCATGGGCCACAGATTGAGAATCCCTGGTTTGTATTGTGGTCAGTCACTTAAATGGGTGATTAGCATCACCTGGTGTTAAGTCATTAATGATTACATGCACTTCCTGATTTGTCATTCCATATATCTTTTGAGGGATTTTCTGAATGGATTTTCAGATATGCAATTAACATGTGATGTTATATTTAATGGCTTTTGTTATTCCTACAGGATTTGCTTACAGCAACAAGTTTCACTTTAGATATATAGATAGATAAATCTTTATTGTCATTGTCCTGCACAGAACAACAAGATTGGGGGGGGGGAATACTTATCAACCCAACAAAACCTAAACAAAATACAACTATACAAAATTATCAACATACTCCCACCCCACATATACACATTTAACCCCTAAAAAGCTCTAAAACTCTAAAAGCTCTAAAACTCTAAAAACTCTAAAAAAAACTCTAAAAAATATATATACAGAAGGTCCCTCATAGACTGCATTGCACTGCATTCAAAGCCAGAACCGCTTTTGGGTTGAAACTATTTCTCAAGCGGCTGGTCCTGGTCTTTATGACCCTATACCTTCTTCTAGAAGGCAGAAGCTGAAAGAGATCATTTCTGGGGTGCGTACTATCCTGCACAATCTCTACAGCTTTCTTATAACACCTGGTGGCATGGATTTGATCTCGAGTGGGAAGAGTACGCCCGATTATCCCCTCCACAGTCTTTACGGCCCTGGACAGCATTGTTATTTCCCTAGCTGTACAACTCCCAAACCATACACACAGACCATAGGTTAACACACTCTCTATGGTACAGTGGTAGAATGCCAACAGCAGGTCCTTTGAAAGATTGTTCTTCCTGAGGATTCTCAAGAAGTATAACCTCTGCTGTGCTTTCTTCATCAGATCTTTGGTGTTTGCTCTCCATGTTAGATCATCCCTCAGCTCCATTCCCAGAAATTGAAACACCGAGACCTGTTCCACACAATTCCCTTCAATAATAAGCAGCTCGATGTTCAATTTGCATTTTCTAAAGTCCACAATGATCTCTTTTGTCTTTTTTACATTGAGGAATAAATTGTTTTCCTTACACCACTCCGTCAGCATCTCGACCTCCTTCCTGTAAGCCGACTCCCCCTCCCCAGCAGTAATCAGACCCACCACTATTGTGTCATCTGCAAACTTGATGATCTTATTGCTGGGGTAACTGGGAACACAATCATATGTGTAAAGCGTGTACAGAAGCGGGCTCAGCACACATCCCTGCGGTGTCCCCGTACTTATACTGAGATCCGCAGAGACATGAGAGCCCATCCTGACCCGTTGGGAACGATCTGATAGAAAATCTAGTATCCACCTGCATAAGCATGGCGGAAGCCCCAGATCTAATAATTTGGGCACCAGTCTATGCAGAAGAATAGTATTAAAAGCGGAACTAAAATCTACAAATAACAGTCTCGCATAAGTCCTTTGTTTCTCCAAATGGGTCAGAACAGCATGTAGGGCTGTAGCCACAGCATCCTCAGTGGATCTCTTTCTCTTATATGCAAATTGACAAGGGTCAACTGGTAAACAAGCTATAATATGGTTCCGCACCAACTTTTCAAAGCATTTCATTATGACAGGTGTAAGCGCCACAGGGTGGAAGTCATTCAGACTATCTATGTTAGGTTTTTTAGGCAGAGGTATAATAGTAGAGTATTTCAGACAAGGTGAGACAGTGGCTTGGGCCAAAGACCGATTAAAAATCTTCATAAAAGTTTCTGCCAGCTGTTCTGAGCAGTCTCTCAGTGCCCTACCAGCCACCATCAGGACCCATAGACTTGCTCGCGTTTATCCCTTTTAATATTCGCCTCACTTCTCCCTCTTCCACCCTGGCAACATTCCCTATGGGGAGTTATGACGATGACTCTGGCAACACTGCTGGATCCAGTGCTGGTGTCACCTCAAATCGGGCGAAGAAGGTATTCAGCTCCTCCAAAAGATAAGCACTGCTCTCTACAGGCGATGAATTACTGGGTTTGTAGTCAGTAAGGTGCTGGATCACCTGCCATACTTGCCTGGTGTCGTGACTACTCAGGTGATCTTCAATTTTCCCTCTATACACAGCTTTTGCCTTCCTTATACCACTCTTCAGTTTCTCCCTTTCTTTTCTATACAATACCCGGTCTTATTTTTGTGTTATCTATAGCAACTAAAGGCTTTTCTCAGTTTTCTGGCATAATGCCCCCTGAAGGATGAATGTTTCATTTACCATCTCCAAAGTTTTGTTCTCTATGCAAAGGCTAGATTTTGGCTCAGCAATTTCCTTTGCTTTGCTTTGTCCTGTTGTCTAATAACTTTTCCCAGCATCGAGACTTTCTCAAGTAAATCCTCTCTTCTCATTTGATATTTAAAATACTTCAGCTTTATCTTTCCTCATTGGCCTTCTCAGCATATCAGTTAAGGTTGTCTTCTCCTAGGATTGATTTATTTGTTTTCTTTATAAACCTTCTGCAACCAGCTTAGCCATTTTATTGGGCTCTATCACTTTGTGTTTGTAATATAATGCCTCTACTTTTCACAATATTCCTCAGATTTCTCATAGCTTGCCTTCAAAGAATTAATCACTATTTCATTTCAGGATTGCAATTTATTTTTATAGGGAAGAAATTTATTTTTACAGGGATTCTGATCTCAAGGGAGTGCTGTACTTCTTCTCCATACATTCTCCAAGGACTGATAAGACCTGTTGCTATTATCTTGGTTTTTGTTTTCTATTGAGTTTCAAGCCAGCTTTTGCACTCTCTTCTATTCTTTAGATCACCCCAATCTCCATCTCTGCATTGTGCATTAATACAGCCTTGGCTTACTTCTTTTTTTATTCCAAACCATTCTGTCATTGTGTATTCTATCCTGATTGTTGCTTCCTGATACACATACAGATTTCTCATGAGACATGCATGGTGTTTTGTTATTTCTATCTCCTTTCATCTGATATTCCTTTGTTTTCTCCATTATCCAATGTGTGTTTTCAAGGTGTTCTCTAGTCCACCTGACTCCTTTGAATCCAGCCTACAACCCGACAGGTCACTCCCTCAGCAGGATTCAATTATATGACATTTGCTTTTTTCTGATAATGTAATGATTTTGTTTTTATTCACAGCATCTGTATCGCAAGTTCAAAATTTTCATAGCGCATACCTATACCCACCAAGTCTTCTTCCAGTTTCTGTCAGAAGGCAGCATCAAAGCTGATTAATTTTTTTGTCCTATCCAAAGCCTTGGTCACCATTTTTCTTTTTGCCTTATCCCGCTTTCAAGGCCCTCCAGCGCCCACCTCAAGAACCATGACACTCATCCTCCATTAACAATAAATAGAAGGGAGAGATGGGTACCAAATCTTACCCATTGATACCATTGGATACCATTGGATATTTTTCATAATTCACCATTCACCAATTGAACATTTTTCAAAATTTCACAGCTCAACCTGGGAAGAGCCTGTCTCCTCCAGCCAGGGTGGGTGGGACAATTTGTGCTTTGTCCACAGATCTGCTGCAATGATTCCAGATCTGGCCCGCACCTTCATTCAAAGCATTCCCAGGCATCAAGATCGCCACAGGCCAAGCAGTTACCCAGCAGGCACCAAGGCCTTTGCAGCCTGATCCAGCAAGCCCACTTGGCGCAGTTCACATAGCAACTTGGTCCATTTCACATAATTGCCCAACCTTTTCACCTTTTCACCTGTGTTTGACTGATGCACTCTTCCACTTGCAATTTCACCAGCCATGCGGACTTTCTAAGACTTTCCAGTGTCTAACCTATAAACTGTGTCAACACTTTGTGGCCATTGCCAACACCAGATACTTTTGCCTGAAGCACGAAAAAGATGTGCAAACCCTGTTAATCCCAGATGTCTTGGTTCCTCATTTCTACAAGTCCAGCTCTACAAGCCCAGTTTCATTTATTATTAATTATAGTCTAGTATAATGCATAAGTTTGCTACAACATATTAATTTTGCCAAAGCTGTCACCATGAATGCTTGCTTGCAATTGATTTTTCTTCCCTGTTGTGCAGCATCATCGTTCTTGAGGACTCACTTTGCACCAAGCTTTACACAATGTTATTTCATTTGTACACACCATGTCCCATTGGAAACCTGTCATGCATAAGCTTCACTCAATGCTATTTTCTGTGTATACTACTCATATTGCTTACTATAAGTATTCCAGTTATGCTTGCATAATTAATTGTTCTAGTCTTCACAAAGGTCATCATCATCATCACCATTAACAGGTCACCTGAGGTGGAATTGTTCTACCTTCATTCCTATACTGTCCATACCACTGGTCACTGACCCTCACCATGCAGCCAAACAAATCGGACCTCGCTCTTGGCAAAGGGCCACACCCTGAAATGAGACATGCATGCATGATCTCACTTCTGCCAGAGGTGGAGCTCATAGCCGCCCTAGTGGGTGTCAAGGACTAGTCACATATATAGGATATTGATTCCCAAACCTGTGCCTGAACTAAGGCCATACATTACATTCCATAGTCACAAAGGCCCTCAGTAAAAGTCCAGCAATTTACTGTTATTGCCAACGCAGGTTCTTTATAATATAAAGGAAGGGGAGATGAAGGGGTGACCTGTGACCTATTTCCAAAAGGTGACGGAAAGGCGGAACACTGCCAGCCAAAGTCAACGAGACAGGTTGTCTAGTAGAAATATATAAACTCCATTACAGCCTGTTCTTATATCAATGATAACCTTTCTTCTCCCATATCTGCTAAGAACACAGTAGTCATTGCCAAATATTAACTTACTGCCAATTACTTACTTATCTCTTTGTTCCTTCCACTGACTGTTTTTTCCAAAAGTACAACAACTTATGAGAAATGTATCGATTTAGTTCTCATGATTGCTACATAGAAACATGAGGTAATGTTTGGAGCAGGGATAAAAAGAGTTAGGAGCTTTCAATAAACATCGCTTCCTCCCAGCTTGATTCAGTGTCATCACTTCACAGGATGATTTCCTGACCAATGTTTCCTGGAAAAGTCATGGAACCAGTTGGTTAATCTTTAGAGCATACACGTGAAGCAATGGGGAATAGTCTGAACCCAAGTCAGAGGTTCATACCTCGGCCAAATAAGAAGACAGGTCTATTAGTTAAGGATTCAGCCCTGTTGCATTCATGAGTCCGAGGGCGTATCATCAGACTCTAGCTTCAGTTTGGAACCCTTCATATTAAATAGTATGCTATATGATTTTGGTGTGATCTTGGGTCATGCTAATAATATCACTACATTGATGAACGGAAGGTCAGTTCAGCAGTCTGAGACCTGAGTACTGCATGACAGACTGAGCTTCTATCTCTGTCCCAGTTCCTGCAAACCTAGCAGTTCGAAATCAAGAAATGGCAAGTATATAAATAGGTACCAATTTAGTAGGAAGGTAAACAGCATTCCGTGCACTCAAGTGTCTAGTCATGCCTGCCACATGCCCACAGAAATGTCTATAAACACAGATAGCATTGGCTCTTTGGCTGTAAATGGAGATGAGCACTGATCCCTAGAGTAGGACATGACTGGCTTTCAAGCATGGAAGACCTACATTACTAAGATCATTTTTTTAAAATCAGGAAACCAGGGTTGGGAACTTATCAATTCCTATTGAAAACCTTTATGGAAATGTTGGATGAATTGGGGTATCCTTTGCAGAGGAGAAAACTGAAGGCCTGAGTACATCTTTGACTTTCTTGGGCTTTGAATTGGACACAGTGAATCAGTTATGTAGGTTGCCTGCAAATAAGTTGGAGAACCTGAAGATAAGATTGCAACAAATGTTAGAAGTTAGAAAGGTGATGTTATGAGGACTTCCGGTTAAGATGGTGGGGTGAGTGGACACGAATGCTTTCACTCCAGATGATATTGTGGGAAAAGGTGGTTTGAATGGAGTTATAAACTGTCAAGGAGGACTGTGAGAGAGTGTAAGAAGCTCTAGTATGAAATGAATTAAGAGAGGTCTTGATACAGTGTTGCAGAGACGACCGGCGAGGGGCAGCGACTCAGCGCAGCGACTCAGAACAGAAAAGATGTAACCAAACGAACTCAGGCAAGCCCAGGTGAGGCTGACCAAGCCTGGTTGACCAAGCCGGGGCTGGAGGAGTTGACGCTTAGCTAATGCAGAAGCTGGTAAGAGACGAGCGGAGGAACGGTCCCCAGGGGAGGAAAACCCAGGTTGCAGCGCAGCGGATGAGATGGAGACCAGGAGAGGAGGTCCCAGTGGTGGAGTGGCAGGGATCGAGCCCCAAGTCTCAAGTCTTGAGTCCTGAGTGCCAGACAGAGAGCAAGAGTGGGCTACGGAGTGGAAGGTGGAAAGTGGGGAAGGAACGTTGAGAAGTGGAACAGCTAAAAAGAGGAATAGCTGAGCGGAGTAGATCAGAGCGGTAACAGCAGGGTGAGATAAACAACAGAGTGCCAGAGTAGACCGTGTGAGGAGCTGAGAGGTTAATTATTTGAGAATTAAAGCAGCCAGGTAGCTGAGATCTGAGCAAAAATTGAATGGAAAATCGAAACGTCAGGACATGCAGCTCTGTACCAAGGTTGTAGAGATTACATGAAAAAGTGAAGGAGGTGTCTGAGACTCAGAGACAAGGAGGTTTAAAAGGGTGGACCAAAGCAACAGAAGACTTAATCGGGATTCCTCATACCACTCAAGCAAAAAGGTTTGAGAGGCAGCTTGGAGTAAAAGGAATACGCTGTGTATAAGAAAGTTCAGACACGCTGGTTGCAGAGCATGGCTGAGAGTGGTTGGGTGCCTGGGAGAGTGACCAAGCCATTCCAAGTCATCAGCGCAACTCGGAAAGGCTGTGAGTGGTTGGTGTCTGCGGCACAGACAGAAGTGGTAAAGGGTGTTGCCTGGAGTGTTAAGGTCTGTTATTTCAAGAAAGACATTGTGCGGAGCCCGGAGACGCAGGGAATGTCGAGAGTGCTTGGCTTCTTTTATGAGGGACACTTTGAAGGGGCGGAGATGGAACTAATATAAAACAGAGACTAACGGCAAGTAGTGAGATTACATAACATCTCTCCCAGCCCTCGGAGCACCACAACATTTGAGACTTGAATGTTATTGTGGAGGGAGGAGTCCTTGATATATAACTCAATGATCATGATACTTCTGGTGTGTTGTTGTTGAAATTTGTGTGGGTACAAGCTGGTCTCTCCTCAACCTAAGTCCTCAGTGGTTGGGGTCTGGGAGTAATAGAGAGTTTTAATATGAAAGACTCTATTTCCATATTCGGCTACAAATTATAGAATATAAAATTCAAGAAAGTGTGGATAAAGGAAAGTGTTTTTAAAAAGGGTGAAATAAGTGAATGAGTCAGCATCACCCAAGGGATCCCAAATCAGCTTGGGTTAGGGAGCCGAGAGAGACTTAGTCGGATAGAACCTTTAGACACCTAATACGAATGTAGGAGGAACAGGAAAATGAAATGGAAGTACAGAAAGGGAAACCAAAAGGTGGTAAAATAAAGACAAAGTAGGGAAAGAGCAAGATATTCATATAGAAACAATGGATGCTCTAGGGAAGATAAATCAAAGAATGGATAATTCAGAGAAGTACTTTCAAAAAAATTAAGACATTAAAAAACAGGATCAACAGGAATTCTTGCAGGGCTTACAAAGCATGAAAGACATGTTTGCTAGTTTTACTAAAACTATGGAACTAAAAATAGAGAATATGGAGACTAGATAAAGACATTTGAGGCAGAAATTAACATGGTTAAAGAGATAATGGATGAAGTTGAAGATATCAAGAAAAAAGTAGAGAACAAAATATAAAAACGGAACAACAGGAAGAAAGATTATATAATTTGGAAAATGTAATAAGACAAAAAAACATTATTATTAAAAATCTTCAAGAGAAAAATCCGGATAATCTTAGGACAAGAGTCATCAATTGGTTGAAAGAGTTGAAATTAGAAAAGGAGATAAGTGATGAAGAGGTGTATGCAGTGTTTAGAATAGGACAAAGAAGACAAGGTAAAATAACGAGACATACTTTGGTAAAGTTTGCAAGCATTGATGTTAAGTTAAGGATTATGGGACATGTAAAGAAAATGGGGAGTGACATATTAAAATATGAAGGAAAGAATCTAGAGGTCTATCAAGACATGTCTAAAGAGGAGAGGATGTGGAGAAGGAGAATAAAACCTATAACGGCCTTCCTGTTGTCCAAAGGAGTAAAATATAATTGGCAACTGCCCCAAAAATTAAAGTTTTTTTATGCAGGAAAGTTCTCGATGGTCAACAAGCAGACAGATAGCCTGGACATACTTGAATCATGTAATCTAATAAAAGAGGGTACAGAAGAATGGAATAAATTAAAGGAGGAATTAATAGGCATAGGATCTCACAGTCCTAAGTAACTTGTTTTTTTAAAAAAATCACATTCATGTTAAAGGAAACAATTATTTTGAGATTGAATTTTAAGACAAAATAGCAAAATTAAAGTGGTCTAGAGATATATTTGATTATTGAGGAAAGTGTGGTTAATATGATGAGAGGGAGAGTATCAATATACATGAATTCATAACTCAAACAACTAAATTCAGGTAATGAAGTAAAGAGTTAATGCAGTGGATTCTGGAAAGGAGTTCTGTGTCACAGTCCTTCCCTTCAGATAGAAGAGAGGAACCCCTCCTGTCTCGGTAGTTCAATTCCCCCCATACTATAACACTTGAAGGCGGTTGTCGGATAGGACAATGGGGGGGGGGTAGTAGAGTACCAAGAAGGAAGGGGAGGGATAGTTGACACACAGGGTAATTGGGTATTGGGGGAAAGCAAGGCACTACATGGTGAGGGTGTTAGACAAGTTTAACAAGAACAAAGATTAATAGGAATAGGTCAGTGAATTCAATAATAAAAATGTTTAGAGCAATCAAAATAGTTTCCTGGAATGTTAAAGGTACTGGGCTGGCAATAAAGAGGAAAAGAGTTGAAAGTGCATTGAACAGGGATAAACCAGACAACATCTTCTTGCAAGAGACACATCAAAAGGTGAATACAGTTAATAATCTTTACTTAAAGTTGATTGACGCATATGAAAAATCATTTGGGTCATCAAAAGCAAAGGGAGTGGCTACTCTTATATCAAAAAGATTATTTTTTCCTAATTAAATCAGTAAAGGATTATGAGGGGAGACTACTGATTGTAAAAGACACAATAGGGGAGGAAGAAGTTACACTAGTAAGTGTATACATGCCAAATCAAGCACAAGAAGAATATTTAGGGAAAATAAAGACGATTATTCAAAAAGAACAAGGTAGGAACATGATTATAGTGTGAGATTTCAATCTGACCACCTCTCCTATAGACAAGTCCATACAGCCTCATGAAAGAAAACTAGGTGTAAAAATCAACATTAGAACAATGGTGTGAGGATATGGGAGTGAAGGACACCTGGAGGATCATGAAAGGAAAAGAACAAGCATACTCCTTCTTCTCCAAGTCACACAAGGCACACTCTAGAATAGATTATGTTTTAGTATCAAAAAGCATGGTTGAAAAGTTAAAAGACACATCAATAGGGATATTTAAAGAATCCGACCATGCTATGGTAAAAGTGGATGTAGAGGTTGGGGAGGAAAAGCTTAATCCAAAGACATGGAGATTTGACATACACTTAATAAAGAATGAGAAAATAATGAATAAACTGAAACACAAATGGGAAGAAAATTAGAAATTAAACGACACAGGGAATATAGAGTACTGTATTTAAATAAGGTACTATGGGATGCGATAAAAGCAACATTCAGGGGTGATTTTATTAAAGAATACATAATAGAAAATAAGCAAAGGAAAGTGAGACAAGATGATCTGGAGAAACAGATAAAAGGTTTGGTGATAGAACATGCAAATATGCCCAACAAGAAAGTGTTAATGAAATTACAGAATTTAAGAAGTGAATTACGGGGACAGGAAATAGAAAAGGTGAAGAGGGATCTAATATATCTAGACAGAGACAATTTTGAATATGGTAATAAAGACTGTAAGAGACTAGCTAAAGCAGCTAATGACAAAAAGGAGAGGAGAGAGAATAAGGTGCTCGTGGACAAAAATGGAAAACGGAATTTTAAGACAGCAGAAAAAGTGAAAATAGTAGAGGAATTCTACGAAGAAATGTATAAGGCAAAAAATAGACATACAGAAACTGGAAGGGCAGTTAGAAGAGAGAACAAAAATGAAGTTACAAGAGTCGCATTAAAATATAATGGAGGAAAAAATAACGGATAAGGAGATAGAGGCAGTTATAAATAAACTAAAAAATGGTAAGTCTCCGGGAGAGGATGGGTACACCTCAGAATTTTATAAAGCTTTTAGAGAGTTAGTAATTCCAAAATTAAACAGATTATATAACTATTCTAGAGGGAGGATTAATACCAGAGGCATGGACTAAATCAATAATGGTGCTACTCCCCAAATCAAACAAAGATCCCGAGAAAATTGAATCGTACTGACCAATCTCCCTGCTTAATCAGGATGCTAAGATTTTTTTCAGCAGTGTTGACTAATAGACTAAGCAAATTTATTGGGAATTATTTGCATGTAGATCAAGTGGGTTTTCTGAGCAGGAGAAGAATGGAAGATCATATAACGAGAGTAGTTAATGTTATAGAAGCCGCAAGGAAAAACAATAGCAAATTATGTATTCTCACATTGGACGTTTATAAGGCCTTCAACTCTATACAATGGCAAACAATACATACAATGATTAAGAAAATGGGATTTGGGGGAAAGTTTCAGTATGTGATTGAACAACTATATAGTAAGGCCCAAGCTAAAATAAAAGTAAATGAAGTAAATACGAAAACAGTGGAATTGAAAGCGGGGACAAGACAAGGCTACCCACTTTCCCCCACCATGTTTGTTCTGGCCATGGAATTATTAGCTGAAGCTATTAGAAAAGATCAAGATATTCAAGGCTTAGGAAACATGAAAATAAACATGTACACGGATGACACCTTGTTAGTTTAAAAAAATGCTAAGAACACATTAAATAAAGTTCAAGAACATCTAGTAAGATTTGAAAGATTAACAGGATTAAGAGTCAATTGGGAAAAAACAGAGGCCATTACATGCAACTACAATCAAATAGAAAAGGAAGAAATTAACTCCCAATATAAGATCCAAGTAAAGAATAGTCTGAGATATCTGGGTATACACCTGACTGAAAAGATTAACAAATTGCAAAAAATAAATTTTGATTAAATGAAGCAAGAGATAAAGGTAATGATAGATAAACTCAAAAATTAAATGTGTCCTGGTTTGCAAGAGTCAGTTTGAGAAAAATGAAAACTATGTCAAAATTGAACTTCATATTACGCAGCCTGCCAATCAAATAAAGGATAAAGAGTTAAAGGAATGGCAACTAACGCTAGACTCTTTTTGTAATGCTGGTAAAAAAATCAAGAATATCCAAAACACTAAGATATCAGAAACAGGTCGAAGGAGGTTTGGGAATACCAAACATAAAAAAACTATTATCAAGCTTTTCAATTAAGAAGAATAACAAATAAACTAATTCAAGATAATGAGGAACCCAAAGAAATGGATCAAGCAGAATATAAAAAATTTGGAGGAAACCTTTTCTTATCAACCTGGGAAAATAAACCGATAATTAAAACTAGAACACTGAAAGCGTTATATATGTTTTGGCAAGTTGTGAAAGATAAATTAGCAAAAGGGGTTTCCCCAATCATAGAGGTGCTGGATGATCCAGAATGTCCCCTAAATAAGGTAAAAGGTATGAAACCAAAATTAAAGCAAAACAAGTTAATCTTGCTGAAAGACTGACTTGTGAAAGGCAATACACATCAAGCGAGAGAGGAGAACTATAAAAAGTTAGAAGTGAATTGGCTCCAAAAGATTCAGGTTTTGAAATGGGATGGAAAAATAAGGAATAAAGGTTATACTGAAAGAGAGATAACAAAGTTTGAAGAGTTATATAAATTAAGGTCAGGGACAATAGAAAATAAAGGTTTGGTGCGGAAATTGTATGGTATCTTAAATAAAAATGAAAAATCGCAAAATACTTTAAGAAAAATATGGGAAGATGAGTTGGGCATATCGATAGGAGAAGATGCATGGAGAAAAAATGGAAACAATGCTTGATGAAACAATTATCAAACAGGGAAAGAGAGCATAATTTTAAAGTAATTTGGAGATGGTCATTGACTCCTGTAAGAGCACACCAGATATGTAGGACGTGGAATGATAGATGTTGGAGATGCAACAAAGAAAAAGGTACCTATATATGTGGTGGGAGTGTGAGTTTGCACAAAAATGTTGGAGATGGTTGGAACAGGAGCTGAAGAACATCTTTAAATTAGAAATAGTTTTAAATCCAAAAGTAGCTCTGTTGGGAGAGGTTCAAGAGGTGAGGCTAGAGAAACAAAGGAAAGAATTACTATTAATGCTTTTATCAGTAACAAGACAATTAATTGCCTCAGAATGGAAAAATAAATTTGAGATAAAAAGAGAAAAATGGTACAAACAAGTTTGGAAGTTAGTTTGAACGATAAACTAACAACTGAAATGCAACAAAAATGGGTAAAATTGCAAGAAGCCCATATTGGGAAGTATGGGAGTAATTTGTAATATATGGTCTAATTAACAAAGAGGGGATCAAACCACCCCAGGAAAATATAAATTTTGGATAATAACTTGAAAAGTTATAAATAAGGAATTCACTGGCATTATATCCTTTTACTTGTTTGGTTAATTGCATGCAATCTTGAGAAATTTAAAGAAAGTCAGAATAAAGAGATTTGGTAGGAGGGGTGGAGGGATCACGGGGAAGGGTTATAAATGTTTATGAGATTATAGAGTTATAAAAGCAAGGTTTTGTAACTTTCATATATTTTGAACGAAAGGTATGTAAGGTTGAATTTTATTTGAAAACTAATAAAAATAATTATTTTTTTAAAAGAAAGGTAATGTTTCAGGAAATTCAGGAGTTGGTCAGCCACTTTAATTTTGCATGTAAGGTTGTGACTCCAGGTAGAGCCATGGCTCCCAATGTGGGGCACTCCTCCTCACAAGGGGGCAATTTGAAGCTTGTTTAGACCAGGTTAATGGCCTTTTAGAGTTCCTCCACGTGAATAGGAGTTATGTTTTTGAATAATAAGAATTATATGTTATGGGGGAGAGGGAGATCAAGATTTTAGAGATGCTTAGGTGGGGCATGGCCAATAAAAGGTTGGGAACAACTGGAGTAGAGCCTTTTTGCTGAGTCTCTGAGATGCCACGAAGAGCCTGAGCAGCTACAACACAAGCAGGGGGCATTGAGGAAAATAAAAGGATTTATAGGTCTGGCAGCACACATGATGGTGATGGCTCCAAGATCATAGTGTGTGGGTTACTTCATGGCAAGATGGGATCCACCTTAAACAAATTCACACCAGTGACATTTTTCCTGCTTCAGGAAAAAAAATTCATTCTCCGATATGAGTTGCAGTCGACGATAGGTCTGACAAAAATTCTTGCAAACATATAGTGGAGTCAAATTCAAATTCTTTATTGTTACAGCCCAAGGCCAGTATTACAGTATCACAAATTTATGCAGCTTAACACAAACAAATACAAGTTGCATACCAAGCAAATCTAACCACCGCTATCGTCAGATCTTGACTTTCACCCGACAAAAGAATACTCAGTGTCCTGTCTTTGTTATTAGACATCAGATTCAGAAAGACACTAAGATGGTCTCTCCTGGGTTTGTTATATAGGGGTAAAGGTAAAGGTTTCCCTTTCTCAAAAGCCAGTCGTATCCGACTCTAGGGTGCAGTGCTCATCTCTGTTTCCAAGCCAAAGAGCCAACACTGTCTGCTTCTGCAGATGTTTCCGTGGTCATGTGGCAGGCATGACTAGACACCAGAGTGCACGGAATGCTGATGCCTTCCCACCGAAGTGGTCCCTATTTATCTACTTGCAATTTCTTGCTTTCAAACTGCTAGGTTGGCAGGACACCCTATATATAGGAGACACTCTAGCAAAACATGCTCGGAAGTTTCTATCATATTTGACTGACATGGGCATAAACGTTTGAACACTGGGACTTTCTTGAAGAGACCCTCCCTGTAGGAGGAGGGAAGCATGTTATACCGGATAAGTGTGAAATAATGTCTATGATCCAGATTTCTTATTAAAGACAAATATGCTAGGGGCCTAGCAACATGTTTATCAGTCAAACAGGGGAGAAACTAGTTTGCTTAAATCATTTTGGAGATATATGTCGAGAATTCTTTGTCTTATTAACTCTCTGGCATGAATAGGTCCTAAGGAGAGAACATAAAGTTTTGAAAGGCCATGAGTGGTCAATATCCTTTCAAGAGAACTAATCCATGGCGGCACCCAAGGGTCAGACATCGCAAGTTTAAGGAAACCAGATGGGGCAAATAAAATTCTTATCCGATAGTTGGCTGCACCCTGCTTATTCAACTTATACACAGAGCACATAATGCGCAATGCAGGGATGGAGGAATCACCATATGGGATCAAAATTGCTGGGAGAAACATCAACAATTTGAGATATGCAGATGATACCACCCTAATGGCAGAAAGTGAAGAAGACCTAAAGAAGCTCCTGATTAGGTTGAAAGAAGAGAGTGCAAAAGCTGGCCTGAGACTCAATATCAAGAAAACCAAGATAATGGCAACAGGCGCTATAAGTCCCTGGAAAATAGATGGGGAAGAAGTAGAAGCAGTAACAGATTTTACTTTCTTAGGATCCAAGATCTCTGCAGATGGGGATTGCAGCCATGAAATAAAAAGGCGACTGATTCTTGGGAGACAAGCTATGAAAAACCTGGGGAACATAGTGAAAAGCAGAGATATCTCACTGCAAACAAAGGTCCGCATAGTCAAAGCAATGGTATTCCCGGTGGTAATGTATGGCTGTGAGAGCTGGACCATTAGAAAGGCTGAGCGAAGAAAAATAGATGCCTTTGAGATGTGGTGCTGGAGGAGAGTTTTGAGAGTCCCCTGGACAGCGAGGAGAACAAATAGGTCAATATTAGAAGAGATTAGCCCTGAGTGCTCCTTAGAAGGACAAATAACAAAGATGAAGTTGAAGTATTTTGGACATCAAATGAGAAGAGAGGATTCACTTGAGAAGGCCTTGATGCTGGGGAAGGTGGAGGGCAGAAGAAGAAGGGGACGGCCAAAGATGAGATGGCTAGATGGTATTGTAGACACAATGGGCACGGGGCTGTGTGGACTAAGGAGGATGGTGGAGGACAGAGGTGCCTGGAGAGCGATGGTCCATAGGGTCGCAAAGGGTCGGAATCGACTGTGCGACTGAACAACAAAAAAGTTGGCTGCATTTACTAACAGTCTCGCTTGCACAGTGTACATTCCTGTTTCTAATCTCAGAGCCGTGTTGGAAATATTGCAAAGGGACTGCATAACTGTCCTCAGAAACTTTGATTGCATGACCTTGAGCAGATTTGTGTTTGAGTCAAAATTCAGAGGGGCTCCATACATCATTTGAGCAAGCAACTTCGCTGAAAAAAGTCTAAGGGCCGCAACTACGTTGTGCCCACCTTTCCTCTGAAGGAAGTTTTGTATGGCAAACATGCTTTTTTTTGCTTTAGAAGCTAAATACATTGTATGTAACTTTCTGCACCGATTAGCTTGAAATATCATGCCTAAGTAGTTGTAATGGAGAACCTGCTCTAATACCTGATGGTTTAAATGCCATTGATGTATTTTAGGCTTTCTGGCAAAACCCATTATTTTCATTTTCAAGTAGTTGACCACAAGTTGGTTTTGAGAGCGGTACTTAGCAAGCAAACACAGGGCCCTGCGTAACCCAACCTGTGTTCTTGAAAGGAGAACTGCAACATCTGTGTACAGCAGGATTGGGACATGTTTGCTGTCTAATTTGGGTGGTAGTGATCCCTGTGTTGTAAATATTCGACAATATCATTAATGTATATGTTGAATAAGGTTGGTGTTAAGACACAGCCCTGCCTAACTCTCCGGCTAGTTTTAATAGTTTAACAGATGTCCCTGCTCACTGCACTTCACCCTTATAGTCATGTTCCCATGTATTGCCTTTATCAGAAATAATAGTCGTACCAACCTCCCCACTTTCTTCTTCTGAAAAAAGCCGCCTTTGTCTTCCAAAGAGGGGAGGGGGGAATATGTAAAATGTACGTGGTAATTAGCGCTCAAGTGCACCATCCACATTATAAAAACAAGTTTATGAAGACATCATCCAGTATAAAAATTCTTACATTCAGTCCTTTTACCTTCTAACCTTTACCTTGACTCTTCCTCCAACACAATCAGTGATAAGTCATCCTCTGCCCCACCTAGTTGTTCTCCTCCTGCAACACTGCCCTCCTCTGCTCCACCATAATCCCTTCTTATCCCTCCCGATCCCAACAGATATTTCCTTAATTCCAGCCATTCGTTTGAACCTGCCTTGACTAAATCAAGTAAGTGCAGATACTCCAATGCATCGTCCCTGCATCAATCACATGCATTTTCCTATCGTAAAAAAATCTTAGCTGTTGTGGAAATCGCCAATTGTATTTTATCCCTTTTTTCATCAAAAATTTTGTTACAGGTTTCATCTTATACCTCCAACCACGTTCCTTGATGGAAATGTCATTGTAAACCTCAACATCACTTCCATCAATTTTCAGAGCACCAGATCCAGCTTGTTTTAAAAAAGCCATTACCTTCAACTTATCTCCCCAATTTGCAAATTTAACCAAAACATTCCTTTGTACATTTTTCCCCCTTCTCGGACCCACTCTATAAGCACTTACAATGTCCTCATTGACAAAGTCTTTCCCCATTTTCAAATTGTTTAACCAATCAACAATTCTATCTCTTAGCTGATCTGGCATTCTTTCCATCATATGGTGAATCACAATATTTTGTTTTCTCATCATTTCTTCCATCACATCTATCCTTTTTCCCTATTCATTTGCTTTCATCTTATTGTCCTTCACCTCTTCTTGTACCCCTTTCATTTCCCCTTTCACCTCTTTTATCACATTTTGCATCAGCTTGACATTACCCTCTATCTTATGAAGCTTTAAATCAACTGTTTTAGAAAAATCAATAAACATAGTAGCCAATTTATCCTGTTTCCCCAAAATTTCATTTTTATCCTTCACCCTTGCTTCTTCCATCTTCTCAAATTTCTGAAACAATTTACCAAATTCTACCATTATTTGAGTCTGGTCCTATGCCAATGGTTCAGGGGATGATGATGATGATTGAGGGGCCTCTGCAGCTGCTGGTTTATCCTTCTTCTTAGGTTTCACCACCGCCTCCTCCTCCTTCCCTTTTCCCATTGTGATCTTATCCATTGTGATGTCAAACAATAACTTCAAAGCCGCAATGCTTTTGGCTCGGAAAGGTCCCTCTCCTTGAAACTGTTCCAGTGCTCCAATGCAGTAAGGTTAAAAAAACAGCTATACAGTCCCAGCTTCTTCAAACACATTGTGCCACAATCAAATGCAAGATCCAGCCCCTTATATTCCAATCCAGAAAGCCTGCTGCTTTGATAAACTCCTTGCCCAGGCAAAAACAGCAACGATGTATCCAGGTATGGGAGGAGGAGAGGAAATTAAATTTTCTCAAAGGGAAAAAAAGGAAGAAAAAACCCGACAACTTCAGATCAATGGCAGAGGAGCTGACGAACACAAGATTCAAAGTAGCGATTCCACATTCCACAGTCACAATCAGAACCCTGGTACTCCACAGAGACGAACAATAAAAAATTTACATATCCAAAAAGAAAAAAGGTAAAGACTCAATCCCATTGAAATGTCCAATAAAAAACCCAAAAACCACTGTAGTATTAAGAGCTCCCAAAACCTCCAGAGTCGAAGCCGAACTCTCCCCCTCCTTCTCCTCCTCCGCCCGATCTCATGAACACCAACCAGTATCCTCCAAACTTTATTCCTTCTGCTCCCTTCTTCTCTTTTCTCTTCTCTCCCAACTTCTCAACTCCTTAACGCCCATCACTCACTTCCTGACAACCCGGAGCCATCTTCTCCCTCTTCTTCTCCATCCTCAGTTAGGTTTCGCTTTCCGCTCCGCCACCATTACACCACCTTGTCCTTCCTTCTCACAACTCTTCACTTTCCCACACTAACCACACTTGCCTTTCCGTTGTGGGTATTCTCCCCACATTCGCACATCGGAGGTCCAGTTTTCCTCTGCTTCTTTGTCTGACTGCCTTTGTTCTCTTTTAAAACTTTTTCTAGTCCCCCTTTCTTGGAAGTGTCGCCTGCCCGCGGCACGTGTGGCTTGGCCCCCGGCTTCTGCCGCTTACCTCACAAAACACCACTGCTTTGCGAGCTTAGACCCTTTGAAATGGTGAGCAATCTACTCTCCTTAATTCAGGCTGGTACGGACCGCAGTTTTAATGGGTTTCAACCATTTTAAAAATAAAAAGTCTTTTTCAAAGCCTCATTAAGTGGCGCGAGCTAATAAGGTTGATGTTACACCATCATCATCTTGTTTTAATTATTGTGGGGTAGTAGGTAGCATGCCCAATGGAGAGCTCAGAAGTGGTAGAAGATGGTGTCAAATTAAAATATGAGAAGTATTAAAGTTTTAACATGGAATGTAAAAGGTACAGGATCTGTCCTTAAAAGGAGGAGGATAGAATCAGCTCTGAGGAAGGACAGACCGGACATAGTGTTTCTACAGGAAACTTATCAAAAATCACAAGATACAAACAAAAATTTTCTAGGTTGGATGCAACATTATGAAGTCATTTGGTACATCAAAAGCAAGAGGAGTCACAATTTTGATTTCAGTTAGATTGGGGTTTGAGATTACAAAAAGCATTTCAGACTCAGAGGGCAGATACTTAATAGAAAAAGGGAAAATAGATGATGATGAAATAACTTTGGTGAATATATATGCTCCAAATGAACACCAAGCTGAATTTTTAGAAAAAATTCGTAAAACTTTGGTAATAGAAAAAGTGGCAAAGAAGATAGTAGCTGGTGACTTTAATTTAGTAAAATCAAATTTGGATTGTACAAATATAACAAGGTGTGGAAAAGGTACTAAAGGAAAGATTTTGGATAATTGGATGGTTGCCTTAGGTCTGAAAGATTCTTGGAGAGAGGTTAAGGGGTTGGAAAGGGCCTATTCTTACTTCTCACATGTTCGTAACTCATATTCTAGAATAGAATATATATTTGTAACTGAAAGCATGGTCAAAAATATGGAGGAGGCTGAAATTGGTATTTTCAAGGAGTCAGACCATGCTAAAGTGGTTTTAGAATTGAGTTTACAGAGTGAAAGTAGAAGGAGGAGGAGATGGTGATATGATGCTAATCTATTTAAAGATCAAAAGTGTAAAGAACAAATTATGGAGAGTTGGAAGGAAAATTGGCATTGGAATGATAATGATGAGGTAAACTTTAATATGGTCTGGGATGCCATGAAGTCGGTTTTTAGAGGGGAATGTATTACGTTGGCAAGTAATAGATAAAAAATATAAGTTGGCACAGGATAAAAGTGAAAATGAGATAAAGCAGCTACAGCAGGAGCATACAAAGAACCAGGATAAGAAGCTATTTGCTAAATTACAAAGGTTGAAGGCTGAATTGGTTGGTAAAGATATAGAAAAGGTGAAAAGAGATTTGATTTATTTAAAAAGAGAATATTTTGAATATAGGAACAAAAATTCAAAATTATTGGCAAAAGCAGCGAAAGATAAAAAGAAAAAAGGGGAAATTGGAGTTTTGATTAATAATCAAGGTATAAGATGTAATAAGATTAGAGATAAATATAAAATTGTGAAAGAATTTTATCAAAATGTGTATGCAAGAAAAGAAATAGATGTGGAGAAGCTTAAAAAGCAATTAGAGAGGCAAATAGTTAGTAGAATAAAACAGAAGCATAGGGATAAAATGGAAGAACAAGTGTCAGAAAAGGAAATAAAAGAGGTAATTGTGGGTTTGAAGTTGGGGAAAGCTCTGGGGGAAGATGGACTACCTGCTGACTTTTACAAGGAATTTAAAGATGCAGTGGTACCAAAGTTGGTAAAATTATATAATTATATGCTGGATGGTGGGCAAATTCTGACTTCATGGTGTAGGACTACAATTGTACTGTTGCTAAAACCTGGAAAGAATTTAGAAAAAGTGGAATCCTATAGACCAATCTTGCTTATAAACCAAGATGCCAAGATCTTCACAGCAATATTGGCCAATCGCTTAAACAATTTCATGGGTAATTATATAAATATAGATCAAGTGGGTTTTTTAAAAGGGAGGCATATGGCAGATTTGACTAGAAGAGTCCTAGATTTAATAGGTATTGTCAGTCAAACAAAAGAATAAGTGGGATTAATATCTTTGGATATTTTTAAGGCATTTGACTCTCTACAATGGATTTTGATTAAGGAAATAATTAAAAGCTATGGATTTGGTGATAAATTTAGAAGGGTAATTGACCAATTATATCAGCAAGGAATAGCCAGTGTTAGGGTAAATGATGAGGTTACTGATGAGTTAAAGTTAGAGGCAGGTACGAGGCAGGGTTGTCCTTTATCCCCTATACTGTTTATTATGGCAATGGAGATTTTGGCAAAAGCTATAAGAGAGAATGCAAAAATAGAGGAGATTATGGGGAATAAAATAAGTATGTATGCAGATGATACATTGATAATTGCAAAACATCCTGAGAAGGTAATGAATAGAATTAGAATACAGTTAAAGGATTTTGAGGATATTATGGTTTTGAAGGTAAATTGGGATAAATCGGAAATGATGTTGTGTAATATGGGAGAAGAGGAGCGGAAGAAGATAAAGGGAATGAGCAATATTCAAATTAAAGATAAATTGAAATATTTGGGTATAATTATATCAATTAAATTAGAAGATCTCAAAAGATTGAATTATGACAGATTGAAAATGGAAATTAAGACTAGAATACAAAGTTTTCAAAAGTTGAAACTGTCATGGTTTGGGAGAATTGCACTTAGTAAAATGATGTTGTTACCTAGAATTATTTTTTTATTTGATGCATTAGCAATTCAATTGAAGGATAAGGAAATTAATGAGTTTCAAAAACTGATTAATAATTTTTCTCACGGGGGAAAGAAATCTAGATTACCAAAAAAAACTATGGTACCTACCTCAGAAAGAAGGTGGTTTAGGAATGCCGAATTTGGTGTTATATTACCGTGCTTTTCAAATTAAGAATGTTGTGAAGATCTTGGCAAGGGAAAAAGTAATTTGGGAGGAGACTGAGATGAAAGAGTATAGAAATATAGACAAAATGATTTTTGGGGGAGGTAATGTGGGAAAGATAGTAACTAACAGCTCTATGATGAAAGGATTAATGAAGTAAAGAAGGATTTGGCCCCAAATATCTCTCAAATTTTGGAATTGTCAGATATGGCGAGTTTCCCGTTGAAAAAAGATAAAGAGGTAAAGGAAATATTGGATAAGAATGAAGTTTTTCTGGTGAAGGACTGGTTACGGGTCTGTAGGGATAATGGTAGCAAGAAAAACTTGTTCAAACAATTAAAAATGAATTAGTTTCAGACATTGAGGGTTAATAAATGGAATAGTAAATATCTGAGAGAATATGATATGGATAGAGAAAAGACGGAATTTGAAGAACTGATTCTAAAAGTTAGAAAAGGAGATAGAAACATTAAGGGCTTAGTTAGTAAAATGTATGCACTATTAAATAGGGATGGTGACCCACAGGAGGATTTGAAATTGAGTTGGGAACAAGATTTGAATATAAAGATAGAAAAAGATACCTGGAGAAATAAATGGAAAAAGAGGATAATGAGAACCATGTCGGTTAGAATTAAGGAACATAATTACAAATTGCTATGGAGGTGGTATTTGACCCCAGTGAGTTACATCAAATTGATAATAATAAGGATAAAATGTGTTGGAGATGTAAGGATACAATTGGAACATATGAACACATGTGGTGGAGATGCATGGTGATAAAGGATTTTTGGAAAAGAATTGAAAAAGAGATTGGTGAAATATTGGGAAATATAATCAAACTGGGGTCGGGTACTACTATGTTAACAAATGTGTAATATATTAATTTAAACAAGGATGAGAAAGAGTTATTAGAAATAATGCTTACAACGGCTAGACAATGTATAGCTAGAAATTGGAAAAACAATGTAAATATACAAACCGAAGAATGGTATAAAGAAATGTGGAATTTAGCATTGAACGATAAACTGACTTGGGAGATAAGGGGGAAAAGGGGTAATTTGAAAGAGAATAGATTTTGGAACATTTGGAAGCCTTTTGTGGACCACTCCCTTATGGGTGATGAAAGGAACAGATCTGTACCTGATCAAAGTGGTTTCTGGAAGTAAAATAATGAGATACTCTGAGTTCTCCAGGGCAATGTAAATAAACACTAGGTGTAATAGTATGTGCAATTATGTTTTTGCTGTTGTCTCCTATCCAAAATACTATGGAACGGTTTACTGGGAAATTGTGTTAGTAATACTAGTTAATGTTAGAGAATAACCGCTAAGTTAAAATTAAGCGAATTACTTTTAATAGGAAGTTTTATTGCATATGAAGTATAAAGATAGATATAAAAGTGTATTAGGATAGGTGGTGTTTAATTCTTGTTTTTCTTCTTCTTTTTTAAAATTATACTATTTTTGTATACTGTTTGTTTACTTTGTATTTTAGTCATTTATTGTATTAGGTATTGTTTTGTATTTGTTTGAAAAACTTAATAAAAATATTTTTTAAAAAAAAGAAACAATAGTCATTGATCAATAGATGCTTTCTCTAGTTTCTCCCATAGTAGGCCTCTTGAGACAGTATCAAAAGCATATTTCAGATCAACAAATGCTGAATATAATGATACAGAGGAGTTTGAGGAATATTTGTTGATAAAGTAATCAAGGTAAAGTATCCCAGGTAAAGTGATGGAAACCATCCTAAAAGATACGATTAATAGGCACATAGAAGAGAAGGCACTGCTAAAGGAGAGCCAACATGGCTTTTGCAAGGGCAAATCATGCCTCACTAATCTGTTGGATTTTTTTGAGAGTGTCAACAAGCATGTGGATAAGGGGGATCCAGTTTACATTGTTTATCTGGACTTTCAGAAGGCTTTTGACAAGGTCCCGCACCAAAGGCTCTTGAATACCAGTCATGGAATAAAGAGACAGGTATTGTCCTGGATCAGCAACTGGCTAAGGGAAACAGAGGGTAGCACTAAATGGACACTTCTCCAAGTGGGGGAAAGTAAAGAGTGCCCCCCCCAAGGTTCAGTACTTGGACCCCTGATTTTCAACCTCTTCATAAATGATCTAGAAGTAGGAATAAATAGCAAGGTAGCCAAATTTGCTGACGACACTAAATTATACAGCGTAGTGAAAATGGTGAGAGCTTGTGAGGAGCTCCAGAGGGATCTCTTGACACTGGGGGAGTGGGCAAAACAGTGGCAAATGAGCTTCAACATTAGTAAGTGCAGAGTGATGCATGTTGGGGCATAAAACCTCAATTACATTTATAAACTGATGGGTTCTGAACTCTCTGTGACAAACCAGGAAAGGGACCTTGGTGTCCTGGTGGACAGCTCAATGAAGGTGTCAACCCAGTGTGCCTCAGCAGTGAAAAAAGCAAACTCAATGCTAGAGATTATTAGGAAGGGTATAGAAAATAAGTCAGCAAGTGTCATTTTGCCTCTTTATAAATCTATGGTGAGGCCCCATCTGGAATACTGTGTACAGTTCTGGTCGCCATACCTCCAGAAGGATATTATGGAGCTGGAAAAAGTGCAGAGGAGGGCAACCAAAATGATTAGGGGACTGGAACACCTTCCTTACCATCTGAGGCTGCAATGGTTGGGTCTCTTCACTCTTGAACGATGGCGTCTAAGAGATGACCTGATTGAAGTTTATAAAATCATGCATGGTGTGGACAAAGTAGATAAGGAAAAACTGTTTTCCTTATCGCATAACACTAGAACTAGGGGGCACTCCATGAAACTTCTGGGTACTAGTTCTCAAACAAATAAGAGAAAGTACTTTTTCACCCAGAGGATCACTGGTCTATGGAACTCCCTGCCAGATGAAGTGGTGACAGCTGTCAGTCTTGACAGCTTCAAGAAAGGAATAGACAAGTTCATGGAGGACAAGGGTATCAATGGCTATAATTATGGATACCTAAGGACAACCTCGGGGTTGGAGAGATAGGCAGGATATCTCTCAATGCCATTTCCAGGGAATCCTAAACAGGTGAAGGCATCTGCTTGGGAATACCCTGAAGCAAATGGTGAGCCACTGTGTGTGACAGAATGCTGGACTGGATGGGCTGTGGTCTTTTCCAGCAAGGCTGTTCTTATGTTCTTATGACTACACGATGGTCTACCACAGAGCAACCTCCCCTAAACCCACCTTATTCATCTGTTTCAGGAAAAAAATGCATTCTCAGATACGAGTTGCAGTCGACGATAGGTCTGACAACGATTCTTGCAAACATATAGTGGAGTCTCATTGTTTAGGTCGGAATTGTTGCTATAGTCAGGCTTCCAGATTTATTTGGATGTAGCAGGTGCATTACATTTTGGCATCTTTTTAAAAAGATGTTTGACTGCAGGAATGTGGCTGCAGGAATGCCTTGATACCTGCAACCTTTCCCAGTCTTGTCTTCTAATGATGTAACCAAAGCACAACAGCTTCAGTTGAGAAATCCTACAAAGACATTCAATATTACATTTTGAAAGAATCTATTTTTCCAGTCACCTTTCATGTTCATACTCAGTAACTGGGAATACTGTGGTGTTGATTATTTTGATCTTGGTTTCTAATTATACATCCTTAAATTAAGAAGAATGAGCTTTTAACAATAGAAGGTAAATAATGCCCAGAACCCAATATGATTTGCACAGCACAGATGCAAAATTACATAACTGGTGCACTCAGAGATATTGCCATATCTGGCTGTGCACTTGATCTTGCAAGAGTTGGTAAGAAAACTACAAAACCACTTGCACAATTTCCCTTGCAGATTCTGAGTATCCTTTCCCCAAGACCACATATTTGTTATCTCTGTCTTTACTAGTTTGTGGTTATTACAGTACTTAAACTTATCAGAACATATTGTCATTGGTCCAACTTCACTAAAGTGGAACCTAAGTTGTAACAACACATTGGCTGACAGCAGGCAATGCAGTAGCAAAAACTATCACTGGTTCCAAGTAGATGGAGGAAGTATCCTTCATTCTCAACATAACTACATTCATTCCAAAGATCTACACAGTACCTACACCTATATAGGTAAAGGTAAATGTCACCCTTGCTCAAAAGTCAGTTGTTTTTTAAAAATATTTTTAATTAAATTTTACAATAACTACAAAAAAACTTTAAGAACTCTTTTTTAAAAAGAAAAAAGACATCCAAACATAGTACAAAATAACATAGAAATACAACGTTACAAATCAACATAAGAATTAAAAATAAAGTCACATATTTAAAAATACAATAATAACAGATAGTATATATTCATTTTACCTTATTTCAATCATCTTATTTGAATTTATACTATTTTAATATAAAATATACACTATCTTAAAACCAAATCTAGACATAACATAATAACCCAGTGCTATGTACAATGCCTTGGATACTGCGAAACTGCCCAGCATCCCATATTATAACCAAAAACTCATTTGACTTGAGGCTGGTTTACCTTCAGACAACGTATACTCCAGGAATGGTTTCCATATAGTTCTAAATTTATTGTTATCTACCATACCTCTTTTAGTTTTCTGTTCCCATGTTAACTTATAATTTAAGGCAATTTGCCACATTTCTCTATACCATTCCTCTATTTCCACTATAGAGTCTTTCTTCCAGTTTCTAGCAATACATTGTCTTGCTGTTGTTAGTATTGTTAATAATTCATTATTATGTTCTTCAATATCCATATTATCAAATTCCATCAGTAAGGTGGTACCGGACTCCAGCTTAAGGTTCCTACCCATAATTTGGGAAGTTTCTTTTTCTATTTTAAGCCAAAAATCTTTAACCACTTCACAACTCCACCACATGTGTTCATAAGTCCCCATAACAGTCTTGCATCTCCAACACATTTTTGTTTTAGTACAGTCCATCTGATTTAACCTGACTGGTGTCAGGTACCACCTCTACAACATTTTATAATTATGTTCCATAACTCTCACAGACATAGATCTCATAACTCTTCTCTTCCATTTATTCCTCCAATTTTCATCCAAAATTCTAATATTCAAGTCTTTTCCCCATATTTTTCTTAATGTTTCCTGTGATCCATCATCACAATTTAACATTTTATATAATTTGCTAACAAGGCCCTTAGTTCCTACCTCTCCTTTCCTTATTTTGAATACCAACTCTTCAAAATCTGTCCTATCTCTTATTAAACTGGTCTCCAAAACATATTTATTATTCCATTTATTCAATAAAACAACATGAAACCAGTTCAAATTCATTTGTCCATAAATTTCAATCTTTTTTTTCTTTATTTTGGCATGGCCAAGATGGCAATAGTTTAACATCGACTTTTCTTTGCTCCTGCTTTAATAAAGGTGGATCAAAGGGAGTGTTTTTCTAAAATGAGATTTTAAAGGACTTTATTTTAAACACAAGCAGACGGTGATCGGGAGTCTTGATTGACAAGTGGGCCGACGGGCTGACAAGCAAGGCAGAAGGCTTTAATGCCAGGATGGCTTGAGGCGCAGAAGCCAGAGAAAGTAAAAGTGAAATGAAACTTGGTAAATGAGGAGCCAAATCGAAATTGGAAAGGAGAGAAAGTGAAAAAAATACATTCCGAATCGCCTTGCTGGGCTGTGGTATTTGATTGATTGGGCACCAGAGTACTGGATCAGCGGTGAGTGCGACCCGACAGGTGGAAAGCTTAATGGGGGTGCTGGTGCTGAAAGGTACGGGGTGCGGAGATCGGGAGATTAAGTAAAAAACTTATTAAATTGGCAGTGGAGCCCTTTTCGACAGTGGAGGAGTGTGGCAGAGTGGTGTGGTTTTGGACTGGTTTGGAGTTGGTGGGATACTGGAAGTGAGAAGCAGAAGGAGAGGACTGAGAAGGGAAGGAGACAGAAAGTAATGGTGGCATTGGAGAGTGTTTAGAGAGAAGCGAAAGTTACGAGCAGAGAAGACACAATGTTTCAGATGTAGAGGGTAGAAACGTAAATCAGTTAAATTGTCTTCTTGGGGTGGATGTAAAGGTATTGATGTTGGAAGTTGGCAAAGGATAAAGAAAGTCGAGAAGGTTGGAAGAGGGATTGGAGCCGTGTGAGTGCTGTTGGAGAAATAACTGACGGAAGGAGGAGGGTGATCCTCCAATATGGATTACAAAAAAGTCCTTTTTCCTTTTCTTTTTCCCTCTCCCCCCTCTTTTTCTCATTCCCTTTTTCTATTTTTGGAGCATATGTGGATGGTGAAGGGGTGAGAGGAGCTGCTATGGAAGATTTGACTGGGAATTAAAAATCATTTCACACACAAACACACACAAAGGCTTGGACTCTAACTTGTTCTTTTTTCTCTCCCCTTTATTCGCTTCCTTATCTCCTGATTGATAAATTGGACATATAAAAATTAGAACTTGAAATTGGAACTAAGGGTCAAAGTCTACTGATTAAACGTTCTGTTTATATTTGGAACTGGGTCAAAGTGTTTCAGTGAAGGACTTGAAAGAAAATCTATCAGTATTATTTGAGGATATTATGGCAAGTATGGAAAAGAAAACAGAAGAGGAGGTGGTGAAGCCAAAGAGAATGGAGATGAGGAAGGAGAAGGAAAAGAAGGAGAAAGTAACACCGACTGAGTCCTCAACACCTTTGGATGAAATTCAGATTATGACAGAGATAGGCAAGTTATTTAAAAGATTGGATAGAATGGAAGAGTCTAGAGCACAAGATAAAGCAGATATTTTGAAAGGAATACAAGGGACTGAGAATAAGCTCACTGGGATGTTTTCTAAATTTGTAAAACAGACCAATGAAAATTTTGATAGAGTAGAAAAGGAAATGGGGTTCTTAAGGCAGATTCAAAATTGATGCAAGGAGATATAAAAAAGTTGTATGAGGAAGGAAAGGAGGTAAAGAGTAAAGTTAAAGTACAAGAAAAAAGAGGGGACTTGGTGGAAGAAATGATGAGGAGGCAAAATATAGTTATTCGAAAAATGATGGGGAAAACGCCAGATCAGCTTAAAGTAAGAATTTTGGATTGGCTGAACAATTTGAAGATGGGAAAAGATTTTGAGGTGGCGGACATTGCGAGTGCCTACAGAACTGGATCAAGGAGAGGGAGAGAGGAGGAAAGAAATGTGTTGGTGAAATTTTCAAATTTGGGAGACAAATTGAAGGTGATGGAATTTATAAAACAAGCTGGATCTGGTGTTTTAAAGATGGATGGAATGGTGTTGAAATTTACAATGATATAGCAATAAATGAGAGAATATGGAAATATAAGATGAAGTCAGTTACCAAGATCCTGAATTAACAAGAGATTAAATATAATTGGAGGTTTCCCCAACAATTAAAAAAAATTTATGCTAAGAAAATGCATGTAATTGACTCAGAGATGGATGCAATGGAATATTTGCGAGCAATTGGTCTGATTCAAGGAGGTTATCAAGAATGGGGTAAACAGATAAAGGAGTTGGAGGAGAATGGGGAAGATGAGGAAGACGAGAGAGGTGCTATCGGAGGGACAGTATTAGAGCTCCAGGGATGGGGTTGAGCGTGGTGGAAAAGGAGGAAAAAGGAGAAATGAAGTTATTAAATGGGAATAAGCAGTTAGAGCAAAGAATATGAATAGCTCAAACATCTTATACGTCCCCCCCATCTTTGGAAGACAAGGGCCTCGATGTGGAGGCATTGTATACTAATATCCCCCTCGAGGAGGCTAGAACGATAGTTCAGGACAAGTTAGACACCAGAGATTCGCTGCTCCCCCCGACCCATTTCTTAATGGATTTATTGGACATAATATTCAAACATAACTATTTTAGATTTGAAAAGTCCTATTACATGCAGATTAAGGGCATGGCTATGGGGAGCCCCCTGGCTCCCTCAGTGGCTAATATGTATTTGAACAATTTTGAAAGCCAACACATGTATAATCAAGCCTCTAATCCTTTTCTGTTGCACATTATCCACTATGGCAGATTCATAGATGACCTATTTTTCATTCTCGATTCTCAGCATATTGTTACTGAATTTGTACAATGGATTAACTCCATTGACAGTAATTTGCGGTTCACTGCTCACTTTGATACCACCTCCATTCCATTTTTGGATATCGAGGTTTACATTTCTGAGTCTAGAAGAATAGCGGTTAGGCTATATAGGAAACCAACGGATAGGAACCCATACTTAGAATACTCTTCTTATCATCCAGCCTTTGTTAGAAACAACATTCCATTTGGCCTTTTTGCCCATGCCAAGAGAAATTCCACAGAGTCTGCGGACTTTAATAAATCCGCCCTGGTGATCCAGAAAAAACTTAAAAATAGAGGTTACCCCATGCACGTGGTTACCACAGCTCTTCAGAAAGTAAGGGACACACCCAGAAAGCAGTTGCTAGAAACGAAACAACTGGGAGGGGGTAATTTTATCAGGTGCTCCTTTGAGTTTTCACCAGCAGCCAATCAAATAAAGAACATCATTTATAAACACTGGCATTTGGTCAGTCACCTCCCTGGGTGTAACGAGAAACCGATGATTGGCTTCAGAAGGTCCAAATCTATTAGTAATATTCTCGTACGTTCAGACCATACTGCCAGGACCATTATCAATGATAAAATATTTCCAACAGGACACTACAAGTGTCATTCATGTATAGTGTGTCAGTTTTGCTGGGAAACTAAAGACATTTATATTCCAAAGAAGCAATTAACTTTCACCTTGAGATCCCTCACCAGTTGTGCCAGCAGATGCGTGATTTATATGTGGGAATGCCCCTGCCAGATGCGTTATGTGGGACTTACCAGTAGGCCACTGAGGCAGTAGATTTCAGAACACAGGTCCAAAATCAGACACCAGGTGACAGATGCACCATTAGTATCTCACTATATGGAAAAACGCCACTCAGACAGGGATTTCCGTTTTATAGCGTTAGAAATGGTCAGACCAAGGCTATTCGAGAGGTGCGATATTAACAAAAGATTAAGACAGCATGAAGCATTTTTTATTTACCTCTTTGATACCATGTATCCAAAAGGACTAAATCAGGAGCACGATCTTGCAGCGTTTCTATAGGCAACACTCTAGGTCATAAGTTTTTGTGGCTACAGTAGGTGGTTTCGGGAGCTTACAACAATTGGTTACACGTGAGCTACTTTTCACTAGCATAAAGGCAGCTGCTTCACATTCATTATCAATGTCCATATGCACCTAATAGAATGAGCGGAGGCAAGGACACGACGTTAAGAGACCTTTTTACACATTGGTAAGTTTTTGCCTTTCTTCATATAGCATTGTAGCTACATATTAGATGCATAGCAGAGATATATATTTAACACGCATTCATGTGTAACAGTTCTCTCTATTACTTTGTCATGCTAATTATTATGTTTATGTACAATTATGTTTGTGTGCAGATTTCCTGAAGAAGAAAAAGTAATTCAAAAAGTCGAAATAACTGGTATCGACTTTGAAAATTATAGCTGTATTAGTGAATCATTCATACTTACCCATAGAGGAATCATTTTTGTTATCAAGAGAAAACCATAGCTGTTTCAGTGCATCGTTTATTCTTACCCATAGAGGAATTATTTTCGTTATCAGCAATTATAAAAATGGAATTATTTTGGTATCAAGAATTATGAACAATGTTTGTGAAGAAGAATAAACTACATCTGCTCTTTACCGAGCTGGATACACTTTATTCCATACCATTTTTGAGATAAAACAGTCACTATTTCAAATGGTTTTTGCTATCTGTTGAGTACCACACCGTTTGCGCCCATTACTCCTGCCTTAGAAGGGATAAACCTGATGTAATCTTTCTGCAGAAAATGCATCAAAAATCAGAAGACACAAACAAAATATTTTTGGGATGGACACAGATATATGAAAAGTGTTTTGGTACATCAAAGGCACAAGGGGTAGCGATTTTGATTTCAAATAGATTGGGTTTTACAATGATGAAAAGTATTTCTGACCCAGAAGGTAGATACTTGATAGTGAAAGGAACAATAGATGATGAAGAGATTACATTGGTTAATGTTTATGCCCCAAATGAATACCAAGATAAATTTTTGGAGAAAATTTATCAGATAATAGAAAGAGAAAGATCAATAAAAATGATTGTAGAGCTGATTTTAATTTAACAAGATCTGATATAGATTGTACAAATGTGACTAAATACAGATCTGGGGTAAAAATGCAATTGATTAATAAATGGATTAAATCACTGAGATTGAGGGACACATGGAGAGAATTTAAAGGGTCAGAAAGATCCTACACCTACTTCTCACAAGTTCATAATTCATATTCTAGATTGGATTGCATTTTTGTTACAGAAAATATGGTCAGAAACCTGGAAGAGATGGAAGAGTGTCTTTTTAAAGAATCAGATCATGCAAAGGTGTTGTTAGAATTAAGTTTGGCGGGACTGAATCAGAGAGGAAATAATTGGAGATTTGACATAAATTTATTTAAAGATCCTAAGAATAAGGAACTAATAATGAAAAACTGGGAGGAGTGCTGGCAATGGAATGATATGGGTGAAGTGAATTATAATATGGTGTGCAATGCCATGAAGTCGGTATTCAGAGGAGAATGCATTAAATTAGCTAGTATTAAAAATAGACAGTGGAAGAACAAACAAAAGGATCTGGAAAAGAAAATTGGACAGCTTCAAGAAGAGCATGTTAAGACCAAGAATATAAAGATTTATGAAAGGTTGCAGAGACTAAAAGCTGAATTGATTGGGAAAGATATAGAAAAAGTGAAACGAGATTTAATTTATTTGAAGAGAGAATATTTTGAATATAGTAATAAGAACTCAAAATTCTTGGCGAGGGCAGCAAAAGAGAAAAAGACTAAAAGAGAAATGGGAACATTAATTAATAGAGAGGGTATTAGATGTAATAAAACTAAAGATAAATTTAAAATTGCAAAGGATTTTTATCAAGAATTATATTCAGAAAAAGAAGTAAATGTGGAAAAACTGAAAAGATATTTAGAGAAGAGATCTAGAATTAAATTAATGGATGAACATAGAAATAGAATGGAGATAATGATAACCAAGAAGGAAATTAAAGAAGTCATTAAAAAGTTGAAAGGAGGGAAATCCCCTGGGGAAGTTGGACTACCGGCTGAGTTTTACAAAGAGTTTTATGAAATGGTAGGTCCTAGGCTTTTGAAGCTGTTCAATTATATTTTGGAAGGGGAAATGATGCCGACTTCATGGCATAGGACTATAATTGTATTGATTCCTAAGCCAGGGAAGGATTTAGCAAAAGTAGAAGCATACAGACCAATTTCATTAATAAATCAAGATGCTAAAATATTTACAGCCATTATTGCAAAAAGGTTGAATAGTTTTATGACAGATTATATAAATAGGGATCAAGTAGGATTCTTAAAAGGGAGGCAGATGACAGACTTAATAAGAAGAGTAGTGGACCTAATAGATTCAGCACTTCAAACTAAACAGGAGGTTGGATTATTATCTTTGGATATATATGAAGCATTTGATTCGTTACAATGGGTTACAATTAAAGAGATAGTTAACAATTATGGGTTTGGCATGAAATTTAAAAGGACTATAGACCAACTATATCAACATGGTTCTGCCAAAGTGAGAGTAAATGAAGCCTTTACAGAAGAGGTAGAGTTTAAGGCTGGAACACGTCAGGGTTGCCCCCTATCACCAATCTTGTTTATAATGGCAATGGAATTATTGGTGAACATGATAAGGCAACATACCTGTCAAGCGCAGTTCCAGAGATTACGGGACCTGCGCAGAACGTTTCTGCGCAGGTCCATTCTACGCATGCGTAGAAGGCTTTTAGGCATTCCCTTCCGCACAGAAGCCTTCTACGCATGCGTAGAAGGGTTCTACGCATGCATAGAAGGGTTCTACGCATGCATAGAAAGGACCTGTGCAGAAGGGATGTGCAGTAACTCCTTTCCCCCTCGCTGCCAAATTACGGGTAAGCAGCAGCTCCGGGTGGGAAATGGAGAAAATTGGCGTGGAAATACGGGAAATCCCGGCCAATCCGGGACACTTGACAGGTATGTAAGGGAAGATAAAAATATTGAAGGGTTGGAAGGGAATAAAATCAGTCTGTATGCAGATGATACTTTAATAATTATGAAAAACCCAAAAGGAGCTTTAGAGAATGGAAGCGTGGCGCCAAAATGGCCGCCGCGCTCTTTGCGGGGGCCCCCCCACCGGACAAAGCCATCCGGGTAGTTAGGGGCGTGGCCAGCACCCTAATAAAAGGGCTGGCCACGAGGCAGCCGTGCTGCCATTTTGGCGAAGCGACGGAGCGGAGAAGTTTTTTCCCTCTTACCTCCGTCGCTCGTATCCTTCCAGGGGAAGCCTTTTTGGGCAGCTTTTTCTCTTCTTAGGCTTCCTAGCTAACTCAGCTATGCCCTCTAAGAAGAAGGCAGTTGCTAACGTGGCTCGATCGGCGCGGAGGCGCCAGCCGGGTCGGAGGACCGCGACTGCGCCCGCCCAGCAGCCACCTTTAACGGAGCCCACCGGGACCGGTGGGATGGGATCGGTGGCCCCTTGGCCCAATCCGCGGTGCGTGCAGGTTGCTCCGGACGGGGCCTCGGCCCTTGGCCCACAAGCGATGACCACTGCCCCCGACAGGGTCCGTGCGGCTGGGCCTTCTTGCCCGGGTGCACAGTTCCCCATGGGGGGAGCGAGCCATGGGGGGTGGTTGGGTTCCCTGCCCTTGCAGGGTGTGCCCACGGCTCCACAAGGGCCGGGCATGGGCTCTTGGCCTTATCTGGCCCCTGGGACTCAGGGGCCTGGACAGGTACCCGTTACCTATTGGCCGGTTGCCCATTTGCCCCCTGTTGGGGCTGGGGCCTTGGTCAACGTGGAGGCCCTTCTGGCTCCCGTTGCGGCCCTTGAAGCATCCTTGGCGAGGGCCAATCAAACAGGGGTGCCTTTAGGATTCTAGGTGGCCCCTTTGGCTGCCGAACAGCGGCCGGCGACGGGTCGGGTTGAACCGCCTGAGGCGCGCGGGCCGGTGGCGGCCGCTGCCTCGCAGCTCCCCACTCAACAGGTGCAGCAGTCTGGTGCGGGTCTGGCCCCGTCGACGAGCTCAGCTTCGGTCGTGAGCTCCGACGCCCCCAGCGGGCCGGAACCCCCGGTGGGGGCGGCCCGTGGGGGTGCATCGGGTGAGTATGCAGTTCAAGCTAGTGCACCCACACAACTGACTTCCCTGGGGGGGGGCTTTCCAATGGCCATGGCCTCGCACGGGTGGCCCGGCGGTCCAATTGCCCCCGGCCCACCCGGCGACTTCACCCCTGACACAGGGCCCGGGTCCGGGCGGCGCCCCCTGTGTGGTGGGGAATGTGTTGGGGATCCCCGGGCTGGTACAGGCCCCCTTTGCTTTGCCCGCAGTTCCCTCTGTGCCGGTATCGGCACTGCCAACGGCAGGGTATTCCTTGCCCCTGGGGGACCATCTGGCCCAGTCCACCAGGGAAAAGATCTGGAGGGGAGAGTATGTAGATATCTTCTCCCTTCTTAATAGGGAGCCGACCAAGGAGGAGAGGGAAGGGCTGGACGAGAATGATAAGGAGCAGGCACATCGTCGTAAGCCGCCACGCACGTGGGCAAATTGGTGGCCAGCGTACCTGATTTACATGGCCGTTTACCTCAGGGCTAGGCCGGATTTGGCCATCCCTATGGTCCAGTATCTGGACAACATCTACCGGGCAATGGTTGACTTCCCGGGTCCGTCGTGGCTGGCTTACGACGAAGAATTCCGCATGAGGATTCCACTGCACCCAGAGATGAGGTGGGATGAGCCCTGCCAGAAGCTGTGGCTTCTGTATATGACCACCACGCGCCCGGCGCCTGGGGAGAGATACCATTGTGGACATGCGGTCCAACGAGCGGCCCCGGTACAGGTTCCCCGCCAAGTGGCGGGGCAGGGGGTTCCAGCCCGCCTGCTGTGCTGGACCTTCTCGTCCAAAGGTTCTTGCAACAGAAAAAATTGCAAGTACAAGCACGAGTGCCCCTCTTGTTCTGGCCCCCATGCTGCCTCCGCCTGTCCCAGGCCGGGAGGATACAGGGGCAGGGGTAGGGGCGGACAAGGGGCAGGTAGGACTGCCACGGAAGGAGCGGGTTCACCGAAAGGCCCCCTCCCCAATTAATGTCGACATGCTGGAGCGTTGGCTCGCATTATACCCGAAGAAAGCAGACGCTGTGTACCTCCTTCAGGGTTTTCAAATGGGTTTCCGCATTCCTTTCACGGGGGATAGGTCACCGCAAGACGCACCCAACCTTTTGTCACTTAGAGGAAGGGAGGAGGTGGCTGCCGCCAGCATTAATAAGGAGGTCGCTGCGGGCAGGGTCGCTGGCCCTTTCCCCGCGCCCCCTTTCCCCAACCTTAAAGTGTCTCCTCTAGGACTAGTGCCCAAGAAGTCCCCGGGCGAGTTCCGCCTGATTCATCACGTCCTACCCAGCCGGTCATTCGGTCAATGATGCTATCCCTGAGGACCTTTGTTCTGTCAGGTATACATCATTTGACCAGGCATTGCGCATGGTGCGCTCATGTGGCCCGGGTGCACTGTTGGCTAAGTGCGACATTAAGTCGGCTTTTCGTCTCCTGCTGGTGCACCCGGGTGACTTTGAGTTGCTGGGTTTCAAAATCCGGGGTGAATATTATTTTGACAAAGCCATGCCATTCGGCTGTTCCATATCCTGCTCGGCTTTCGAGCGTTTCAGTACATTCCTGCAGTGGGCATTTGTCCGTAGGTCAGGGTCTCGGTCTGTAGCCCATTACCTGGATGATTTTTTGTTCGGGGGTGAACGGGGCTGGGACACGTGCACACGTCTCCTCACCACATTTCAGACGCTAATGCAGGAACTCGGTGTCCCTTTAGCGCCCGAAAAGACCGAAGGCCCGTCTAATAAGTTAGTATTCCTGGGGGTGGAGATTGACACGGTAGCGCAGGCGTCTAGGTTGCCGGAAGACAAGGTGTCAAGGATAGTGGCCCTTATATCGGACTTGCTGGCTAAGCGCAAGGCATCCCTTCGGGAACTGCAGGTGCTACATGGACACCTTAATTTCGCTTGCAGGATGGTCGCACCTGGCAGGGCATTTGCTCGGCGCTTGTGCGACGCCATGTCAGGCTTATCCAGGCCCCATCATAGGACCAGATTGACACGGGGCATCAGGGCAGATATGCACATATGGCTCCAGTTCTTGAGGGAGTTTAATGGGGTCTCATTTTGGAGGTCAGACCTCCTGGCTTCACCCCAATTTCAGATCCAGTCTGATGCCTCGGGATCCCTTGGTTATGGGATGTACTTCAATGGGAAGTGGGCCTATGGTGGATGGCCACCAGCCTGGTCAGGCACGAGTCGCCTGAGGGATCTCACATATTTGGAATTTTTTCCCATACTGGGGGCCTTGATGCTATGGGGTGAGGAGTGGGCCAACTCTGTGGTGCATTTCTGGTGTGACAATGCGGCCGTTGTCCACATTGTCAACTCACAGACCTCTAAATCTCCCAGGGTCATGGACCTCGTGCGCCAGTTTGTATTGCGCAGCCTGCGCCTCAATGTACTGTTCAGGGCCAGGCATGTCCCGGGGGTGAATAATGATATTGCTGATGCTTTGTCCCGCCTGCAGATCTCCCGGTTCCGTGCCTTGGCCCCGGATGCGGAGGAATTTCCCTCGCCACTCCCGGAGGAGATATGGACCTTTGGCAAGGAGAGGTGAACCGGGCGATCGGCATGTCTCTGGCGCCACGCACGCGTAAGGCGTATCACCACGCGTTGGTTTCCTTTCAGACTTTTTGTACCCAATCTCGACTGCCAGATACCTGGCCGATCCCAGTGGCCCACCTCCTTCGTTTCATGGTTTACCTGCACGCACAGGGCCTGGCACCCCGCACCATAGCATCTAGGCTATCAGCACTGGCTTTTATGGCCAAGGTGGGAGGTCATGCGGACAGTACCGCTGATTTCCGTGTGAGACACGTTTTGGAGGGGTGGGTGCGGGAACGTGGGCGTAGCCTGGACGACCGCCACCCAATTTCCCCGGGGGTCCTTACCCAACTGGCACGGGGCTGGCATGACCTATGTTTCGATAGGTATGAGGCAGCCCTGTTTCACGCGGCTACAACGGTGGCCTTTTTTGGAGCGCTCCGCATCAGCGAGCTTGTGATGCTGACTAAGGCGGATGCAAGTCGTAGGGCACTGGAACTCGAAGATGTCTATGTTTGCAATGATTGGGCTCAGTTGAGGATACGCTCCTCTAAAACAGATCAGCACGGCGTAGGCAGTGGTGTAAGACTGCTACGATGTTCCTTGGCAGACATCTGTCCGGTTGGTGCCCTACAGGAGTTCCTTGCACTGCGTGGCACGCACCATGGCCCGTTTTTCTGTCACCAAGATGGGTCTCCCCTCACTAAATTTCAATTTTGGAAGGTGACTGGGAAGGCACTGGTTAGGGTTGGCCTCCCTGGGGCCCGTTACGGCACCCATTCATTTAGAATTGGGGCGGCCTCTACTGCGGCTGCTTATGGGTACTCCGGGGCTGACATACGCAGCATGGGGAGGTGGGGCTCGCAGTGCTTCCAGTTTTATGTTCGCCCACTCCCACCGTGAGTACCGTTTTTAGTCACCACATATCTCTTCCTTCCCTGTTTTTTACCTTGACAGACCCTGGGTGTCGTATCACACCGGTGACAGTATGGCTGGTGGGCCATAGCTACGTGCACAGGGCAGCGCGTTACGCTGCGGCGACAGATTGGGGACCCCGACTGGGACTCGGTGCGTACGCAAGTCTCACATGGTACGGTAAGCCCGGTATGTTGTGGCGGGAGCTCTTGCCATTCTTCTTTTCGGCAAGGAACGCTGACCCGCCCGACATCCTGATCATACATCTTGGGGCTAATGATTTGGGACAGGTCACTGGCTTATCGCTGAAGCATGCGATTTGCAGTGACCTCGCCTACTTACATTACGTATGGCCCGCCACAACCCTTGTTTGGTCAGATATGGTCCCACGGCACGCTTATAGGGGAGGCCTTGACCTCCAGGCCTTGGACCGCGCTAGGCGCATGGTGAACAGGGCGGTGGCCCGGTTCCTTTCGACCAAGGGCTGGGGGCGGGTCAGTCCTCATCCGGCCATTAGTCTGCAAAATTATGGGCTTTATGCAGGGGATGGGGTCCATCTGTCGCGAGGAGGTATGGACCTCCTGCTGAGTGATTGGCGAGCAGGCCTGCCGACCGAGCTGACGGTCTTGGGGGGGGGCGTCGAGCCTTTATTGAAGCCTCTCCAGGTGGCGGGTAGCACTGGTAAGGTAAACATTTATGACCCACAGGTATCCGGCAGGTTCGCAATTGACTGGACAACACTAGATAGGTATAAGTTGTTTAAACGTTGTCCGGTCAACGACGAACCAGGCGAGGGGGTGATGGTTACCACTAAACAGCTGGAATCACCCCCTGATTTTACGGATACACGTCAGAGGGTGGGGTCATTAGGTAGATATTGACTACGGTCAACAATTTGTTTGTTGTCAACAAACAAATTGATACAAATAGATACATTGTAACAATTGCCGTTGGCAATTTTGGGTGGTACCTTACCAGTGTTACTTCGGCCTGCTTGCCTTAAGAATTATGATTGGTCGTTTTACCAATAGAAATTTATAATTCGGACTAGGGCATGAATCAATAAATGTGGCCCAATGCCGTTATCCACTTTCATTTGTGTCTGAGTCCATTATTGGGGGGGTGCGCCTGCAATGGAAGCGTGGCGCCAAAATGGCCACCGCGCTCTTTGCGGCCCCCCCCACTGGACGAAGCCATCCGGGTAGTTAGGGGCGTGGCCAGCACCCTAATAAAAGGGCTGGCCACGAGGCAGCCGTGCTGCCATTTTGGCGAAGCGACGGAGCGGAGAAGTTTTTCCCCTCCACCCCCTCCCTAGTTAACAGTGTGATTTCTTGGTCGCTTCAGGGCCGGGTGGGAATTTTTGGCTGGGACTCGCAATTGGCCCTTGAGTCCTGGCTTTTTTGCCCATCCCACACTGTTGCTATGGTTTGATATAGGGGTTTGTTCTGTGCTGCTGTTGACTTTGGTCACATGGGCGGGTAGCACTGGTAAGGTAAACATTTATGACCCACATGTATCCGGCAGGTTCGCAATTGACTGGACAACACTAGATAGGCATAAGTTGTTTAAACGTTGTCCGGTCAACGACGAACCAGGCGAGGGGGTGATGGTTACCACTAGACAGCTGGAATCACCCCCTGATTTTACGGATACACGTCAGAGGGTGGGGTCATTAGGTAGATATTGACTACGGTCAACAATTTGTTTGTTGTCAACAAACAAATTGATACAAATAGATACATTGTAACAATTGCCGTTGGCAATTTTGGGTGGTACCTTACCAGTGTTACTTCGGCCTGCTTGCCTTAAGAATTATGATTGGTCGTTTTACCAATAGAAATTTATAATTCGGACTAGGGCATGAATCAATAAATGTGGCCCAATGCCGTTATCCACTTTCATTTGTGTCTGAGTCCATTATTGGGGGGGGGGGGGGTGCGCCTGCAAAATACAATGGCATCTTAAAGAGTTTGGGGAAATGACAGGATAAAAACTAAATTGGGATAAATCTGAAGTAATATTTTGTAATATAAATAAAGAGAAAAGAGAAGAGATTAAAGTAAAATATCATATTCAGGCTAAGGATAGTCTGAAATATTTGGGGATAAACATATCAAATAAACTTGAGGATTTAAAAAAGTTAAACTACGAAAAACAGAAAAAAGAAATGAAGGAAAAAATCCAACAATATAAGAGGCTGAACCTATCTTGGTTTGGTAGAATTGCATTGTGTAAAATGAAATTATTACCGGAACTAAATTTTTTGTTAGATGCTTTACCAATACAATTTAAAGATAAGGAGATAAAAGATTTTCAGAAAATTCTGAATGATTACTGTAATGGGGGGAAGAGACCAAAAATATCAAAAAGTTGTGGTATTTAGCACAGAAAGAGGGTGGATTTGGAATACCAAATATTGGAAATTACTATAAGGCTTTTCAATTAAAAAATGTGGTGAATTTTTTAATGAAAGAAGAGGTAATATGGGAGGAAATGGAGATGAAAGAAGTGAAGCATGTTGGTAAAGCAATTTTTTTGGACAAAGTAGTAACAAAAACTGAATTTAAAAATAGAGTGATAAAAACAATATTGGATTTATGGAAGAAACTGAAAATGCAGTTAGCACCAGATGTGTCTCCAATTATAGAAATGGAAGATTTAAGGAATTTCCCGCTGAAGATTGGTAGGAAGGTGAAGGATGTGTTTCTGAAAAATGATGTGTTCCTGCTGAAAGATTGGATTTAGATATGTAAAAATCAAAAGTCAGTTGTATCTGGCTCAAGGGTTGAGTGCTCATCTCTGTTTATAGCCAAAGAGCCAGTGCTGTCTGCATATGCAGACATTTCCCTGGACATGTGGCTGGCATGTCTCAGCACCAGAGTGCATGGAACACTGTTTACCTTCCCACCAAAGTGGTCCCTATTTATCTACTTGCAATTTCTTGCTTTCGAACTGCTAGGTTGGCAGGAGCTGGGACAGAGATGGGAACTCACTCTGTCATACAGTACCCGGGAATAGAACTCCAACCTTCCAGTCAGCGAGTTCAGCGTCTTAATCACTTCAGCCACTGCAGTCCCACAACTATATAGTTCTTCATTTTATTAGTAGCCCTACTACTGACTGTGTGAAATGAATCATATCCATGGGAAATTATATGTGCAAGCATTTTCCTTATACCAGGTGTCATGGGATTGAAATGGGGCCTGTGTGCTTTTTGAATATGTAATGGAGATTTCTGAGTGTGGGGAGGAGATATGTTGCATTATGGGTATCACTGGGCAGTAACTGCCCAGTAGTCAAAACATCTTAACCTCGTGTTCTTAGATAATTGAACCCTAATTTGTGAAAGACATGTACACTAGACCCCCGCATAACAACACTGCTTGGTTCCTTCAGTAGCTTTGTTAATCGCGAAATGTCGTTAATCGGGACTACTCGTACAACAACGCTAAAAAAGCGGCTCCCTATGGGAAAACCTCGATTAACGACGTTTCCACTGAAAACCATTGCAATCTTCACAGACTGCAAGGCAAGTCAATGGAAACATGCTGGAACCTTACATTACTGTACTGTACCTTAGGAAACAATAGTCTAAAGGTTAAATACATTAAGTAAACATGCAAAAAAATACAAAAGATTTTTTTTTAGTTTAGAAAACTTTTTGCTGTACAGTACTGTACAGTACTGTATAAAGTGCATTTTTAAACGGGGAACATGGAACATTTTTAACACATGGAACATTTTAACACATGGAACATTTTAACACATGGAACATTATTAAAACATGGAACATTTTTAAAAAACAGTGCATTTCAATATTGTACAGTACTGTACTATACAGAGTAAGTCAACTAGGAAGTGCTAAACCATTTAAGAACATACAGTACAGTACTGTAACATCAAAAACACAACAACGTTCAGCACATCAGTGCATAAATATTTCAGAACATAAAATTACAAACATATATACAGTACAGTATAAACTTCAGGAACATTTGAAAAGTGCTCTGTCAAAATTAAAACAAACAGCAACGTTAAGTACTGTGCAGTACTGTGCACAATGAAATGTGGAGGAGGAGGAGGAGAGCACCTGAACATCAGCTGAACAGGATGGCTTTTCATCAGTTTTTTGTTTCTTAAACCACCTGCCCAGCATCTGCTGCTTCTCACGGTTCCTGAGTTCCCCTCTCACAGCAGTGACCATGCTGGTAGCATCCAAAGAGAAATATTCCATTGCTGAGTCCTGCTTGGGGTGGTAGGCCATTAGTCTCTGATAGACTTCGTGAGCATCCAGCCATGCTGTCATTTCACTGGTGGGCAACTCTGAAATCCTTTTCTTTGGCCTATCCTCCTCATCAGATGAGGACTCCAGCAACTCCTCCTCCTGCCTCTGAAGCTGCAACGGTTCCTGGGTAGACAGCTCAGTCTGGTCATGGCTGTCCACCAGCTCCTCAATGTCATCGTCGTCCATATCCAGCCCAACGGACCGACCCAGCTCCACAATCTCGGTGACCACTGCATCATCATCCAGCTGCTGTGATGGAGCAGTTTCAGGCTCAGTGGCAGCCAGAGAACTGTCGGACCACAGGGGACACCAGGCAGCAACAAGGTTATGCTGACTGACGCCATCCCACACCCTTTTAATCATACCCAGGGAGTCCACAATGTCAAAGTGGTCCTTCCAGAACTGTTGGATGGTCAGCCTGGAGGACTCAGTGACAGTCACACAACGCCTAAACAGTTCCTGGGTGTAGAGCTTCTTGAAGTTGGATATGACCTGCTGGTCCATGGGCTGGAGAATTGGCATTGTGTTGGGGGGAAGAAACACAATCTGGATGAATTTATTCTCCATCCTGAGGTCATTTTCAAGCCCTGGAGGATGGGCCGGGCAGTTGTCCAGAAGCAAAAGTGCCTTTAAGGGCAGGTTGTTGTCCTCCAGGTAGCACCTCACTGATGGACCAAACACGTGGTTGACCCAGGTGGTGAAAATGGGGCGAGTCACCCACGCATTCCTTGTGGCTCTCCAAAAGACACCCATGTCATCCTTGCTCACCCTGTGTTTCTTGAATGCCCTCGGGTTCAAGGAGTTGAACACCAGTAGGGGCTTCACCTTGAGGTCCCCACTAACATTAGCACAAAGCAGCAGGGTGAGCCAGTTCTTTTTCTCCTTGCGCCCTGGCAGTGATGTGGCCTCCTCAGTGATGAAGGTCCTCTTTGGCATGCGCTTCCAAAAGAGGCCTGTCTCATTTGCGTTGACCACCTGCTGCGGAGTGTACCCTTTGTCCTGGATAAGTTCCTAGAAGGACGCGGCAAACTCCTCAGCAGCTGGCACGTCACAGCTGGCTGCTTCCCCATGTCAGACCACACTGTGCATCTTGGACCGCCGCCTGAAATGGGCAAACCATCCACTGCTTGCTTTGAAGACCTCCTCCTCATCTGACGGTCCAGGCTGCTGTGCAATCAGGGCCGCATGGAGCTACCTCGACTTCTCCCGGATGATGGCCTCGGTGACGGTGTCAGAAGCCTGCTGTCTGTCCTGGATCCACAGCAACAGCAACCTCTCCACCTCATCCAAGACCGGTGTCCGATTCTTGGCCAGCCTGGTCACCCCATTGGCCACTTATCCTGATGCTGGATGATGGTGCCAACTGTTGACCGGGGCCTCCCAAACATTTTTGCAATGTTGATGATGTGCATGCCTTCATCGTATCGCTTTACAACCGCCGTCTTCTCCTCCATCAGAATCTGTTCCCTCTTTCCTCTGCTTGAAGATGTTTGTTTGTTTTTTGCTGATGATGCCATGGCATACTGATGAACTCAATGATCAGCAAAAAATAAAAAACTGCATTTCATTTTGCAGCAAACAGGCCCCATATAGAATCTGGCTAAAAATTGGAGGACTAAATGTCCCAGCATGCAATTTCTGCACCTCCTGCCTGCAATGTGCTCAGGAGTCCATTTTAGAGTAAAATAGGCCCAGCATAGAATCAGGCTTCAAGATAGAGGGCAACAGGTCCCAGCATTTAACAGTGCCAGCAACTCCAGCCTGCCATTTGCTGAGAACTAATGACTCCATTTTAGACGGAAACAGGCCATGAGTAACCAAAATGGAGGATGAAAAGTCCCAGTCACAGAGAACACAGTTGTCAGGCACACACCCCCACACACCCCAAAAAACCCACAAAAAAACCAGAAATTTAACTTTTGCAAACCACCCACCCGCACACAAGGCCACACAAAAAACATTTGCAAGGCATTTTAACTTTAATCCCACAAAAAACACTGTGCAAAAATGCCACGACAACATCTCTTACACACCCACACAAAGAAGGCCACCAAAATTTTTTTGCAAGGCATTTTAACTTAAGGAATTTTAACTTTAACCCACACACACACAAAAAAAATTTGCAACATCTTTTACACACCCACACAAAGAAGGCCACCAAAAAAAATTTGCAAGGCATTTTAATTTAAGGAATTTTAACTTTAAACCCCCACCCCCCACAAAAAAAATCTAATCGCAAGTGCCTACCAGTGCCAAAGAATCGTCTAGGAAACAGCTCTGCAAACAAACCACAGCACAGTAATCTCTCTCTCGAACTCGCTCTCAAAATCCTCGAACTCGCTCTCAAAATCCTCAAACTCGCTCTCAAAATCCCCAAACTCACTGTCAAAATCCTCCACCTCTTCACTCCTTTGACTCGTGCAGCCCACAAGGGGAAGCTGTGCCTGCAAGCTGCTTTTTAAACCCCCCAGGCGCTATGCAACATGGGAGGGAGAAAAGCACAAGCCAAAAAAAAGCCTTAAAAAAGTGTTCGGTTAATGACGTTATGTCGTTAATCAAATGGTCACTTGGCTGCTGCTGATGCATCGCTAAGCGAATTCGTCATTACACTAACACGTCGTTAATCGAGGGTCCACTGTAGTACTGTGTATGGCCATTGGCTGGAACCCTTCAGAGGAGGGGCCAGGGGATGGAATTTCTGGAAGGAAATAAAAGGATGGGAAGGAGAAAGAACTTCCTCTTTGTTCTTTGCCATGCTTCATAAATAGTTCTCTGGAGTGCTTTCAACTCTGCAAACATGTAGTCTATTTAACCAGAGGGAGAAGCCCTTTGGGCTTCCATACTAGTCAGGTTTTCATTTAATGTGCTTACTGAATTGAAAATGCTTCATTTGGTTAGAATTGTTCTGATTCATGAAACTTTGTTTATGTAACCTACTTTTGCTGGAATATATTTTAAAAGACATGATGATGACTGGAGTTGTTTAATTTCCTAAGGACATGTGAGAAGGCGAGCTAAAATTCTGGATTGCTTAGCTGGAGGGTGTCAATTCAGGTGCAGTCCCACTAATGTGTAGGACAAGGTCCTACTTGTGAGTAACGGGTCCATTACACCAGGGATGAACAGTATGTAGGCCACATGTGGATCCAAGGTGTTTTTGCACAACTCAGGATCCCTGCCAAATGTATAATTGAATTTGTCACCTATTTTGTTGTCACAAATTTTGCCTCCCACTGTCAGTGATTTGCAGATTTGCTGCTCAATTTCCTTTTGTCACTTATTTTTAAATCTACAGAGATGGAATGGATCCTATGGATCATCAAGTCCAGTCCCTGTCAAGGAGGCACAATGGGGAATCAAACTCCCAACCTCTGACTCTGCAGCTAGATACCAAAACCACTGAGTTGAGGCCCATCTCGCCATACCAATCAACTGTAGTAGTAACAAGAATTGTTACTGCTTGTTTTTGCAGGATGCTGTAGGACAGTGGTGGTGAACCTATGGCATGCGTGCCAGAGAGGGCACTCAGAGCCCTCTCTGTGGGCATGTGTGCCGTCACCCCAGCACAGAATTTACCCTGCTCCTCTACCCAGCACACCAATAGGAGATCTTCCTCCCTCACCCAGAACAGATTTTATCCTGCCCTTCTGCCCAGCAGCCCAATCAGAGTGCTTCCTCCCTCCCCCAGCACAGAGTTCACCCCACCCCTCTGCCCAGCAGTCCAATGGGAGTGCTTGCTCCCTCCCCTGTTGCTGTGTTGACACTTTGCGATAAATAAGTGGGTTTTGAGTTGCATTTTGGGCACTTGGTTTCTAAAAGATTCACCATCACTGTCGTAGGATCCCATTTCAGATAACCTATCATTTAAGTGCTAGAAACCAGAGGATATTGTAGGAGATGCCTTGCCAACCAGTTGAATACTTTGTGAGTCTTCTCAGAACTGCTGCTGATAAAACTGAGTGAAAGTGGACCATGGAGGTTGTGTATATGTACATGAAGCAAGCAAAAAAGGCACTTTGGAGTAAACTCTATAACTCTGATGTTTATGTTCAAATTGAACATATGTGTGTGGACATGGAGACTGCTGTCTCTCTAATGTATAATCACTGAATGTATGGAAAAGGCTTTTTGTTGTATCTATTTCTTAATTCTGTAACTGCACTGTGACTTTAAAGGCTTGGTCTTGTCAACTGTTAGTCTCATAGACAGAGCTAAGCAAATTCTCTTAGATGAGCAACAAGGCAACAGTGCAGATGGGGAAAGTTTGGCATTTTAAGCCATAGTCTGTACTTCTAAGAAGAAGGATTCCTGGCAAGTAATAGGTTGCACCTTACAGGTAAAAGGGAGAATATATTATATTTGAAAAAAGTCATGCAAACCTGATCAAGACTGTTTTAAACTGAACTCTGCCAAGGAGGGTTGATAATATTGTAGGGGACAGGGAGACAAATATTAGAACCAAAAGTGTCCAATTTCCACCAGAAACTGGGATGGTGTTACAAGGAATAATATTGACTCTTAGTTTTGTTAATGGTAGCATGCAGGTGGGTTTTTCCTCATAGCACAGGTCAACAATGTCCTATGGTCTAGAACAAATAGTCTTTTGCATTCACACTTTTCAGGCATATTAAATCCTATTAGAAGGTAAGACTGTCTGGAAAGGACAATAATATTGGGGAAGAAAAATAAGAAGGCCAAATATGAGATGGATGGACTCTGTGAGGGAAGCAACAAGCGTGGGTGTGTAGGACAGGTGAAACTCGGAAAATTAGAATATCGTGCAAATGTTCATTCATTTCACTTAAAAGGTGAAAAATATATATGAGACTAGCATATTTTGCCCGGCGGTGCCGGGCTGTTTTAAATTGTGTTGGATAGTAAAGGGTTTGGTTTTGTTTTTCTTGAACAAATGGTGCCGGGCTGTTTTAAATGGTGTTGAAAGGTTTTGTGATTTTGTAGCTTTGAGGCACTGCGTCCGCCTGTGGCGGACTTGCGCTCCCAGTGTGTTTTTTTTGTTTTATTTTTTGCGCGCCGGCTTCATCAGTGCCAGGCTGTTTAAAATTGTTTTGGAAGGTTTTTTTTCTTAATGTTGGTAAAGAAGAGGTTAGTCTCTTTTTGAAATTTTTAAAATGTTTATTTATATACATTTTTTGCTGGGCTGTTATAAACTGTGATCATTTTTTGTTTGGTGGGTTTTTTTTGTGGATTTATTTTTGTTAATGTTTGTAACGGAGAGGCTAGTCTATATTTGAAATTTTTAATATGTTTATTTATTTATTTAGCCGGGCTGTTATAAACTGTGATTAGTTGTGTTTAGATGTTTTGGGTTTTTATTTTAGTTAAAATTCAGCACAGGATTTTTGTAAAGTTTTTATTTTATTTTATTGTCCAATGTTTGTGATTTGTGTTAAATTGTAATTTTGTGTTATTTTGTTGACGTTTTTACTGTTGGGGCCTTTTGTTTGGGGCTGTTGTGTGTTTGTGAATGTTTTTTACTTTTGTGGCCAGCAGGTGGTGCTGGTAAGGTGTTTTCTTGTATTTTGACTGTTTTTTCTCTCGTGGCCTCTGGGTGGAGCTTCTTCCAGTAAGCATTCTGTTTCTTTATTCATTTCATTTCCGGCCATCATGGAGTGAGGATGTCTGATGTTGAGTTCCCTTGTTTAATTTATTTTGTGGGGGGGCAGTTGGTTTTTGTGTTTTTTTGGTGTTTTTTTGTTGTTTTTATGGTGTTTGGCTGGGTGTTGTTTGTTTTTTGTTGTTTTTGTTGGTGTATGTTTTTCGTGTTGTTTTTGGTTGTTTTGTTGGTTTTTTGATGTTTGTGATGCTTGTTTTTTTTTGTAAGGTTGTCTTTTCTTTCCGCGGGCCAGGCTTGATGCCTGGCCCATGGAAAGGAAAGGCAGCAGCCAGTGGGGGTGTCTTTTCTTTCCGTGGACCGGGCTCGATGCCTGGCCCATGGAAAGGAAAGGCAGTGGCCAGCAGGGGTGTCTTTTCTTTCCGTGGACCGGGCTCGATGCCTGGCCCATGGAAAAGAAAGGCAGTGGCCAGCGGGGATGTCTTTTCTTTCCGCGGGCCGGGCTCGGTGCCTGGCCCATGGAAAGGAAAGGCAGCGGCCAGCAGGGGTGTCTTTTCTTTCCACAGGCCGGGCTCGATGCCTGGCCCATGGAAAGGAAAGGCAGCGGCTGGGGGGGTGTCTTTTCTTTCTGCAGGCCAGGATCGATGCCTGGCCCATGGAAAGAAAAGGCAGCGGCCAGCGGGGGTGTCTTTTATTTCCACGGGCCGGGCTCGATGTCTGGCCCATGGAAAGGAAAGGCAATGCATTTTAGAGATCTCTCATTCATAGAGTTGCCAAAGGTAGGAGGTAACCTGAGGACACATTAAAAACAAACATAAAATCCTATTAACTATCATGCCAGCTTAACACTTGCATTGGAATACTTGTGGTCTATTTATACAACAATGCTGGGTTAGCGAAGTCAATTTTAAGCAGAAAAAACAACCCTACTGAAGGAGCCAATGGTAAATGTGCCATTAGAGTCAGCAGTGAAAGAACCCTGAAATGTGACTACTTTAGAACTAAGTAATTAAATAGTAAATTAACACTGCTAATTCAACATTTTTAAAAAAATAGTGTTAAAAGTAATACAGTAATTGTACAACTACTAATTCTAGTGAATTCATTTTTAAACTTAATGTCCCAAGCTCTGATACAGTACAAAATTCAAATCACTTTGAGATCTTTTTCTATTTAAATTAACTCGTAGATTTCATCACTATATTAAATATGGAAAATGTGTTCACAATCCTTTGCATAGGTATACAAATGATATAACGCTTGGAATCAAATTGCCCCAGCTAAGAAAGTACAATAGACATTATTAGTTGCATATCAAGTCATCCAGCAACTTTGCATTGGCATGATTTACAGGCTCTCATGGCTGCATTCAGTTAAAATGGCCATACAAAGACCCTGGGTTGTTTCTGAGCCTGTGTATATATCAGCCTTCAATCTGAGGAAGTTTGATCTGAACCTCCAGCCTCCCCTTTGTTGGATACTGACCTCCTGCTGATCTCCGGCTCTCCTTTTATGGTCTACCATTAAAGTTTACAGTGTTACATAGTGATAGAGGGAAAGGGTAAGTTTCCCAAAGTTCTCTATATATATACAGGCCATACCTGTCAATTTTTGGATATGAAAGTAAGGGAAAATTTAGGCCATGCCCTTTTCTCTCAGGCCACACATCCTTCTCTCTGAAATCTAGGCACATCCAAGAGCCTAGAAGATGAGGAGCCACAGAGAAATGTTGAGTTCTCCTGGTGGAAGAAGAACCACCCCATAGGCACAACTGCTTCTCCTCACAGGGAAAAAGGAAGCCAGCAAGCCAAGCTTACTTCAACAATTCTATTCTATATTCCCCCCTATTCTCCCCCCTATTCAACTGCATTTCATATTATGGTGATTTTTCATGGAACTGTTTTTCACATTTTTATCAGTTAATTGTCTCCTGTCTTAGCGTTTTGTGCCTCAATTTCATTTTTTAAAACTCTGTATTTAAGAGAAAACCATGGAAGTATGCTATTTATATTGTATCAAATATACTTGAAGCCCTCTCTCTCCTGGGAAAGAGGGTGTTAAAGGGAAGTCAATGAGCCATTGGCTTCAAGTATAATTGCATACAGCATAAACAGGATACTTCCACGGTTTTCTCCTAAACACAGAGTTTTTAAAAATGAAATTGAGGCAAAAAAAACACTAAGATAGGAGACAATTAACTGATTAAAGTGTAAAAAACAGTTCCATGAAAAATCACCATAATATGAAATGCAGTCGAATGGGTGGGGGGAGTAGGGGGAAATGTAGAATAAAATTATTAGTAAGCTTGGCTTGCTAACTGCAGTTTTCCCCGTGAGGGGAAGCAGTTGTGCTTATGGGGTGGTTCTTCCTCCACCAAGGGGAGCCCAACACTCCTCTTCTATGGTATGAGCTGCACACCTCATAAAGATATAACATAATAATATATGGGAGGTTTACATGCCCCTGAATTTTTTTTAAAATGTGGGAAATTACAAAAAAAAAAACCGTGATGGTGGGATTAGGGGCTCTAAATTACGGGGTTTTCCCAGGCAAAATGGGATACTTGACAGGTTAATACAGGCATACATACATACCATGAAAACCATAGTTTGCTGCAGTTCATCAGAATTGTTTTGATTTGTTATTTATTTTAACCTTTTTTTGTCTGTGGAGAGGTGAACTGGTACTAAACTAATGTAATGATAAGGTGATCTAACTCTAGATTCAATCATTTTTAAAAAAAAAACAAGAAAAAATAACTTCAGGGCAGCAAAGAAGAAATATGTGTGAGTGGGTGTTCACACTTCCCAAAACATTATTTCTCAACTTACTATACCACACCAGAAAGCCATCCAAAGTTTTGCATCCTAGTTCCTTCATAGCAGGAAACAAACAATCACACGAGCAATGCTCCATTCAAATAATCATCATTACAAAAAAGGAAAAAGCCCTAGCAGGAGAGGGGCTATAGGTGTATAGACAATTGGAACATGAAGTATTTTGGTTAAAAGTGGGCCTCAGGCTGCCTTGCATATGCTTGCTTGCCCAACTATATAGAGCTCTTCTTCATATCAGAGTTACTTAATTGTTACCAAGAAATAAAGGTATCCCTTAGGAACAGGGTTAAGGTGGCCCAGTTTACAAGTAACAGCTCCTCTCCAACCCATGTTCAACAGCCTCCCTATTCACTTTATAAACATAATACGATGGAGTCTTAGTTAACAAACAGTTCAGTTAACATAAAAATCACATTTTTAATAAATAGAAATCCATAGAAAATAGTGGCTCGGTTTAGGGATTTTTTTCAGATTGGGTTAATTGGTTTTCAATAAATTCATATGGGAAACCGTGTTTTGGTTAATGTATTTTGGTTTTCAATGCATTCCTATGGGCAATTGCATTCAATGCATTCCTATGGGAAATTTGGTTAAAGTGTTTTTCGCTGTAAGGATCATCCTGGAGAACACATTAATTACGTTAACCAAGGTTCCACTGTACTAATTTTTCAGATCAACAGCTTGAAGAATGTTTCAAGAAATGGAACTGGAGGAACAAATGTCAACATTATTTTTTAAGCAGTGGTAGAGAATACAAGCAAAGATCCAACCAAAGATACAAATATTTACCTTAAAGAAAACATAAGAGGCTGGGTCTCAAAGAGCTCATCAAGTTTTGTTCTATTTTATACATATTCGCTAGTGCATCCCATTTGTTTGTACAAGTTGTTAGTAAACAAGCTGAAATTCACATACTTTAATATTGTCCAAATGTTCTCTAAACATCCCTTCCAGTTCTGAAATGGTTAGTCTTGTCATAGGTCAAGCATTTATCCTGAGGCTCTAATCCACAATGTTTAAAATATGTCTGGAGTACTGCTATTGGAAAAATGCTTACAACTTTGTCAGGACACTTTTAAGAAATGCTTTGATCTTTTGTTGCAATTAAAAGCAGTCTGAAATGTTCATTGTAGAGAATCCTATCTGTTCAGTTCACAGCCATGGACAAATTGGAAGTATTTTTAAAGAAAATAATTTATTTTAAAAGGGGAGCATTTTACATCTTTCAGCTTCCATGTGCAATTTACAACTGTATATCCTATCCCACATTCTTCGAATTGTCCAAATGGATCTTATTATATTAATATATAATGCTGCTAGCATTATTGATTGATTTATTGATTGATTGAATTGACTTGTATACCACCCACTCAGCATACTAGAAAAAATGTAATACCACAAGAATGAAGTCCAAAATGCCAATTTACTGGTAATGGTAATAGTGTTTTTCAAATGTAATGCATAAATCAAAGTTCAAAATCCAAAATCCAAAGTAATGCAAATCTTGACTTCAAAAAATCAAAGGGTTCAGTCACTAAAAACTATAAAGAGTCACTCTAATTCAAGGTAAGTTCAAAAGTTATAATCAGAAAATATTCTTCAGAAGTAAATAAACATAATAATGTTGAATCAATATGAAGGTGAGGGGCAAAGCTCAAAAACTGAGTCAGCAAAATATCAATCGAGACTGTTCCAGTATAATCCAGTCTTTCACTTGCGGCTTCCTCAGGATATGTTATCTAAACATAATGAAACAATAATAACAATTATAGTGAAATATATAACAATTCTACATATACATTTGATACAAAAGAGCAATAATATGACAACAAGGTATGGAAAGAGCATATAATGTTAAAATTCCTGTAAGATGCATCACGGAGCCTCTAAATGTAAATTCTATTAGTGCTCAAGACGTTAAAGGAGTGTGCGAAAGAAAGCGTAATATATAGCAGCAGAATGTAATGAAGAGAATTAGTCATGCTCAGTGGAAATGGAAGTGCTCATGATGAAGAAATTTTTTAAAGGGACCAAACATAAAGAGTAATTGCAACATTACAAAAAACAGGAGAGTTCTAACTCAGAATTAAGATCAGCTTCATGTTGTTGTTCTTGAGTCTCTGAGTTCCAAACGCTATGAAAAAATGAACATTGAGAAGCGACTTCTCCAACGTGAGGCGTTTTTCATTCATATGTTTAAAAGTTTGGAACCCCTTAGTCTTAATTCTGAGTTTTTGGTGACTGAACCCTTTGATACATTATTTTTGAGTTTTGTATGAAGCCAATACAACTCATATGTGGATTTTTTGAAGTCAAGATTTGCATTACTTTGGATTTTGGTTTTGAACTTTGATTTATGCATTACATTTGAAGAACATTAATACTATTACCATTACCATTAAATTGGCATTTTGGACTTCATTCTTGCGGTAATGCATTTTTTCTAGTTTTCACACCGCTTGGCCATCTGGTTTCTTGCCCACACTCAGCATATGCCGACTCAGCGTGGCTCACAACAAATCAAACATTGCAGTATTCAATCCAGACAATATATAAATACAACATTACAAAGTATCCTCATAAAAATAAAACATTACAAAATCATCATAGAAATACATTACAAAAAATCCTTCATTTTAAGTCCATACATTTCAACAAGCCAACAAAGTAACTATCTCGGCACAAATCATACCATGCCAGGGACAGGACCCAAAAAGTGGCAAGGTCAACGGCGTTGGGTGGCAGCATTCCCTCTTATCCCCGCCAAGGTGGGGCTCCAGGTCCAATGTCTGCAGTTGCCTCAAATCTCCCGGCCAGTGGCAGGGGCCCAGGAGAGAGGTGGCGAGGTCGATGGCGTTGGGCAGCAGCATCGCTTCTTATCCCCGCCGAGGCGGGGCTCCAGGTCCAGTGTCTGCAGCTGCCTCGAATCTCCTGGCCGGTGGCAGGGGCCCGGGAGAGAGGCGGTGAGGAAACAAGATATATATTTGTATAAAATGTCCCTAAGTTAATTTATGTATAGAGATCAAAATGTAGAAATAAATAATGGCTATAATTCAACTACAAACAAATAGGCGGAGAAGACAGTGATCAGATGACCTGAGTGATTACACAGTCTGGTGCCCAGGAAATAGTTATTGATGGGCAAGATGAAGATGCATGCTCCCTCTATGAATAGTTCTTTATCTTTAAAATAGATTAAGATTTAAGATGAATTTCCCTTCAACTAGACAACTCCTTACAGACTTTTCTCTGTAAAGTGAGAAACATAAATTTCATTCTATATGTTATATTTAATGATTCATGCTGAATTATGAATTAAACCAAGCCTCAGTATGAGCACCACTGATCAGTCCCAGAGCAGGGCAAACCCTCCCCCAATATCCAAGGAAACTTGTAGTTTCTCACAGACCCTAGTCTTGGTTTGGGACTGACTTCTGAAGATGTCACAGGTAACCAAAATGCACCACCAGCATATAACAACATACAAAGCTAAAATTAACACATCTAAGAACAAAATAGAATTTAAAAGGGCTAGATGACATCTTCCCAATATTGGGCCACATCAACAGCATTTCCTCTTGCCAACATAAGGTCCTCCTCACTGCATGTTGAGATGCATCATGTGCATTGTATCATATGGGAGATAGTTTGTTCTTCTCTGCATTCACAAAGGATTTCAATCTCATTGTTCTGTGCAGGACAATGACAATAAAGATTTATCTATCTATCTATCTTCTACGGGGAACCCCTACTTTCTCAGATTAGCCCTTGATCTTCCTATCCCAGCACACAGTCTTTTTAAAGCTCTCCACACAGGGCATGGTTGTTTTTGGCCAGGAGGCACAGAGTCGTGTGGTTCTGCACAGTTATCTGGTAGCTCCTGGCTCACCTTCCAAAGTTCTGGGGTAGTCTGTAGGGGCTTGTTGTTCCTGGGGCTGAAGTTTTGAGGAAGCTATGCCTTGATTTCGGTCTCTGCTTTGGTGGTTGATGATCAAATAGCAGGTGTGTTTCCGAAGAATTTGCTGCTGCTTCTTTTTTTTACTCACTCTTTTTGAGCAGCACTTTCTCGATGGAATTTTGGTGGAGGGAAGCCAGCTAAGTAATGCACTTTTTATATAAGGGTTAGTTTTTGGCATCCTGTGACCAATCTAGCTGTTTCATTTAGGGCCACATCCACCTGCCCCACATGCTTTGATCTGCACCACACTGGACTAGCATACCATTCTGCAGAGTAACATAAAGCTAGCACAGGAGTTCTTAATGTGTGTCGTTTGGCACCCTAACTTGTTCCTGTTATTTTCCTTAGAATATTGTTCCTAGCAAAAACCTTATGTTTGGTATTAAGGCAGTGGGTCTTGAAAGTGAGAGTCTGGTCCAGGGTAACTCCCCAGTAAAAAAAAATTGGGGGGTGGGGATGATGCAATGCTTGAGCCTGGTTTGTCACTGGGCATCATCGATGTTTGAGCTGTTCCATATGTAGGTTTACGATTGAAACCCAATCTATTTCTTCCACTGACCTTACATTTACGCATACCCTTAAAGGGTTCACTAATTGTAATTCCAAAAATATTGTGTACATGATAAAATGTCCTTGTGATTTAGTCTACATTGGGATTTCTACCCGCCCTTTGAGAACTAGGATCAATGAACATCGTTCCAGGATCCGAACTCAGAACCTTTCAGCTCCTCTAGTATCTCATTTTGTTAGGCATAATCACACTGAAGACCCTATTCGGGTTTTGGCTCTTGAGGTGGTTAAACCTTTGCGTTATGAAAAGATGAATTTAGAGCGTTGTCTTCGCCAACGTGAGGCATTTTTTATACATAAGTTTAACAGTTTGGAGCCCCATGGTTTGAACTCGGAGCTTGAGCTTGCCTGCTTTTTGTAAATGCTTGTGGGTCCTTTAAGAGTTTCCTGGTCTCAAGCATGGCTTATTGCAGGTGCTTTCCATTTAGTGTTCCTGTCCATTTTATGTGCTATATATCACCTGTGCTTTTCTTATTTCCTTAATGTTTTGAGCACTAAAAGAATAAACATTTAGAGGCTCTTCTGACACATAATATAGGTAATATTGGTGATTGCACTATGTTTTCCTTGTTATCCAGAGCTTGTATCTATATTCAATAATGCTTCTACTATATGAATTATTGTTATTTATTATTGTTATTATTATTATTATGTTTAGAACCAATGTCCTGATGAAGCTATAAGGGAAAGACTAAGTTTACCAGAACAGTCTTGACACGCTTTGGACATAAGTTGACCTACTTATTTTTGCAACTATCTTGTGCTACATTGTGAAGTATTGAAGATATTATTTTGCTCTCCTTTGGATATTTTGACCTCTTTGTCACATTTTGAATGAATGCAACTTTATTGTGCCTTGAATATTTTTTATAAAATACTTGACTTCAATTTTTCCTTTGAGTGGTCTCCAGTTTTTTCCTGTATTTCTACCACTCTAGCCATACTTGTTTTTTCCCATCCATCATTGTTTGAGTCCAACTCCAGGGTCCCAACACTATCCTCCCCCTCATGGGCCCCCTCAACAACCAAGGGAGGTGGAGGCCTGTCACCCGAAGAATCAGGAGCCAGCACCAGGAGGGACCAGTGAAAAACCGAGTGGAGGTGAAATACATGGGGTAGTTCAAGTTCATAAGCCACCAGAAAGACCTGGTGCACCATACAGTAGGGTCTGGCAAAATGGTCATCCAATTTCCAGCGCAGACAAGAGCCATGTAGGTGCCGGGTTGACAGCCACACCCTATCCCTCAGAGCCAGAGGAGGACCTGGTTGGTTATTCTGATCTGCCTGTGCTTTGTATGCCTCCTTGACCTGATCCAGGTGCTCTTTCAGCAGGGCATGCTGTGCCTCCAGTTCTTGCACAAACTTCTCTGCAGCAGGCACAGAGTCCAACACAGGGGCTGCATACCAGAAGTGCGGAAACTATAGATGGTGAAGAATGGAGACTGTCCAGTAGAAGTGGGTTTCAAATTGTGATAAGTGAATTCAGCTAAGGGCAAGAACTGGACCCAATTGTCATGCTGTTGGTTAATATAGAAGTGCAGGTACTGCTCCAAAAGGGCATTGACCTTCTCGGTCTGCCCATTGGTTTGCAGGTGGTGCCAAGCTGCTAATGCAATGTCCTCCAAAAGCGGGAAGTAAACTTCCCATGGTCTGTGACAATATGCTCTGGGACCCCAGGCAACTGAAATATGTGCTCCAGGCATAGTCATGTGGTGTCTGGGGCTGAAGGGAGACCAGTGCAAGGGAGGAACTGTACCATCTTGGTGAAGGAGTCTACCACAACCCAGATGGTGGAGAACCTCTGCACCCTGGGAAGGTCCATGATGAATTCCATGGAGACTGTATGCCAGGGACATGGAGGCATGGGCCAACACTGCAACAACCCAGTGAGCTTCCCCACCACATACTTGCCCCCAAGGCAGACCAAACACCACTGGACATGCTTGTGCAAACACGACCAGTTGAAGGCGCAGGAGACCAGGCTGGTCATCTTGAAACGTCTGAAGTGCCCTACAACTGGCATGTCATGGTACAAGCTGATGAACTCAGTCTGGAGAGGGCCAGCAGGAATGAAGAGACAACTGTGAAACTAGAGTTCCCATGTTTTGTAGCTCTGAGATCTTGGCCCTGATGTGGGAGTCCTGGCACTGCTGCATCCTCACCCTGTCAGCCAGAGGCCGCGACTCTTCCCCAGCAGTGAGCACCTCTGGAGGCAACACAGGATCCCATGAATGTTTACGCTCCCTACCTGACCGATATTCTGGCTTTCTGGAGAGTGCATCCGCTCAGTTGTTCTGCAGCTCCAAGACATATTGGATCCAGAATTTAAACCAAGCAAAGAACAATGACCACTGGAGCAAGCGTTGACTAAGCCGATGGGTGAACTGCAAGTGCTTGAGGTTCTTGTGGTAAGTCCTGACAACCACTGGATGGCGTACCCCTTCCAGATGGTGCCACCACACCTCAAACACCACCTTGATGGCCAGCAGGTCCTTCTACCATATGGTGTAATTCTTCTTGGCAGAGGAAAGCTGCCGAGAGTAAAACATGCAAGGGCACAGGAGATTGGAACCTGGCACCGGCTGTGAGCGGGTCATCCCAAGGCATCTGTCTTGACCACAAACGGCACTGCAGGGTCATGATGGGCCAGAACAAGACCGGAGACAAAGTAGTCCTTGAGTACCATGAAAGCAGCCTGAGCTTCCTCACCTCACTGGAAGGGGGTCTTGGGCCAAGTCAGGTGCATCAATGGTTCAGCCAAGCCCACAAAATGGTCAATGAAGGACCTATAGTAGTACATGAATCTCAAGAACCACTGTAGGTTCTTGTGGTTCTTGGGGGCTTGCCACTGCTCCACCATCTGCACCTTATCTGGGTCCATCTGCACCCCTTCCGGCGAGAGGTGATGGCTCAGGTAGTCTACGGTGGCCACATGGAACATACACTTCTCCAACTTCGCATACAGGTTGTGTTGCTGGAGCCTGCGCAAGACCTCACAGGCATGCTGGCGGTGCTCCTCAAGCAAATTGGAGAAGATCAGGATGTCATCTAATTAGAAAAACCATGAACTGGTCCAGGAGGTCCTGGAAGACAAAGTTGATGAAGCATTGGAACATGGCTGGTGCATTGGTCAGTCCGAACAGCACGACCAGGTATTTGAACTGACTGTAGTGAGTTCCAAAGGAGGTCAACCACTCATCCCCCTCCCTAATTTGGATCAGGTTGTATGCCCCCTGGATGTCCAGCTTCAAGAAGATGGTAGCAGATGGAGATCAAAGGGAGAGGATAGTGATTTTGCACTGTGATCTTGTTCAAGGCTCTGTAGTCAGTGCACAGGCACATCTCCCCCTTCTTCCAAACAAACAGAATTGGACAGAGGTGGGGTAGGAGGAGGGTTGAATGAATGCAAGAGTTTAGGAAGGCTAGACATGGGTCATCCTCCTCCAAAGGTCCATGGAAGCAGAGCTCCTTGTATGTCCAGCAGCGGAAGAAGCACTTATATGGCTGGCAGATGCACTGAGATAGAGGAATACCAAAATAACCACAAGGCTGGATGATTTGGTACCATGGGCTGGGTCCAGCCCATGGGCCATAGTTTGGCCACCCCTGGACTAAAGCATCTGAAAAGAAAATCAAAGCTTTTGAAATGTGGATCTACAGACAGCTGCTAAAGATATCATGGGTTGACCATGTGACTATTGTAGAAGTGTTGCACCAAATGTGTAAAGAACAAGAACTATTTAACACCATTAAGCAAAGAAAACTCCAATAACTTAGTCATATCATGAGGAATAACATAAAGTAATGATGGCGAACTTTTAGAGACCGAGTGCCCAACCTCAACAGGCTGCCATGTGCGCTGCCGTGGTGGGTGGGGGCTCTGTATTGGGGTAGGGAGGAAGCGCTCCCATTGGGTTGCTGGGCAGAGGGACAGGGGTACTCTATGCTGGGGCGATGGCACACATTCCAGGATGTCATCTAATTAGATGGGGCTCTGATTGCCCCAAGAGGCACTCATGCCATAGGTTCGCCACCACTGACATAAAGTATAGAAAATTCCAAGTCGCTCTGCAAGGAAAGATCCCTTTGATGATAGGCCCTGGAGATAGACAGATTTCATGGCTGAAGAACCTGAGAGATCAGAGTGGTGTGTCCTTGGAAAAACTGTTGAGGAGCTAAGAAGAGGAAGACTATTGCCATGATGATAAGCCAATATCCTGAACGGATACTGCACCTGAAGAAGAAGGAGAAAGCAAGGCAGCAGCCTTCCCTTTGAAGCTTTAATGGTGTGGGGTAACTGCAGTGGATCAAGTGGCTAAGTCGCTGACTGGGAGGCGGAAGGTCAGTAGTTCAATTCCCGAGTACTACAGGATGGAATGAGCTCCCGTCTTTATCCCAGCTCCTGCCAACATAGCAGTTCGAAAGCAAGAAATTGCAAGTAGATAAATAGGGACCACTTTGGTGGGAAGGTAACAGTGTTCCGTGCACTCCAGTGTCTAGTCATGCCTGCCACATGACCTCGGAAACATCTGCAGAAGCAGACAGCGCTGGCTCTTCGGCTTAGAAACAGAGATAAGCACTGAACCCTAGAGTTGGATACGACTGGCTTTCGAGCAAGGGAAACCTTTACCTTTACCTAACTCCTCCAGCCATGAAGGCTGGGATGAGAGCACACAGATTGTTATATAGAGGCCTGGCTTAAATAGTTTCTAAAACAATTACATTATTGGCTCTAGCGTCTCTACTCTTTCTTTTGCAATGCACTTCAGATTGCTGGTTTCAGCGGTGGTTCGCATAGGACAGAACTTTGTACTCTTATCCTGTGCGATTTGCAAACAACTCAAAACAAGAAGGAGGAAGGGAGAGGGGGAAACCCACATGAGAGGCGTCTCTTTAGTTGAGGCCTCAGGAACCATGAAAAAGAGGCTGTTTATAAGAAGAAAATTCTCATTTATTGCTGAATCTTTTGCTTTTTGAATGGAGTACTTCTTAGAACCACAAATGAAAATCTGTCCTCTGACAATTTGAAAGTTCCCTTTTGCTAACGCCAACAGCATTCCATTTGTAAAATGTGCAGGGAGTTATCCTTGACTTAAGTCTGTTTGAAAAGGACTTCTTAGAAAGAAGCTATAAAACAAGAAACATTCCAGGAAGTTTCACAACAGATATTTCTCTTTTATTTGTGTGGCCACTGCTATAATTTTGAAACTCTAAGTGACTGTTACTTTCATTTGGCTGCTGGAAAAATCTCTTCTCTGAGAGCCTGATGGTGTTTTATCCTCTAATGTTTAACAAATCATATGAGTAAGTGGCCAGTGCCAGGCAGACACAAGGGATTCTTAAAAATCCTCAGGTGTCTTTCATGAGCAGACTAAATTCTAAATATGGAAGATCCCAATTTTACAAGCTGGTTTAGAGTTTGATTCTACCAAGGCCAAGCAAATGACTCTACAGGTAGGTGGCCAGAAGCAAATCACAACCAGTATATGCCCTGCAACACAGTGTTTCTCTGATCTGTTCCTGTAGCTTTAGTATGATGTCAAGACTAAAGTACAATAGGCAAACAGTACTGATTACATTTATTAAATTTTATATTTATACCATGTTTTTCTGCTTAAACAGTACTGGAGGTAAGGTTTATACCAGAACTCTAGAAACATTCAACATATAGCCTCACTCACCCACCTGCACTTAAAAGTGGTGCATTCTGAGGGAAATTCTACTTCATTATGTGAAGATTCATTCCAGATGAATAGCCAAAGCCACTAGTTTATAAAATGATATCTAGGTTTCCCTCATTTATGTCTATATATGAGACAAATTGGCTGGGAAATTTTGGATAGTTCAGCTGCACAAAGTATAAGTTCTTATGTTACATATCCCAGTACAATTTTGTAAATATGGAGTCCATATTTTGCTCTTCAAAACACAGATAGATGGCCACTTCAATAGCAGTATGTCTGTAAGGCATAAAAGAATGAAGACCAAATTGTACTTTTTGATTCCACCAAGGCTTGCATAAAAAAGAAGTATTTATTTGGACGCCACTCACTGGTCTAGAATGGATAGTGCACCATAAGTTTTTGTTTTTTGGCATCATAAGTAGAGAACTAATACAATGCTGGAAAGTGTATATGCGTAGACCATTGTCAAAAATGCATTGGACCAGACGAAGTGTCCTTTTTAGAATGATATGTACAAAAAATGTTTTGCACCAAAGATTTAAACTGCCTACTATATGCTTGAGATTTTGGCGGCCATTTGAAAGACAGTTTCCCACTATCTAAATTTCATCAGTGCTTTCAAAAAAACATACATCTGAAGAGATTCAGCTTGTTGACTACAAAAATTACAAAAGCTTGATAAGTTATTCCCTAGAAATAAACTAGTTACATTCATGGTTCTAAGCCACCCAAATTTAGGTAGTTACTATCTAATGTATGGTTACAATGCTACATGCTATTGGCCTGCTGAACAAAACATACTCTTTTATTGTCTATCCTGCTATTGAGTTCCTTTTGATCAACAACATAATCAGTATCCACAGGACAGCAGCATAAACTACAGCACAAATTAGTGCTTCTCCACCATTAGGTGAGTAAATGTAAGACATGAGGCATGCAAAACCCTAGCCACGATGCCTCATACAATATCCAAATCCTTGCTGCGATGCCTCGTACAAAGTCGTTTCCATAGAGATACATTGTACTGTAACAGCACAGACTTCACGGCAAAGTCAAGGAAACAGACAGGAAACTGACAGAACTTTAAGAAAATATTGTCTAAAGGCTAAATGCATTACAAAAACATGTCAAACAACCCTGATTGTCTAAGAACCTGAAGAATGCTGCAATGGATTAGAATACAACTTAAGGAGTTTGAGGATATCACGGGTTTGAAGATAAATTGTGATAAATCAGAAATGATGTTGTGTAATATGGGGGATGGGGAAATAAGGAAGATAAAGGGATTGGTAATATTCAAATTAAAGATAAGATGAAATATTTGGGGATACTTATATCAAATAGCATCGATGAGCCTAAAAGACTGAATTATGATAGTTTAAAAACAAGGATTAAGATTAGAATGCAAAGCTTTCAAAAATTGAAATTGTCATGGTTTGGGAGAATTGCACTCACTAAAATGATGTTGTTACCTAGAATTAACTTTTTATTTGATGCATTGGCAATTCAATTGAAAGACAAGGAAATTAATGAGTTTCAAAAGTTGTTTAATAATTTTTGTAATGGAGGTAAAAAGTCTAGATTACCAAAAAAAATTATGGTATTTACCTCAGAAAGAAGGTGGCTTAGGAATGCCGAATTGGGTGGCGTGGCTAAGATGGCCGACGAGTAACATCTCGATTTAGGCACTCGCGCTATCAAAGTGGTAAATAATGAGAATTAATGAGCTAATGGAGTAAATTACAGAGATCTTTTGTGGTGATAAGACTCCTTCTTGCCTGCTTGGAAAAGTTGCTGCAGGGCGGTCAAAGTTCGGGAGGTATCCCCGGCGGGAGAGGTGCGCGACGGAAGCCGCGGCTTCCCCAGCCGAGGAGCCGAGAACGGGACCAGTGAGACGGCGGAGACTCGAGGAAGTGGAAAAATCAGCAAGAAAGTGAGTTAACTAAATGTTTTACTGACGAAAGTTAGAGGCGACAGTGGATTGCTTTGCTCTGAAGAGTTGGGACCCGGCGGAGTGTGTAGAAGAGGACAGAAGGGTGGCGGCTGAGGCGATAATGGCGGCGATATTGGAAATCGAAAGTGGTTGTTCTTTCGACAATGGCTTCTTAGCGATCTAGGGGAGCCACGGAATGGTTTGGAGGTTTTGATAAGTGGGCACAGAAGAAAGCGATCGGGTTCGAGATACTGGTTACGCCAGCGCCTCTTGAAGTTAAAGCAAGGGAGAGCAAGGGAGAGCGGTTTAAAAAGAAAAAAGTGTTTGCTGATCTGGAAAGGAAGAAGGGGGGGTTTCCCCCTGAAGCTGCCATAGCTCCTGGGAAAAGGGAGTTTTGCCTCGCTCGCTCTAAGAGAGGGATTATCAATTTTTTACTCCTTCACTGTGTGGATTAGAGTACTCATCTTTTTTTTTTTTATACTCCTCCTCTTCTTTTTCTCATCAAAAGTTGGAGCTTGGGACTTTTGGTTTTCTTTTTTCCTTCCCTGTGGAACTCATACAAGTGGATATATTTGGACACCCGTCTCCTTGGAATTCCTGTGTATGCTGATGGGATCATATTACTCCATTTGCAAGAGGGGATTTCTGTGAAAGATTTAAATTTTTTTTAAGGGCAAACTTCGCGAGTTGTTGCTACTTGAGGTGCATTGGTGCATTGGTTGACTCCGGTGACTTTCCTGTGGATTATAACTTTTTGGGCTGTTTGTGGTTTCCGTTTCTTTATGGATTACAACAATTAATTTTTCGCTGGCCCTCCTCCTTTACTCAAGTCACATTATATTTAATAGGATTGTCGTCAGCTTTAGCTGCATTGGGACAGATTCAAGTTGGGTGTTTAACGAGCTTACAATATATTGCAGCATTAAAACAGCTCAGGGACATTCATCTTGGATATGGGTACAAGAGGAAAAGCAAAGGAGGAGGAGCCAGTGGTGAAATCTAAGAGAAAAGAAAAAGCACCAATGGAAGAGGTCCCTCTGTCATCATCACCACCACCCGAACCCTATGATCAAACTCAAATTATGGTGGAAATTGGTAAATTGTTTCAGAAGATGGAGAAGATGGAAGATTCAAGGGTGAAGGATAGAAATGAAATGATGAAAAAACAGGATAAGGTGGTAACAACTGTTATGGATTTTACAAAAAAGTGGAATTAAGTTTGCAAAAAATAGAAGGAAATGTGACATTGGTTCAAAATGAGGTGAAGGTTGTGAAAAAGGAAATAAAAGGGACTCAGGAGGTGGTGAGGGAGAATAAAGTGAAAATGGATGAACATGAGAAAAGGATTGATGCTATGGAAGATATGATGAGAAAGCAGAATATTGTCCTATGTCATGTGATTGAAAGGATGCCAGACCAGCTGAGAGAAAGGGTGGTTCAGTGGTTAAACAATTTGAGCTTGGGAAAGGAATTTATACAGGAAGACATTGTAAGTGTGTATAGGGTGGGTCCAAGAAGAGGGAAAGCGGCTCAAAGAAATGTGTTGGTAAAATTTGCAAATTGGGGGGATAAACTTAGAGTAATGGCTTTTTAAAAACAAGCTGGTTCTGGCGCCCTGAAAATCGATGGTTCTGATGTGGAGGTATATAATGATATTTCAATAAAGCAAAGAATTTGGAGGTATAAGATGAAACCGGCAACCAAATTGTTGATGAGTAAAGGTGTAAGGTATAATTGGAGATTCCCACAGCAACTGCGATTCTTTTACAAAAAAATGCAGGTTATTGATGAGAGGACCGACCCATTGGAGTATTTGAGCTTGCTGGATCTCGTTAAAGCAGGTTCGGAAGAATGGCTAACTCTTAGAAAAGATTTGTTGGAATCGGGGGCCATAAGTAGAGATTACGAGGGGGCAGATGCCGGTGGTGCTACAGGTGGAACCCCGCAGGGAAGAGAAGAAGAGGAGTTGTCGTTGATCATGGTGGAGGAGGAGGCAAGTAAGGAGCAGTGAGCAATAGGTTAGGATGTAATAACTTTTTTTATATTACTTAAGAATGTAGTAAGGTGAGATGCACTGCACACTAATCTATATGTAAATCTTTCATGTCCCCCCTCTCCCCTCTTTGGTTATCGAAGGCGCCTTTTTTTTTGAAGAAAGTCGGGAGAGAGATATTGTGTGTTTTATGTATATTTTTGTTTTTTAGTGGTAAGGGGTTTGTGGTGGCACGCCCAATGGAGAGTTTGGAAGGTAGAAAAGGTGAAAAGGTGATAAACTATGAGAAATATTAAAGTATTAACCTAGAATGTAAAGGGTACAGGTTCTGTTCTCAAGAGGAGGATGGTGGAATTGGCTTTGAAGAAAGATAGACCTGATATAGTGTTTTTACAGGAAACGCACCAAAAATCAAAGGATACAAACAAAATTTTCCTAGGATGGATTCAACATTATGAAATGGCATTTGGTACTTCAAAAGCAAGAGGAGTTGCAATTATGATCTCTAAAAGATTAGGATTTGAGATAACAAAAAGTGTTGTTGATCAAGAAGGTAGATATTTGATTGTGAGAGGAAAAATAGACAATGAGGAAATAATTTTGGTGAATATTTATGCCCCAAACGAACATCAAGCGGAATTTCTAGAAAAAGTTCGTAAAATTGTGGCATTAAAAAAAGTGCCAAAGATTATTGTGGCTGGAGATTTTAATTTGATAAGGTCAAATTTAGATTGTACGAATTTAGCAAGGTGTGGAGTAGGGATGAAAGGGAATGCTTTAGATAACTGTATGGTTGAGATGGGATTGAAGGACTCTTGGAGAGAGATCAAGGGCTCGGAAAGGGCATATTCTTACTTTTCACATGTTCATGGGTCCTACTCTAGAATAGATTATGTATTTTTGTCGGAAAACATGGTCAAAAATATTGAGGGAATTGAAATAGGAATTTTTAAGGAATCAGATCATGCTAAAGTACTTTTGGAACTGAGGACGCAAAAGGATAATAGGAGAGGAAGGAGTTGGAGATATGATCCCATTTTATTTAAAGACCAAAAATGTAAAGAACAAGTTATAGAAAGTTGGATGGAAAGTTGGCAGTGGAATGATAATGAAGAGGTAAATTTTAATGTGGTTTGGGATGCCATGAAGTCGGTTTTTAGAGGGGAAAGTATAAAGTTGGCAAGCACCAAGTATAGCAAGTATAAAGCAGCACAGGAGGAAAAAGAAAAAGAAATAAAACAACTACAGGAGGAACACTTAAAAAAGAAGGATAATTTTTTTTTTTGCTAAATTACAAAGACTTAAGGCAGAATTATTGGGTAAGGATATAGAAAAAGCAAAAAGAGACTTGATATATTTAAATAGAGAGTATTTCGAATTTAGCAATAAAAATTCAAGATTACTAGCAAGAGTGGCTAAAGCTAAAAAGGAAAAAAGGGAAATTGGGGTGTTGGTTAACAAACAAGGGATAAGATGTAACAAGGTTAGTGATAAATGTAAAATTGTGAAGGATTTCTATCAAGCATTATATGCAAAAAAAGAGATAGACATTGGGAAACTTAAAGGGGTATTGGATAGGCAGTTAGGGAATGGAATAAAGCAGGAACACCGGGGAAAAATGGAAGAAAAGGTCTCTGAGAAAGAGGTGAAAGAGGTAATTAGTGGTTTGAAGCTGGGGAAAGCCCCGGGAGATGATGGACTATCGACAGAGTTTTATAAGGAATTTAAAGATGTTGTGGTACCAAAGTTGGTTAAGTTATATAATTATATTCTAGATGGTGGACAAATTCAGACTTCATGGTATAGGACTATTATTGTTCTGCTGCAAAAAATGGGAAAGAATTTGGAAAAAGTGGAATAATATAGACCAATTTCTCTTATAAACCAGGACGCCAAGATCTTCACGGCAATATTGGCTAATCGGCTAAATAAATTTATGGGAGAGTATATAAATGTTGATCAAGTAGGTTTTTTAAAAGGAAGGCATATGGCCGATCTGACCAGGAGGGTGCTAGACTTAATTGATAATGTTAATCAAACGAAGGAAAAGGTGGGATTAATATCTTTGGATATTTTTAAGGCATTTGATTCGTTACAATGGTCTTCAATTAAGGAAATAGTTGAAAGTTATGGATTCGGGGATAGATTTAGAAGGGTAATTGATTTATTATACCAAAAAGGGATCGCCAGGATTAGAGTAAATGAAGAGGTTACAGATGAGGTAAAGCTTGAGGCAGGCACTAGGCAGGGTTGTCCTCTGTCCCCTATCTTGTTTATTATGGCAATGGAAATTTTGGCAAAAAATATAAGGGAGGACCCAAGTATAGAAGGAATAAAGGGTAATAAAGTGAGTATGTATGCAGATGATACGCTGCTAATGGTGAAACACCCAGAGGGGGCAATGGATAGGATTAAAGTGCAAATAGAGGATTTTGAGGATATAACAGGATTGATGATAAATTGGGATAAATCGGAAATGATGTTGTGTAATATGGGGGAAGAGGAGAAGGAAAAGATGGCGGGGTTATCTAATATACAAATTAAAGACAAGCTGAAATATTTGGGGATAATTATTTCAAATAAATTGGAAGAATTTAAAAGATTGAACTATGACAGTTTGAAAGCAGAATTTAAGATTAGAATACAAAGTCTTCAGAAGTTGAAGTTGTCATGGTTTGGAAGGATTGCAATTTGCAAAATGATGTTGTTGCCGAGGATTAACTTCCTATTTGATGCACTTGCAATCCAATTGAAGGAAAAGTAAATTAATGAGTTTCAAAAGATGTTTAATAACTTCTGCAATGGAGGTAAAAAATCTAGACTGCCAAAGAAACTTTGGTATCTGCCTCAGAAAGAAGGGGGTTTGGGAATGCCAAATCTTTTAGCGTATTATCGAGCATTTCAAGTTAAGAATGTTGTGAAGATCTTGGCAAGAGGAAAAGTAATTTGGGAGGAATTGGAGATGAAAGATTATAGGAATATTGGTAAAGTGGTTTTTTGGGAGCTAAAGCTAAAATGACTGCACGAGCAATAGTATAATACTCATGAGGGTATGGAAAAGATTAAAGAAGGATTTGGTCCCAGATGTCTCTCCAATTTTGGAACTGGCAGATATGGCGTGTTTTCCGATAAAAATAGATAAAAAATAAAGGAAATATTGGATAAAAATGAAGTTTCTTTGGTGAAAGAATGGTTAAGGACTTGTGGAGATGAAATTAAGAAGAAAAAACTGTTTGAACAGTTAAAATTGGATTGGTTTCAGATAATGAAGGTTGATAACTGGAATAAAAAATATAGAAGATAACTAGGTACAGATAGAGAAAAAGACTGAATTCGAGGAACTGGTTTTGAAAATTCGAAAAGGAGATAAAAGTATTAAGGGTCTAGTAAGCAAACTCTATGCTTTAATAAATAAGGGTAGTGATCCACAGGAAGATTTGAAATTGAAGTGGGAACAGGATTTGAATATAAAATTAGGAAACGATGAATGGAGAAATAAGTGGAAAAAGAGGATAATGAGAACTATGTCAGTAAGAATTAAGGAACATAACTATAAAATGTTGTGGCAATGGTACCTGACACCACTGAGGTTACATCAGATTGACAATAAAAGGGATAATTTATGTTGGTGATGTAAAGACACTGTTGGAACTTATGAGCACATGTGGTGGAGTTGCAAAGTGATAAATGATTTTTGGAGAAGAATAGAAAAAGAGGTAGGGGAAATAATGGGTAAGAAAATTAAGCTGGCGTCAGGTACCATTATGCTAACAGATGTGGAAGGTATGTGTTTAAATAAGGATGAAAAAGAGTTATTAGAAATAATGTTAACTACGGGTAGACAATGTACTGCAAGAAATTGGAAAAATGATATAACTATACAGACGGGAGAATGGTATAAAGAAATGTGGAATCTAGCATTGAATGATAAATTGACATGGGAGATAAAAGTAAAAAGGGATAAATGGAAGGAAAATAGATTTTGGAATATTTGGAAGCCTTTTGTTGATCACTCCCTTATGGGTATGGAATGTTTTAGACCTGTACCATCTCAAAGTAGTTTTTGGAGATAATTATAGAGACCAAACTTTCCAGAGCATTGTAAATATACACTGGGTGATTTGTAAATTGAAAATTCGGAGTGTGATAGTGGTTGATAAACAACTGTATTATTGAAAGCTTATATGAAAGTTATAGCTATAGTATTAATCCTCAAAGTGGATATTTAACATTATGTATACTATAACGGATATTAGTTCAACTATCATTTACGTGGATATTTTTTATGAGGTTTAGGTATTCTTGTTTTGTTATATGATTTGTATGTTTGTAATGTTTTTTTCCCTTGAAAATATCTAATACAATTTTATTTTTAAAAAAAGGAATGCCGAATCTATTGGCATATTATCATGCTTTTCAAATTAAGAACGTAGTGAAGATCCTGACAAGAGAGAAAACGATATGGGAGGAATTGGAGATGAAAGACTTTAGGAATATAGGCAAAAGGATCTTTTTGGGAGCAAAGGTAGGGAAGACAATCATTAATAACACAATGATGAAGGGAGTTATGAATGTGTGGAAGAGATTGAAGAATGATTTGGCCCCAAATTTCTCCCCAATTTTGGAATTAGCAGATATGGCTTGTTTTCCATTAAAAATAGACAAAGAAACAAAGGAAATATTGGGAGAAAATGATGTTTTCCTGGTGAAAGACTGGTTACGGATTTGTAGAATTGAAAGTAGGAAGAAAAAGCTGTTTGAACAGTTGAAACTGAATTGGTTTCAGATAATGCAGGTTAATAACTGGAATGGCAAATATGTAAGAGAACTAGATATAGATAGAGAATGCAAGCGTGGCGCCAAAATGGCCGCCGCGCTCTTTGCGGCCCCCCCCACCGGACGAAGGCATCCGGGTAGTTAGGGGCGTGGCCAGCACCCTAATAAAAGGGCTGGCCACGAGGCAGCCGAGCTGCCATTTTGCGAAGCGATGGAGCGGAGAAGTTTTTCCCTCTTACCTCCGTCGCTTGTGTCCTTTCAGGGGAAGCCTTTTTCGGTGCAATTTTTTCCTTTCTTTGGCTTCCCAGCTAGACCAGCTATGCCCTCTAAGAAGAAGGCAGCTGCGAACATGGCTCGATCTGCGCGGAGGGGTCAGCCGGGTCGGAGGACCGCGACTGCGCCCGCCCAGCAGCCACCTTTGGCGGAGCCCACCGGGACCGGTGGGATGGGATCGGTGGCCCCTTGGCCCGATGCGCGGCGCGCGCAGGCTGCCCCGGCTGGGGCATCGGCCCTTGGCCCGCAAACGATGGCCACTGCCCCTGGCATGGTCCGTGCGGCTGGGCCTTCTTCCCTGGGTGCACAGTTCCCCATGGGGGGATCAAGCCATGGGGGGTGGTTGGGTTCCCTGCCTTGGCAGGGCATGCCCACGGCCCCTCAAGGGCCGAGCATGGGCTCTTGGCCGTATCCGGCCCCTGGGGCACAGGGACCTGGACAGGTGCCCGTTACTTGTGGGCCGGCTGGCCCTTTGCCCCCTGTCGGGGCTGGGGGTTATGTTAACGTGGAGGCCCTTCTGGCCCGCGTAGCGGCCCTCGAGGCATCACTGGCAAGGGCCAACCAAGCGGGGGCGTCTTTTGGGTTCCAGGTTGATCCTTTGGCTGCCGGGCAGCGGCAGGCGACGGGTCGGGTCGAGCTGCCTGAGGCGCGCGGGCCGGTGGTGGCCACTGCCTCGCAGCTCCCCACTCAGCAGGCGCAGCAGACTTGTGCTGATCTGGCCCCGTCGACGAACTCAGCTTCGGTCGTGAGCTCCGACGCCCCCAGCGGGCCGGAACACCCAGTGGGGGTGGCCCGTGGGTGTGCATCGGGTGAGTATGCAGTTCAAGCTAGTGCACCCACACAACTGACTTCCCTGGGGGGGGCTTTTCAGTGGCCATGGCCTCGCACGGTGCAGCCGCCTCCGGCCCACCCGGCGACTTCATCCCTGACCCAGGGCCCGGGTTGGGGTGGCGCCCCCTATGCGATAGGGAATGTGTTGGGGGTGTCCGGGTTGGTACAGGCCCCCTTTGCTTTGCCCGCACTTCCCTCTGTGCCGGTGTCGGCATTGCCGACAGCGGGGTATTCCTTGCCCCTAGGGGACCATCTGGCCCAGTCCACCAAGGAAAAGATCTGGAGGGGCGAGTATGTGGACATCTTCTCCCTTCTCAACAGGGAGCCCACCAAGGAAGAGAGGGAAGGGCAGGATGAGAAGGATAAGGAGCAGGCACGTCGTCGTAAGCCGCCACGTACATGGGCTAATTGGTTGCCAGCGTACCTAATTTACATGGCTGTTTACCTCAGGGCCAGGCCGGATCTGGCCATCCCTATGGTCCAGTATTTGGACAACATTTACCAGGCTATGGTCGACTTCCCGGGTCCGTCGTGGCTGGCTTACGACGAGGAATTCCGCGTGAGGATTCCACTGCACCCAGAGATGAGGTGGGACGAGCCCTGCCAGAAGCTGTGGCTTCTGTATATGACCCCCACGCGCCCGGCGCCTGGGGAGAGATATCATTGTGGACATGCGGTCCAGCGAGCGGCCCCGGTACAGGTTCCCCGCCAAGTGGCGGGGCAGGGGGTTCCAGCCCGCCTGCTGTGCTGGACCTTCTCGTCCAATGGTTCTTGCAACAGAAAGAATTGCAAGTACAGGCATGAGTGTCCCTCTTGTTCTGGCCCCCATGCTGCCTCCGCCTGTCCCAGGCCGGGAGGATTCAGGGGCAGGGGTAGGGGTGGACAAGGGGCAGGTAGGACTGCCGCTGAGGGAGCGGGTCCACCGAAAGGCCCCCTCCCCAATTAATGTGGACATGCTGGAGCGTTGGCTCGCAGTGTACCCGAGGAGGGCAGACGCAGTGTACCTGCTTCATGGTTTTCAACTGGGGTGTCGTATTCCTTTCACGGGGGATAGGTCACCTCAAGACGCACCCAACCTTTTGTCACATAGAGGAAGGGAGGAGGTGGCTGCTGCCTGCATTAATAAGGAGGTTGATGCGGGCAGGGTCGCTGGCCCTTTTCCCGCGCCCCCGTTCCCCAACCTTAAAGTATCCCCACTGGGACTAGTGCCCAAGAAGTCCCCGGGCGAGTTCCGCCTGATTCATCACTTGTCCTACCCAGCTGGTCGCTCGGTCAATGATGCTATCCCTGATGACCTTTGCTCGGTCAGGTATACATCCTTTGACCAGGCATTGCGCATGGTGCGCTCATGTGGCCCGGGTGCACTGTTAGCTAAGTGCGACATTAAGTCGGCTTTTCGTCTCCTGGCGGTGCACCCGGGTGACTTTGAGTTGCTGGGTTTCAAATTCAGGGGTGAATATTATTTTGACAAAGCCATGCCTTTCGGCTGTTCCATTTCCTGCTCGACCTTCGAGCGTTTTAGTACATTCCTGCAGTGGGCATTTGTCCGTAGGTCAGGGTCTCAGTCTGTAGCCCATTACCTGGATGACTTTTTGTTCGGGGGTGAACGGGGCTGGGACACGTGCACACGTCTCCTCAACACATTTCAGACGCTAATGGAGGAACTCGGTGTCCCTTTGGCGCCCGAAAAGACCGAAGGCCCATCCACTAAGCTAGTATTCCTGGGGGTGGAGATTGACACAGTAGCGCAGGCGTCTAGGTTGCCAGGGGAAAAGGTGGCCAGGATAGTGGCCCTCATTTCGGGATTGCTGGCTAATTGCTGGGAATTACAGGTGCTACATGGTCACCTTAACTTCGCTTGCAGGGTGGTCGCACCTGGCAGGGCATTTGCTCGGCGCTTATGCGACGCCATGTCAGGCTTATCCAGGCCCCATCACAGGGTGAGACTGACACGGGGCATCAGGGCAGATATGCACAAATGGCTCCAGTTCCTGAGGGAGTTCAATGGGGTCTAATTTTGGAGGTCTGACCTCCTGGCTTCACCTCGCTTTCAGATACAGTCTGATGCCTCGGGATCCCTGGGTTATGGGATGTACTTCAATGGGAAGTGGGCCTATGGTGGATGACCACCAGCCTGGTCAGGCACGGGTCGCCTGAGGGATCTCACATATTTGGAATTTTTTCCCATACTGGGGGCTTTGATGCTATGGGGTGAGGAGTGGGCCAACTCGGTGGTGCATTTCTGGTGTGACAATGCGGCCGTTGTCCACATTGTCAACTCACGGACTTCTAAATCTCCCAGGGTCATGGAACTAGTGCGCCAGTTTGTATTGCGCAGCCTGCGCCTCAATGTATTGTTCAGGGCCAGGCATGTCCCGGGGGTCAAAAACGATATTGCTGACGCTTTGTCCCGCCTGCAGATCTCCCGGTTCCGCGCCTTGGCCCCGGATGCGGAGGAATTTCCCTCGCCACTCCCGGAGGAGATATGGACCTTTGGCAAGGAGAGGTGAACCGGGCGATCAGCATGTCGCTGGCGCCACGCACGCGTAAGGCGTATCACCATGCGTTAGTTTCCTTTCGGACATTTTGTACCCAATCTCGACTGCCAGATACCTGGCCGATCCCAGTGGCCCACGTCCTCCGTTTCATGGTTTACCTGCATGCCCAGGGCATTGCACCCCGCACCATAGCATCCAGGTTGTCAGCGCTGGCTTTTATGGCCAAGATGGGAGGTCATGCGGATAGTACCGCTGATTTCCGTGTGAGACACGTTTTGGAGGGGTGGGTGCGGGAACGTGGGCGTAGCCTAGACGACCGCCACCCAATTTCCCCTGGGGTCATTACCCAACTGGCACGGGGCTGGCATGACCTATGTTTCGATAGGTATGAGGCAGCCCTGTTTCATGCGGCTACAACGGTGGCCTTTTTTGGAGCGCTCCGCATCAGCGAGCTTGTGATGCTGTCTAAGGCGGATGCAAGTCGTAGGGCACTGGAACTCGAAGATGTCTATGTTTGCAATGATTGGGCTCAGTTGAGGATACGCTCCTCTAAAACAGATCAGCACGGCGTAGGCAGTGGAGTAAGACGGCTACGATGTTCCTTGGCAGACATCTGTCCGGTTGGTGCCCTACAGGAGTTCCTTGCACTGCGTGGCACGCACCATGGCCCGTTTTTCTGTCACCAAGATGGGTCTCCCCTCACTAAATTTCAATTTTGGAAGGTGACTGGGAAGGCACTGGCTAGTGTGGGCCTCCCTGGGGCCCGTTACGGCACCCATTCATTTAGAATTGGGGCGGCCTCTACTGCGGCTGCCTATGGGTACTCCGGGGCTGACATACGCAGCATGGGGAGGTGGGGCTCTCAGTGTTTCCAGTTTTATGTTCGCCCGCTCCCGCCGTGAGTACCGGTTTAGTCACCACATATTCCTTCCTTCCCTGTTTTTCCTTGACAGACCCTGGGTGTCGTATCACACCGGTGACAGTATGGCTGGTGGGCCATAGCTACGTGCACAGGGCAGCGCGTTATGCTGCGGCGACAGATTGGGGACCCCGACTGGGACTGGGTGCATACGCAAGTCTCACATGGTACGGTAAGCCCGGTATGTTGTGGCGGGAGCTCTTGCCATTCCTCTTTTCGGGAAGGAATGCTGACCCGCCCGACATTCTGATCATACACCTTGGGGGTAATGATTTGGGACAGGTCACTGGCTTATCGCTGAAGCATGCGATTTGCGGTGACCTCGCCTACTTACATTACGTATGGCCTGCCACAACCCTTGTTTGGTCAGATATGGTCCCACGGCACGCTTATAGGGGAGGCTTTGACCTTCAGGCCCTGGACCGCGCTAGGCACATGGTGAACAGGGCTGTGGCCCGATTCCTTTTGACCAAGGGCTGGGGGCGGGTCAGTCGTCATCCCGCCATTAGTTTGCAAAATTATGGGCTTTATGCAGGGGATGGGGTCCATCTGTCGCGAGGAGGTATGGACCTCCTGTTGGGTGATTGGCGAGCAGGCCTGTCGACCGAGCTGACGGTCTTGGGGGGGGGCGTCGAGCCTTTATTGAAGCCTCTCCGGGTGGCGGGTAGCACTGGTAAGGTAAACATTTATGACCCACAGGTATCCGGCAGGTTCGCAATTGACTGGACAACACTAGATAGGCATAAGTTGTTTAAACGTTGTCCGGTCAACGACGAACCAGGCGATGGGGTGATGGCTACAGCTAGACAGCATGCATCACCCCCTGATTTTACAGATACACGTCAGAGGGTGGGGTCATTAGTTAGATATTGACTACGGTCAACAATTTGTTTGTTGTCAACAAACAAATTGATACAAATAGATACATTGTAACAATTGCTGTTGGCAATTATGGGTGGTACCTTACCAGTGTTACTTCGGCCTGCTTGCCTTAAGAATTATGATTGGTCAATTACCAATAGAAATTTATAATTCGGACTAGGGCATGAATCAATAAATGTGGCCCAATGCCGTTATCCACTTTCATTTGTGTCTGAGTCCTTTATTGGGGGGTGCGCCTGCAATGCAAGCATGGCGCCAAAATGGCCGCCGCGCTCTGTGCGCCCCCCCCCCCACCGGACGAAGGCATCCGGGTAGTTAGGGGCGTGGCCAGCACCCTAATAAAAGGGCTGGCCACGAGGCAGCCGAGCTGCCATTTTGCGAAGCGACGGAGCGGAGAAGTTTTTCCCCTCCACCCCCTCCCTAGTTAACAGTGTGATTTCTTGGTCGCTTCGGGGCCGGGTGGGAATTTTTGGCTGGGACTCGCAATTGGCCCTTGAGTCCTGGCTTTTTTGCCCATCCCACACTGTTGCTATGGTTTGATATAGGGGTTTGTTCTGTGCTGCTGTTGACTTTGGTCACATGGGCGGGTAGCACTGGTAAGGTAAACATTTATGACCCACAGGTATCCGGCAGGTTCGCAATTGACTGGACAACACTAGATAGGCATAAGTTGTTTAAATGTTGTCCGGTCAACAACGAACCAGGCGATGGGGTGATGGCTACAGCTAGACAGCATGCATCACCCCCTGATTTTACGGATACACGTCAGAGGGTGGGGTCATTAGTTAGATATTGACTACGGTCAACAATTTGTTTGTTGTCAACAAACAAATTGATACAAATAGATACATTGTAACAATTGCCGTTGGCAATTTTGGGTGGTACCTTACCAGTGTTACTTCGGCCTGCTTGCCTTAAGAATTATGATTGGTCAATTACCAATAGAAATTTATAATTCGGACTAGGGCATGAGTCAATAAATGTGGCCCAATGCCGTTATCCACTTTCATTTGTGTCTGAGTCCTTTATTGGGGGGTGCGCCTGCAAAGGACGGAGTTTGAAGAATTAGTACTAAAAATTAGGAAAGGTGATAGAAGTATTAAGGGCCTAGTTAGCAAACTTTATGCCCTAATAAATAGGGAGGGTGATCCACAGGAGGACTTGAAATTGAAGTGGGAACAGGATCTGAATATAAAGATAGAAAAAGATGCATGGAGAAATAAATGGAAAAAGAGGATAATGAGAACAATGTCAGTTAGAATTAAAGAGCACAATGATAAATTGTTGTGGAGATGGTATCTGACACCAGTGAGGTTACACCAGATTGATAACAAAAAGGATAATTTATGTTGGAGATATAAAGATACTATAGGAAACTATGAACATATGTGGTGGGGTTGTAAAACGATTAAGGATTTTTGGGGTAGAATAGAAAAAGAGATTAATGAAATATTGGGCAAAAAGATCAAACTGGTGTCAGGTACCATTATGCTTACAGATGTGGATGGTATGAATTTAAACAACGAGGAGAAAGAGTTATTAGAAATAATGTTAACAACAGGTAGACAATGTATTGCTAGACATTGGAAAAATGAGGTAATCATACAAATGGAGGAATGGTATAAAGAAATGTGGAATTTAGCATTGAATGATAAATTGACATGGGAGATAAAAGAAAAATGGGATAAGCTGAAAGTGAATAGATTTTGGAATATTAGGAAATCTTTTGTTGAACACTCTATTGTGGGGTCAGAAAGAAACAGACCTGTACCGGAACAAAGTAGTTTTTGGAGGTAAACATTGAGACATTCTGAGCTTTCCAGGGCAATGTAAATAAATCACAGGGTGAATTATATGTGTAATTTGGTTTTTGATGGTTGCATCAATGCTAAAATACTATTGAACGGTGTAACAGGAATGGATTTAGTGGTAGTAATAAATAAAGATTTTTGGGAGCAATTTTGGAAGTAGGTTAGATGTTAACTACTAAACCAGCTTTTAATACTAATTTTTTTTCTTTATGGATTGCTTTATTATAAACATGAGTATAAAAATGTATTGGAGTAGCTATCAAGTATGTTGGTTATTTTCGTTAAATATGTATTTTTATGATGTATTGTTATTGTATGTTTATATAATTTTTGAAAAATTTAATAAAAAATTATTAAAAAAAGAATGCTGCAAAAAACCCAGGAATGCTTCTAAAAATTCTGATGAAAAATTCAAAAAAATCCAAAATCATGCTCAAAACCACTCCTAAACACTCTTTGCAAAACCCACAAGAGCAATGCATGCATGTGTCCTGTCTTTTATACTGCCCAAAAAGACAAAATTCCATCCAACAAAAAATCCTTTACTGCAGGAAAATAGTGCCTCACTGGCTGAGAGAAAACAAAGCTCTCCGGTTTACAGCTTTTCGAAAATCTTCCACTGGTTTTCTACAATGATACAATAAGTGATATTTTACACTGGTATAAAGACTAATAGTATATACATGTTCACAGGCATGTTACACTCAAAAAATGTACAGTATGTTATACTCAATAGATATGCTTACCCCCGGTATAGTTTTTTCAAGAAGTGTATAATATATTCTTAATTTTATTTGCGTCAGGCTTCATGGTGGAGTCTTATTCGCTCTAGACGTTACTTAAAGTAGTCAAAATGACTGCTTATATTCTTATTCCACCATACCCAGGTGTAATCATGCTAGAGAACATTGAAAGTTCTTAAAGCAACAATGAGGATATTTACATAAAGATGTAACCTAAGACGACAGTTAACAATTATTATAGGAAACAGCTAAGATCCTGATCTGAGTTTAATCCTAATGGTGCTAATGAATTGAATAAATGAATAAAATGAGCTTCCCTCCGTAGTAATTTGTTGTTAATGTCCATTTTATCATACAGGTTGGGAAGTATCTTTTCTAATGCAATAAATTTGATATCATCTTCACTATGATTATTGTCGAGAAAATATGACACAAGAGGTGCAGTGAGTAAGTGGCTCCGGATCTGAGAGCGATGCTCAAGGATCCGGACCTTTAGGGGGCGTCCAGTGCAACTGATATAAAACTTAGCACATGGGCAGATGATAGCATACACCACATTTTGGGAGTTGCAATTTGTGCACCCGGTAAGTATATGTGGAAAGGAGACACACCCAAGAACAACCAATACAATAATAATATGGATTCAACTAATAAATATTGTTATGGCAAAGATGATAGACTGTGTAATAACATGCAAAAGTATCTTTAATATATCACATATAAAATGAGTAAAATAATTACACAGAAACAAGAAGCAAGTTGCTAACGATCAAACTCACAAAATACAAGTAAACACCCACTCGTCTTCAAAGCCCTGCATACAACTAAGGTAAAATAACCACAAAGTCAAATAATAACGAAGTCTGATCGCAACAAAATCTCCCTGTGAGCTATGTCCATATCCCACGCAGCCCCTGTGTGCAATGGTATCAAGCTCGTTGTAGATTTCCAGTCTATAAACAGTCTTGGAATGATGGATGAGCTGCAAAACCACGTCCAGATGTCATCGGCGTAGCGTTAAACCTTAAGGGAGGATAAGAAAGAAACATCCGTGCAGGCAGAAGAACAGTGTGGGGTGCTAAGACTCAAGCCTCGATGTCCCTCCTGTAAATGGACATTTCGCACATCTTTGTCAAGAGCCTAGAGAAATTTCATAGCGCCGCAACCTCTCATGGTTTCATTCTTATTGGGTTAGGGAAAACCTCGATAGACGGGCAGTCCACATGAGGCATAAAGTGTGAGTTCAATCTGAATTCCACAAATTAGTACTTAAGGACATTACCAAGATTGAATGGAACAGTGGGCATTTCTGTAAGAATATTTCTTATGCTGAAAGACAGGCGCTGTTGGGACTGGCTAAAGATTCTACCATCACGATTAAGATGGCAGATAAGGGTGGAGGCATTGTCATACAGGACACTGTGGATTATGACCAAGAGATTCTTAGACAGTTGGGTGAAGTAAGATTTTATAAATGTCTTAGAGGGAAGCCGACCAAGAATATTGTAACTATTCTGAAAACAGTGTTATATGAAGGGTATTCCTTTAACTACATTAATGACAAAACCTATGAATATCTGTCCTTCCCCTTTTATAAGATACCTGTTTTTTATACACTACTTAAATTGCATAAAATGTGCAAAGATAATCCACTTATCCTAGGGAGACCTATCATGGTAAATACAGGTTTCGTATTAGAAAGGTCTGCCAAATACATAAATTCTTTCATCAATCCGTTCACCAGGAACACACCGTCATTTGTTAGGGACTCGTCGGATTTCATTAATCAGTTAGAGAATGTCTATGTCCCAGTGGGTGCTGGGCTACTCACACTTGATGTTAAATCTCTGTACAGTCATATCCCTCTAGAAAGTGTAAGACCCATCCTAGAAGAGGTTTTAAACTCTAGAAGCTCAGATATGCCTCCTACCCACTTTCTATTAGACCTAGCAGATGTCGTCCTAGAAAATAACTATTTTAGATACAAAGACCAGTTTTTCCAGGAGGTGCAAGGAGTCACCATGGGGAGCGCACTTGCGCCAGCCATGGCAAATCTCTATATGATTAAATTCGAAACCTCATGTGTGTTCAATAGTGACATTAATCCCTTCCATCATAACATGATGATTTACAAAAGATTTATTGATGACTTGTTTTTCATATTCGATGACATAAATGTTATCCCTAATTTTATTAAGTGGATTAATACGGGTGTGTGGCTAAGATGGCCGACGAGTAACATCTCGATTTGGGCACTCGCGCTTATCAAAGTGGTAATCAATGAGAATAAGTAAAATGGAATAATTTTAAAGAGATGTTTTGTGGCGATAGGACTCCTGCTTGCCTGCGTGGAAAGTTGTTGTGGGGCGGTCGAAGTTCGGGAGGTATCCCCGGCGGGAGAAGCGCGCGACGGAAGCTGCGGCTTCCCCAGCCGAGGAGCTGAGAACGGGACCAGCGAGACGGCGGAGATCCGAGGAAGTAGGAAAATCAGCAAGAAAGTGAGTTAATGAAATCTTATGCTGACGGGAGTTAGAGGCAACAGGGGATTTTGCTTTGAAGAGCCTGGACTTGGCAGTGTGTGCAGAACTGGATAGAAGGGTGGTGGTTGAAGCGATAATGGCAGCGGTCTTGGAAAACGAAAGTGGTTGTTTTCTGGACAATGGCTTTTCTGCGTCCCAGGAGAGCCGCGGCATGGTTTGGAGGCTTTGAGAAGCAGCTAAAGAAGAAACCGATTGGGTTCGAGCTTTTGGTTACTCTAGTGCTTTTTGAAGTTAAAATAAGGGAGAGCGGTTTCTAAAAAAAAAAACGTTTGCTGATTTGGAGAGGAAGAAGGGGGGTTTCCCCCTGAAGCCACCGCAGCCACTGGGAAAAGGGTGCTTTGTTTCGTTTGCTCCAAGAGAGGGATTATCAACTTTTTTCACTCCTTCACTGTGTGGATTATAGCTTTCAATTTATATATATATATATATATATATATATATATATATATATATATATATATATATATATATATATATATATATATACTTCTCTTTTTTTTTTCATTACAAGTTGGAGTTTGGGATTTTTGGTTTTCCTTCCCTGCGGACCTTATACAAGTGGATATATTTGGCCTTCTGTCTCCTTGGAATTCCTGTTTATGCTGTTGGGAGTATTCTACTTGCTTGCAAGAGGAGAATTCTGCGAAAGATTTAATTTTTTTTAAAGGGCAAACTTTGCGAGCTGTTGTCATCTGGGCTGAATCGACTATTTTTGGGGACGTGCTTCCTGTGGATTATAATACTTTTTTGGGTGTTTTTGGTTCCCGCTCCCTTATGGATTACAATAATTAGATCTTTTGCTGGACGTCCTCTTTTCTTCAAGTTCCACCATAATTAATAGGAATGTTGTCAGTTTTGGCTGCATCGGAACAGGTTTAAGTGGAGTGTGCAACGAACTTACAATATGCTGCAGCATTAAAACTTTTCAAGGGTTTCTATCATGGATAAGGGCACAAGAGGAAAAGCAAAGGAGGAGGAGCCAGTGGTGAAATCTAAGAGAAAAGAAAAAGCACCAATGGAAGAGGTCCCTCCGTCATCATCACCACCACCTGAACCTTACGATCAAACTCAAATCATGGTGGAAATTGGTAAATTGTTTCAGAAGATGGAGAAGATGGAGGATTCAAGAGTGAAGGATAGAAATGAAATGATGAAAAACAGGATAAGGTGGAAAATACTGTTGTGGATTTTACAAAAAAGTAGAATTAAGTTTGCAAAAAATAGAAGGAAATGTGAAATTGGTCCAAAATGAGGTGAAGGTTATGAAAAAGGAAATAAAAGGGACTCAGGAGACGGCGAGGGAGAATAAACTGAAAATGGATGAACATGAGAAAAGGATTGATGCTATGGAAGATATGATGAGAAAGCAGAATATTGTGATTCGTCAGGTGGTTGAAAGGACGCCAGACCAGCTGAGAGAAAGGGTGGTCCAGTGGTTAAATAATTTGAGCATGGGAAAGGAATTTGTACAGGAGGACATTGTAAGTGCGTATAGGGTGGGTCCAAGAAGAGGGAAAGCGGTTCAAAGAAATGTTCTGGTAAAATTTGCAAATTGGGGAGACAAACTTAGAGTAATGGCCTTCTTAAAACAAGCTGGCTCTGGCGCCCTGAAAATTGATGGTTCTGATGTGGAAGTATATAATGATATTTCAATAAAGCAAAGAATCTGGAGATATAAGATGAGACCGGTAACTAAACTGTTGATGAGTAAAGGTGTAAGGTACAACTGGAGATTTCCACAGCAATTGCGTTTTTTAATGAGAAAAGAATGCAGGTTATTGATGAGGGGACCGATCCACTTGAGTATTTGAGTCTGCTGGACCTTGTTAAAGCGGGTTCGGAAGAGTGGTTAACTCTTAGGAAAGATCTGTTGGAATCGGGGGCCATAGGAGGGGTTATGAGGGGGTAGATGCCGGTGGTGCTACGGGTGGAACCCCATAGAGAAGAGAAGAAGAGGAGTTGTCATTGATCATGGTGGAGGAGGAGGCAAGTAAGGAGCACTGAGCAATAGATTATGATGAAAAAATCTTTTATATTACTTAAGAATGTATAAAGGTGGGTGGCGCGATGCATTAATCTGTATGTACATCTTTCATGTCCCCCCTCTCCCCTCTTTGGTTATCGAAGGCGTCTTTTTTTCGAAGAAAGTGGGGAGTGAGATATTGTGTGTTCTATGTACAATTTTGTGTTTTAGTGGTAAGGGGTTTGTGGTGGCATGCCCAATGGAGAGTTTAGAAGTTAGAAAAGATGAAATTGTAATAGATTATGGGAAATATTAAAGTATTAACCTGGAATGTAAAGGGTACAGGTTCTGTTCTTAAGAGGAGGAGGTTGGAATTGGCTTTGAAGAAAGATAGACCCGATATAGTGTTTTTACAGGAAACGCATCAAAAATCAAAAGACACAAACAAATTTTTTTTAGGATGGATACAACATTATGAAATGGCGTTTGGCACCTCAAAAGCAAGAGGAGTGGCAATTATGATTTCTAAAAGATTAGGATTTGAGATAACAAAAAGTGTTGCTGATCAGGAAGGTAGATATTTGATTGTAAGAGGAAAAATAGATGACGAGGAAATAATGTTGGTGAATATTTATGCTCCAAATGAACATCAAGCAGAATTTTTAGAAAAAGTCCAAAAAGTTGTGGAGTTAGAAAAAGTGGTAAAAATGATTGTGGCCGGAGATTTTAATTTGATAAGGTCAAATTTAGATTGAACAAATTTAGCAAGGTGTGGAGTTGGATTGAAAGGGAATGTTTTAGATAAATGGATGGTCGCGATGGGATTGAAGGATTCTTGGAGAGAGATCAAGGGTTCGGAAAGGGCATATTCTTATTTTTCACATATTCATGGGTCGTACTCTAGAATAGACTATGTATTTTTAACGGAAAACATGATCAAAAATATTGAGGGAATTGAAATAGGGATTTTCAAGGAATCAGATCATGCTAAAGTACTTTTGGAATTGAGATTACAAAAGGATAACAGGAGAGGAAGAAGATGGAGATATGATCCCAACCTATTTAAAGACCAAAAATGTAAAGAACAAATTATAGAAAGTTGTATGGAAAGCTGGCAGTGGAATGATAATGAAGAGGTAAATTTTAATGTGGTTTGGGATGCCATGAAGTCGGTTTTCAGAGGGGAAAGTATAAAGTTGGCGAGTATAAAGTATAGAAGATATAAGGCAGATCAGGAGGAAAAAGAAAAAGAAATAAAACATTTACAGGAAGAACATTCAAAAAAGAAGGATAAATTTTTTGTGCCAAATTACAAAGACTTAAGGCAGAATTAATGGGCAAGGATATAGATAAAGTAAAGAGAGATTTGATATATTTAAATAGGGAATATTTTGAATTCAGCAACAAAAACTCAAGATTATTAGCAAGAGCGGCTAAAGCTAAAAAGGAAAAAAGGGAAATTGGGGTGTTGGTTAATAAACAAGGGATAAGGTGCAATAAGGTTAGTGATAAATGTAAAATTGTGAAGGATTTCTACCAAGCATTATACGCAAAAAAAGAGATAGACGTTGGGAAGCATAAAGGGATATTGGAGAGGCAGTTAGGGAATGGAATAAAGCAGGAACACCAGGAAAAATGGAGGAACGGGTTACTGACAAAGAGGTAAAAGAGGTAATTAGTGGTTTGAAACTGGGGAAAGCCCCGGGAGATGACGGATTATCGACAGAGTTTTATAAGGAATTTAAAGATGTAGTGGTTCCAAAGTTGGTGAAGTTATATAATTATATTTTAGATGGCAGACAAATTCCAACTTCATGGTATAGGACTATAATTATTCTGTTCCCAAAAATGGGAAAGAATTTGGAAAAAGTGGAATCATATAGACCAATTTCTCTTATAAATCAGGATGCCAAGATCTTCACAGCAATACTGGCTAATTGGTTAAATAGATTTATGGGGGAATATATAAATGTCGATCAAGTTGGTTTTTTAAAAGGAAGGCATATGGCTGATTTGACTAGGAGGGTGTTAGACTTAATTGATAATGTTAATCAGACGAAGGAAAAGGTGGGTTTAATATATTTGGATATTTTTAAGGCATTTGATTCATTACAATGGTCTTCGATTAAGGAAATAGTTAAAAACTATGGATTCGGGGATAAATTTAGAAGGGTAATCGATTTATTATACCAAAAAGGAAGTGCTAGGATTAGAGTAAATGAAGAGGTTACAGATGAGGTAAAGCTTGAGGCAGGCACTAGGCAGGGTTGTCCTCTGTCCCCTATCTTGTTTATTATGGCAATGGAAATATAGGCAAAAAATATAAGGGAAGACCCAAGTATAGAAGGAATAAAGGGTAATAAAGTGAGTATGTATGCAGATGTATGCAGATTAGCCTTTTTGACTCTGCATGTGCTCTTAAGCAGAGCTGCTGCTGAGGAGAGCCAAACAAAGGAAGTGAGCACTGGTAAGTTTTGCAGTTGGAGTAGAGCTGCTTTAGAGGCCTCCACTAATTTAAATTGATAATTTAAACTGCTGAGAGCCACCTCTGTTCAAACAGAGGAAGCAGTTGGAAGCTTCCAGAAGCAGGGGGGCAGAGCCACACCAGGCCCTTCCCTGAACTGTGACTCATAGGGGCAGAGCCACACTACCCTTTAAAAGCTCTGAGCTCTTTCAGGGTCAGCCCTTTTGACTCTGCATGTGCTCTTAAGCAGAGCTGCTGCTGAGGAGAGCCAAACAAAGGAAGTGAGCACTGGTAAGTTTTGCAGTTGGAGTAGAGCTGCTTTAGATTGCAAACTAGTAACAAAGGAAGAATATAGTCTTACTAGGTAGAAAGGTAGTAAACGTGTACATTTTTGAGGCCTGGAATACTGCACTTGTTAAAATGGATTCTGAGGGAACAGTTGTAGTTACCTGCAATACTTGTGCCATGTTTGTGTTCTTGCCAAAGCATATGGAGAACTACACTTGCAGCAAGTGCAAGCTGGTTGCACTACTAGAAGAGAAGGTCCAGCAGCTAGAGGCCCGCCTATCTAACCATCAACAAATTAAGGAGCTTGAGCTGTTCTTGGAAAGAGCGGAACAGACTATGCTGGACAAAGTAGAGACAGGTCACAGTTCTGAGGGAGAAGGCCCTTCACTAACTCAGGAGGGAGATGTTTGGAGGAATGTGACTCAAAGGAGGAAAAGAGTAGGGGATCACTCTGAGAGTCTGAAATTACAGAATAAATTTGAGGCTCTTTCCCTCATCACACCTGATGAGGAACACACAGAGGAACAACTGGTTCCACCTGATGATCTCTCCTTCATCACACTTGTTGAGATCCAGGAAGATAAACAACAGGAACAAACTGAGTTTCTCTCCCTTAATATGGTTGATGAGGTGCATGTAGATGAACAGATTGCAGGAGAGAGGCTCCTTGTACTAGGTGATTCAATAATTAGAAATACAGAGAAATGGATTTGTGATGCACATGATAACCGTATGGTGACTTGCCTGCCAGGTGCAAAAGTTGCAAACATCACAAGAAATCTAGATAGATTGTTAGAGAGAACTGGGAATGAGCCAGTTGTTATGGTACACGTTGGTACCAATGATGTTGGGAAGGCCAAGTGGTCTGTCCTGGAAGCCAAATTCAGGTTGTTAGGAAGAAGATTGAAGTCCCGGACTTCCAAGGTAGCATTTTCAGAAGTGCTGCCTGTCCCTCGCGCAGGACCTACCAGGCAGGCAGAGCTCAGAAGCCTCAATGCGTGGATGAGGTGGTGGTGTCGAGAGGAGGGTTTCAGATTTGTCAGGAACTGGAGAACATTTTGGGACAAGCCAAATCTGTTCAGGAGGGATGGGTTGCATTTGAACCATGATGGGACCAGATTGCTGGCACTCAACATCAAAAAGGCTGCAGAGCAGCTTTTAAACTGATAACTGGGGGAAAGCCGACAGGAGCTGGGCAGCATCCGGTTCGGAAAAGTGTGTACTTGAGTAGTGAGGAGGATGCAAAATTTACTGAGCAGAGCGAGGAGCTAGTCACTAGCATTCTAGCAGAAGGATGCAAGAGGCAGTCTAACAATGCAACTGGACACAAAAGACTGTGTCAGAAAAGCATATATAAATGCTTGTATACAAATGCCAGAAGCCTCCGGAACAAAATAGGGGAGCTGGAATACTTAGCAATGGATAAGAATATTGATATTATTGGTATCACTGAAACCTGGTGGACGGATGATAACCAATGGGATACAGTTATCCCAGGCTACAAACTGTACAGGAAGGATAGGAAGGGGCAAATGGGAGGTGGTGTGGCCTTGTATGTCAAAGAAGTGATAAAATCGTATGAATTGGAATATCTAGGTGATTTGGAGTCACCATTAGAAGCTCTGTGGGTAAGAGTACCAGGCCACAAGGATGGTCTAACAGTAGGCATATACTATCCGCCTCCAACCCAAACTCTTGAGGGAGACTGGCAGTTAGAGAATGTTGTAAAGGAGGCATCCAAGAAGGGAAGCCTGGTTATAATGGGGGACTTCAATTACCCTCACATAGACTGGGTGAACTGTTGTTCAGCACATGATAAAGAGATAAAGTTCCTAGATATGCTAAATGATTGTTCCCTGGGACAGATGGTTGAAGACCCAACTAGAGGTACAAGAATCCTTGACTTGATCCTGAGTAATACTCAGGATCTGGTGCAAGATGTTAATGTGACTGATCCAATAGGGAACAGTGACCACAACTCAATTATGTTTAACTTGATCATAGACCGCAAGTCACTGATAAAATCTAACACAGAGACCTTAAATTTTCAAAAAGGAAATTTCCCAAAGTTGAGGAAACTAGTAAAAAAAGAAGCTGAAAGGGAAAATTGAGAGAGTCCAAACACTCCAACAGGCATGGAGGCTGTTTACAAAAACAATAACAGAGGCTCAATTGGAATGCATACCCAAAAGGAAAAAGGGCACTGCCAGGTCCAAGAGGACTCCAATGTGGCTTACAGGAGCTGTTCGGGAAGTGATCAAGAGCAAGAGAAGCTCATTTAGAAGATGAAAGGCTCGTCCGAATGAGGACAGCAGGCAAAAACATAAATTCTGGCAGAACAAATGCAAGGCAACAATCAGGAAAGCAAAGCAAGACTTTGAGGAGCGTATAGCTAAAAATACTCAGAGAAATAACAAAGACTTCTTTAAGTACATTAGAAGTAAGAACTCAACTAGGAAGGCCATTGGACCATTAGATGACAATGGAAGGCAAGGGGTTATTAAAGAGGAAACAGAGATTGCAGAGAGACTCAATGAATTCTTTGCTTCAGTATTCACTGAAGAAGACAGAGGCCACATGCCCAAAACAGAGCCTATCTTCGTAGGGAGGGAAAGCGAAGAATTAAGCCAGATAGAAATAACCAGGGAGGAGGTCCTTGCATGTCTTGTTAAACTAAACACTAACAAATCACCAGGACCAGATGGCATCCATCCATGAGTTCTCAGGGAACTTAAAGATAAAATTGCTGATCTCCTAGCCAAAATATATAATCTTTCCCTCAAATCAGGCTTTGTGCCTGATGACTGGAAGGTAGCGAATGTAACACCAATTTTCAAAAAAGGATCCAGGGGTGATCCAGGGAATTACCGACCTGTCAGTTTGACATGTGTCCCAGGTAAAGTGATGGAAACCATCCTAAAAGATAGAATTAATAGGCACATAGAAGAAAAGGCGCTGCTAAAGGAGAGCCAACATGGCTTTTGCAAGGGCAAATCATGCCTCACTAATCTGTTGGAATTTTTTGAGAGTGTCAACAAGCATGTGGATAAGGGGGATCCAGTTGACATTGTTTATCTGGACTTTCAGAAGGCTTTTGACAAGGTCCCACACCATAGGCTCTTGAATAAACTTACCAGTCATGGAATAAAGGGACAGGTCTTGTCCTGGATCAGCAACTGGCTAAGGGACAGGAAACAGAGGGTAGCACTAAATGGACACTTCTCCAAGTGGAGGAAAGTAAAGCAGATTTTGGAGATAATACAGAGACTAAACTCTCCGGGGCAATGTAAATATACACTGGGTGATTTGTAATTTGAAAATCAGGAGTTTGATGGTTGCTAACAAATAATTGTAATATTTAAAGTTTTTATGAAGGTTATGGTTATAGTACTAACCCTTAATGTGGATACTCAACAGTGTGTGTACTATGACAAATAATTAGTTCAACTATCATGTATGTGGCTATTTTTCATGAGGTTTATGTATTATTGTTATGATACTTGATGTATTGTTTTTTGTATGTTTGGTTTTTTCTTTTGAAAATAAATAATTTTTTTTTAAAAAAAGTGGATTAATACATTAGATAGAAACTTACGTTTTTCCGGGCATTATGATGCTGTGGTAGTACCTTTCCTTGATATCTCTGTGTATATTCATAACAACAATTTGCATATGCGCCTCTTTAGAAAACCCACAGACAGGAACGCCAACCTGGATTATTGCTCCTTTCACCCGGGCCACCTAAAAAGGAATATACCTTTCAGTCTTCTAGCCAGGGCCAAGCGGAACTCCACTAGGGAGGGTGACTTTATTAAATCAGCGGCCACGATTAAAAACTTTTTAGAAGAAAAAGGGTATCCTAACCATATTATTAACAATCAATTTCAGCGCGTCTGTAACACCCCTAGGAAAGTGTTCTTGACTCCTAAAAGCAGGGAACAGTCTCACTTTATTCATTGTGCCTTTGAATATTCGCCTTTGGCATTTAAAATTAAGAAAATTATTTCAAAATACTGGCACATAATTGAGGATATCCCGGGATGCTCGGAGAAGCCTTTCATAGGTTTCAAAAAGACGCAGAACATTGGTAATATGGTGGGTTCATGCAGACGCCTTGTGTGCTACTCCCTCTTCCATAATTCGAGGGCACTTTTGATGTGGGGGCTGTGCAGCATGTCGCTTCGCTATTGAAGCCAAAACCTCGAGGATTCCTGGGGAACAACGTGAACATATACTTACCGGGTGCACAAATTGCAATTCCCAAAATGTGGTGTATGCTATCTTCTGCCCATGTGCTAAGTTTTATATCGGTTGCACTGGACGCCCCCTAAAGGTCCGGATCCTTGAGCATCGCTCTCGTATCCGGAGCCACTTACTCACTGCACCTCTTGTGTCGCATTTTCTCGACAATAATCATAGTGAAGATGATATCAAATTTATTGCATTAGAAAAGATACTTCCGGGAGTGTCTGAGGAAGCTCGTCAGCCTCTGGCCCCAGGGCCCGGAACCGATCTATCTGCAGGCAGGATAAAGCATCGGCAATGTCATTATTAATGCCCAGAACATGCCTGGCTTTGAACAGTATGTTAAGGCAAAGGCCCACAACACAAAACAGCGAACCAGAGCCATCACCCTGGGTGAACGGGACATCTGGACATTGACTATGTGGACCACAGACGTGTTATCGCACCAAAAGTGGACCACCGAGTCAGCCCAAGTCTCCCCCCAAAGCATGAGTACACCGAGGATGGGAAAGAATTCTAGAAAGGTAAGGTCACAAAGCAAGGCAGTGCCTTGCCAAGCCTCCGGCCACTTGCCGAACGACCAGTGACCATTAAAGTATATGCCATAGCCAAACGCTCCGGACGCATCTGACTGGACCTGAAACACAGGTGCAGCCGAACGCTCAGTGCACCAGAAGGAAATTCCATTGAAATCCGAGAGGAATCCTAACCATACCCAGAGGTCGTCCCTGGTACCCTTCGTGAGTTGGACCCTGTGGTGCTTCCAGGATAGGCCGACCATTGCGTCACACAGGCGCCTGGCCAGAGCCTGGCCAGGAGCGATGACCCTGCATGCAAAATTTAGGTATCCGTGCAGCACCTGCAGGTCACGAAGGGAGGCCTTGCGCTTAGCAAGCATAACATGTATGGCTTCCGAAATGCGGGCCACTTTGTCCATGGGCAACCTAGATGTCTGGGACACCGTATCTATTTCAATCCCCAGAAAAACCAAAGAGGTGGCAGGTCCCTCGGTCTTTTCAGGGGCCAATGGCACACCCAACTCAGCCATAAGCCCCTGAAACGTAAGAAACAGATGTTCACACGCCCCAGAGCCCGCAGTGGCCTTGAACAAAAAATTGTCCAGGTAATGTGCCACCGCATGCATCCCGGAGCGGCGAACAAATGCCCAGTGTAAGAATGAGCTGAAATGCTCAAAGGCTGCACATGAGATAGAACACCCAAAAGGCATGGCCTTGTCAACAAAATATTGCCCCTGGAACCGAAAACCTAACAGTTTGAAATCGTCCGGGTGGAACAAGGGAAGGCGAAATGTGGACTTGATGTCGCATTTGGCCATAAGAGCCCCGGGTCCACACGCATGAACCATACTAAGTGCCTGGTCAAAGGACATATACCGGACTGAGCAGAGCTCATCCGGTATAGCATCATTGACAGACGCACCTGCAGGGTAGGACAAGTGGTGTATCAGCCGGAACTCACCAGGGGCCTTCTTGGGAACCAAGCCAAGGGGTGAAACCTTCAAATTGGGAAAAGAAGGCACCACGAAGGTTCCCGCCACATGCCCTTTCTGAACCTCCTTGAATATCTTGGTCCTGGCCAAATCTTCCATGCCCCGTAAGGACACCAAATTGGGAGCGTCCTGTGGGGTGCGTGCACCCACAAAGGGGATACGGAATCCCTCTGAAAAAACCCTCAAAAGATACTCTGCATCAAGCCTTTTCGGGTAGATGCATAACCAGCACTCCAACACATCAATTTTGATTGGGGAGAGGTCCTTTAGAAGATGATGCCGAGTCGAGGTTAGCTCGGCCCGCACCCTGCTGACCTCTGCCCCTCCCGCATGACCCTGCCGGCCTGGGGCAAGCAGTTGCTGAGTGAGGCCCTTGACATGCCGGTACTTGCACTGTTTCCGGGAACATCTGGCTGCAGACGAATAGCTCCAGCACAGCAGGCGGACTGGAACCCCCTGCCCTGACACCTGGCGGGGTGACTGCACGGTGCCTGGCCGTTGGACAGCATGGCCACAGTGGTACCGGTTGCCCGCAGCCGGGCGGGACGGGGTCATATACAACAACCAAAGGAGTTGGTTGGGTTCGTCCCAACGCATTTCCGGGAGAAGCACGACCCGCATATGGAATTCCTCATCGTACACCAATCACGCTTGTCCCGGAAAATCGACATAGGCCCGGAAAATGATATCCAGGTATTGGATCAGGGGAATGGCCAAATCCGAGCAAGCCCTAATAGATACCGCCACATAGATTAAGTACTCAGGTACTTAATTGGCCCATGTGCGCCGGGGTTTGCGACGGTGGGCCAACTCCTTGTCCCTGTCGTCCTGCTTCTCCACCTCATCCCTAGTGGGCTCTCTTTTCTCTAAGCTGAACAAATCCACGTACTCCTGCCGCCATATTTTGTCTCTGGTGGTGGGTAACAAATGGTTACCCAAAGGCAGGGAGACACCCGCAGAAGGAAGGGCTGAAGTCGGGACCATGTGGTAGGCGACATTGGTTGGGGGTGGGTGTACGGCCATATCGGGTAGGTCACATTAGGGCCTGCAGGTGGGACCTGGGAGGCACAGGTGGGTAGGGAGCCCTCCACACCCCAAGTTGAGGTGACCCCATTATTGGCGGCTGAGCAGGTTGCATAAATGGTTGTTGCATGTGCTGGGTGGGCAGCTGGTTAGTAGGCCAGGGCCATGGTTGGGCCAATGACTGGGACACAGTGGGTAAGACGTGTGCTTACTTGACCAGCATACTCACCCATTGCCACCCCGCCAGCTGTCCCCACCGGGGGTTCCGGCTGGACCAGAGCGTCGGAGATCATGAGCGAATTTGAGCTCTCCCTGTTCTGGCCTGACAAGTCCTGGTGGGCCGCACCCAACGGCGAGCCAGGTGGGCCAGTGCTGTGTGCGCCAGTGCCATGCTGAGGCACGGCAAGCAGTGTAGCCTCCAAGCGGGCCAGCCTCCAGTCAAGGGCCACCGGGGACAGAGGCGCTCCCACACCCACAACCGGCTGGCCCACGAGCCCAAAGGCGTCCGCGCCGACGGGTATGCCTGCCTAGTGTTCAAGGGCCACAAAGCGGTCCTCAATCAACCCCGGGCAAGGCCTGGCTGCCCCACGTGCCGGATGCTGGCCCGGTGGGGCGGCAAGCAGCGCAGGAGCAGACCTGGGTGGCGAAAGCACCTCACAAGAGGTGGGGCCTGGGGTGGTCCAGGCCACGGGCCACCCGGTGGCCCACGCTGCAGGAGCCGGCCTGCCCCCTGTTCGAACCCTCTGGCTGGGCGGGGGTCCCAGGTCAATTGTCGGCGCTGGTTAGGCCCAGGGGCAGATACGGGTCACGCTGCCTAGCATGGGCACCGCACCGGCATCAGGCCGCACTGTGCGGCCTTCTTCTTGGGCGCCATTGCGCAATCAAGGGGGCACACACCCCCACAACAAAAGGCCCCACTCGGGGGCTAGGAGGCCTGGAGGGCCTGACCACAGGGGCCATAGCCCCGACTAGGGCCACCCAAGCCCTGTAGTGGGAGGAGGGGGACTAGAGAGCAGTGCAGCCTGCCCGTTCCTGGGCAAACCATGTCATCAATGGCCCGACAGGGGCCGGGATAAGAAGGCCACTGGCTGATGCTGTTCGATCTGCCCATTCCCAGGTGAATCGAGCCCCAACCAAGCCCTCGCTGCCGGCTGCTGCCAGAGAGAGAGGGCAAATTTTGGCTGGGAAAGAGGGATGTCGCAAACGTGTCCCTGGCCCAGCCGAATTGAAATGGCAGGGCCACGTGGCCAGCTACCCCTTATAAGGTGCCAATGCCATTTTGGCCCCGTGCCTCAGGGCAGGGGCCGGCAAAGCGCATGGCGGCCATTTTGTCGCCACTCGTCCCTTCTTTTATTGATAAACTGATTGCCCAGTTTTATATTGTTATTGTTAATTGTTGGACGGTATGCCCTTGTTGTGATTTGTTTGTGTGGTTATTGTGTATTTATAAGTGTATGTGTATTTTGGATGTGATTTTCCTGTGTTTTTGTGGCTTGTTTGATATGTAATTTTTGTTAAGTGTTATGTTTTGGTTGTTTTTTTGTTTTGACTTATAATAAAGAGAGGATGCTGTTTTTTATATTGAAAAGTACTTAACAAACTATTTTTGTAACATGTTTAGTATATCATATATTTTTTGTTATTTTTTTACATAATATTTGAGTGATAAAGGTATAATTTTTGAATATATATAATTACCAACTTTACAAATATAAATTTCTAAACTTGTAGAAACATCTATTTACAATGTTGATTTTTCGTATTTTGATGGGTTTTTGTAAACTTTTATTTATTTATTTAATCAATTTATATCCCGCCCTCCAGATGTGGAAAATCACTCAGGGTGACTAACAGCACAAAAAAGCACAAAAAACAATACAACAATTAAAACAACAACAGCTAAAAACAACAACAGCTAAAAATGATAACTAACCCACCCCCCACTAAAAACAAGATTAAAACACTTAGACCTAGTCAGAATTATAATTACAAAACTGCCCTCCCCCTCCTCCCAACCCACAATAAAACAGAAACAGACATAACAAGCAGGATCCCTCAGACAGGCTAAACAAGCCTAAAAGACATAAAATAATATGTTAACTAAGCTGATATTTTAATTTAAGTTTAGTTTTTTCTTTTGGATTTTTGAAATTTTAGATTATTATTTTATTTACCTTATTTTGGCCAGTGCATGGATGTGCCACATCCACGTCCTTGCATGTTCTGAAGTTGTTGTAGTAGTTGTATTGCAACCAGTGGGTTTGGTTGGAGATTTGGCCACAGCATTGATTGAATTTGGTGTTGCATGATTAATTGCATTGTTGCTCTGTGTAGGATTGCAGATTGTAGAGGTGTGATGTTTGTGTTTGTATTCTGGTGATTTGGTTGGATTGTGGATCTTTGTCTGGTTTGTTCTTGTCCGTGGCTTCGCTGTATGTTTTGAATTGTTCTTGTTTGTTCCATTTTGGTTTGCATTGTATTGTTTATTGTTGTTCGCCCGATGGTTTGTCGTCTTCCGTGGCCACGTAGTCTGTCTTGTATTTGGTTGGCTATGTTTTGCTTGGGCATGGTGTGTTCTTGGTGGGGCCAGTTTTGCAGATATATTGAGTTATGCAGTCCACCTGGTTGGCTGGTTGTTAGAAATCGTGGTTGCCCATGTCCTCATCCGCTCAGATTTCTTGGTAATTCTTGCATTGTATTTGTATTATTTTTGTTATTTTTTATTGTTTCATTTTATTTTCGTTCAGGTTAAAGCAACCGCGGCATCTGCTGGCTCATAGTTTTAGCTGTGTTGAAGGATTGTAGGGTTTGAGCACCCCCTTGGTGGTGAATGTTTTATGAGGTTTTGATTTTGTTGTTGTCACGAGGCTTGTTTTTTTACGTTTACTGCATTGTTTACATCTATTTTACCCTCCTTCTGTTATTCGTCTATTTTCGCTTGTCGTTGATGTTGCGTTTTAATTTCCTCTTTATGGCTGTTTCTTCATCTTATAAATAGCTGTTCTGTGAATGGGCCCACCATGGTTAACTATATTTTATTTTCATTTAATGTTTAATGTTTTTCGTTTTTTTTGTTTATGTCCTCCCCTCTGTCCTGGTTGGTGTGTTGCCCCAGTGCGTGGATGGGTTTTGGAGGTGAGTGGGTTTTCTGCTTAACGTTGTGTTGTGGTTTTGTTTGCAACAGCAAGTCGGAGAGGGAAGCTGTGAGGCCGCTATTCGCGCGGGGATGCGTGTTCCTGGGCGGCGTTTCCGTGCGGAAAGCAGGCTGCCTGGCACCTTCTCTCTTTGCTTTTCTGTTTTGTAGTTGGCTTTGAAACTGTGAGGCAGAGAAGAAAGTGGACAAGCTGTTATCCGTGCGGGGTGGTGTGTCTCTGGGCTTTTAGCAGGCTGCTGGACAGGCTTCATTGGCATGAAGGGTGCTGTGGCCGACTTTGTGGCCGGGGGCGTATGTGCAATTGTTTGTTGTATTGGCCAATGGCTTTTTGTTACACACATGTCGTTCTTTTTTATTTTGGCGTGTGACCGCTGTGGTGTTTTTGTCTCGCGCTGTCCAGCATTTGATTGGGTGTGACATGCCACAGAGGATGCTGGGAGGTGTAGTTCTTTCATTTTCTTGGTTTTGTGGGGCGGAGGACCCACCCACGGCCTCGGGATACATACGGCGATGGTGTCCTTTGGGCAAGGTATGTGTGCACGGTGCATCACAGGATAGGCTCAACGGGTGTGGACACACATTCCGCACACGCATGGCCACACCCCTTCCTTATAGGTATAGATGACCAATATCAATCACACTATGGACTTAGAAAGAGAGCTATAAGCAATAGTTCCTGCTCAAAGACTCCAGTATTTATTTTTTAAAAATAGGACTTTTATATTTAAATAACAGTCAGCCAATTTATCTCCTAGACCTAGAATCTGAAAAATTGGGGAAATGCAGGAAATACTATGGGTTTGGGGGCTGGCTGATTCTAATTTTTTTTTCCGGTTGACCATGCAATGTGAAATATTCATGAGCCAGAGTAGAACAGTCTTGATCTGTAGTTTCCACCCTCTTCCCCAGAGGTCTTTCTACTTTTAAAAAAATTGGATCATTTTACTTTGGTTCAAGAACAGGGAGCAAAGACTCTTTCTCAAGGTACATTTTATAACAGTTCCCCCCTGTGGATAACATTCCTGGGCAATACTACATAGCCCATTTGAGATGTACTTGAGACCTTGCAAAAATTCCCAAGTTAATGAAACTCTGGGATGTTGTGTATGGGTGCCCATTGGAGCTACACTCAATTTATCTAACAAAATTTCCTTGTGGAACCTTGGGGGCGGGCGGATGCAAAACTTTAGCACTCTTTTCAGTTTTTCAGTTATATCTTCTAAACCATGCATTTTTTGTCTAATACATGTAATTAGAAAGTTGTAGAGCATTAAAATTCCTTCAATTATCACTGGTCAAACTTATTTTCTAACCCCATAGGTACCGAGATACAGGGCTTTGAAAAAGTGCTAAATTTCTCAAATTTGTAAAAAAAACTGCTGAAAAGGCTGGTTTTTGCTATCTTCTATTTTGCAACGTATTTGATGGAATTTTGGATTCTACTTCAATTTCCAAATGTTCAACTACATCCCCCCTCCCCCTTCTTCCTCCTCCCACTACCCCCTCCTCTGTAGGATGTTCATACTTACAGTGTACATCTAAGGTTCAAAGAGCATGAAAGCTGAGTTCGTCTTTCAGTTTGGAAATTTTGACCCCACCCCCCTCCACAAACACACCTTCCTCAGTAATTGTTCATTCAGTACCTACCTACATGTTTCAAAAGTACATTAAAACTTAACATCTTATAAAGGTCACTCAGGATAAAGCCACGTCATTGTGGGGGGTGGGGTTCTGTGCAGATCCTGTATTTTCCAGAGTCGCGCTTAACAGGTATGTTTCAAAGCATGTGGTCACTTTGAATCAATGCAGAACTAAGAGAGCAACCAGCACATGCACGCATGCATACAAACACACATGGAATAGTGCTTTGGCAAAGCATCTTTGCCATGCCCTTGCCTCACAAAGGAGGACTAGGAGAGAGGGAACATGCAAGCAGGATCATCACTCACCTCTCTTTGCAAAGCCTCTCTCACAAAACACTTTTTAAAAATTTATCCTGGGGAGTTCCTGCTTATTTATTAGCAATAGCCCCATCAAGATTGACCTCAGATCATGAGCAGAATTTTGGCTGCAATAGAGCTGTTTAACCACTGTGCCAAGAGGACTCTTTTTTAAAAAAATGCACCTTAATGAGCACTGCCCTGATAATATGAGGGAATAAGAATCAATCACTTATTTCCTCTTAAGACAGTTATTTTGAACCACCCCAGGTAGTTCAAATGCAACTGCTATAGAACACATTTTTTTCTTTTCTGCCTAAACCAAAAAGAAGTGAATGCCCTATATTCCAGCAGTTTTGACCCTGGCACTATTACAACACTGACTTACAGTAAGACATATGGGGCAAGATTACAGGCTATAAAGACCTTATTATCGAAGTAGTAAATCTTTAGGTATTGAAGGTCATCTTATTATGATTACAGTAAAACCCCGACATACATATGCCTCGAGTTACATAAAATTTGACTTACATAATGATTTTGTGCTAAAACCATGTCCTGATTTAGACAATTTCCTATGGATTTGCTTTGAGTTACATAAAGATTCTTTTTCCTATGGGTTTGCTTCAATTTACATAATAATTTCATTTTTCCTATGGGTTTGCTTTGAGTTGCAAAAAAATAATTTTCCCTGTGGGTTTGCTTCAAGTTACATAAAATACCGATTTAAGCAAAAACCTACAGAACTGAATTTTTTTCATAAGTAGGGGTTTTACTGTACAGCAATAGAACCAATTACCTTGGAAGGTGGTGAAACAGAAACTTAGACTAACATCTGTCAGATCTTCTTTGATTTGGATTCCTTCATTAAGCAGGGAATTAGACTTGATGGCCTTATAGGGAGTGGTGAGCTCCAAAAAAAAATACTACGACACTGTGGGCATGGTATGGTGAGTGTGGCCAGGGGAAAAGCCCTGCATTGCACCCAAATTAGGACTACTTTATTTCAAAACTTTGATGGGCGGGTGTTGAGTCCGAGAATAATTAGCAACATGACAGCAAGTTCGGGGTTAACATCAGTGATTTATTATCAGCTCAGATACTGCTTGCTCCGATAACTCGGACTGGGGAATAAGGGAATGAGGTAGCAACTTATATACAGACAGAATGGCAGTTACAGTGATACATTTGCCCGGGCTTTTGATAACGTGGAAAACCTGTGTTAGAACCAATCAGATAACATTGACAATGCACCTTACAGAAAGGATGTGCGTTTACAGCAAATACTTAATGGCAATTTCAGAATTAAAGCAATAATGCATTTGGACACAACATTCCTCCCCCCCCCCAGCGGGGAACCCACTCGCCATACCTTTGGGGTGGACCACAGGTCCGTCTAGGGGGCCCAACACTCGTGGGACTTAGGGCAATAGGTATGGGAAGACCAGGGTCTATGGAAATGCCGGTAGATTCACTGGTCAACCTAGGCAAGCTTGGGTTTGTGGGTGGCTTACTAGAAGCAGGAATTGCAACCAATAGCCATGGTGCGCAACCCGGACTCAAACTAGCTGCAGAGCCTGCCAACTCAGGAGGAGTTCTCGGCTAAGGGGGCACCATGGTGGATGGTAAGAAGTCAGTGGAGGGCTGCACTGTGGCATTACTTCGTAACGGTGCTGAAATTGTACCCATAGAGCAAGGGACATTTTCTACCACAGAATTGGTGGTGTCACCTTCCCGAAAACGTACAGCAGCCTCATGACCATAGTCACAGAACTGTCTTGTGAAACCCAATTGTCTCATTCCCTTGTGTGGCGGCTTTCCCCCCCAATCCCAGGGATGAATCTGTACCTTCCCCCCTCCCCTCAGGAAACCAGCCACATAAGGGCGACCTACCCTAGCCTCGAACTCTTGGTTGAGGCTGGGCCACCGAAAATGTCTCCTGACATCTGCCTTTGAGAGGGTGATGCCAGTGCACCCATACGACAGTGTATGCAAAACCTTAGCCCATAGAGCAGACGGAATTACTATTTTATCCTCCCAAAACAAACATTCCCCCAGCATGGACATTTTATTACATTCCCTGTAATACCCCATGAGTTCTTTAGAAGGCGGCAGCAGTGGCCACCCAACTTGTACCCAATACACAACTCTTGACACCAGGGGATCTTCACATGTAGCCTTTTCAATGTCCAAGTTAGCTTCAGTGTCATAATGATGAGGTAGCAACTTGTATACAGACAGAATGGCAGTTGCAGTGATACATTTGCCCGGGCTTTTGATAACATGGGAAACCTGTGTTAGAACCAATCAGATTACATTGACAACATATGAATGTGGCACCTTAGAGAAAGGGCACACGTTTACAGCAAAGACTTAGTGGTGATTTCAGAATTAAAGCAATAACACATTTGGACACAACAGCGGGGGCCAGCCAGAATTTCTGCTACTGGTTCTGGTGAACTGGTGCGAACCTGGTGCGAACCTATTGCCCTATAGGCCCCTTCCAGCTTTATTATTCTATAATTCTATGACCTACAGGCACAGATTGCACATAGATTAATTGAATTGGAAGGGTCCTATGAAGCCACTGAGTCCAACTTCCTGCTCAATGTCTCCTAAGTGTTTCTGTGTCATAAGATGTGTGTGTTCACATTTTTACCTGAAAAACTGGACTAAAATTAAGGAGAGAAACTTGCTGAACAAACACTGCTGATTAAGATATTTTATTCTTAAAAATCAGACTTAAAACTGTTACTATATGAGCAAAACAGTGATGAAGAGCAAGAGTTTGTGCCATATATCTGGTTGTCTATGCTTCTTGATTTAAATGACAGATGTAGTAGTCATCTGCAGCTGCTACTTTGTACAACAAACTGTCTGTAGCATTTGGTTTAGTCTTGTATGAACTAAGTAAACAATGAGATAGTTCATATTGAATCCCTCTGATTTATGCCTTTTTAGCCTGGATCTAGCATGAACAGTGTTTAGATTGATCAAGCAACACATTTTTTAAAATTAATTTTTATTATTTTCTTTAAAAGGAAAAGTAACACACAAAGAAAAAAGACATCGATACATAATAAAAAATAACATAGAAATACAAATTATAAGTAAAAATTAAAAGTAAGATCACATACTTAAAAATACAGTAATAACAGATAGTGTATATTCATTTTACCTTATTTAAACCTTCTTGTTTAGACATATAATATTTTTATGTGAAAAATACACTATCTTAAAAAGAAAAACAAATCTAAACATAAGATAATACCCCAGTGCTATGTACATTGCCTTGAGAGTTGCAGAGCTGCCCAGCATCACAGATTATATTATTATAATCAAAAACTCATGTGACTTGGGGCTGGTCTGCTACCTTTAACTTCAGACAGTGTATAAACCAGAAATGGTTTCCAGATGATTCAAAATTTATTTGTATCTGTCATACCTCTTTTTATTTTCAATTCCCATGTTAACTTATCATTAAGTGCAAGATGCCACATTTCTCTATACCATTCCTCTATATCTACTGTAGAATCATTCTTCCAATTTCTAGTAATACATTGTCTTGCAGTTGTCAATATTATTGTTAATAGTTCTATATTGTGTTCTTCCATATTCATATTGTCAAATTCCATCAATAAGGCGGTACCTGACTCCAGCTTAAAGTTACTACCTATTATTTGTGATATTTCATTTTCTATTTTAAGCCAAAAAGCTTTAACTACATCACAACTCCACCACATATTTTCATAAGTCCCCGCAACAGTCTTACATCTCCAACACATTTTCGTTTTAGTACAATCCATCTGATTTAACCTAACCGGTGTCAGGTACCACTTCCACAACATTTTATAGTTATGCTCCATAACTCTCACAGACATAGATCCCATAATTCTTCTTTTCCATTTATACCTCCAACTTTCCTCCAAAATTCTAATATTCAAATCTTTTCCCCATTTTTTTCTTAATGTTTCCTGTGATCCGTCATCACCATTTAACATTTTCTACAATTTACTAACAAGGCCCTTAATTCCTACCTCTCCTTTTCTCATTTTAAATACCAACTCTTCAAAATCTGTCCTTTCTCTTATTAAGCTGGTCTCCAAAAATATTTATTATTCAATTTGTTCAATAAAATGACTTGAAACCAGTTCAGCCTCTTATATTGTTGAATTTTTCCTTCATTTCTTTTTTCTGTTTTTCATAATTTAATATTATTAAGTCCTCAAATTTATTTGATATGTTTATCCCCAAATATTTCAAATAGTCCTTAACCTGAATATGATATTTCAGTTTAATCTCTTCTCTTTTTTATATTACAAAATATTACTTCCGCTTTATCCCAGTTTATTCTCAGTCCAGTCATTTCCCCAAATTCTTTAAGATACCATTGTATTTTCACTAAAGCTCCTTTTGGATTTTTCATAATTATTAGGGTATTATCTGCATACAAACTAGTTTTATTCCCTTCCAATCCTTCAATGTCTTTATCTTCCCTTATCATATTTGGCAATATTTCCATTGCCATTATAAATAATATTGGTGAAAGTGGGCAACCCTGACGTGTTCCAGCCTTAAGATCTACCTCATCTATAAAACCTTCATTTACTCTCACTTTAGCAAAACCATGTTGATAAAGTTGGTCTATAGACCTTTTAAATTTCATACCAAACCCATAATTATTAACCATCTCTTTAATTGTAACCCATTGTAACGAATCAAATGCTTTGTATATATCCAAAGATAATAATCCCACCTCCTGTTTAGTTTGAAGTGCTGAATCTATTAAATCTACTACCCTCCTTGTTAAATCTATCATTAAAAACCCTGCTTGGTCCCTGTTTATGTAGTCTATCATAAAAATATTCAACCTTTTTGCAATAATGGCTGTAAATATTTTAGCATCCTGATTTATTAATGAAATTGGTCTGTATGATTCTACTTTCGTTAAATCTTTCCCAGGCTTAGGAATCAATACAATTATAGTCCTGTGCCATGAAGTCGGCATCCTATCTCCTTCCAAAATAGAATTGAACAGCTTCAAAAGTTTAGGCCCTACCATTTCATAAAACTCTTTATAAAACTCAACCTGTAGTCCATCCTCCCCAGCGGATTTTCCTCCTTTTAACTTCTTTATAACTTCTTTAATTTCCTTCTCAGTTATGCTTTCTTCCATTCTATTTCTATGTTCCTCTATTAATTTAAATTTGGAACCCTTCTCTAAATATTTTTTCAACTTTTCCATGTTAACTTCTTTTTCTGAATATAATTCTTGGTAGAAATCTTTTACAATTTTAAGTTTATCTTTTGTTTTATTACATCTACTACCTTCTCTATTTATTAATGTTCCCATTTCTCTTTTAGTCTTCTTCTCTTTTGCAGCCCTAGCCAGTAATTTTGAGTTCTTATTACTATATTCAAAATATTCTCTCTTCAAATAAATCAAATCTCATTTCACTTTTTCTATATCTTTCCCAATCAGTTCAGCTTTTAATCTCTGAATCTTTTCATAAATCTTTATATTCTTAGTCTTAACATGTTCTTTTTGGAGCTGCTTGATTTCCTTTTCCAAATCTTTTTGTTTATTCTTCCACTGTCTATTTTTGATACTAGCTAATTTTATACATTCTCCTCTAAATACCGACTTCATGGCATCCCACACTACATTATAGTTCACTTCACCCGTATTGTTCCATTGGCAACATTCTTCCCAATTTTTCATTATTGATTCTTTATTCTTAGGGTCTTTAAATAGATTTATATCAAATCTCCAATTTTATCCTCCCTGATTCTGTCCCTCCAAACTTAACCCTAACAACACTTTTGTATGGTCTGATTCTTTAAAAAGACCCACTTCCATCTCTTCCAAATTTCTAATCATATTTTCTGTAACAAAAATATAATCCAATCTAGAATATGAATTATGAACTTGTGAAAAGGAAGTGTATGATCTTTCTGACCCTTTAAGTTCTTTCCATGCATCTCGCAATCTCAGTAATTTAATCCATTTGTCAATCAAATGCATTTTTACCCCAGATCTATATTTAGTCACATTTATACAATCTATATAAAATCTTATTAGATTAAAATCACCTGTAACAATCATTTTTATTGACCTTTCTCTATCTATTATTCAATAAATTTTCTCCAAAAATTTATCTTGATGTTCATTTGGGGCATACACATTCACCAATGTGATCTCTTCATCTTCAATAGTTCCTTTAACTATCAAATATCTACCTTCTGGGTCAGAAATACTTTTTGTCATTGTAAAGCCCAATCTGTTCAAAATCACTACCCCTCGTGCTTTTGATGTACCAAAAGCTTTTTCATATATTTGTGTCCATCCCAAAAATAATTTATTTGTGTCTTCCGATTTTTGATGCATTTCCTGCAAAAAGATTACATCAGGTTTATCCCTTCTAAGGGCCATTTCCAGCCTTCTTCTCTTCAATTGGCAGCCAGACCCTTTGACATTCAAAGACAATATCGTAACACACTTCATAATTAAAATTGAATGAATTTCGCTAGGTCCTCCACAATTTCCCAAGGTGTGCATTTAACTAAACATTTAAACCCAAATACTCTACATGTAAACATATATATATACATAAACATAAAAACTCCATCATCTCCCCCATACTCTTTCTTTTCAGACTAAAGAAAAGCAGCCCATGTCTTCCAAAGATGGGGGGAGACGTGTAAGATGTTGAGACTTTTCATATTCTTCGCTCTAACTGCTCTACCCATTTAATAGCTTTATTTCTCATTTTTCCTCCTCTTAAACCACCCTCAACTCCTTCCCTGTCACTCCAGCTACTATCCCTCCCACAGCACCCCTTTCATCTGCTTCATCTTCTCCTCACCTCCCAAAGTCTCCAAATCCTCCCTCTGTTCACCTTGTTCTTGATAAGCACTTTGAAACAGACTAATTGCTCTCAAATATTCCATTGCATCCATCTCTGAGTCAACTACATGCATTTTCTTAGCATAAAAAAATCTCAACTTTTGGGGTAACCTCCAATTATATCTAATTTCTTGTTCTTTCAGGATCTTAGTAACTGGCTTCATCTTGTACTACCATATTCTCTCATCAATTGCTATATCATTATAAATCTCAATATCTTTTCCATCCATTTTTAAAACACCAGACCAGCTTGTTTTATAAATTCCATCACTTTCAATTTATCTCCCAAATTTGAAAATTTCACTAACACATTTCTTTGCTCCTCTCTCCCTCTCCTTGGTCCAATTCTGCAGGCACTCACAATGTCCGCCATCTCAAAATCTTTTCCCATCTTCAAATTGTTCAGCCAATCTAAAATTCTTACTTTAAGCTGATCTGGCATGGTGGCGTGGTTAGGATGAGCATGGAGTAACACATATTCACCTCGGCTCGCGCTGAAATGGGGTACAAAAGTGGAATATTTGGAAGAATTTGATGGGCTTGCTGTCCCATGAAGAACTTTTTGATCATTGCTAATTAATTTGACGGTGGTACGGGCTCGAAGTTAGGAAATTGGGCAGTGAGTGAAGCGCGGCGCAGGTCGTGCTGAACAAACCACTCCAATCCTGGATGGGGGCCCAGGGCTGGAATAGGAGTGGATCCAGAGTGCCAAGGTTTGCCATCACAGGAATTCTAAGCTTTAAAAATGCTAGGACAGTGGCAGCAGAAACGAGGGGTCCTAACTTTATTTGCGATCTACGCCAGGAGACGTAAGTGACGAAGGAAAGTTGGGGAAGAAGGAGTAATGGCGGTGGGCTGCTTTAAAAATGAAACTTAAGAGAAGGGGGAGGAAAGTCGAGCCACGAGGCAGAGAAAGGCAGAAAAAGTGGAAAATGGAGCCGAGGCTCTGGAAAGTCACTGGAAAGCTTCAGAAGAGGCAGATATAAGAAGGCAAATAAGGAGAACCCCAGGAGGCTTGGATTTGATGGGACTAGTTGTAAAAGTGGAAGAGATCCCTTGGATACCGCTGCCGCGGTTTTGATGGTAAAAGTGGAACTTATATTCATGGATTCGGAACAGTATAGCCTGATTTGTAAATTTCCTCTTGAAAGCTGACAATTTTGGGGTTTTGATGTTCTCTTTTTTCCACCACTTCTTCTCTGGGATTGGATTTGGAGTCACTCCTGTGTTTGGTTACTAAATTTGGATACTAAGTAGCTTCACTCACTGTGGATCTGCTTTGCATTATATTTCCTCTTTTTTGGAGCCCATCTGACTGATCTTCCTTCCTGCATTGCTGTGGATTATAAATAATTTTTTCCCCTGCTCCACTGTGGATTACAAAATTTTTATACATTGTGGTTGGAGTTTTCACTTGAGCGCAAGACTTTTGGACATATTTTTGCATTTTTAATATGCACCTTGGCAATCGATTGGGGCACATTGAGTGTGAAGAAATTGGGAGTTTACATTTGGATTCTTAATAAAAGAAGGGAGTTTTGCTGTGTTGGAGTACTGGAACAGTTCCAAGGAAGGTGGCCTGCTTGAGATAAGAGAGTTCTGGGTTTGAAATTTTCTATTTGACGTCATAATGGAGAGGAGTACAAGGGTAAAAGGAAAGGAGGAGGAGCCGGTGGTGAAACCTAAGAAGAAAGACAAAACTGCAGCTGCAGATGCTCCCCCATTGACATCACCATCACCAGAACCATTTGATCAGATCCAAATAATGGTGGAACTTGGTAAATTGTTCCAGAAATTTGAAAGGATGGAAGAAGCAAGGGCGAAAGATAAAAATTTAATTTTGAAAACACAGGACAAATTGTCTTCAATGTTTATGGACTTTTCTTTAAAAAGCTGATTTAAGCTTTCAAAAAAATAGAGGGTAATGTCAGGCTGATGCAAAATGAGGTGAAAAGGATGCAAGGGGAAATAAAAGGGACCCAGGAAGAGGTGAAGGAGAACAAGGTGAAAGTGGAGGACCAGGAAAAGATGATAGATGCAATGGAAGAACTGATGAGAAAACAGAACATTGTGATTTGCCATATGATGGAAAGATCGCCAGACCAGCTTAGAGATAGAATAGTTGATTGGCTAAACAATTTGAAAATGGGGAAAGATTTTGTTAATGAGGACATTGTAAGTGCCTTTAGAGTGGGGTCGAGAAGGGGGAAAACTGTCCAGATAAATGTTTTGGTTAAATTTGCAAATTGGGGAGATAAGTTGAAGGTAATGGCCTTTTTAAAACAAGCTGGTTCTGGTGCTCTGAGAATTTATGGGATTGATGTGGAGGTATATAATGACATTTCCATCAAGGAATTTAGTTGGAGGTATAAGATGAAACCGGTAACAAAATTTCTGTTGAAAAAAGGAATAAAATATAATTGGCGATTTCCACAACAGTTAAGATTTTTTATGATAGAAAAATGCAGGTGATTGATGCAAGAACGGACGCATTGGAGTATGTAAGTCTACTTGATTTGGTCAAGGTGGGCTCAAATGAGTGGTTGGCTCTAAGGAAAGATCTGTTGGACTCAGGAGCTATAAGAAGAGATTATGAGGGAGCAGATGAAGGTGGGGCGGCAGGAGGAGGGCAACCAGATGTAACAGGGGACGATTTATCATTGATTATGATTGGAGGAAGAGCTGAGTAAAGGTTAGAAGGTTAAAGGATGGAAATTAAGAATTTTTATAGAAGAGGATGTTTTACAAGATTGTGTTTTACAAAGTGGAGGGAGCACTAGAGCGTTAATTACCACACACATCCTACATGTTCCCCCCTCCCCTCTTTGGAAGATGAAGGTGACTTTTTTGAAGAAGAAAGTGGGGAGGTCGACAATGAGTGATTTTTGATTTATTTCTTGTTTTAGTTATCGTGCGTGGGTAGCATGCCTAATGGAGAACCTGGAAGTGGTAGAAGAGGGGGATAATTTTGAATATGAGGGGTATTAAAGTGGTATCGTGGAATGTGAAAGGTACAGGATCAGTGGTTAAGAGGAGGAGGATTGAATCTGCTTTGAGGAAATGTAGACCAGACATAGTCTTTCTACAAGAAACCCATCAAAAATCCCAAGATACAAACAAATTTTTTTAGGAGGTATGCAATATTATGAAAAGTCGTTTGGTACATCAAAAGCAAGAGGAGTCGCAATCTTGATTTCGACTAGATTAGGGTTTGAGATATTAAACACTAATTCGGATTCAGAGGGTAGGTATTTGATAGTAAAAGGAAAAATAGACGATGATGAAGTAATTTTGGTGAATATATACGCCCCAAATGATCACCAAGCTGAATTTTTAGAAAAAATTCGTAAATTTTTGATAAAAGAAAAAACAACAAAAATGATTGTGGCCAGAGATTTCAATTTAGTAAGATCAAATTTGGACTGTACGAATGTATTAAGATGTGGAAAAGGTATTAGAGGACGGATTTTGGACAATTGGATGGCAGCCTTAGGTCTGAGAGATTCTTGTAGAGAGATTAAGGGGTCAGAAAGGGCATATTCTTATTTTTCACAGGTCCATAATTCATACTCTAGAATAGACTATATATTTGTAACTGAAAGTATGGTTTAAAGTATGGAGGATACTGAGATTGGAATCTTTAACAAATCAGATCACACCAAGGTGGTTTTAGAGCTAAGAATACAGAATGAAAGTAGACTGAGAAGGAGTTGGAGATATGATGCTAATTTGTTTAAAGACCAAAAGTGTAAAGAACAAATTATGGAGAGTTGGAAGGAAAATTGGCAATGGAATGATAACGATGAGGTAAATTTTAATATGGTATGGGATGCCATGAAGTCCGTTTTTAGAGGGGAATGTATTAAGTTGGCAAGTAATAGATATAAAAAGATTAAGTTAGCACAGGATAAAATTGAAAATGAGATAAAACAGTTATAAGAGGAACACTCAAAGATGAAGGATAAGAACGTTTTTGCTAATTTACAAAGATTGAAGGCTGAATTGGTAGGTAAAGATATAGAAAAGGTAAAAAGAGATCTGGTTTATTTAAAAATAGAATATTTTGAATATAGTAATAAAAATTCAAAACTATTAGCAAAAGCAGCAAAGGATAAAAGGGAAATTGGAGTTTTGATTAATAAACAAGGAATAAGATGTAACAAGATTAAGGACAAATGCTAAATTGTGAATGAATTTTATCAGGCCTTATATACAAGAAAAGATATAGATGTGCAAAAGCTTAAAATGCAATTAGAGAAGCAAATAGAATGGAAATAAACAGTAGCATAGAGAAAGGATGGAAGAACAAGTAGAGGTAATTGCAGGTTTGAAACTGGGGAAAGTCCCTGGAGAAGATGGATTACCAATTTTTATTAGGAATTTAAAATGAATTTAAAGATATAGTGGTACCAAAGTTGGTAGCCAAGATGCCAAGATGCCAAGGTCTTCACAGCATTATTGGCCAATCGGTTAAATAATTTTATGGGGAATTATATAAATGTAGATCAAGTCGGCTTTTTGAAAGGGAGGCATATGGCTGATTTGACTAGAAGAGTGGTAGATTTAATTGATATTGTAAGTCAAACAAAAGAAAAAATGGGATTAATATCTTTGGATATTTTTAAGGCATTTGACTCTTTACAATGGATTTCAATTAAGGAAATAATTAAAAGTTATAGATTTAGTGAGAAATTCAGAAGGGTAATAGATCAACTATATCAGCAAGGAATAGTTACTGTTAGAGTAAATGATGAGGTTACTGATGAGGTGAAACTAGAGGCAGGTATGAGACAGAGCTGTCCTTTATCCCCAATATTGTTTATTATGGCAATGGAGATATTAGCTAAAGCTATAAGAGAGGATGGGAAAATAGAGGGTGTTGTGGAAAATAAAATAAGTATGTATGCTGATGACACATTGATAATTGTAAAACACCCAGAGAAGGCTATGGATAGAATCAGAACACAATTAAAGGATTTTGAGGATGTTACTGGTTTGAGGATAAATTGGGACAAATCTGAAATGATGCTTTGTAATACGGGAGAAGAAGATCAGAAGAAGTTTAAAGGAATGGGGAGTATCCAAATTAAAGATAAGTTGAAATATCTGGGTATAATTATATCAAATAGACTGGAACATTGAAAAGATTAAATTATGATTTTTTGTAAATTGAAATTAAATCTAAAATAAATAGTTTTCAGAAGTTGAAATTGTCCTGGTTTGGGAGAATAGCACTTACTAAAATGATGTCGTTGCCTAGAATTAATTTTTTGTTTGACGCAATAGCAATTCAATTGAAGGATAAAGAAATTAAGGAGTTTCAAAAAATGATCAATGACTTCTGTAATGAAGGAAAGAAGTCTAGGTCACCAAAAATTATGGTACTTATCACAGAAGGAAGGAGCACTGGGAATGCCAAATTTAGCGGCATATTATCGAGCATTTCAATTTAAGAATGTTGTGAAGGTCTTGGCAAAGGAAAAAGTGATCTGGGAGGAAATTGAGATGAAGGACTATAAGCACATAGGTAAAATGGTCTTTCTGGGAGCTAATATGGGTAAGGTGGTAAATAAAAATACCATGATGAAAGGATGAATAAGTGTATGGAAGAAAGTGAAGAAGGATCTGGCCCCGGGTATCTCTCCAATTATGGAACTCTCAGACATGGCAAGCTTCCCGATCAAGATGGATGATGAATTAAAGGACGTATTGGATAAGAATGGAATTTTCTTGTTGAAGGACTGGTTACCGTTCTGTAGAGATGATATTAGTAGGATAAATTTGTTCGAATAATAAAAATTGAATTGGTTTCAGCCGACAGGAGCTGGGCAGCATCCGGTTCGGGAAAGTGTGTACTTGAGTAGTGAGGAGGATGCAAAAATTACTGAGCAGAGCAAGGAGCTAGTCACCAGCACTCTAGCAGAAGGATGCAAGAGGCAGTCTAACCATGCAACTGGACTCAAATGACTGTATCAGGAAAGCATATATAAATGCTTGTATACAAATGCCAGAAGCCTCCAGAACAAAATAGGGGAGCTGGAATACTTAGCAATAGATAAAAATATTGATATTACTGGTATCACTGAAACCTGGTGGACAGATGATAACCAATGGGATACAGTTATCCCAGGCTACAAACTGTACAGGAAGGATAGGAAGGGGCAAACAGGAGGTGGTGTAGCCTTGTATGTCAAAGAAGTGGTAAAATCGTATGAATTGGAATATCTAGGTGATCTGGAGTCACCATTAGAAGCTCTGTGGGTAAGAGTACCAGGCTACAAGGATGGTCTAACAGTAGGCATATACTATCGGCCTCCAACCCAAACTCTTGAGGGAGACTGGCAGTTGGAGAATGTTGTAAAGGAGGCATCCAAGAAGGGAAGCATGGTTATAATGGGGGACTTCAATTACCCTCACATAGACTAGGTGAACTGTTGTTCAGCACATGATAAAGAGATAAAGTTCCTAGATATGCTAAATGATTGTTCCCTGGGACAGATGGTTGAAGACCCAACTAGAGGTACAAGAATCCTTGACTTGATCCTGAGTAATACTCAGGATCTGGTGCAAGATGTTAATGTGACTGATCCAATAGGGAACAGTAACCACAACTCAATTATGTTTAACTTGATCATAGACCGCAAGTCATTGATAAAATCTAACACAGAGACCTTAAATTTTCAAAAAGGAAATTTCCCAAAGATGAGAAAACTAGTAAAAAAGAAGCTGAAAGGGAAAATTGAGAGAGTCCAAACACTCCAAGAGGCATGGAGGCTGTTTACAAAAACAATAACAGAGGCCCAATTGGAATGCATACCCAAAAGGAAAAAGGGCACTGCCAGGTCCAAGAGGACTCCGATGTGGCTTACAGGAGCTGTTCGGGAAGTGATCAAAAGCAAGAAAAGCTCATTTAGAAGATGGAAGGCTTGTCCGAATGAGGACAGCAGGCAGAAACATAAATTCTGGCAGAACAAATGCAAGGCAACAATCAGGAAAGGAAAGCAAGACTTTGAGGAGCGTATAGCTAAAAATACTCAGAGAAATAACAAAGACTTCTTTAAGTACATTAGAAGTAAGAACCCAACTAGGAAGGCCATTGGACCATTAGATGACAATGGAAAGCAAGGGGTTATTAAAGAGGAAACAGAGATTGCAGAGAGACTCAATAAATTCTTTGCTTCAGTATTCATTGAAGAAGACAGAAACCACATGCCCAAAACAGAGCCTATCATCGTAGGGAGGGAAATTGAAGAATTAAGCCTGATGACTGGAAGGTAGCGAATGTAACACCAATTTTCAAAAAAGGATCCAGGCATGATCCAGGAAATTACTGACCTGTCAGTTTGACATGTGTCCCAGGTAAAGTAATGGAAACCATCCTAAAAGATAGAATTAATAGGCACATAGAAGAGAAGGCACTGCTAAAGGAGAGCCAACATGGCTTTTACAAGGGCAAATCATGGCTCACTAATTTGTTGGGATTTTTTGAGAGTGTCAACAAGCATGTGGATAAGGGGGATCCAGTTGACATTGTTTATCTGGACTTTCAGAAGGCTTTTGACAAGGTCCCACACCAAAGGCTCTTGAATAAACTTACCAGTCATGGAATAAAGGGACAGGTCTTGTCCTGGATCAGCAACTGGCTAAGGGACAGGAAACAGAGGGTAGCACTAAATGGACAATTCTCCAAGTGGAGAGTGGGGTCCTCCAAGGTTCAGTACTGGGACCACTGCTTTTCAACCTCTTCATAAATGATCTAGAGGTAGGAGTAAAAAGCAAGGTAGCCAAATTTGCTGACAACACTAAATTATACAGGGTAGTGAAAACTGTGAGAGATTGTGAGGAGCTCCAGATGGATCTCTTGGCACTGGGGGAGTGGGCAAAACAGTCGCAAATGAGCTTCAACATTAGTAAGTGCAGAATGATGCATGTTGGGGCAAAAAACCCCAATTACATATATAAACTGATGGGTTCTGAACTCTCTGCGACAAACCAGGAAAAGGATCTTGGTGTCCTGGTGGACAGCTCAATGAAGGTATCAACCCAGTGTGCCGCAGCAGTGAAAAAAGCAAACTCAATGCTAGGGATCATTAGGAAGGGTATAGAAAATAAGTCAGCAAGTGTCATTTTGCCTCTTTATAAATCTATGGTGAGGCCCCATCTGGAATACTGTGTACAGTTTTGGTCGCCATACCTCCAGAAGGATATTATGGAGTTGGAAAAAGTGCAGAGGAGGGCAACCAAAATGATTAGGGGACTGGGACACCTTCCTTACAATCTGAGGCTGCAACGGTTGGGCCTTTTCACTCTTGAATGACGGCTTCTAAGAGGTGACCTGATTGAAGTTTATAAAATCATGCACAGTGTGGACAAAATAGATAAGGAAAAACTGTTTTCCCTATCACATAACACTAGAACTAGGGGACACTCCATGAAACTTTTGGGTACTAGTTCTCAAACAAATAAGAGAAAGTACTTTTTCACCCAGAGGATTACTGGTCTATGGAACTCCCTGCCAGAAGAAGTGGTGACAGCTATCAGTCTTGACAGCTTTAAGAAAGGATTAGACAAGTTCATGGAGGACAAGGGTATCAATGGCTATAATTATGGATACTTAAGGACAACCTCCGGGTTGGAGAGATAGGCAGGATATCTCTCAATGCCATTTCCAGGGAATCCTAAGCAGGTGAAGGCATCTTCTTGGGAATACCCTGAAGGAAATGGTGAGCCACTGTGTGAGACAGAATGCTGGACTGGATGGGCTGTGGCCTGTTCCAGCAAGGCTGTTCTTATGTTCTTAATGAGGATTAGTAAATGGAACACTAAATATATGAGAGAATATGAATTGGAAAGAGAAAAGACGGAATTTGAGGAATTGATTCTAAAAATTAGAAAGGGTAAGAAAAACGTTAAGGGATTAGTTAGTAAATTGTATACATTATTAAATAAGGAGGGTGATCCACAGGAGGATTTAAAATTGAAGTGGGAACAAGATCTGAATACAAAGATAGAAAACGCTACATGGAGAAATAAATGGGAAAAGAGGATAATGAGAACTATGTTGGTTAGAATAAAGGAACATAAAATTGATAATAAAAAAGATAAAATGTGTTGGAGATGTAGACACAATTGGAACGTATGAACACATGTGGTGGAGTTGTACTGTGGTAAAAGATTTTTGGAAAGGAATTGAAAAAGAAATTTGCGAAATATTGGGAAAGACAATTAAACTGGGATCAGGTACCACCATGCTAACAAACGTGGAAGGTACTAATTTAAACAACGATGGGAAAGAGTTATTAGAGATAATGCTTCAAACGGGTAGACAATGTATTGCTAGAAATTGGAAAGATATGTAATTATACAAACTGAAGAATGGTATAAAGAAATGTGGAACTTAGCATTGAATGATAAATTGACCAGGGAGATAAAAGAAAAAAGGGGTAATAAAAGAAAAAAGGGGTAATGTGAAAGAAAATAGATTTTGGAACATTTGGAAGCCTTTTGTGGATCACTCTCTTAGGGGAGTTGAAAGAAATAGACCTGTACCTGATCAAAGTGGCTTTTGGATGTAATATAACGTGACTCTCTGAGCTCTCCAGGGCAATGTAAATAAACACTGGGTGTAATGTTAAGTGCAATTTTGTTATTGGTGGGGCTTCCCATCCAAAAGAATAATGAATGGTATAATTAGTACAAGATTAAGCGAAATTACTATTCAAGGTGATTTTAACTATAAGGATATGTATAAATTGGTAAACAGGATGGGCAGTTGTTGTTTTTTATTTGTTGCTTATTATTTTTTGTTTTCTTCTGTTTTTGTCCTTTTTCTTCTTTTATATTTTTCTTATTGTGAGCTGATGCTGTATTCTAGTAATGTTTCTTTATTGTGTATTGTATTGTAATGACTTGAAAAATTTAATAAAATTTTAAAATAATAATAATAATAATAATAATAATAATAATAATAATAATAATAATAATAATAATAATAATAATAATAATAATAATAATAATAATAATAATAATAATAATAATAAAAAGCTGATCTGGCATTTTCACCATCATTTTTCGAATTACTCTATTCTGCCTCCTCATCATTTCTTCCACCATATCAACTCTTTTTTCTTGTATTTTTACTTTACCCTTTACCTCCTTTCCTTCTTCATACAACTTTCTCAAATCTCCTTGCATCAATTTTGAATCTGTCCTAAGAACCCCCATTTCCTTTTCCACTCTATCAAAATTTTCATTGGTCTGTTTAACAAATTTAGAAAACATCCCAGTAAGCTTATTCTCCGACCCTTGTATTCCTTTCAGAATATCTGCTTTATCTTGAGCTCTGGAGTCTTCCATTCTAGCCAATCTTTTAAACAACTTGCCTAGCTCTGTCATAATTTGAATTTCATCCAGAGGTGTTGGAGATACAGTCGGTGTTGATTTCTCCCTCTTTTCCTTTTCCTTCTTAGTCTCTGCTCGCTTTGGCTTCACCACTTCCTCCTCTAAATTCTTTTCCATGCTTGCCATTGTATCCCCAAATAATACTGATAAGTTTCCTTTCAGTACTTCCACTGAAACACTTTAATCCAGTCCCAAAATTGAACAAAATATTTAAGTTTGGCCCTTAGTTCAACTTCAAACTCTGAGAAAACAAAAACCAAGTTAAGTTCCAAGCCTTCCAAAAAGGTGTGTGTGTGTGAAAGAGAGGGTTTTTATTTCCCAATCCAATCTTCTGTAACAAACCCTCTAACCCCATTCACCTTCGTCAAAAACTTCAAAAATAAAAATAGAGAATGGGAGAAGGGGGGGGGACAGAAAAAAAGAGTAAAAAAAAAAGGACTTTTTTGTAATCCCCAGTGGGTTCCTCCACGGCGGCACCCTCATCTTTCCATCTGTTCTCCCTCCAGCAACACTCCAGCAACACTCACATGACTCCAATTCCTCTTCGAACCTTCTCAACTTTCTTTATCCTTTACCAACTTCCAACTCAATACTTTCACATCCACTTCTGGAAGACAATGTAACTAATTTTCATTTCTGCCCTCTGCAGATGTAACATTGTGTTTTCTCCACTCATAAGTTTCATTTCTTTCTAAACACTTTCCAGCACTGCCATTACTTTCTGTCCACCTCCTCCCTTCTCGATCCTCTCCTTCTGCTTCTTACATCCAATATCCCACCAACTCAAACCAGTCCAAAAACATGACACTCTGCCTCACTTCTCCGCTGTCCAAGAGGGCTCCACTGCCGATTTAGTAAATTTTTCTCTTGATCTCCCACTTTCCAAATCTCCGCACCCCGTACCTTTCGGTGCCAGCACCCCCGTCCAGCTTCCACCCATCGGGTCGCACTCACCACCGATCCAGTACTCCAATGCACGATCAATCAAATATCACAGCTCAACAAAACATGTTTCGGCAGTTCGGAGGATCTTTTTCTTATCACTTTCTCTCCCCCCAAGTTCGATTTAGCTCCTCATTTACCGAGGCTTATCTCACTTTCACTTTCTCTGGCTTTGGCACCTCAAGCCGGCTCAGCATTGAAGCCTCCTGCCTTGCTCTTCAGGCCATCAGCCTGCTCGAAAGTCAAGATCCCCCCTCACCAACAACTTATTTTTTGAAAGAAAGTCATTTAAAGTCTCATTTTAAAAAGCATTTCCATTAATCCACCTTATTGTTGCGGGAGCAAAGAAAAGCCGATGTTAAACTATCGCCATCTTAGCCACGCCCCCCAGCAACAATTTTTTATAAAACTTGAATTAATAAATATATTCTGATTATCAGAAATCCTACATTCTTTAAGGATACACAGGTATAATATATAGTTTATAGACAATATACTGTCATATTGAAGAGTGATACATTATTTGTACTGGCATAAACATGAATTCCAAAGTAATTGTACTGATTGGTCTCATATTGAGTTTTCATTGAGTAAGTGTATAATAGACATTGTGTAAATTTAATTTTTATATCACAAGATCCTGTACAGGTTTATGATAAACTTTATTGCCAAGTTGTATATCTGTTATGCTTTTCCCCCCTGTGCACATTCTTAATCAGAGCAACTCCCACCACTAAGCATTCTGTTACCAGTGATGCACTGCAATTTTTTTTACTACCTATTCTGTAGGCTGGCCAAATCTGTGGGTTGGGCCAAATCTGTGGGCATGGTCAACCAAGTGGGTGTGGCCTGGGGGAATTTCCACTACCTGTTCTACAGAACCTGCTGCAGTGCATCACTGCCTGTCACCCATATCCAGCTCTTTCTGGAACAGTATACTGTACTTATCCAAAGCAAATGGATGCGGTTGTACCTGAGGATTTGGCTGAAGACAATGGATTCTGCTGTGTGTTCTAGATGGAAGCTGGAGGCATGCAGGTAGTACAAAGACCAAGAAGTTGTACAGGGTGGTGACTCTGTGGGCTTCATCTTCTTTTTGAATGGTGTTCCTTGAAGTAATCTACGTGGATTCTGACCAGCAGAATGATGACACGAGATATATATGTGTGCATGCATGCAGGGGTTTTGGAAGAGAGCGTGTCTCTCTTTCTCCCAGCAGCAGCTTTTATTAGCAGGTTCACACAAGCATACAGCATACAAAGACATAATCCATCAACCTTCACCTCTCCACACACACACACCCCGACTAGGCTTCCTCAGGTAGACAATTGCTAATATATGATGTAGCCTTACATCCAGTGGTGGGCTCAAAAAAAAAATACTACCACACTGTAGGCATGGTATGGTGGGCGTGGCCAGGGGGAAAGGCCTGTGTTGCACCCGAATTAGGACTACCGTACTTTATTTCAAAACTTGGATGGGTGGGGCCAGCCAGAATTTCTTCTACCTGTTCTGGCGAACTGGTGAAAACCTACTGATGCCCACCACTGCTTACATCTATATCCTTACAATAACAAGAGGGAAATGTCCCTTGATAATTGGTCCAGTATGGTCCAGTCACAGGACATTTTAAGCCACCTGAGTTACTGGTCATGCAATATTGAAAAATGTGTTCTCACAATGGGCCTAACCAGTTCACTTGGCAGCAACAGTTCCTGATGGCTTGTAGTCCGTCTTTGTCTAGGATGTTGGAGTACAGAGCTTCCACATCCATTGTGGCTAAAATGCTGTTATCTGGGTCATGTGTGTTTTGAAGTTTTCTGAGAAAGTCTGTGGTATCTCTTACATAGCTGGTGGCATATGGTTTGAGAATGGAGTCCACATATATAGATACTCCAACAGTGACTGTGTTAATGCTTGAAGTAATGGTTCTCCAAGGGTTTCCAGGTTTGTGAATTTTAGGTAGTAGGTAAAAGGTAGCTGGTTGAAGTTCTTGTTTTGTGTTGGTCAAGATTTGGTCATGTATATTTCCAGGAACAGTTTTTAGAAGATTTTGCAATAATTTTTGATATTTGGCAGTTGGGGTCCACAGGAGCTGGTAAAAGGTATAGTTGTAAATTTGTCTGTCAACTTCTTGTGTGTAGCTCATTTTGTCCATGACAACTTTAACACCACCCTTGTCTGCCTGTTTGATGATGTTGGTATTATTTTTGAGGTTGTTTATAGCCTCACATTTTGTTCAGCTGAGATTGTATAGCTGATGATCTCTCCTCAGGCATGGTGGTGGAAGCATTCAATGTAGGATTCCATTTCCATGTTCTCACCTACATAGAGTTCTTTTTTCTGTGTTGCTGGGATTAAGATGGTTGTGGATTTGTGCATGGTTCTTCCTCATGTTGTAGTGAGTGAGGAATAGCTTGTGAATTGTCATGCTGGTAGTTCTCAGGGTTGTGGAAATATTGTTTGAGTCATGTGGGCTGGGTGGGACAGAAGGATCGGCCCTGTCATAGGACTGACTCTTTTGGTTGGCTCAGTGAGTGGCTGGATAGATTAATGATGTTGTTTTGTAAATCCATGTTGTTCTTGTCATGGGGTAAGCGTTTCTGTAGTAGAATGGATAGTTTGTTTTCTTTCTTTTTCTCCAGGGAGAAATGTTGAACATCATATTTTTTGTCATGGTGAGGAATGCTTGTATAATATCCAGTTCAAAGAGCTGGTTTTGTATAAGTGATTCAAGACCCCTGTTGTGTTCTAAAGCCTGTGCCTTTAAACAATGTACCTATCCATGTGTATCCAATGTAACCTTTCTATGTGTAACAATGTAACCTTCAGCTGCATCACTGTAACCCTAATAGGACGCGAGCTAGTGACCACCAGATGGCAATAGCGAGCGTCCAAGCTCATTGGTCCAGACCCACCTAAGAACAACAGTGCGGGAAGATTCCCGCCATCACCTTCACCTGGACAAGAAGGGCGTGACCTGCAATGACGTCACGCGGGCAGTAGCCAATAGACTGTCAAGGAACCACATTCAAATGTATAGCCACTGTATATATTGAGCTGTTCGTCCGCCATTACCTCATGTTCCCTCTGACCAGCATGCAATAAAGTTGTGTTAAGCCAGCTCTTCGGCTGTCCTGGTGTCTTGGTTCCCATACACTAAAACCCCTAATGTCCTTCTGGATTTTCCTTTGTTTGCTGTACAGGATGGTGATTAGATAATTTAGTAGTTTCTTGGAGATAGTGTTGCATAATCTCTCACTGTAGTAAGTGGGATTATGTTGATTGTACAGGGTTTTTCCACTGTAAATCCTTTGGGGATGTAGTCTTGATGTTTGCATTTGGTGAGGAAGATGATGTCTGTTTGTACCTGTTCAAGTTTCTTCATGAGGTTGATTGATCTCCTCTCCATTCGGCTAAATAACATGGCTACCTTTTCAAAAATTTCAAATATGAAATCTAATTGGTTTATTTATTAAATCAAGTAACATGAATCACATTTGTGTATCCAGGATGAGACTTTCTGCCTGGTCATTTGTACATATTATTTTCCCCTGTAACACAACATGCTTATCTGATTCTGGGAAGAAATATAGCTTAAAAGGCTATATTTGTTTAACTGCCATATGAAGCGATCTCCATGCTTGTTGCTGGAGAAATGTCAGAGAAAGAAGAGGGACTATCAACAAAATAATGCAAAACAAACAGAAAGAGCTGGTTGAGACTTGTTAGAGGTGGGAACAGATTTGCAAGAGTTTTAATATCCCAACACTTTGGCCATTTTTCTCAAGCCCAAAATGGAATATCCCCATGATCATTTAATTCAATCTTTCCTCATAGGGCTTGATATCCAGTCTTCTGATCATCCTTGTTAGACCCTCCTTAAAAATTAGCATCCAAAATTGGACACAGTACTGAAAATGAAATATAACCAGCATCAAATAAAAGGGAAAACATCTTGTTCTTATGTGCTGTCATGTTGCACCTGATTTATGGCAAATCTAAGAATGAGCAATCTCCAAAATGTTCTATTTTCAATGGCCCTGTTCAATTTTTTTAAACTCAACATTCCATCTCATATTTGGACATCCTCTTGTCCTGCTGTCTTCTACCGTTCACAGCATTATTGCCTTCATGATGTGCCCAAAGCAGGACAGCCTCAATATAGAACAATCTGGATTTAGGTATCAGATAAATACAGTTCTGTTCAATTATCCATGGTTAGTCCTTTCTAAAACACATTCCACCAATCTCTAAGCTTACTATCCTCAGCAAACTTTGCCCTAAAGCAGGGGTGCACAAACTATGGCCCGAGGGCCGGATACGGGTGTGTTTTATTTTTGATTCCAGGAATGATGAGGGCTTCGTGGGCCAGATGAATTGGTGTTGGGGGCCGGATCCAGCCCCCAGGGCGCAGTGACTGGCTCCCTGAACCATGTAGCCGGCCCATAGCCCGAAAAGTTTGGGCACCCCTGCCCAAAAGAATGGGAATAAGGTTAGTTATTTCTGATTTTGGGTTTGCAGGGCTGTAGCTGCCCAAGTACATTTGCTTCAATGTCTAATTTTGGTTGGTAGCTGCACAGAAGAAGGAAAGTTCAACACCACTCTCACTGATGCTGTAGAACAAAGGGTCTTGCGAGTCATAGCAAGGCACATTTCGGCAACCTAGTTGATTATGAAAAAGTTGGTGGGTCATTCCTGTTTTGAGGGCCACGTAGGGAATGTGTTCCATAGAATCAAAGAATAACTGATTTGGAAGGGGCGTTTAAAGCCATCATGTCCAACCCCCTGGTCATTGAATGATTCCAGTGTTTTTCACTGGTGATCATACGACATACAGGAAGATGTAGTACACCTTGGTCTAAGAGCCCTTGTAATGCAGTAGTCAAACTGCTGTACTGCAACCAAAACTGTGCTCATGATCTAACTTCAATCTTGATGGGACACAAGCTTAAGTCAGCCTTCCATCCTTCCAAGCAGTGATGCACTGAAGCCGGTCCTGTCCTGTCCGGGTGTACCAGTAGCGGAAATCCCCCCAGGCCACACCCACTTGGCTGGCCATGCCCAACTCCCCGCCCCACCCAGCCCACCTCCTCCTCTTCTCCCCGCACTCTGGGCATGTCCAGGAGGGGGATGTTTTGACCTAGTTGGCCAGCCCACATGCTGCCACCACTTTTTCTATCAGCAGCACAACTCTTGCGTTGCCTGGACATCCTGCAGGAAGTTCTCTTCGTGAAAGTTGGGCTGTTGCTAGAAGAGGCGGCAGCAGTGCCATGTGGGCTGGTTCAGGGTGCATGGCGGGAGCTCTTCCCTTCCCTTCCCCCGGCGTCAGCAGCAGCAGCACCAGATGGCCAGAGTTTGCACCAGTTGGGCAGAAGGTCAGTCACGAGCTGAGGCCAAGGCGGTGCAAGCTCCTCTCTCCCCTCCTCCCAGCCACACATACTGCCTTGGCCTCAGCCCTCAATCGACCTTCTGCCCGCCCGATGTGAACTCCGCCTGGCAGCCATTGCTGCTGCTAGAACCAGCAGCGGGGGCAGCAGGGGGAGAGGGGCTTCCTGGAACTGCTGCCTCGCTGCTGCCAGAGTGGGACCTGTGCCACTTGAGGAGGAGGAAGAGCCCCCCCAGGTGCCCCTCTGCTCTGGCCTCCTTTCACTTAAATTTTTGAAGCATTAGCTGTGTTAGTCTGTGCAAGCATATCAGAGAGTAAACAAAACAGGACAAAAGACAAAAAGGCTGCGGCACCTTAAAGATTAACTCCTGTATTTTAATGTTAACGTTAAAATATAGGAGTTAGTCTTTAAGGTACCACAGCCTTTTTGTCTTTTGTCTTGTTTTGTTTACTCTCTAATATCCTTTCATTTAAGTAGAGGTAAAGGTAAAGAAAGAAAGCCAGTCATATCCAACTCTAGGGTTCAGTGCTCATCTCTGTTTCAAAGCAAAAGAGCCAGCGCTGTCTGCTTCAGCAGATGTTTCTGTGGTCATGTGGCAGGCATGAATAGATAGCCCACCCAGTCACATAGTCACCCAGCCATGCCCACCGAATTGGCCATGCCCACTGAGTTGGCCACACCCACTGAGTTGGCCACACCTACTGAGTTGGCCACGCCAGCAGTGTGGTAGTAATTTTGTAAAGAGTGCATCACTGCTTCCAAGGTTGGTAAAATGAGTATCCAGCATGTTGGAGGTAGGGTTGCCATATGTCCCGGAAAACCAAGAATTTTTCGGATTTTAATTGTCCTGGCCAGTTCTGTAAAAATCATTGAAAAGTCCCAGGTTTGTAAGGTTTCAAACCAAGGGGCATGCTCTTAGTTTGGAAAAAAAATCTCACCTTTTTCTTGCCGCCTTAGAGCGGTGCCTCTACTTAAGCACCAGCCAGCACCTGTAGCAGCAGCCACAGCACCTTGGTGGCTGAAGAAGAAGGAGATTGGGTTAATCAGCATGGCCTGATCATTGGTAAGTGGAGGTCCCCAGCGGCAGGGGGGGGGGCTTCGCTGAACCCGCCTCTCAGCTGACAGGCAGCTTGGGGATGGGATAAAGTGAAGGTCTCTGAAAGGAGAATGAGAAAAAGGAGGGGTGCATGGGGGAAGAGGAGGACGAAGGTGCTCCAGTAGGAGACAAGAGAACAAAGGCAAATGAAAGAGTATGTGTTTCTGAACAAGCCAGAAATCCCACCCAGGGATTTTTGCAAAGAGTTAATTCACTGCCTCCCTGCTTTTATCTCAATTATCCTGCTTGCAAGCAGTGAAGGCAAAACAGCACCCCGAAAAAATCCGCCAGGGAGGGGGAGATGCTTGCAAGTGAGATAACTGAAAGAAAGGCAGGGAGGCAGTGAATTAACTCATTGCAAAAATCCCTTGGCTCACCTTGAGCAACGACACAGGCAAGAGGCATGCTGGAGCACAAGCCCGAAGAGCTCCAGGTCGTGGAGCCACTGGAAAAGGGGGGAAAATATGGATGCTGCCCGCCCCTGACGGGAATTATGTGAGGTCTTAGAGCCACGGTCTCCTCAACAGCCCCATCCAATGCATGCACAGTTTGAAGAATGCAATGATGTCATGTGGCTGTCCCGGTTTGTTGGGAAAGAATTGCGGCAGCCCTAGTTGGAAGCAAAAATGCTGCTTACCTTGTGAACTACCCAGAGAGTGCACTAAGTGCTATGGGGTAGCACATAAGTGGCCAACCTTGGTGCTCCAGCTGTTCCTGGACTTCAATTCACAGAAGCCCAAATCAGCATTCCTGCTGATCAGGGCTTCTAGGAATTGAAGTCCAGGAACAGCTGGAGTACCAAGGTTGGCCACCCCTGGGGTAGCATATAAGTATAATTGCTAATTGCTAAGACTATGGTTGAAACAGAAAGGCTAGCTTTGTTTTTCTTATCCTGCCCTGCTACATATGTCTCAGCTGAGAATGTCCACTAATAATGAGGGAGGGTAGCAATAAATGGAAAATAGGGCTGCAACCTTGAAATCCAGTGTACAATAAAGTGAAGAAGCTGTCCCCTTTAAAACGTATGCTCTGCAGAATGCAAATGGATCGTGTTTGAATGTGTTTGATTGTGATTCAATTGATAAGAATTTCAGTGGCTTATTTATTTATATTTACATTTATACCCCACTCTTTTTGGTGCAAGCACCACACAGCTTGAGCCTGTGTTTGCAAAATTTTGTCTCAGAGTCTCAGATCATGCATAAACATATATTTTATGTGCCTTATACCCATCACACAGTTTGGGAACCTAAGCCTAAACTGACCAAGCTGCAGTACACCACAAGGTGGAACCATCCATCAGTATTTGAACTGCTCCTAAACTAGTGTGCACAACAAATGGCACTTTCTCTTAGTTTAGCAAATGTGGTACATATAAGTAACAATCTGGCCATCAGCCACCACTGTGTAACATACAGGGTAACAAAAATAAATGGCAGTATTATATCAATCGTGCATCTTTAATTTTTTCTTATTCATTTTCCTTTGTCTACCCTGACATATTTTCAATACAGGTAGCATTTTTTCATGTATTGGCCAAAAAAAATTCCCTTTCTCATTCTGGTTAGAATCGATTAAGAAGATCACACCTAAACTGTTCTGAGAGGCTAAGGTTCCTAAGGGCCATGGTATTCAGTAATGTTAACTATCAGAATTTGTTAACCTCCCCTGTATATGATATTACCATGGGTGAAAAACACTTCTTACTAGATGTGGGAGGCATACTTTTATTCCAATCTCTGTCTCATTGTAGCATATAAAAAATTCCTAAACCAAAGAGTTATGCCTCCAATGAGTGCAGGCACAGCCTCAGATATTGTGCAATATCAAAATAAGGATGCAAATCTCTCATTGTCTTTGCAGCAGATAAATTGAACAACAGTCCAGCTGATGCACACAATTGCATAGATTTTCTTATAAGTTTAGCATCAAGATAATTCTTTATGATAACAATATGGCCAGGGTAAGTATACATAGGGTAAACACTGAACATACTCTTTTCTTGACAGTCTACAGTTCTTTTCCCCTGTGGTGTATTTTGCTCATTAAATGTGTATATCCTTTTTCTCTCTTTGCATTTCAGATGTAGATTAAACAGATATTTTCATGGTATTTGGATCTATCTCATTGACCTTTTGAACTTAATAATAAAATGTAGAGTAGGAAGTATAAGAAGTAAAAGAAAATATCTTCATAGTTCACCATTGAGCATGCCCAATAGAATAAGTTAAAAAAATCAATTGAGACAAGAGAAACTGATGTTATGTTTAATGTGGTGTTATACTTTTCACAAGATGCCGGATTTATGTACAACATACATAAACTACAGAATTCCTACATAAACTAGAGCTGCAACAACTGGCACATCAGCATTTTACATTACATACAATCAGCTTACTACAAAAGCTTTACACTCAGGCATAATCTGCTTTGACAGCATTGTAGAGGCTTTGAGTTAAACTACTGCTAAACCTTTTTCTGCTGTATAAATCAAGTCTTTCTTTTTCAAATGCATACATATTAATTACAATCAAGATAATTTTAATAGTTTTTGTAGCAATTTCATCTAGTGTTTCTGAACTGCGTGAAAGTCCTTATTTTGCTGCCCCCTATGCTGTCCCCTATGCTTCACACATATTTTGAACTACATGTGTAGGTTAGAAACAGGGCTTGCAAACATTGTTTCTTTTTCCTTCCACCCACATACAAGTTTACTGTGTACAGTTTGAATGCCCACTCAGCACAGCAATGTACAGTACAATCCAAAATCAAAAGATATGCTGGCTGTAGTGGATTAAAATGGGCAGAAGCCCCTTGTGGTGGCACATCCACCCTAGTGCCAGCAGAACCTTCTTATGCTGGATGATCTCACATCTGCTGTCCCAACTATATCTGTCAACACAAGTGCTGTGCTGGCCTTGATAAACCAGCAGAAAAGCCAAAACAAAGCAAAACAAAGTCATCACAAAATTAGGCCAGGCTGGGGGTAGTCCTAAGGTAGTCCCAACATCTCTAGACAGGGAGAGGTCTGGATGAGTACAAATTTTTACTTTACTTTATTTTATTTATGCTCCTTCAAGAATATCCATTAAAAGACAGAACTCAAGACAGCTTACAATTTTAAAAAGAATAAAATTGGGGGAAATCACATTAAGCTAAAATACATGCTTATAGAAGCTTATTTTGTAGCAGCCTTTACATTTCCTTGGGTGTTTCTTAGTTTAATTCTCTTCTGCAGAACAGCTAAGCATTAATGATAATAAACCATTATTGAAAGATCACTTGTTTATCCAAAACATTAATATACTATTATTCTGCTTCCTGTTTTGTCCCAGACAATCTGCCTTCTCCATTCAAAAATGCAGACATATGCTCATTTTAAAATTTGTTTTAATTTGAACAGCATTTTTCTTTTCCCAAGAGCCTGAAAATCCAGCCTACAAAATTCTACTGTATACATTGCAGTAGGATCTCCTTGTCTATTAACCACAATATTGGACTGTTTATAGACTGCTCTTTTCCACCCACAAAATGTATGGTTCTAAATATAACTGTGAATGATAGCTATGTTTTCATTAACAAAGCATGCATATTTGAAGAAATTTAAATATTGTGGAAAATTTATAATGAATTTATATACTACTGCCCTTCTACTTGGTGGTCTCTTTTTATCTAAGTTATTTAAGCTCCCTAGTTATGATAAGCAGACTCCATGGAACCACACATTGTAATTCCAGCAGGGTTGACTCAGCCTTTCTGTCCCCTAAAAATACATATTTGATACCATGTAGTTTACATTATCTTTAAAGTAAATGAACATTATACTGTCCATTTATTTAAATATCAGAACACTGAATCTCTCAAGCAGTTTATCTTATCTGTCAGGAGAACCATGCACCTAACAGGCTTTTCATTCATATGGTGTTTTCTTTTTCTATGTAAAATTCAATTATCCGTAATTTTGAACAGAAAAGTAAGATGTAAAAATAAGAATATATAAAATATGCCCCCAAGGGAAATGTTTAAAAATGAGAAAAGGGGAAACTCTTTGATAGCATCTTCAAAAGAACCAACTTATTGTCAAAGGTGGGAATTGACGGCCCCTGGTGTTTATGTCCCTTCTGCCACTAGTTATAACATGGATTCTGAAGGTAAAGTTCTGGACCTCCATCATTTGAGGAATTCTAAGGATCTTCATGTTGTAAGGGAGGAGAAAGAAGTTGAAGAGAATTTCATCATTCTTGTTGATATTTTTGATAATGAGAATTTGCCACCCCGGCTGAACAAAACTTTGTCTTATGTGTTCAAGTGTAGGGATTCTTCCCAAGATCTCACTGGGCTTCAGGAGAATAAGCAGTTCCATGTGGCTGGGGATTCATATTGTTGCTCCCTTTGTGGCAAACAGTTTCTCCGTGCAGCTAATTTGAGAATGCACAAACTAACCCATTCCACAGAGAGGCCACAAAAGTGCCCTGTATGTAAGAAGGGTTTCATTCGCACTGCTGATGTTTGGAGGCATCTCAGCAGCTTTCACAAGATTGAGCGTTCTAGTATTGTTTTGGGAAGTGCTGATATAAGGAATTGCTGGTCTGAAGTACAAGAGAAGCCAGATTTATTTATTAGTCAAATTTGTATATATTCAGATGATAGTTTGATTAGTCGACAGTTGGACAGTACTGTCAGAAAACTGGAAGAGAGCTCAAAAAGCTACCTCTGCCCAATATGCAACAAAAGTTTCAGTAAATCCAACTCACTTTCAAAAAACAAAGTGATCCACCGGCAGGATAAACCATACAAGTGCAAAGAATGTAGTATGGCCTTTGTCCAGCTGACTAGGTTGAAAAGGCACCATCGAACACATACCGGAGAGCGCCCTTTCCACTGCAAAGCTTTACACGTCTAGGTTCACTAAAGCACCATCAACGTATCCATGCCGAAGAGAAACCTATTCTTCTTCCTAATGTAATTTGAACTTCAGAGAGTGTGGAACTCTAAAAACACATGAATGGATTCCTATAGCAGCCCAGATATAATGTACATGATGTTGAATTTTTTAAAAAAGCTCTCTGCAAATACTCAGAACCTACCCCTTCACCTCTCCAGGTAAACAGACTACATATGGCCCACTGAAGATATCAAACAGACTGAACCTCACATAGTACAGTTCCTACTAAGTGTTGGTGGCAGGACAGTTTTAAGGAACTCTTGATTTCTTATTGAGCGGCAATTCACTGCTGCAATTTATGTTTTTGAACGTGCAACAACAGATGATCTTGAACTGACAGTGGCTGAGAATGAAGATTTGCTTATGGTATTCATCTGATGCTGTATCCACAAATTCCAGCCGTCGTGAAATAGCAGGCAACATGGATATGGACATGTGCATTTCCTATAGAATCTAAAGCGTGTGAAAATTTCAGGATGATTGTGACACCCCTTTGCAAGAACAGCAGGATTATGTAGGCTTCAAGCATCCCTGTGATGAGCTCACCTTATTCTTAGTCTCCAGTCAGAGCGATTTCCCAGCTTGGCTAATTGCCTTTGTTTTTCTGTAGCTAGGACCTGTCTTCTCAGTATGTTACCTAACACAACTTAAAAACCACAATACCTGAGTTTGTGGTTATTTTGTTCTTTCAGCAATAGCCTTGTCTTCTTTTTTGTTAGCTTTTTAGGTACTCAGAAATTTCTGCCATGACAATTCCCATCTATGTCCTTTTGTCACTGTTTCCCATTAAGTTAACTAAAGTCAAGCAGGTAACAGTCCCCTCAATTGAGAAAACTTGATCTGGGTGAATAGAGATACTAGTGCAACAAGAATAGACATTTGCCACTATCTAATTTACCTAGTCTATTCCACCTCCACCTCCACCACCACCACCACCACCACCACCACTGGCTCATTTAGAGCAGGATCACTCATGCTTTTAAAGGTTTTTAACTAGATTTTTAATTGGTGCAGGTGGGAGGTAGTTTTTCAGTGTTTTTATGAATTTTAAGGGTTTCTATAGTTTAAACATTGGGGATTTTTTGTACGCTGCCCAGAGTCGCATGTCGATTGGGGCGGCTATACAAATTGAATGAATGAATAAATGAACTGTAAGAATAATTAAAAATCAGTTTTGATCAATCATAAAATCATAATATTTAGAGTTAAAATAAAATAGTACCACACAAAAACTGAATAAATCACAAGTCTATTAAAAAGGTGTGTCTGTATTTTCCATAATTTAAATAAAGTGAATTCTAGACTCATTAAACTTGACAATTTGTGCCATGAGAACCCAAAACGTGCCTACTCCGAGGTTATGCTAGCATAGATTGATGTTATTCTTTCTGTCTCCTATAGTACCATCTTTAGTCTCTAGGTAGCAGACTAATTGTTCAACTCATTGGAAAGGAGGTTTCAGACAGTCATGGCAAAAAACATTCCTGGCCTATCTATTCAATGATGAATTAGGTGTAGAAGCCAAAATTTGTTGCTTCAAGGAAAGTATATATTTCACAGGAATGTCATGTTTACAGATAGATGTCTACATAAGTTTGGAAATGGGGTGAGGTATCATCAATATGCAGATGATACTCAGCTATACATCTCGGCCGTGGTGATCCAAGCAATGCAGCTGAAGTCCTATCCAGGTGTCTGGAGGCTGTAAGGGTCTAGATGGGGGACAATGGGCTACAACTGAATCCTGGCAAGACTGAGTGGCTGTGGGTCAGGAGCCCTGCGTTATCCTGGGCTACCATCTTTGGAGCTGGATGGGGCTTTTTTGCCGCAGACAGACCCGGTGCATAATTTGGGTGTCCTCCTAGACTCACAACTCCTGCGCGATGAGCAGGTGGCAGTCGTGGCTAGGAGGGCTTTTGCACAACTTCATGTCATTCGCCAATTACACCCGCTTCTGGACCACGACTCCTTGTTTATGGTCACACGCTCTGGTCACCTCCAGACTGGATTATTGTAATGCGCTATACGTGCCTTTGATGACCATTCACAGGCTGCAGCTGGTTCAGAATCAGTTGCCTGTGTGGTAATGGGGTGCGGGTGTTATGCCCCTGCCTCACCCCTGCTACGGGAGCTGCATTGTTTGCCAGTGTGCCTTCGGGTGCAATTCAAGGTGCTGGTAATTACCTTTAAAGCTCTACTTGGTAGTGGGCCAGGATACTTAAGCGACTGCATAGCCCCAAGGATATCTGCCCATCTGTCATGTCCGGCCCTTAGCAAGAATAGTCCAGGCAACGATGAACAGAACAACAACAAGGATTTATTGTAAAGACCTTCTGGTTAATTCTTACAAGGCTTCCGGACATAAGATGGCTACACAAGTCCCATATAATCGGTCCCTGTGGATCGGTCCCGCCGTAGGAAGGCAATGCACTAAGCTACACCCAGTGGATGTGCGTATAGAGGAGACCCCAAGCTAGCCGTCCGTGGCTTAACCAGCTTTGGTTATGGGAAGTATAGATCCAGCCCGGCCCCACCCTTGTTTACCCGTGGGGCTTATATAGTGTCTCCCCGGTGGTGACTACTTCCTACAATGTAGTAACCCGCCGGACAATCATAATTAACCAATCATAACATGCTATACTAGTATTAACCAATCAGGAACATGATTCAAAGTTGTAATCAATCACAGAACTCTAATTATCGTAGTGAGCATGCCCTGTAAGGGGCGATTGTGCGCCAAATCTTTCTCCTAATTCTAATGGCGGGAAAGTACCATTTTGTCTTTGCAAGGCGCTGCTTGAGCAACTTGCAATTCTGCCTGAATACACAACATTCCTCCCCCCTTAGATTTTTTTGAACAGATCCCCATGTTGAAACTACGATACTGAATCATCACCCGATGAACTGACTAACTCTGGAACGTTAAGGTCATGCAACCGCTCGGCGCTCGCCAGGCTTTCATTTGGTGCCCTGCTTAAACTACGGGTGTCTTGCTGTGGTACTGTCAAAGGAAAGTGGGGACTTAGTGTGTGTGTGCCCTATTGCAAACCAATCTATTCCCAAGGTTAACTTCTGGCATCCGTGTGATGATTTGCTTGTTGATGATCCAAACTGTGTTGCTTTTGATGAAACCCCCTGTTCCTTGTTTCTGGCCCAACTCTCAATAAGCAACGCTGAACCTTCTATCTTGGCACCAGACTGATTAGCAGTCACAGTTGTGGCTCCCACAGAAGGGTTTGCTTCTGGGTCAACTCCTAGGTCTGCCTGCAACGAAGGGCTTGATATACGAACACCTGAGGAAAACTCATTTTACCCCAGCTTTCAGGAACCTTGCGCCTTCTGCACCTTTCCCTCCACCCCTGGGGAATGTGAGTGCTTCCACAACCCCTCCTTTCCTTCCCCGGATTGCAAGCCCGCACCCAGGCACTCCTTCTATTCCCAGTTGATTCTCAGCGGATATGAACACTCCTGCGGCTCCCCTCCAACCCCGGGGGACGGTGAGCCCTTAGCCACCCAAGGGGAACCAGAAAACCTCCCTTCTTCATGTGCACTAGCGGTCCCATGTTTAAGAACCCATACCTCCATGGTGTGTTCGATCCTTGGCCACCAAAAATAGCTACGCACAGCCGCTTGCGAGCGGGCGATATCAAAGGACCCTTCTAACATGTACTGCAGTAACTTGTCCTGCAACCCACATGGAACAACCATTTTGCAGAGCCTGTACAAACACCCACCCAAGACCGAAAGTTTCTTGTGGTCATGGTAAAAGACAGTCGCTTCCACATTGTATGGAGGTGGTGGCCACCTAATTTCTACCCACACAATGATATCAGATAACACGGGTCATTGATCGAAACAGCGGAAAAGTTCAGAGACAGTTTGAGAGATGTGATTGATAAATTGTTCCAAAAGTCAGGGTTTGCAGAGTCCAATGCTGCAATGGGCAAAAGTTCTTGAGACTCAAAGAGCTCCGGACAGTCAGCTTTTTTAGCAAAGTCACTGTCCTTGTGTGCAACATGTGCGTAAAGGGAAAACACAGAACCCAACTCTTCAGTGGAGGTGTTGCTCCCTGGGGACCCTTTGGACCAACCCTCCCAGGGGAAAACAACACTTGGGGCTCGTCCTCTATGCGAAGGTTCTCCCCCCCCAAGTGAATTCCCGTAAAGTAAATACCAAGGGGACCAAACTACTGGGACCCTAAAATGTTTGTCTTACCTGCTTTTGTAACCACGAGGGGGAAAACCCGTGAAAATATTATTGTAGTGGACCTCAAAATTGCCAATGCCCCACACGGGAACATTGCACCCACGCAAATCCACCAGCTTGCCGGGTAGGCCTTTTAGCTTTGGCCGCAGGGGAGATGGAATTCGCTGATACTTGCCCTCAGTCACGACGGAGAGGAAGGATCCGGAATCCACTTCGAGATTAAAGGAAACTCCTTTGATGTGAACGTCCATGAAGAATCCGTCTTTTAGGTCTCGCCTCATGTCGTCGACTCCTTGGCTGATGAAGACCTTGGCGATACAGAACCTTAGTTCTGATGGACCCTCAGTGCATTGTTTGCATACTTTGGAGATGTGGCCCTTCTTACCACACCAGTGGCACTGTGTGGTCTTGAAAGGGCATTCGGTGCCGAGGTATCATCTCCCGCAACCCGAGCACGGCGCAACAGACCCTTGTGTTGGCACCTGTGTTTCCTGGAGGTTTTGGCCAGTGACTTGTGATGAAGCGGCCACGGTCGTGGCTGGACCCGGTGGTGCTTTACTTTCGAGAGCTGCTCTGTGTTGGAAGTGTTCACATAGGGTGCTCAGCAGCGCCGGTAGAGAGACCTGCTGCAACACGTCAGGTGGCAACAACTTCAAAACAACGTCGAGAGTCTAGCCCGCAGTGGGTCAAAAAGGTTGCTTTCCACAATGACAGGTCAAGTTTTCTTACAGTGAAGTAGCTCTCCAGCTGCACTTCATAGTAAGGCCATAGTTGTGGCTTACACATGTCGAACGGATGCAACCACAATGGGATCTGGTCAGCCATCTCATCTTTTTCCAATCCCACCTTTGTCGCCAATTGTCATGTCTGGCCCTTAGCAAGAATAGTCCAGGCAATGATGAACTGAACAACAACAAGGATTTATTGTAAAGACCTTCTGGTTACGTCTTACAAGGCTTCCGGACATAAGATGGCTACACAAGTCCCATGTAATCAGTCCTTATGGATTCCACATAGGAAGGCAATGCACTAAGCTACACCCAGTGGATGTGCATATAGAGGAGACCCCAGGCTAGCAGTCTGTGGCTTAACCTGCCTTGGTATGGGAAGTATAGATCCAGCCCGGCCCCACCCTTGTTTACCCATGGGACTTATACAGTGTCTCCCCGGCGGTGACTACTTGCTACAATGTAGAAACCCGCCGGACAATCATAACTAACCAATCATAACATGCTATATACGAGTATTAACCAATGAGGGACAGGATTCAAAGTTGTAACCAATCACAGAACTCTAATTATCATAATGAATGCGCCCTGGAAGGGGCGATTGTGCGCCAAATCTTGCTCCCAATTCTAATGGCGGGAAAAGTGCCATTTTGTCTTTGCAAGGTGTTGCTTGAGCAATTTGCAATTCTGCCTGAATATACAACACCATTCCACTAGAGTGGACTGGAGGGGCTCTTTAAAAATACCAACTGCTAGAGAGGCTTGCCTCTCTAGCACTAGAAGAAGATCCTTTTTGGTATCTGCTCCAGCCCTATGGGACCTCCTGCCAGTTGAACTGCATCTCTAGACAGAGCTGCTGCCCTTCAGGAAAGAGCTGAAAACCTGGCTGGCAGGGCAGGTGTGGGGAGGTGGAGAGGGAGCACCCCCCCAAAAAAAAAAACTGATTCATTTAGAGCAGGGTCACTCGTGTTTTTCAAAGTTTTTAACTAGATTTTTAATTGGTGCGGGTGAGAGGTAGTTTTTTTAGGAATTTTAAGGGTTTCTATAGTTAAACGTTGGATGTACGCTGCCCAGAGTCACATGTCGATTGGGGCAGCTATACAAATTGGATAAATAAATAAATGGAACCTAACAGCCATTAAATCTAATTCTAAGCTTACAGTTTCTAAGAAACCTTACACATAAACAGTGGTGGAAGCCATGTTGCTTAGCATAGTCACATTAGAACATGCCAGTTTTAATCATTGGAACTTAAAGAGGAGTTGACCCAGTAGACCCTCATTGATTAAAAGAGCCTACTCTGCCATTTACTGTGCTAAGCAAGGGGTGTTTGGCCTGTTTTATGATTGTTCAAGTGACTTTCACAATTTTTGAGATTCTATTTATTTATTTGGATTGAAGAAAATGTTTTGGAAGCAAGAGCTCTAAAGTCTGTGACGTTGAAGCAAATTTACGCGTGGTGCTAACCCAAAGAGTAGCTGTTTCTCAGAAGTCAGAATCAGATTTCAAACAGACTTAACTGATTGAACAATTGGGACAAAACAAACAAAAGGTATTGCAACAGGAAATTAGAACAGTACACAGAAATATAAGATGGATGACACATGGTTTGACACCTGTATATATGAAAGAATATATGGGTCTAGTAGGTCATAAGCTAAACATGAGTCAATTGTGTGATGCAATAGTAAGTAGAGGTTAATGAATTTTGGGTTGCATCAATAGAAGGGTAGTCAAGATCAAGAAAAGTAATGACACCATTCTGCTTTGGTCATATGTCATCTAGAGCACTGCCTTACGTAATGTGTTCTGCAGTTTAAATAGGATATTCAATACATCAAATCCCTCCAGTTTATGGAAGTGGTTTATGTTGTTTCTGTATCCATGATTCAAAATGCTAGGAAATGGTCAAATATTGCTGTACAATATCATGCCCAAATCATCAGGAATCAAAGGAACTAAAGCATGAATCCACCAGAAAGTTCTTTGTCAAGACCAACCATAACAATGATCTCTATAAATATTGAGGGACTTTCAAGTAATTAGAATACAGTAAAACCTAAAGTTATGAATGGCTCAACCTATGAAAAACTTGCGATATGTAAATCTCAGAAAAAATGATTTGAGATACTTTTTTTTTCAAGATACAAAATTTTGGGGGGGGGATCTTCTGAAGCTTCCCACAGATGTGAAAAGGTATTTGGAGCATTTCCACTCCATTTTTGGAATTTTTCATCATGTTTTGGCACTGGCAGAAGCTTTCCTCATAACCAGGAAGTGCTGAAAATTCCCCTGTCCCCTCAACAGCTGATCAGCGGGTACTTTTCCTGCAATTAACAGAGGTGGCCACTAGATGGTGATGTTGAAAATATGCTGAATATCATTGAAAACCAAAATAGTAAGTTCTGACGCTCAGAAAAAAGCCAAGTAAATGTCTATTATCTGTTCAATTCTCTTTATAAAATGACAAAATGCAGCGAAAAATTCCAAAGTGCAAACCTCGCATAAAGAGCGCCTCACTTAGAGACTAACTCGCTTAAAGAGTAGAATTTTCTTTGAATGGTTGCCTCGCTTAACTAATTTGTGGGCAGACACCAGATTTTACAAAAGAGTATTATTGAACATCAGTGTTGTCCAAAATTAGCCTGTGAAGATAAAGTGAAATGAGAAAATTACAATTTTATACTTTTTATTATCAATGCTGTGCTTCATCTCTGAGAAAACCAAATCATGTGTTCTGCCCAGTTTTCCACATCAGCAAATTAGTACAATTAACTTTTCCTCAGATGACTTGAGAGTGATGAAGCACTTTTACACCAGACTTTGGGGGCAATTGTCAAGATATGAAAATATGTCTGGTCGGGATTAATGCATCTTTGAAACTTCTTGTGGCAGCTGAGCAGTTAGACGCCATGCCTTAATTATGGATCTTACAGATAATTGAATATTACACATAATGATGCACAGAGATCTCATCAAAGGCTGTGTGGGCACTGTGCCAAGCCATATCCGAGGACCAGGTTCTCAGACCACCTACAAAATATCTCCCCAATAGTCTCTCTCTCTCTCTCTCTGATGCTCACATGCATGCACAATCACATATGCAAGCTCTCTATTTTCCCCTGCTTATTCATTCACATAATCCTAAAAGCTAGAATAGCATCTGTTGTTTACTTCACATTGTTGCACATCCTTCACTGTGGCAAGCTAGTGCCACACAAAAGATTTTATTTTCTTCATGTCATAGCAAACAAGTCACAGTTTGTCTCTTAGTATGTAAGATGTTATATTGTGAGGACAGATCTTGGTTAAAATCTTAATCACACACACACAAAATGTGTGTGTGTGTGTGATTCACAGAGACCATGAAGAAAAACAGACCCTTCCCTTCATGATTATTTTTCAGATATTTGAAGAGTGCTATCATATCCCATCTCAGTCTCTTTTTCTCAAGGCTAAACATGCCCAGTTCCTTTCCTCATATGGCTTGGATTCCAAGTCCCCTGTCCATCCTTGTTCCCCTTCTCTGTACCTGCTCTAATTTGTTTGCATCTTTCTTAAAGTATGGTGCTCAGAATTGGACACAGTACTCTGTTAGAGGTGGTCTAACTAGTGCTGAATAGAGGGGGACTAGTGTCATGATAATCACAAGGGATGATTTTATATTTTAATTTTCTTTACATTTATTAAGTGTTAAGATTCATATAGTATATTCTCTGTAGGTTTGAGGATAGATAACTCTCAAAGGGAGACACTGATGTCATCTGCATACCAAACACATTCCACACAACAACATGTCACTAAGTATTTAGGTTGCTAAGTAGCAATGCCAGTCACTTAGACACCTGTGAGGGAGCTTGCATAATAAGGGGGATTCCCAAGGTTACAATTGGTCAATCACCCTTCACCTTAGAGAGAGGAGAAAGGTGACATTCACATAGAAGTGGATCATGGGACATTAACACCTGTTCAAACATCCGGGGACAGGGTGACTACAATACCCACACAGACACCTGAAAATTAGGTTACAACATTTTATGTCTGGGAATTTGGTTACATCATAAACACATGTTTAGGTAAACAACACTTAGTCAAAACAATGAGGTAACCTCACATGCTTAACATTCTGGAGGAGAGGTGTGAGGACCCCTCCAAAAAAATAAAATAAATCTAAACCCCGAAATTTGAGGATTCAGGAGCACCAATTGGGGGTAGGTGTGAGCCTATGTTATTTCAATTCCAGACCATGGAAATCTAAGGAAATCCTATAGGGGCTTCCAGCCCAAAGCATCAGTGCTTATTGTGTCTGAGTCTTTGCCGAAACCATCTGGGCAAAGGACTTAGAATTTGACAGGAGAAATGCCAACTTAGAGAGTTAGTTATTTCTTATTTTATTTAACTTGTTTAAATTAGGATAGATATAGGGGTCCGATCTATGGACATGCTTAGTGTAGACAGTATTCAAAGTAGAGTTAGATTGATTGTTTTGAACTGCATTTTGATATAGTTTTGGATGATTCTTCTTCTTCAATAAAAAGCCTCAAAAACATTGAGAAAGCCTCATCTTTGACCATCTGAAGGAGGGAGTAATTTTGTGGAGTGGAGAGGAGCCAAGATAAGGGACTGTGGCCAAGCTAAAAGGCTACATCTTTTCAAGGGCTCAGCCTTGAGGTGCAACCTTTCTTAAAGGGACTTTTACTTTGGGGGAGGTAAGGTTGCCACGGTGATCCGAAAGGAACACCTGCTTCAATCATCAGCCTGGGAATATTATCTGTCAGGGCATCCCAGCCGTTGAAGGTAAAAGCTATCTTCGAGCAGGGCAGTTTCCCAGGGCCAAGTCTGCTTTGTGTGTGTGGGAAGATGGCAATATAACGGACTGCTATACAGCCTTGCTACCATACTTGCTACCATATTCCTGCCTAAGGTGCAGAAGTAAGGGAATGAAGGCGCAAATGGTATAGAACTCAACTGGTAAGAAGAACCATTTGAAATGGTGACTATGGCTTAAAGAAGAGTGGAGCCGTAATATATGTACAAAAAGTCTTTTATAAAAATATATTTTCAAAAACGTAACAACTGAATAAATTCCTCTGTGGGTAAATGTAAATAATTCACTGTTTCTTTCACAGGTAGATATGAATAATTCGCAAAATATAGCAATAAGTTCTTTGAAATTACTGTTTCTTTCACAGGTAGATATGAATGATTCACTGATATAGCAATATTTTCTTTCAAAGTCGATACCAGTTATTTCGACTTTTCGAATTATTGTATTCTTCTTCAGGAAGATCTGCACGTAAGAATTACATACAAGCATAATAATTAGCATGTCTGAAAATGAATTAATAAGGGCCCTACCCTTTTCAGTCAAAACAAGGAATTCACCGAGAAGTGGGCCGCTATTCTAGACCGTTGCTCCTTCGATCTCATTTTGCTTATTATTGAGCAATCACACAAAGAATTGGAGGTGGTACAGGAGGACATTGAAAAGCTCTCCACATCTCTTAAAACAGAAGTTGATAATCACACCTATGATAAATTATTAGAGGAAGTTAATAACAAAATTCAACAGTTTCGGGAATCCCTTATCCAGTTTAAGAAGAACAAGTTTCTTAGGGATACCCAGGACTACTCCTCGGCCAGAGTATATAGATGGCGCTTCCAACAAGGCTCTACGCGGGTAAAACGTGTCACTTGGAAAGACCAAACTTTTTCTTCGGATTTTGAGACTTCTGACTCCGATGCCCCATCCACCTCCTGCGATGAGTCTCATCAACAAAAGACTTACGACTTCAGAACAAGGAACCGACAAGGCTTGCAGCAACGCTCTAATTCTTTTTTAGGGAAAAGAAGGACTTTGAGGGGGAGCAGGAAAACCTAATTTTTAATTTATCTTCTAGACCTTTATCCACTAATGAGGTACGTCTTCTTTCACTGGGTCTTACGTTTGTTCCCACTCCCTGTTATCATTCCTTTAACACCCGGGTGGATGTGTTTAAACTTATTAGGTTGCTTAAATTGAAAGTTTTTTTCAGGGGTGTGGATATACAGTCTAGGGACATGTTTAAGCCCAAGTCTCAATTTAACCCGGCAGTTGACGACCCCGCCATTGAAGTTTTCCATAAACAGGTACTGCGGGATTTGGGAAATATGGAGAACAATCACATCAAAGGTTGGCACAATTTATCCAAACTAGATCACGCTACTCTAAAAGACTTAGCTCAAGATTCCTCTATAGTTATAAAACAGGCTGATAAGGGTGGAAGAATAGTTGTATTAGACACCACAGATTACACAGCGGAGGCTGCTAGACAATTGGGAGATGAGACTTCTTATCTGAATATCAGTCATGATCCTACTCATCATGTTATGAACATTATTAAAACCGTAATATTTGAGGGCATTGCTTTGGGATATATTACACAAAACACCGCCAGATTTTTATACAATGAATATCCCAGAACCCCTATATTCCATCTCATTCCCAAAATTCACAAGCCTAGAATTCAGGGTGCCCCCACCCCCGCAAGGCCAATTGTCTCCGGGGTAAACTCCGCCCTCGAGCCCATTGCTAAATATTTAGACTCTTTCATCAATATATATGCGAGGCAAACCCCCTCATTTATTAAAGACACAACACACTTTATTTCTCAGGTTGAGGGTTTGGAGGTTACCAAGGCAGGGGTGCTCCTCACACTTGATGTGGAAGCACTGTATACCAACATACCCCTTGAGGAGGCAAGAACTATAGTTCAAGATAAGTTAGATACCAGAGCCTCTCAACTTCCACCAACACATTTCTTAATGGATTTATTGGACATAATATTCGAACATAATTATTTTAGATTCGAAAAATCTTTTTACATTCAGGTAAAGGGCATGGCCATGGGGAGCCCCCTGGCCCCCTCAGTTGCCAACATGTATTTGAATAAATTTGAAAGCCAACATATGTATCATTCCTCCAATCCCTTTCTGCCCCATGTAATATATTATGGCAGATTCATAGATGATTTATTTTTTATTCTTGATTCTCAGGACATTGTCAGTCATTTTGTACAATGGATTAATTCCATTGACAACAATTTACTATTTACTCCCCACTTTCACACCTCATCCATCCCATTTTTGGATGTAGAGGTCTACATTTCAGAGTCTAGAAGAGTAGCGGTTAAGTTGTATAGGAAACCAACGGATAGGAACCCGTACCTAGAGTACTCTTCTTATCACCCAGCCTTTGTCAGAAATAACATCCCTTTTGGGCTTTTTGCCCGTGCTAAGAGAAACTCCACGGCATCCGCAGACTTCAATAAATCCGCCTTAGTCATTCAAACGAAACTTAAAAATAGAGGTTATCCCACACATGTAGTCAATTCAGCTCTCCAGAGAGTAAGGGACACACCCAGAAAACATTTGCTTGATAGGAAACAGCGAGGAGGTGGTAATTTGATCAGGTGTTCTTTTGAGTATTCACCAGCAGCCAACCAAATTAAGAACATTATTTACAAACACTGGCATTTGGTTAAGGACCTTCCCGGGTGTAATGAAAAACCAATGATTGGCTTCAGAAGGTCGAAATCTATCAGTAACATTCTTGTACGGTCTGACCATACTGCCAGGACTATTATTGAAGATAAACCATTTCCAACAGGACATTATAAGTGTCACTCATGTACAGTTTGTCAATTCTGCTCGGAAACCAAAGATATTTATGTTCCACATAAACGGTTAACATATTCTTTAAAATCCCTTTCCAGTTGTGCCAGCAAATGCGTGATTTATATGTGGGAATGCCCCTGCCAGAAGCGTTATGTGGGACTAACCAGTCGGCCACTCAGACAGCGGATTTCGGAACACAGGTCTAAAATTAGACATCAGGTGACAGAAGCTCCATTGGTCTCTCACTATATGGAAAAGTGCCACTCAGATAGGGACTTCCGTTTTGTAGTGTTAGAGACGGTTCGACCAAAACTTTTTGAAAGATGTGATATCAACAAAAGATTAAGACAACGGGAAGCATTTTTTATTCACTTCTTTGATACCATGTATCCTAAAGGGTTAAATCAGGAGCATGATTTGGCGGCGTTTCTATAGACTTCCATAGACTTTACCAGTAAGTAAGCTTATACTGCTATATCAGCTGGTTTCGGGTGTGTATAGCAATTGGTTACATGTGAGTCAGTTTTCATCTAGCATAAAGGCAGCTGCCCCTCACACATCATTAACGTCCATATGCACCTAATAGCTTGAGCGAAGGCAAGGACGCGGTTTCAAGAGACTCTTTTACATATTGGTAAGCTTGTGCCTTTGACTTTCTTACTTTTATAATAATGTTATATATCTTTGAGTACTCATGTGCGACAGTAGTTATCATTTTCAGACATGCTAATTATTATGCTTGTATGTAATTCTTACGTGCAGATCTTCCTGAAGAAGAATACAATAATTCGAAAAGTCGAAATAACTGGTATCGACTTTGAAAGAAAATATTGCTATATCAGTGAATCATTCATATCTACCTGTGAAAGAAACAGTAATTTCAAAGAACTTATTGCTATATTTTGCGAATTATTCATATCTACCTGTGAAAGAAACAGTGAATTATTTACATTTACCCACAGAGGAATTTATTCAGTTGTTACGTCTTCTTTAAGCCATAGTCACCATTTCAAACGGTTCTTACCAGTAAGGTGCATTCATTCATTTTCATTTTCATTTATTCGATTTATATCCCGCCCTACTTAGCCAGGGCCAACTCAGGGCGGCTTACAACAAGTAAATTAAATACAATATAACAAGAGAAAACAATATAAACACACAAAACACAATAGTATACAATTACAAATCAACAACTGAAGAATTAAATATACAATCAATGCAAAAAAACTAGTGTATAAACAACAGCGTCCTAAAATATACCACAAAAATTCCAACTAACAAAGCAGCACAGCACAGAATCAATATGCATTACAAAATTCAATATACAAATAATCAAAAAAATCAGAACAATTATCACAATCCCATAAAGGTTGTGTCCTTATGGTTCCCACAGAGCCCAAAGTTCCACGCTCTAAACAGACTGGGAAAAAAGCTCTGCTCTCTGTGCCCCAACGTTAATGAGCACAAACAGGTACCCTCGTTGCTGTGAGGAGATGGTGCAGATGCTAACACTCCCTCCAGAACGAGGCAAGCGTCCGGTGGCCTCAGAAGCAGCAGAGGCAAAGTTCTTTTAAAGTTGCCTGCCTCCCTCTCACAGGTGTTTCTGCCCTTCTCCAGCCAGGCTGACTGGGAAGGGACGAGGCAAGTATCCGGTGGCCTCAGAAGCAGCAGAGGCAAAGTTCTTTTAAAGTTGCCTGCCTCCATCTCACAGGTGTTTCTGCGGTGCAGAAGTGCCATCTTTCCTCATTCTCAGTCTCAGAGGACCAGGGAGGGTGTTCTCGTGGCAGGTGGGCCGCTGAACCTAGATGGATCGCTCCGCATGGGTACCCCAAGTCTGGGACCCCCCTGGTACCTCCGTGAGATGCATTCTCCCTGGGTTCCACGACAACTAGTTGCTCTCAGGTTTTGGAGACTATACTTCTGTTAATGCAGTGTTGGACTTTGCCCCTTCCCCCCATCCTAGAACAAAGACACAGACACCAGATTTTAGAGTTGAAAAAGCACCACAACTTTTAACTTCTAGTCACTCTTTTCTGCAGTGGGGCCTATGTTGTGCAGGGTCCTGGGGTGGAGCCAGGGGATTCTACTGTACCCCTACTCCTGCTCCCTCTTTGGGTGAGTCCCGAGCCCCAAGTGCATGCTGTTGAAGGACAGCCCGGTCCTGGTCAGCCAACTTGAGTTAAACGTGACCAATCACCACCACTCAAGCCTCAAGACTTTAGGTGGGTAGCGCCATCAGTGCACTCCCCATCCTGGGACTGAATCTCAGGATCTTAGTATCCTGGAAATTGGGCACCCTGGGACCAGCTCCCAAAGTATCCTGGGACCTGAGCAATGCTACAATCCTCCTGCATTACACCTGTGATCTATTTATGATGACCCCCAAAGCTTTGCCCATACAGCCTTACCTAATGGAAAAAAGTGTGGGATGTGCAACAATCACCTGATTTTGCCAATCAGGGGCAAAATTCCTATATAGGCCCTTAAGTGACCAGCTAGTCTCACAATGAACCATTCAGTGGGCAGGCAGGTAGGTTGTTTGTACCTTGTGAAAGAGTCTGAGAAAGGGGAGTGTTGTGTATGCATGTCTTGTACTGCCAGATTGTAACCACCCCAATTACAATGTATCGCAGCTGTAAAGGAACGCGAGCAAGCAGCCCATAGAGGGCAGCTGCGAGCGTTCAATCTCACATGGTTCACACTGCTCAATCACGGACAGCCGCGGGAAAACCTTCCCCGCATTCAGCAGCAGGAAAGAAGAACTACTGAAGAGAGGCGTGCCTGGGCGAGGCCACGCAGGTAGCGGCCAATGAGCTACCGTGCTACAAGATTCAAATGTATAACCCTACTGTATATAAAGAGATGTATCACCGCCATTACCTCATGCTCCACCAGATCCCCAAGCAATAAACCTGTATTAAGCCAACCCTTCGGCTGTCCTGTTGTCTTTGGTCCCATACAGTAAACTGGCGACGAAGTGGGATCAATGGCTGCCCACGGGACCAAGACATGCGCCGGCTACGAAATCAGGAAGCCGGGAGACTTGGAGCTGTTTGAGATAGACTTCAACGGAGCGCTGGTGGAGCTCGAAGTCTCAGATGAAGACAAGAAGAGGGCCATCTTCGTCCGCATGCTCGGACACGAGACAAAAAGGACTCTGGTGGACCTGATCGCGCCGAGGAGGGTGAGCGACTACAAAGCCAAAGAGCTTCTGGCTGCGTTGCGCGCCCACCTCCAGCCCGCGATAGCGATGTTCCCCGCTCGGAGCGCGTTCTGGAGGCGAGTCCAAGCGCCCGGGGAATCGGTCGCCGAGTTCGCCGCGGCCCTGCGGCTGGCCGCCGGCCCCTGCAAGTGGGAGACCCCAGAAGTCACCCTCCGCGACTGCCTGCTCTGCGGCCTGAGGGACACCGAGACCCAGCGCGCGCTGATGAAACAGGAGCCGCCCCCCACGTGGCAACAGGTCCTCGACACGGCGCAGGCCGCGGAAGCCACGACGGCCGGCGTGCAAGAGCTCCAGGACTGGCGACCAAAAACCGCCAAGGCAGAGAGCTCGGTGCGCGCGGCCCGGCGGGTTTCGAACTCGTCCACGGAGAGCGGCGACGACGAGGACGTCCGGCGGGTCCAGAAGGATGGCCGACGCTGCGACGGCTGCGGCGCCGCCCACGCCCGCGCCAAATGCCCGTTCCTCAAGGCCGAGTGCCACAACTGCGGCCGGCGCGGGCACATCGCCAAGGTCTGCCGGAAGCGGCGCGAGGCCAAGAGGAGTTCCCCAGACCGCTCGGCGAGGCAGGACCGCACCACGAGGCCCAAGGACCACGGCACCCGGACCACGAGGAAGCGGGACGGCGTCGGACGCATCTCCGACGACAGCGAGGACGACGCCCCGGTTTTCAGCGTGTCCACGGAGCATCCCCGATACTTCGTCGAGGTAGTAATACAAGGGGCCCCTGTTAGGATGGAGGTGGACTCGGGTTCTTCTTACTCTATTATCTCTCAGGGAGAGTTCTTAAAGATACCCCCCCACGTGCGGCCCAAGCTCAAGGCGTTGAGGGCCACACTAAAGGACGTGCAAGGGAACCGCATCCCGGTACTGGGGGTTGGGAAGTTCCAGGTCCAGTTCAAAAAGCGCGCTGCAACGCTTCCCCTAGTCGTCCTCAAAGGAGGTAAATGCAGCCTCCTCGGGACTCAATGGTTTCAGCCCCTGGGGTTGTTCATCGGGGGGTGCACGCCGTGGGAGTACACGCCGCCGGGACTGATCCAATACAGAGCGTGTGTGAGGCGCACCCCGAAGTTTTTAAAAAAGGACTCGGAAAGTTCAAGGGCCCCCCAGGGACTTTCGACCTGGACCCTGGAGTGCGTCCAATCAGACTTAAACCACGCAGGGTGCCTTTCGCCCTAAAAGACAAAAGAGAGGCGGAGTTGGACAAATTGGTGGGCCAGGGGATTCTTGTTCCTGTTGATTCTGCGGAGTGGGAAACTCGATTGTAACAGCACTCAAGGCCAACGGGGAGGTCCGCATATGCGCTGATTACAAGTGCACCATCAATAAGGCGATCCGCCCTAATGCGTATCCGGTGCCGGTAGTCAGCCACTTGTTGGCCAGGTTGCACGGGGGGAGGTGTTTTGCAAAACTCGACCTGGCCCAAGCCTACCAGCAGCTCCCGGTCACCCCCGCCGCAGCTGCTGCGCAGACCATAGTCACACACAAAGGGGCGTTCCAAGTATCGCGCCTCCAATTCGGCGTGAATTCGGCGCCCGGGATCTTTCAATGACTCGTGGAACGCCTCCTAAAGGGACTAGAGGGGGTGTTGCCCTACTTTGATGACGTGTTGATTACGGGGGGGAGCCGGGCAGAATTGGCAGAAAGGTTGGGAAGAGTCCTAGAAAAATTCGAAAAGGCGGGGTTGCGGTTGCGAAAGGACAAATGCGTCTTCTTCGCAACCGAGGTCGAGTTCCTAGGATTCCGCATTACTCCCGAGGGAATACGGCCATCCCAATCCAAGGTGGCCGCCATCAAAAAGGCCCCTCGCCCCACCTCCAAGGCCGAGCTGCAGTCGTTCCTTGGGCTGCTCAACTTCTACCACTCCTTCCTTCCTCGGAAGGCAGCCGTGGCGGAACCGCTACACAAATTGTTAAAAAAGGACGAGGCATGGAAGTGGGGCGACGACCACGAGAAGGCTTTCAATGACCTGAAGCGACTCCTGGCATCAGATGCTGTACTGACCCACTTCAATCCCAAACGCCCAGTGGTCCTGATTTGCGATGCATCCCCGGTGGGGGTGGGGGCGGTGTTATGCCACGTGCTGGAGAACGGGAGGGAGGCCCCGATAGCGTTTTACTCTAGGTCCTTGTCCCAAGCGGAAAGAAACTACGCCCAGACAGACAGGGAAGCACTAGCGATAATTGCGGGGACCAAGAAATTTCATGATTTCGTGTATGGCCGCCCCTTCACCATAGTGACTGACCACAAGCCCTTGCTAGGCATTTTCACCGCAGATAAGCCCACACCCCAAATCCTGTCCCCGAGAATGCTCAGGTGGGCCATTTTTCTCAACGCGTATCAGCACGCGTTGGTATACCGGCCCGGAAAGGAGATTAGCCATGCGGATGCCCTGTCGAGGTCCCCCATTCCCCGGGATTGCTGCCACGTGGGCGAGGAAGAGAGAGACCACCAGGTTTTAATGATAGAGGTCCTAGACGCCCCTCCAGTAGTACCGGCCGACATCGCCAAAGCGACCGGAAAGGACAAAACGTTAGCCACAGTCTCCTCCTGGGTACAGAAAGGGTGGCCCGTGTCTTCCCCAGCAGCGGAATTCGACACATTTTTCAAAAAGAAATTAGAATTGTCCCTAGAGAGGGGTTGCCTTTTGTGGGGACAGCGGGTAGTGATCCCCACGTCCCTCCGGCCGAGGGTGCTTAAACTGCTGCACGTCAGCCACCCCGGAATCGTCCGCTCCAAGGCTCTAGCCCGTAGTTACTTTTGGTGGCCCCAGCTAGATGCCGACATCGAGCACATGGTCGGCACTTGCGAAGCGTGCCAAAGCTCCAGGCCAGAAGAGGCTCGTCTGCCACATAGAGAGTGGGACGCAGCGAGGGGGCCCTGGTCCCGGGTACACGTAGACTTTGCAGGGCCGTTCAGGGGAACGCTTTTCCTCCTAGTGGTGGATGCGTTCTCAAAGTGGTTGGAGGTCATCCCAGTCTCGAGCACCTCCTCGGCCACCACAGTTAAACAGTTACGGAGGGTCTTTTCCACGTTCGGTTTACCCGACACCCTCGTCAGTGATAACGCTAGCTGTTTCACGTCCGCCGAGTTCAGGGAATTCATGGATCTCAACGCCATTCGGCACATCACCTCCGCCCCTTTCCACCCGGCCACCAACGGCCAAGTAGAGCGCCTCGTGCGCACCACTAAAGACGCGCTGCGGCGCATGGGCTCCGGAGATCTAGACCGACAACTATGCCAGTTCCTGCTAAGGTACAGGGTCACCCCACTAGCGTCAGGATACTCCCCCGCGGAGTTGCTAATGCGCAGGAAGCTGGCTACGGTAATCTCCAGGCTAGACCCCACCAGAGTAGAAGACAAAGGGCGAAATGTAGAGATGGATTCCTCAAAGAGTTTTAGCGTAGGCGCCCCCGTGCATTGCAGGAACTACGCCAGCGGGGGACCAGCCTGGGTGCCCGGCATTGTAATAGAACAAACCGGCCCCGTCTCATACCGCGTGGAGACCAATACAGGCCTCCTGTGGAGGCGGCACGCAGATCAACTCAGGCGGAGGGTCTCCGGGAAGCAGGACGAAGACGAGAGTAGCAACGAATCAGCGTTAGGGTACTCCCCCACCCGCTCAACCCAAGGGGGAGGGAAAGGGGAACATGGGTCCCCACCAAGGGGGGAGGAAAGGGAATCGATCCTCAGAAATCTTTTGCGGGAGTTTGCGGCGGAAAGGAAGAGCCCCGATCCCACACACATCCCCCGGGAGCGTCCCAGAGATACAGATCCCCCAAGAAGTTTAGACCTTGATTTACAGTGCCAGGGGGAGTTAGCGGAGTGGTCCCCCACCCGTCCTAGCGAAAAGAGGGGTTTCAGTTCAGCCCCTGGTACTTCCAGTCCCAGTAGCCCCTGTGAATTAGAGTGCAACATAGCGCCAATGTCCCGGAGACCGACACCCCCAAGGCAGGAGGCAACGGCGGGGCCGTCCGCCACAGTCTCAAGGTCCCCCGAGCGGGGGACAGAAGGGAGCAGAACCACAAGGGCATCCTCATCGGTCCCGCGGTTCACGATCGGAGGGTCCCCGGGGTCCGAGGGAAACAGACAGGGGTTCACCTCCCAGTTGTTCATCCCATTCCCTTCCCCCAGCGCAAGGCAGGCACAGACGCCCCACAGAGCCACTAATGAATCCCCGTCTCCCGTTGCAGGACAAGCACCCACGGAGTCAGGGATCACAGACTCTCCGGTACTAGGGCAGGCGCAAGCACGCCCCAAGCGAACGTGCGGCAAGCCACATTGGTTGCGGGACTTCGTCCCATCCTAGGGGGGAGGGATGTTGTGTATGCATGTCTTGTACTGCCAGATTGTAACCACCCCAATTACAATGTATCGCAGCTGTAAAGGAACGCGAGCAAGCAGCCAATAGAGGGCAGCTGCGAGCGTTCAATCTCCCATGGTTCACACTGCTCAATCACGGACAGCCGCGGGAAAACCTTCCCCGCATTCAGCAGCAGGAAAGAAGAACTACTGAAGAGAGGCGTGCCTGGGCGAGGCCACGCAGGTAGCGGCCAATGAGCTACCGTGCTACAAGATTCAAATGTATAACCCTACTGTATATAAAGAGATGTATCACCGCCATTACCTCATGCTCCACCAGATCCCCAAGCAATAAACCTGTATTAAGCCAACCCTTCGGCTGTCCTGTTGTCTTTGGTCCCATACAGTAAAGGGAGGGAGCCCCCTTTAAGGCATTTGCTTCCTCCCCCTAGCCCCCAATTGGAGCCCTCTCACTAAGGGGATTTCTGGGAAGGAACGACAAAGATCTCCTGTCTAGCAGCTGCACGCCTAAGTGAGGGTGCCCTTTTTTGCTGCCACATCGCACTGTTGACTCATATTTAGCCTATGATCAACTCCAAAATTCTTCTCACTTGTAGCATTATTGAGCCATGTACCCAGGCCCATGCTGGGGTATCGGGCTTCCTGGCCCCTAGCAACTTTGTGCCCCAGGGCATGGGCAGAATTTTATTTTTAAATTTTTTTTAAAAAAAAGTTTGTGGTTTTTTTTTTACCAATAGCATGCCTTTGTGTAGCCAGTGATGTAAGCTGTTACCAGGCAGCTTTTGCCTTAGTGCACCAATCAAGAGCTGCTTCAGGGCAAGGGGGTCGGTGGAAGAGGTGCAGAAGTGCCATCTTTCCTCATTCTCAGTCTCAGAGGACCAGGGAGGGTGTTCTCATGGCAGGTGGGCCAAGTTTGAAAGGGACTCCATCCAATCACAAGGCACCCCCCCCCCCAAGCTGCTTCATCCTCAGCACCTGGGAAGAACCAGCTTCAAGTCTCTATCTCTTTCTCTCTGTCTGGCACGAATGCAAGGCTGAGGCTACCCCTTTGAGACTGTCAGCTGAATGTGCTTGAGCAGCCAGGTGTGTGTGTATGTGTGCGTGCGTGCATCAAGTGAGCCAGTGAACGAGTGAAAGAGAGGGGGGGAGAAGAAGAAGGAGAAGAGGGCAGGGGCAGGAATTGCTTCCGCTTGTGCCACTCTCACCCTGGGGCAGGCCAGGTCAAGAGGCGTGCCCACACATGTGGGGATGGACACACATATACACATTCTCTCCCTCCCTCCCACTCCTGCTCTTTTGAGCGCGCACACACACTGGCTCACTCTCTGGGTCAATAATAATAATTTCATGTTAGAAATTATTCTGGGTTGAAATGATTTTTGCTGGAGAAACTCCACTCAGGGGACACCGGAATGGGGCTCCTTTGAAGTCCCCAAGATGTTTTCCCACCAAAGTGCCCCTGTTGATCTACTTACAATTTCTTGCTTTCAAACAGCTAGGTTGGCAGGAGCTGAGACAGGCGCTCAAACCGTCATGCAGTACCCCCAATAGAGGGCGCCCCCTCCCTCTGTGCCCCATGCCCTCTAATGGTAGCCAGCACAGGCCTGCATGTACCTCCTAGCTTGTAACTGCATCTGGGTTTTTTCCCCAGATGTAAAACTTTGGACTTCTCCCTGTTAAATTTCATTTTGTTGGTTTCAGCCCAGTGTTCAAGTGTATCAATACTTTTTTTGAATTTTGCTTCTGTCTTCCAAGGTGTTAGCTATTCCACCCAGTTATGTGACATCTGCAAATATGATGTGAATTCCTTTTACTCCCTCATCCATGACATTTATAAAAATGTTGAAAAGCACAGCACCCAGGATCGAGACTTGTGTTAAATTTCATTCTGTTGGTCTGTTGTGCAGCAGAACAAAATGTCATTTCAATGCTGAAAATGGGGATGCCCTGAACAAAAAACTGTAACTTTTAAACTGGACTTTGGATCTCTGCCAAATTTGGCACAATATGAGTACACAGTCTGATGTCACCAGTGCTGATGACCTTTTTAATCAATAAATATGAAACTGTGAAAGTGTGTCTGGCCAGACATCCCACTACAGTAATAGAGTAGACCATACAGCCAGCGATTCAATGCAGTGTTGGGTAGAGGTAAATAATTTGACTTCCTAAAGCGGCCAATGGTTATGGGCGGATAAGCCACTTTAGGTGGGGTGATGGTGCCCTCAGTGGAGGAAATGCCACAGGAAACCATCATATTGGGTCCAATGGCAAAATGAGCGGAGAATGAACTCTCATTCACAATAGTCAAAGAGGCGGAAAAGGCCATGCCAGATGGACTGGCTGTGAAGCTGCACCTTGTCCATATCCTCAAGGCTGTGGTAGTCTATTGCAGTCCCAGTGTTGAATCCTGCATGTCGTGTTAAATATGTGTCACAAGAAATGGCTCTGAGATCATAGTACAGTAGAACCCCGGTTAAAGACAGCATCGGACATCTGCACTAGATTTTTTTAGAAAAGTCATGCACCGGACAGCTTCATTTTGTCATTATCCGGCACATCGTTTTTGATCTCCTGCCTTGTCACGCTGTTTGGGGCCGGAAAAAAATCGCCATCTTCAGGTGCATTTTTCTGGCTCTCTGGCTCTCCAGCAGGCTCTGGGGTGGGTGGGAAGAGCTTTTCCTCACTATTCCCGCCTTCCTAGGAGGTCCCTGGGCCACACAACAGCTGAATAAAGTTGCGGACGCCATTTTGTTTAAACACCCTGAATTGTTTCATTGAGGTGGCATACAACTGGCAGATGCAAGGGCTGACATTAATTAGGATGACCTGTGGAGGTGCATTCTAACTGTCCTTGAAGGTATTTGGGGAGAGAGGAACCAAGCGTGAGCTGGCCCTCTCTGGTGGCAGGTTGTGGTGGATTAGGGTGGTAGCAGTGAGTCCTTTAGGTCACCATCAGATGAGGTGAGCACTGGGTGTCTGACACAAATTGAGTGAATAAGTTGTGCACACAGGGCACACCATCAGACAGCTCTGTGGTATGACCAATATCTGTTCATTGGAATCGAGTTGGAAACACCTGCAAATATGTCTCCCTGAAGTCAGCTGGCCTGGGTGCAATGAATTAGCACAGCACTGCACAGGGGCTATATATTAACCCTTCTGGTCTACAGAGGGGAGTAGTAGCTTCATATCTGTAGCTATATATTCTATTACCTCTGCCTCCAGTGTTTGGCATTAAATTTTCACACAGACATGTCCTCAAATGCTGCAGTATTACGGAATGTTTATAACCTTTCCAGGTGCTCAGATTTTTTTAAAAAATAGCACCAATCTAGAGAGATGTGATAAGATATCCTTAGTGAGAAGAGATTCAAGAGAGAAATGAATAGGTGATACTAACAAAAGGTTGTTTGACTGTCATAGGTAATCCTCTGTATTGGTTTTGCTTACTGCCTCCAGTTTAAAAGAAGGGGATATTCTGACTATGAAGAACTACTGCAGATGGACATAGTATTCTACTGTAATGGCACAGGGAACACACAGTGCAAAAACCAGAAAAGCAGCCCCTTAACTATGCTATTTATTGGGTGTAGAGGAAAAGATTGGGTAGGTGGAGTAGAGTATGAGTTAGGAGGGCAGTAATTTCTGTTCCTGTTGCACTATAAGAAGTCAGAAGATAGAATGTGAATATTCTGTATCCATCTTCATCCCACAAAATCAATGCCTATACAACATTCTGTGTGCTGTTTGTGTCTCTCATGACTTTAATAGCTATTATTTTAAAAGGGAAAAAAATAGGTTGGGTTGGATCACACAGCAAGGACACTTGTACAGATCACATGGAGAGGCATGGATGGATCTTGACATTCTGCCAGGCAAAGAAGTACTCTGAAAGAACAACACCTGCTTCTACTCTGAACCTTAGTCACTAGCTGTTTTCCAAAATGTCAGTAAATCTGCTGGATGCTATGATGTAACCTTTCTACCAGAAGCCAAAAATTCTTCTAATTCAACAAAATTATTAAAATAAGATGAAAGTACTCTTTACTGTTTATTCAGGTGATGCCATAAACTTTTTGAATCTTCACACTGATGTAAAGACATTAATTGAGCTCAGTTGGAGAATAGGGTGTAGGAACATGTGTTATTTCACTAGTGGCTAATTTGCAATTAATGCTCCAAGAATCTGATCATTATAGAATCTTAACCCCTGGTGGTAGGCATTACTTTAATGTGTAAAACCTGGTCAAAACCAAAAATTTTAATTTTTGCCTTTGCATGTTTCAAAACTAAACAAAATGTGAATATTTTCTCCATTGATTTTTCATTTTTCCTTGAGACAGGGTATCTTGAAATGCCAGGACAGGCTTCTCAATGTTTCCTTAATCTATGCAACAATTTTTACCACTACCTTTCTGTTTGCAGAGGATGAAAATGCTGAATAGAGAATAAACAGTGGAGGAAGCACCATTGGACCCCCTCCCATGGTGTTAGAAGAAAAAGAGGTCCTGCACCAGTCAAATAGCAAAATCACTTTCAGATTCTTGAAGAGGAGTCTGCCAGTTAGATCACAGGTAAAAACCAATATGAATCACTACAGAAGGACATGATACAAGCTGAAGTTCATCCAAGCAGAGTAACTGCACCAGGATCAAGCAAGGGGGCAAGGGAACCATGGACCCCAGGTCTGCTAAGCAGCTGCCAGACCCTGATTAAGCTGCCTAACCTGCCGCTTGGCTGGCAGGTTACCCCAAGTAGCATGATGCACAGTTTCTGTTGGAGGGTTTCTGTGTAAGTTTTTGCATTCAGGCCCAACCTACAATCCATTCTAGAGTATGAGGGAATTGTGACAATTTTTAAAAAAGAGGTCCAGATAGGGCTGATCGCCAACCCCTTCCCTGTCCCACTCCTGCCTAATCTCTCAATTTCCTTACTGGGGGTGGCCCCAAAAAATCTGCTGGCGAGTTTAGGATTATTCACTGCTTGTCCTACCAACATGGGGAGTTAGTCAATGACTACATCCCCCATGAGCTGTGTGTTACAAATCTTTTGAAGTGAGTATGGTCTGTTCTTGTGGTATTGGGGCATTCATGTCTAAGTGTGACATTAATTCTGCCTTCAGGCTGCATCCCATCCACCTGGATGATTTTTATCTCTTAGGTTTTCAATTTGAAGGGGGATTTTACATTGATAGGGCGCTCCTGATGGGCTGCTCCATTTTGTGCTCCCTGTTTGAACATTTCACTTCTTTTCTTGTGTGTGGTGTGGCATATGTCTGGCTCCACCCACTATTTGGATGATTTACTTCTCTGCTCTGGTTCTGGTGCACTGGCTTGTCAGAGGCTGCTTGATTGATTGCCTCACCTCTTCTTTCTCCAAGCTGGGAGTTCCACTGACTCTGGAGGAGACCAAGGTTCTGGCCCAGCATATTTATTTTATTTATTTATATCACTTCCCTGGGCATTTAATTTGATTTGGTGTTGCAATCCTCTCGGCTTCCCAAGGACAAGCTTGAGGATCTCTTGGTTAGGGTCTGTTCCATATTCCACAAGCACATGGTCACCCTTCAGGAATTGCAGGTCTTTGTTGGGAACTCAGTTTTGTGTGCAGGGTGGTTTCCCCTGGTAGGGCTTTCCTTAGGTGCCTTTGTGAGGCCATGTCGGGTCTCACCCGGCCATTTCATTGTCACTGCATCACTGCAGCCATGAGGGAAGACCTTCATGTGTGGACCTCTTTGCAGGCGCACCCCCCCAATAACGGACACAGACAACATTGAAAGTGGATAACAGCATCGGGCCACATTTATTGATTCAATGCCCTAGTCCGAATTATAAATTTGTATTGGTAAAACGACCAATCATAATTCTTAAGGCAAGCAGGCCGAAGTAACACTGGTAAGGTACCACCCCAAAATTGCCAACGGCAATTGGTTACAATGTATCAATTTGTATCAATTTGTTTGTTGACGACAAACAAATTGTTGACCGTAGTCAATATCTAACTCATGACCCCACCCTCTGACGCGTATCCGTGAAATCACGGGGTGATGCATGCTGGTTAGCTATCGTCATCACCCCGTCGCCTGGTTCGTCGTTGACCGGACAACGTTTAACTAATTTATTCCTGTCTAGTGTTGTCCAGTCAATTGCGAACCTGCCGGATACCTGTGGGTCATACTGTTTACCTTACCAGTGCTACCCGCCAATGTGACCAAAGTCAACATTAGGGACATAAGAAAGACCCCTATATCAAACCATAGCAACAGTGTGGGATGGGCAAAAAAGCCAGGACCCGGAAGCCAATGTGGGTCCCAGCCAAAAATTCCCACCCGGCCCCGAAGCGACCAAAATATCACACTGTTAACTAGGGAGGGGGTGGAGGGGAAAAAACTTCTCCGCTCCGTCGCTGAGGTAAAATGGCAGCTCGGCTGCCTTGTGGCCACCCCTTTTATAAGGGAGCTGGCCACGCCCCTAACTACCCGGATTCTCTGTCCTGTGGGGGGGGCGCAAAGAGCGCGGCGGCCATTTTGGCGCCGCGCTTGCATTGCAGGCGCACCCCCCCAATAACGGACACAGACAACATTGAAAGTGGATAACAGCATCGGGCCACATTTATTGATTCAATGCCCTAGTCCGAATTATAAATTTGTATTGGTAAAACGACCAATCATAATTCTTAAGGCAAGCAGGCCGAAGTAACACTGGTAAGGTACCACCCCAAAATTGCCAACGGCAATTGGTTACAATGTATCAATTTGTATCAATTTGTTTGTTGACGACAAACAAATTGTTGACCGTAGTCAATATCTAACTCATGACCCCACCCTCTGACGCGTATCCGTGAAATCACGGGGTGATGCATGCTGGTTAGCTATCGTCATCACCCCGTCGCCTGGTTCGTCGTTGACCGGACAACGTTTAACTAATTTATTCCTGTCTAGTGTTGTCCAGTCAATTGCGAACCTGCCGGATACCTGTGGGTCATACTGTTTACCTTACCAGTGCTACCCGCCACACGGAGGGGCTTCAAAGAAGGCCTGACGCCCCCCCCAGACCGTCAGCTCGGTCAACAGGCCTGCTCGCCAATCACCCAACAGGAGGTCCATACCTCCTCGCGACAGATGGACCCCATCCCCTACGTACAAGTCATAATTTTGTAGGCTAACAGCGGGGTGATGACTGACCCGTCCCCAAGCCCTGTCGGCAAGAAACCGCGCCACCGCCCTATTGACCGTGCGCCTAGCGCGGTCAAGGGCCAGGAGGTTAACGCCCCCTCTATAGGAATGGCGCGGGACAATGTCCGCAAAACCAGGGTTGTGGCAGGCCAGACATAATGCAAGTGGGCGAGGTCCTCGCAAATCGCATGCGTAAGCTATAAGCCGGTGACCTGGCCCAAATCATTGCCCCCCAGGTGGATGATGAGAATGTCAGGCGGGTCAGCACCCAGGCCAGAAAAAAGGAAAGGCCGCAGCTCCCGCCATAACATCCCAGGCTTACCATGCCATGTGAGACTGGCATGTTCACCCAGTCCCAGTCGGGGTCCCCACTCTGTCGCCGCAGCGTAACGCGCTGCCCTGTGCACATAGCTGTGGCCCACCAGCCATACTGTCACCGGTGTAATACGACACCCAGGGTCTGTAAGAAAATTGAGAAAAATTGAGAAAAAGACGGGAAGGTGACTGGATTGGTACTCATGGCGGAAGGGACGCACATAAAACTGAAAACATTGCGAGCCCCACCTCCCCATGCTGCGTATGCCAGCCCCAGAGTACCCAAAAGCAGCTGCTGTAGAGGCTGCACCAGTACGGAATGAATGTGTGCCATAACGGGCACCTGTGATGGCACTCCCTGTCACCTTCCAAAACTGAAATTTAGTAAGGGGAGACCCATCTTGGTGACAGAAAAACGGGCCGTGGTGCATGCCACGCAGTGCCAGGAACTCCTGTAGGGCACCAACCGGACAGATGTCTGCCAAAGAACACCGTAGCAGTCTTACCACTGCCTACGCCATGCTGATCTGTATTAGAGGAGCGTATCCTCAACTGGGTCCCAGTCTTTGGCAACATAGACATCCTCGAGTTCCAGTGCCCTACAACTTGCATCCACCTTATACAGCATCTCAAGCTCGCTGTCGCAGAGCGTTCCAAAAAGGCCACCGTTGTAGCCGCATGAAGTGGGCTGCCTCATTTCCAAAACAGAGGCCAGGCCAGCCCCGGGCCAATTGGGTAAAACCCTGGGTAAATCTTGCATCCGCCTTACTCAGCATCTCAAGCTCGCCGATGCGGAGGGCTCCAAAAAGGCCACCGTTGTAGCCGCATGAAGTGGGCTGCCTCATTTATCTAAACTGAGGCCAGGCCAGCCCCGGGCCAATTGGGTAAAAACCCTGGGAAAATCTTGCATCCGCCTTACTCAGCATCTCAAGTTTGCCGATGCGGAGGGCTCCAAAAAGGCCACCGTTGTAGCCGCATGAAGTGGGCTGCCTCATCTATCAAAACAGAGGCCAGGCCAGCCCCGGGCCAACTGGGTAAAAAACCCCTGGTAAATGGGGTGGCGGTCGGCCGGGAAACGCCCGCGCACGCGCACCCACCCCTCCCAAACATGTCTCACCCAGAAGTCATTGGTGCCGTCCACACGACCTCCCACTTTGGCCACAAAAGCCAACCCGACAGCTGAGATGCTATGGTGCGTGGTGCAAGGCATACAGGTAAACCATGAACCGCAGAACATGGGCTACTGGGATCGGCCAGGTTCCTGGCAGTCAGAATCGGGTACATAATACTCTGAAGGAACCAAATGCGTGATGATACGCCTTACTCATGCATGGCGCTAGTGACAGGCCAATCGCCCGGTTCACCTCTCCTCGCCAACGTTCCATCTCTCGTCCAGGAGTGGCGAGGGAAATTCCTCCGCATCCGGGGGCCGAGGCACGGAACCGGGAGATCTGCAGGCGGAACAAAGCAGCGGCAATATCATTATCAACCCTTGGGACATGCCTGGCCCTGCAGGGAACGTTGAGGCACAGGTTGCATAACACAAACCAACACACTAGCCCCATAACCCCGGGCGATTTGGAAATCTGTGCAGTGACGATGCGGACAACAGCCGCGTTGCCATGCCAAAATTGCACAACTAAGTTGGCCCACTCCTTGCCCCATAGCATCAAAGCACCCAGGATAGGGAAACATTCCAGATACGTGAGACCATGCAGGCGACCCTTGCCTGCCCAGTATGGTGGCCACCCACCATAGACCCACTTCCAATTGAAGTACATCCCGTAAACCCAGGAATCCTGAGGCATCGGACTGCATCTGAAAGCAAGTGGGAGCCAGGAGATCAGACCCCAAAATGACACCCCGGTGAACCACCTCTGGATCTATGGCCAGACAAGGACGTCTGCCCCGATACCCCGGGTAAATCTGAGCCTGTGGTGGGGCCTGGAGAGTCCCGCCATGGCATCGCACCAGCGCAGAGCAAATGCCCTGCCCGGTGCTACGACCCTGCCAGCTAAACTGGGGTGACCACGTAGCACCAAAAGTTCCCTCAGCGATGCCATGCGCTCGGCCAGCCAGACCGAGACAAGGGCCACTAGCCTTGGGACCTTATCCCACTGCAACCTAGAATCCTGCGTTACCGTGTTACTCTCCACCCCAGGAATACTAGCTGTGGAGATGGGCCCTCGGTCTTTTCGGGCGCTAAAGGGACACCCAGTACCTCCATTAGCGTCTGAAATGTGTTGAGGAGACGTGTGTACGTGTCCCAGCCCCGTTCAGCCCCGAATAAAACCATCCAGGGAATGGGCTACAGACCGGGACCCTGACCTGCGGACAAAAGCGCAATCTAGGAAAGTGGTGAAACGCTCGAATACCGAGCCCCAATGGAATAGCCAAAAGGCATGGCATCATTGAAATAATATGCTCCCCGGGACGGGGGTGCAGGGACAGGGCCAGCGACCCTGCCCGCATAGACCCTCTTGTCAAAGCTAGCAGCAGCCACCTCCTCCCTCCCCTTAAGGGATAAAAGATTGGGGGCATCCTGAGGGGACCTATTACCCATGAAAGGGATCCAGAACCCCTGCCTAGAACCCTGAAGGAGAGAATCCGCATCCTCTCCCTTCGGGTACCATGTGAGCCACGCTCCAACATGTCCACCTTAACTGGGGAGGGAGCCCTTCGGTGAACTAGAGCCATCTGCGGCAGTCTTGCCAGCCCCCTGTCTGCCCCACCCTCTGCCCCGCATCCTTCTAGGCCTGGGACAGGCAGAGGCCGCATGGGGGCCAACACAGTTGGGATACTTCTGTCTGTATTGGAAGTCTTCCCCTCAGAGGAGCCATTGGACAAGAAAGTCCAGCACAGCAGGCGGGCTGGAACCCCCCGCCCCGCCCCTTGGCAGGTGACCTATGCTGGGGCCGCCTGCTGAACCGCATACCCACAATGGTATATCTCCCCGGGCGCAGGGCGCGTGGGCGTCACGAACAAAAGCCGCAGCCTCTGGCCTGGCTAATCCCGCCTAATCTCGGGGTGCGGGGAAATCCGCCTACGGCATTCTTCGTCACAAGCCAACCACGCTGGGCCCGGAAAGTAAACCATTGCCCGGTAGACGTTGTCCAAATACTGGACCATCGGAATTGCCAGTTCCGGCCGGGCCCTAAGGTACACCGCCATGCATATGATGCAGGCCGGCAACCATTTGGCCCACATACTTGGTGGCTTGCGACAACGTGCCTGCCACTATCCTTCTCATTCTGCCCCTCCCTCTCTCCTTGATGGGCACCTTGTTTAGGAGCGCGAAGATATCCACGCACTCCCCCCGCCAAATTTACTCTCTGGCGGCCTGTGCCAAGCGGTCACTCAGCGGTAAGGAATAGGGGCTTGGACCAACCCGGCCACCCAAAACATTCCCCTCAGGGTAGGGAACACCCCCCACCACGGGGCCCTGGGTGTTAGCTGTCCTCGCCGGGTGAGGCGTCAGCGGGTACACCGCCGCACCACCCGCGCAAGGCCAAGGCCATTGAAAAGCCCCCCCCATATTGGGAATGTGTGTGGATGTACTTGCTTACACCGTATACTCACATGCTGCACCCCCGCGGGCCGCCCCCACCGGGGGTTCCGGCCCACTGGGGGCGTCGGAGCTCACGACCGACGTAGAGCTCATCACCGGGGCCTGACCTGCACCTGGCTGCTGGCTGGGGAGCTGCGAGGCAGTGGGCGAAACCGCGCCACGCGCCTGCAGCAGCTCAACCCTCCCTGTCGGCTGTTGTCCTCCTGCCGGCAGCGCCTCAAAAGGAACCCCAAAGGGAGGGCCCCCGCCTGACTGGCCTGAGCCAACGACGCTTCAAGGGCTGCCAGGTGGGCGAGTAAGGCTTCCACGCTGACCTGGGGCCAAGGGCCGGCCGGCCCGCACGGTCCAAGGCGTGGGTACAGGTCGCTGTACCCCAGGACCCGAATATGGCCATTGGCCAACACCGAAGCCCGGCCGGGTCGGTGGAGAAACCTGCCAAGGCAGGGGGCCACACCACCCCCCAAGGCTAGAGGGCCCCGGGAGAGGCTGCGACCCAAGAGCAGCAGGCCCAACCTGGTGGGCGGGTGCAGGAGCGGTGTCCACCGCTCGCGGGCCGCGGGCCGGAGCCCCTAGCACGCCCGCAAACTGTTCGCCCGCTCCGGGCCAAGGGGCGATAGACCCCATTCCGCCGGTCCCGGCAGGGGCCTGCAAAGGTGGCTGCTGGGGAGGCGGCACCGCGGTCCTCCGACCCGGGTTGCGCCTCCTAACAGCGCGAGCCGCACTCAAAGCTGCCTTCTTCTTCGAAGGCATCTCCACCGAAGCAAAGGGAAGCCGAAAAGGAAGAATCGCTACCAAAAGGCTTCCCGGTAAGCTAAAGAGCGACGGAGACACGGGGGAAAAAACTTCTCCGCTCCGTCGCTGAGGTAAAATGGCAGCTCGGCTGCCTTGTGGCCACCCCTTTTATAAGGGAGCTGGCCACGCCCCTAACTACCCGGATTCTCTGTCCTGGGGGGGGCCCGCAAAGAGCGCGGCGGCCATTTTGGCGCCGCGCTTGCATTTTTGCAATGGTATAATGGGGTTTCCTTTTGGTGCTCCAACAAGAGGTTTAGCTTATCCTTTCAAGTATACACAGATGCAGTGGGTTCTTTGGGTTTTGGTATTTACTTCCAGGGTAATTTGTTCTGTGGGACTTGGCTGGAGGCTTGGCATTCCTTGGGTGTCACTTAGGATCTCACCTTTTTGGATTCCCCCTCCCCATCTTAGGGGCCCTTTGGTTTTATTCAGATCAGTGGGTCGATGCTACTGTCACTTTTTGATGTGATGACTAATCTGTGGTTCAGGTGATGAACAGGTTGTCATCCAGGTCCCCTCAAGTCATGAAGTTGGTCAGGACATTCACATTGCTTGCATTTTGATATCTTATTTGTTGCCAAGCACATTCTTGGAGTGAGAAATGATACTGCTGATGCCCTATCCCAGTGGTGGCAAACCTATGGCATGTATGCCAGAGGGGGCACTCAGAGCCCTCTCTGTGGGCATGCGCACCATCACCCCAGCACAGAGTTTGCCCCATCCCTCTGCCCAGCAGCCCAATCACTTCCTTCCTCACCCACCACAGAATTTGCTCCACTTCTCTGTCTAGCAGCCCAATGGGAACACTCCCTCCCTCCCTTCTTTATGGCACTTTGCAATAAATAAATGGTTTTTGAGTTGCAGTTTTGGGCACTCAGTCTCTAAATGTTTTGCCATCACTGCCCTGTCCCATCAACAGCTCAAGAGGTTCAGGGCATTGGCTCTGGAGGTGCACTAGAAGCAGGATCAGTTACCACAGGAAGTATGGGATCTTGGCAGTCCTCCATAAGAGCAGCTATCAGGCTTTCTGTTGCACCCGGCACATGCCACAGTTATGTGGTAGCGTGCAAGGAGTTTCATTCTTTAAGGCCCTGCCACTCCCTGCCAGAAATGTGGTTGGTACCCGTGGAGTAGTTCCTTCAATTTTGTGTGGTTCTCCATGACAGGGGCTTGGCTTCTAGCTCTATCAGGGGTAAGTTGTCCACCTTGGCTTTTCTGGCCACGTCATGTGGTTTCAGTGATGCCTCCAGAGACTTCAGAATCAGAAAAGCTTTAGAAGGGTGGGACAGGTGTAGGTCCCAGGGTCCCGATTCACGCACCCTTCATCCCCGGGTATTATTCTGCCATTATTTGAGGCTTGGGGTCATACCTGTGAGGACTCGTATAAGGTATCTTTATTCAGGGCTGCTTCCTTGGTGGCATTTTTGTGGGGCTGTGAATTAGTGGATTGGTGGCAACCTCCAAGGCTGATGTTTATTACAGGGTTCTACAGGGTAATGTTGCTTTTACCGACTTGCACCTGTTTAATTTTGTCCACTTTTCCTTAGTAGATGCTCCATCCCTGGACTCTACCCAGTTGTGGCATTGTGTGAATTTGTTCAGGCCAGGGGGGTTGATCAGGGTCTCTTCTTCAGCCACATATCAGGGCCTCTTCTTCAGCCATGGCTCATGCATTTCCAATTCTGGAGGGTGACGTCCAAGGCCCTGACTGTTGTGGGCGTTACTGGGTAGAAATTTGGTACCCATTCTTTTTGTATTGGGGCCACCTCCACAACGGCAGCCTCAGGGTTATGGAGGTACAGCCATTAAGCAAGTGGGCAGGAGGTCTTCATGTAGATTTCAGTATTAGGTTCGACAGTTGCCTTAATTCATACTGTTTGGTTCATGTTTCTTTCTTTTTTTAATTTAAAAATTTCAAAACACACACACACACAATATAAAAAGCAAAACAATAAAAAACCACAATAATATATGGCTTATTACAAGATTCACATTAATTAGTCATCCTTGTTTATATTTCATAAATTAAATATAACATTTAACAATTGAAGAGTGCACCCTCCATCCTCAGGACATTTTCTTCTATTCCTCATATCTTTATTCTCTGCTTTTATTTTTATACCTTTGCCTATTGTAAGGAAATAGTGTGTGTGTGGGGGGGGGGCGCTTGCATTTACAGGGTAAAGTAGATTTTTGATTTCTTGATTCCAGTGGCAGAGAAGAAATTTGACCTTCAAGGCAGGTGCTGGATGGTTTACTGTACTTGTAGTAAAAAAAAAAACCTCAAGGATTGTTGCCTTTCTGTGGTGAGGGGGCTTGCGTGGTTTAATGAGGCTATGAACTATGCTGTGTAGGGTCACCCAAGACAGACAGGCATTGCAGAGAACTCAGACTAAACACAATCCACTACTGGTGAAGGAACTGGCAACCCACTCCGGTACCTTTGCCAAGAAAAACCAATAGACAGTATCAAAAGGCTAAATGAGGGGTTTTCAACCTATGGCCCATGGGCTGGATCTTGCCCACCACACTATTCCATCTGGCCCACACCCTTGCTCCAGCCACTGCTGCCTGCCATCCTTTTACCCTCTGCCTTGCTTGGTGTATCTCTAACTGTGCTCCATAGAAGGGTGGCTGTTGTAAGAAAGCTTACAATATCCACCTTGCTACAGAGTGGCATTTGTGACATGCCAAGTGACAGATGGATGCAACCGCCTGCATCTTTCCCGGGTGCTGCACAGGCAAGGACCCCTCCTTCACCCATGGCAGGCTAGTATGCAGGGAAGCGGCGATGGTGGTGAAGTGTTCGCAGGCCGGACTGGTGACATGGGGGGGGTGTTGGTGGCAGCAGTGGGAGGGAAAATGGTGAAGGCTCAGGGTGGTCCCACTGCCATTACCAAAGGCAGCAGCAGGGGGACACCAGTCTGACCTCGAAACAGTCTGATGGGCGTGATCCAGCCCTTGACTTTAAAAGGTTGAGAATCCCTGGGCAAAATGATATGACACTGGAAGGTTAGCTCCTCAGGTTGGAAGGTGTCCAGTATACTACTGGGGAAGAGCAGCGGACAAATACAAGTAGCCCCAGAAAGAGTGAAGTGAAAGGAAAGTCCAATGGTGTAAGGTGAAAGGAAAGTCCAATGCTGTAAGGAACAATATTGCATAGGAACCTGGAATGTAAGATCTATGAATCAAGGCAATGGACATGGTGAAAAATGAAATGGAAAGAATGAGCATTGATATCTTGGGAATCAGTGAACTAAAGTGGACAGGGATGGGTGAATTTAACTCTGGGGACCATTCTATCTACTACCGTGGGCAAGAATCCCTCAGAAGAAATGGAGTGACCCTTATAGTCACTAAAAGAGTGAGGAAAGCGGTAATGGGATACAATCTTAAAAACGACAGAATGTTCCCAGCCCAAATTCAAGGCAAACCATTCAACATCACAGTAATCCAAATCTATAACCCAACCACTGATGCAGAAGAGGCTGTAGTCAACCAGTTCTATGAAGACCTACATCACCTTCTAGAGGTAAAGGAAAAGGTTTCCCTTGCTCGAAAGACAGTCGTATCCGACTCTATGGTTCAGTGCTCATCTCTGTTTCAAAGCCGAAGAGCCAGCGCTGTCTGCTTCTGCAGATGTTTCTGTGGTCATGAAATGATGTCTTTATCATCATAGGAGACTGGAATACCAAAGTAGGAAGTCAACAGGTAACTGGAATAACAGGAAACTTTGGCCTTGGAGTTTTTCCAAGAGAATGCACTGGTCATAGCAAACACCTTCTTCCAACAATCTAAGAGGCGACTCTTACACATGGATATCACCAGATGGCTAACATCGAAATCAGATTGATTACATACTCTGCAGCCAAAGATAAAGAAACTCTATAGTTCAGTCAGCAAAGACAAGACCTGGAGTGGACTGTGGCTCAGATCATGAGCTACTGATTGCCAAATTTAAGCTTAGACTGAAGAAAGTAGAGGAAACCATTAGGCCACTCAGGTATGATCGAGATAACATCCCTTATGAATATAAAGTGAAGGTGAAGAATAGATTTAAGGGATTAGACTTGACAGACAGAGTACCTGAAGAATTATGGACTGAGGTTCATAGCATCATATGGGAAGCAGCAATTAAAATCATCCCAAAGAAAAAGAAATGCAAGAAAGCGAAGTGGTTGTCTAATGAGGCTCTTCAAATAGCTGAAGAAAGAAGGAAAACAAAAAGCAAAAGTGAATGCAGATTTCCAGAGAACAGCAAGAGATAAGGAGGCCTTCTTAAATGGACAGTGCAAAGTAATAGAGAGAAAAACAAAAGGGGAAGGACTAGAGATCTCTTCAAGAAAAATGGGAAAATCAAGGGGATGTATCAAGCAAAAATGGCCATGATAAAGGACAAAAATGGTAGACTTGTAAAAGAGGAACATTACAAAGTATGTCCACTCATAATAGGGACACTTCTTAGCATAACAGAGAGAAGGTTAAGCTAATATAATTTATAGAACAGGAAATCAAGCCTTATTAATGCAATATCCTTGCAGTATTTTTGGATTATAATTTTGATGCTTGGTTGCCATATATTAAAGCTTCTAAATGCACATTTTAAGATCTTAGAAAAGTGGCTTCTATTTGCCATGTCATCATTTGCCATGTCATTTCCCATTGAATTCCATGGGAATAGCTGGCAGGACCTTTTGTAAGCACTCCTTGTTGTTAGCTAATGTCCCACAAAGCAACTTCAATCACATTCCTGCAACTGACAGATATGATGCTAAAATGGTTTTAGAAAAAGCAATGTAAATATTTTAAAGAACATTTTTTTTCTTTTGTAACTCTGGTACTCAGAAAATAGATTGACTTGATTGGAAAATGGTTGGTTTAGCATAGAAAAAAATATTTTTTTCTGATAACCTGAAGTAAACTTTTGTAGGTTATCTGAAAACAGACACAAACCACCTATTTCACAAATCCTCCTCCAATGCAAATCCTCTCATTAAAAAGGACATGGAACAGTCCCTAGCTCACAGCTGTCCAATACTGGAAGGATTCATGCACATACTGACAGTGCCAAGTTCATGACGGCCTTGCCTGCTTGCATTGCAAGGAAGAAAGAGCCACTTGACACCCCACCCCCCAAAAAAATCATCAGTTGCCAAGTGATGAGGAAGTCAGGCAGCAATGTTATTGCTTAAGGGGCAGCTCCAGTGGCTCTATTTTTGCCATATGTTGAGCCCCGTACCTAGTATTGTCAGTAGCTGGGAAGCTTTCCAGCACTGGCTGGTTGGTGCAAAAACCCTGCTGTGCTTTTAAAATTGTTCAAATTCATGCTTTTTAAATCTGTACCAGAATATGTATTGTATACAGCAGTCAAGGTAACTGCAAATTCTTTGCATATCCTGCCATTGCAGTCAAAGCTATATAAAAAATCTGAAATTCTTGCTGGATTTTGATCAATGTGCAGCTATTTCAAAAACACCCACCTTCCTTTTAAAATGAGGGCATACTGATATAAAGACTCCTGTCTTTGAACATATGTGGATATAAATCAGTGAGCTGCATCTTAGCCATTGACAGTTGTGCCACTTGATCAGATCCTGTGATGAACTCAATATATTCCATCTAGGAGTTGTAAAAATTGCATACTTACATAAAACTTTTGAAATGGTAGCCATCTTAGTCTGTGCAAGCATATCAGAGAGTAAACAAAACAAAACAAAAAGACAAAAAACATTGTGGCACCTTAAAGACTAACTGCTTCTATTTTGACGTTAGCTTGACGAAGTGTACTAAATCCACAAAAGCTAGCATCAAAATACAGCAGTTAGTCTTTAAGGTGCCACAATGTTTTTTGTCTTTTTGTTTTGTTTTGTTTACTCTCTGTTACATAAAACTATTACCTAAACATAGGTAGCTTCAATTTGTTAGCTAGCTGGCAGGTTGTTATTTTAACAGATTGGAGCTTTTCATATACTAATATGTAATGAGGGGATTAATGGATTCAACACAGAAGTTCAGTGCAGGACATGCTGCATGGATTAGATGCTTGAGAAAATAGTGGTACCGTGGATAAAGTCCGATTCAGATAAAGTCCAATTCAGATAAAGTCGCGGTTTTCATGCACACGTGATGCATCGCATAAAGTCCAAAACTGCTAAAAATGGACATTATCCAAGGTATTTGGTATAGGAACCTCGGATAACATCCATTCTTTGGAAGTTATCCGATGCATCGCCCATTTGATTCAGATAAAGTCCAAAACCGGATAAAGTCCAAACTTGTGGAACGGAGTTTGGACGTTATCTGAGGTTCTACTGTATGTTGCATTTCATTGTGTATTAGATCAATGGATCCTGCGTACATCTAGAGTTGCCATACATCACGGAAAACCGGGAATTTCACAGGTTGTAACTATCCCGCCCGGTCCCATAAAAAACATTAAAAATTCCCCCTTTCAAACCAAGTTTGGTTTGAAGAAAAAAATCATGCCTTTTTCTTACCTTAGAGCTGCACTTCTATTGAAGCACCAGCAGGTGGCGTCTGTGTAGAAGCAGTCACAGTCCACATGACCACGGAAACGTCTGTAGAAGCAGATGGTGCTGGCTCTTCGGCTTTGAAACAGAGAAGAGCACTAAACCCTAGAGTTGGATACTAATGGCTTTTGAGCAAGGGAAACCTTTACCTTTACTATATCAGCTTCCAGCCCACGGGAGAAAATGGTGGTGGTGAAACGTCAATAGGAAGTGCCGCTCCTCCCTCCCTGTTGTCATTTCTCCTGCCTCTGATGGATTGACTGAGTCCGCATTTGCCGGCAGTCGAGGATGATGATGATGATGATGGAGCCTATCGCCAGGGATGGGGAAGGCAAAGTGGGAGGCATGGGGACTAGGTAGGGAGGAGGATGGTAAGGAGGGGAGTAGGTTGATTGCTTTGGGATTGGTGGGAGGACCCCCTTCCAAAGAACCTGGGTGATGGGGTCGAGGCTGTTCTACAGGTTCTATGGTAGGGGTCCCGGAGGGTCCTTTTCAGAGAGGCGAAGGAAGAGACATTGAGCACGAGGATGTAATATGGGTTTCATTACTGAAACAGGGTGGAAAAGCCGAGCTCCCGTCTTTGTCCCAGCTCCTGCCAACCTAGCAGTTTGAAAGAAAGAAATTGCAAGTACTGTAGATAGAAAGGGACCACTTTGGGGGGGGAGGTAAACAGCATTCCGTGCACTCCGATGTCTAGTCATGACTGTCACTAGACCACGGAAATGTCTGCAGAAGCAGACAGCGCTGGCTTTTCGGCTTTGAAACAGAGCTGAGCACTGAACCCTAGAGTCAGATACTTGCTTTTGAGAAAGGGCAACCTTTACTTCTGTCCCGTTTTTGTGGGAGGGAATTATGGCATCTGTTGTGTTTGAATACATTTATTGCTGTAATGTTTTGTGAAATAATTGGGACCAGTACTCCTCCATTTTTTCCTTCATCTTGGTCTTGAAACATCATGGGACTGCATTCCCACCTAAACTATGTAGCCTGTACAGTCTTCACTCCTGTCCAATAACCTCCCAGTTACCCCACTCCCCTTCCTGTCGCTTCCCGCCCAAATGTTTCCATTTCTGAGTGTATATATTGAGCAGTGCTGCGCCATTGCTCCCCATGTTCTGACTGCCTAATAAAGTTGTTTGGCCCATATTTTTACCAGAACATCAAATTGGCGACGAGGATGGGATAATGGCGTCCCATACACCTACCCTGGAGTTGTTCAACGTGACTGGTCCCGAGAAATGGGTCCTATACGAGCGGCAGTTCCGCCACACCATGGCAGCTCTGGAGATCGTCGATGAGGAGAAGAAGCACTCCTGCTTCTTGTCGCAATGTGGCCTGGTCACCCTCGAGCTGGCCACGCACCTTGTGTTGCCCAGGGAGATCGACACCGTCCCACTGGCTGAGATCTTGGTGGCTCTTCGGACACACTTTCAGCCGAAGGTGTCCATCTTCCCGGCCCGGGTGGCATTCTACAGACGGGATCAATGCCCCGGGAAGTCTGTAGCTGACTACGCCGCTGCGCTGAGGCTGGCTGCTGCCCCATGCCAGTGGGACAACCTGGAGGAGGCGTTGCGGGATCGCCTGCTGGCCGGCATGCGGGATGAGGAGGCCCAGCATCGGCTTATGGTCAGGGACGTCTTGACCTTCAAGTCAGTTCTCCGGGAGGCGTTGGTGTCCGAGGTTGCAAGTTTGGACATCAAGTCTTTTAAGCACAGGCCTGCTGCCTCCGGGGGTTTGGAGTCTGCTGTACAGGCCCATCACTGCTCTTCGCTCCACTCCTCTGCATCTTCAGCGTCGCCAGCATCTTCGTCCATGTCCGGGTCCAGCGACGAGGATGGTGAAGTCCGGAAGGTCCAAAAGAAGATGTCAGACAAGCGCACCGCTGAGAGGGCTCATCGCAGATGCATCGGCTGTGGAGCGAGGCACGACTGCCGTCAGTGCCTCTTCAAGAAGACCGACTGTCAGCACTGTGGCAAGAAGGACCACATCGCCAAGGTCTGCAGGCAATGGCAGAAGCAAGTCCCGGAGCAACCCAACCGACCAAGCCGGAAGGGAGCATACGCATCAAAGATTTCTGCTGGGAAGCCATCCGTCCACCGTGCTTCGAGCATCTCCAACCATTTCTTCACGGAGGTCCAGCTGCATGACATTCCAGTCAGGATGGAAGTAGATTCCAGTACGTCCTACTCCATCCTGCTTCAGAGGGAATTTTTGAAAATCCCCCCAAAGCTTCGCCCAAAACTTCGGGCTCTGAAGATGTCTCTCCGGGACATGCAGGGTTGCCTGATTCCGGTCCTGGGGGTGGGGGATTTTTCCATTGTGGTTAAAAACATTTCAACTAAACTGCCCCTTGTAGTAGTCAAACACGGCACAAACTGCTTACTTGGGGTGCAGTGATTTGAGCCACTAGGAATTAAACTGTCCGGCATCAACGCCGTCCATGCTGACCTGGTGCAGGACGTCTGTAACGCGTACCTGGCAGTTTTTGAGAAAGGACTAGGAAAATACAGGGCCCCCTCAGTGTCCTTCGATCTTGATCCAGCCGTGCGGCCAATCCACCTCAAGCCTTGCAGGATGCCATTTGCTTTGAAGGACAAGATCGAGGCCAAGCTGGACAAACTGGTGGGCCAGGTGATTTTGGTTCCGGTGGACTCCATGGAGTGGGAGACCCCTATCATGACTGCAATCAAATCCAATGGGGAGGTGAGGATTTGCACAGATTATATATGCACCATCATCAAGGCCATCCGGCCTAATGTTTACCTGGTGCCAGTTAGCCATCTATTGGCTGCTCTACATGGGGGCAAATGTTTTGCCAAATTGGACCTAGCACAGGCCTATCAGCAGCTATCTGTTACACCTGCTGCTGCTGCGGCCCAAACCATTGTTACACACAAGGGGGCCTTCAAAGTAATGCACTTTCAGTTTGGGGTGAATGCAGCCCCGGGTATTTTTCAGTCACATTGAATGCCTCCTAAAGGGTCTCCCTGGGGTCCTCCCATATTTCGATGACATCCTTATAACCGCTGGAAGCGAGTCCGAACGCGCCAACAGTTTAGATCAGATGTTACAGGTTTTTGAAAATGCGGGGTTACGTCTGAGAAGGGACAAATGTGTTTTCCTTGTACGGGAAGTAGAATTTCTCGGGTTTAAGGTCACTCCCGAGGGAGTTAAACCTCTGATTCAAAGGTTGCTGCCGTCCACAACGCCCCCCGTCCAACTACAAAGTCTGAGTTGCAGTCCTTCCTAGGTCTGCTCAACTTTTATCACTCCTTCCTGCTAAGGAAGGCTTCTGTGGCGGAGCCGCTACACAGGTTACTTAAAAAGTACGTGGTGGCGGCAGGCCCAGGATCGTGCATTTCATGAGTTAAAAAAGCTTCTTTCATCCGAAGCAGTCTTGACTCACTTTGATCCCAGGTAACCTGTGGTGTTTGTGTGTGATGCTTCACCGGTGGGGGTGGGGGCTATCCTATGTCATGTCTTAGAAAATGGGAAGGAAGCCCCGGTTGCATTCTATTCAAGGTCACTATCTAAAACTGAGCACAACTATGCCCAGACCGACCGGGAGGCTCTGGCCATAGTTGCTGGAACTAAGAAGTTCCATGACTTCCTCTACAGGAGGGAGTTCACTATTGTCACGGACCACAAGCCCTTGCTGGGGATTTTTGTAACTTCCAAGCATACTCCCCAGATTCTTTTTCCCCGCATGTTATGCTGGGCCATTTTCTTGAACGCTTATCAGTACACCCTGGTGCACCGTCCGGGTACAGATATCAGCCATGCTGATGCGTTATCACGGTCTCCATTGCCAGACCTGGGGGAGGCAGATTGCGAAATTGAGCAGGATCTTCAGGTGCTGCTGATCGAGTCTCTCGACTCACCCCCCATAGTGCCTTCTGACATTGCTAAGGCAACTGCACGGGACAAACTCCTGTCCCAGGTAATTTCCTGGGTTAAGAAAGGCTGGTCCACATCCCCTCTTACTGAGGAGTTTAAAGTGTTCTTTACGAGACGGTTCAAGCTTTCGCTCGAGAGAGGTTGCCTCCTTTGAGGCCAGAGGGTAGTCGTTCCTTCCATATTACGCTCTAAGGTGCTTAGGCTTCTACACATTAGTCACCCGGGTACAGTGCACTCAAAGGCGTTGGCCAGGAGTTTTTTTCTGGTGGCCCCAGGTAGACTGGGACATTGAGCAATTGGTAGGCATTTGTCGTAGCTGCCAGAGTTCCCGACCTGAGGAGTCCCGGCTTCCCACCCAGGAATGGGACACTGCCCATGGACCTTGGTCACCGATTCATGTCAATTTCACAGACCCTTTCCGGGGCATGCTTTTCCTATTGGTGGTCGACTCGTTTTCCAAATGGCTGGAGGTAGTCCCTATGCCCAGTACATCTTCTGCGGTCACTATCAAACAGCTCCAGAGGTTGTTCAGTTGTTTTGGATTGCCAGACGTGCTAGTGTCCGACAACACCACAACGTTCACCTCTACCGAATTTCAGGCATTCCTAGAGAGGAACGCCATTCGGCAACTTCTGCCCCTTCCACCCTGCCACCAATGGTCAGGTGGAACGTCAGGTTCACACAACAAAAGTGGCGCTTCGCCACATGGGTCTGGGGGACATTGAGGTACAATTTTGCCAATTTCTCATGTGCTACCGGACAACACCCTTGGCATCAGGTCTGTTACCAGCTGAACTCTTAATGCGCAGAAGGCTGGTCTCGTTACTCGACCAATTGGATAGGGGTGTGAATATTGGAATTGCTCACAAAAAGGTATTCTCAGTTGGGGATCTGGTGCACTACTGGAACTATGTGGCCTATCTCATATGATATGTCCTATCATGTCAAAACAGGCACTGGTTTGCTATGGCGGGGCCACGCCGACCAGCTCAGACATAGGGTTACGGAGTTTCAAGAGGTACAAGGTGATTCTATTCATGGTGATTCCACGTTAGGGTCCTCCCCACCCACTTACTCCCAGGGAGAGACGGAGAGGGTGGCTCAGCAATCAGTTGTGGTTCCCAGCTTTCTAATTCGAGACAGCCCCAATTCCGTTGGAGGTCGTCCGCAAGCCCAGAGCGTGGAAATGTGCCCTTTGATTTACAGGATTGGGGGGAGTTTGCAGAGTGTTCCCCCACTCGTCCAAGCAAAAAGCGGGGCTTTGATTTCTCCCAGGAAGCCCCCCATCTTTCAGCATTCAAGTCTACTTCAACTCCCACCCAAATGAGGCAAACTTTTGTTGAGTCGCCCCCTACTCAAGGTTCTCAAAGGCAGGACTTTTTGTTGCCCCCCCCCCCCCGATTCTAGTTTTATTTTTGAGCAATCCCCTGCTCCTGCTTCATCCAAATGGGGTTTTGATTTAGTTTGCCCCCTCCCTAGCTCTAACTCCGAGTTGGGTCAATGCTCCCTTAAGACAAATGGTTCAGATCAGGCCCTCAGTACGGGGTATCACTCTATGAAACCAAGTCTACCTCAGACATCCGAATACAGCCAGGTACCAGCGTGACCCAAAAGGGTTTGTAAGCCTCCACAATGGCTCCGGGACTTCATCCCATCCTAGGGGGGAGGAATGTTGTGTTTGAATACATTTATTGCTGTAACGTTTTGTGAAATAATTGGGATCAGTATGATCCTCCATTTTGTCTCCTTCTTCTTGTTCTTGAAACATCACGGGACTGCGTTACCGCCTAAACTATGTAGCCTGTACAGTCTTCACTCTGGTCTGATAACCTCCCAGTTGTAATGGAAATTCAAAGGATGCCATTAATTTTCATTTATTTCTGTGTGAAGTAAATGAATGTTTTTAGCCAATTAGTGCTTATGATGTAATGCCAATTGTAGATTGCTGCATGCCCAGGTGCTAGTTAGAGCCCCACACTCCCACATTCTCATGGACGCCAGTTCCAAGGACACTTAGTCTGGGAATCTGACAGTTTGATCTATCACATGAAGATACCAAGATGGAATCTAAGATAACCATCTCACGTAAGATCCAGGTGCATAACACGCAGCTGGATGTCCAGGTGTCCAGCCATTTGTCTCCTCACGTCATATTTGGGGAATTTTCACATATTTGAGAGGGGAGGTGTGAGTGGGGGAAAATGTATATAAACTGAGAGATTTAGCTCCTCAGTAGCAGACACCCCATGGCCTGGGGTGACTGCCCATTTTCTTTTTCAATATGCCTTAAATGTTAGACTGCCGCTCTAATATTTATGGGGGCTCATTGGGGCCCAACTTTTTATCTACTTAGCTAGCTTAGCCATTTCTATTAGTTTTATGTTTGTATTTGAACTGCCTTTATCCGTATGCTATTTTACTTCATTTTTGTACCAATAAAAAGCTGCTATATTTGAAGAATCGTAGTAGCGTACTTTTATTCTCCTCAAACCTTAAAGAGGGGAATTCTTAGAATCCAGCATACAAAAACCAAGGGAGAGGGAGGCCATAAATTAGGTCTTTGTCAGGAAGAGTGAATTCCAGAGAGGAGAAGAAGACTTCATTAAGGTTCCATTCTTTGCAAAGGAGCATTATCAAATTTTGCTGGAGTCTCTTCCTGATGAGGTAATTTTTATCTAACCCCTGGTTAGCTGGACTCTGAAAGTGTCATAAAAAGGGAGGAGGCATAAAACAGTTATTTGGGAATACTGGACATTCCTATAAGTCCAGCATCGCCATTTTAATTGCCAGATATTTCTGGAAGGAGAGAGGTCAGCGCAGCTCAAAACGCTGTCTGCAAAAGCAGTAAAACCTCTAAAACATTTAGGCCAAAAGGTCGTTGACAGGCTGCAGTGAAGGGTTGGTTTATGCCTGCCTTGACACTATAATAAACGGCTTTCTGTCCAGCAGTACAGAGGAGTCTTGACCTTTTTTACATCAGTTACCCCACTCCCCTTCCTGTCGCTTCCCACCCAAATGTATCCTTTTCTGAGTGTATATATTGAGCAGTGCTCCCCATGTTCTGACTGCCTAATAAAGTTGTTTGGCCCTGTTATGCTGGCTGCTTCGTATTTCTACCAGAACATCAAAGCATCCCTACATACATCTCAATTTTAAATGTCTTTCTTGGATTTATCTAACACTTACAGTAGATGAAATGTACAGCATGTAGGAATATAACAGTGTATCACAACAGAGTGTGAGGCTGGAAATGTATACCTTCCTATTATGTCTAATATCTAAGATGTCCAAATAGTGCGCTGAAGACTGATTTTAGATGTTTATATTTTCAGATACAGTGGAACATTGGTTAACGTAATTAATGCATTCTCTGGGATGTTTCTTACAGCAAAAATTTCATCCTTTGTCCCATATTTTCCTCTCTCTTACACAATATGACTCCCACATTCAAAATCCAACATCCCTCCTTCCATTCTCATAGTCCTAGATTATTTTGACTATCAATGAGTAAAATAATTTGCACCTGGCCGAAAGGTCAAATTCTAAGCCTTTCTTCAACTCCTCTTAGGAAGGAAAGTGAACAACAGCATCCATTTTAACTCACAAAATAAAGGTTCCATTTCAACACTTTTTACTTGGGAAATAATGCCTAAAATCTGATCAACTTTACCTAACTTTGACCTCATATATTTTCAGAATATGAACTGTTTTCCAGTATGTTATATGTGAAGTTTCATGAGGTACAAAATTAAGGTTTTTACACTGAATCAAAATTGTAAAAAAAATTGCATCCTCAACTTTGAGGCTTTCATCTTCTCCTTACTACTTAAAAAGCAAACAATTCAATGTGCCTGTTTTAGATAATTGCTGTTACAAAAGCTGAAGTCAATGAAAACTCAGCTTTTGTCATCTCTCTTTTAAAAATTAAACATGGCAAAAGAGAGAAAAACAGCAATCAAAAACTGGACAAGGTCAGGAAAGGATTTGGTCATTTTATGTAAAATACTGTTGTCTTCTTATTTATCAGAACTGACAAAGCCTGTTCCTCTATCTGCAAGATCTGTCAGTCTATTTTGTTTAAAAGGTCATGACAGCACCAAAATTAAAGAGAAATGTCAGCTTCATCAATGAGAATAATCCTTGGGGATAAGATTGGCCTTGCCATTGACTACAGCGGTGAGAGAAAAGCAAACCCTGGATGTGTTGCTGATATTAAGCACGTAGGTACAGAGGAAGTAATATTTCCCTGCCAGAAACTCTGCCACAAAGGGCTGTTTAAGTAACAAAAGAGTGAAATAAACTCTGTTGAAAAAAGACTGTTGAAAAAACACTTCCTTCTTATCCTTCAGAGAGGTAAAGTTAAGAACTGCAAAGAATCAAAATGATTTTTGAACTAGTTCATTTGATGAAAAATGGTCATAGATCAAAATGCATATACAGTAGATGAAAAGAAAAGCTTTAGAAAGTTATTGCTGACAAATTTTCACTATCTGCTTGTTCCCATACTGTGACAAAAATTCTCTTGCTTAGCATAATAAATCACTAAGAGTAAAACAATCATATCAATGGGGATTAGGTAGTCTAATCATCTAATTATCTCGGGAGATACCATCTTTGCTTCTGGATGGGGCTATTTTGCATAACTTGGGGATCTTTCTGGACTCGCAACTACTGCTCGAAGAGCAGGTGGCGGTCGTTGCCAGGAGGGCTTTTGCACAACTTCATGTTATTCGCCAGTTACACCCGCTCCTAGACTGGGACTCCTTGCTTATGGTCACGCATGCTCTGGTCACCTCCAGACTAGACTATTGTAATGTGCTCTACATGGGGCTGCCCTTGATGACCATTTGGAGACTGCAACTGGTCCAGAATGTGGCTGCCCAAGTAGTGATAGGGTGCAGGCATTATGCATGTGCCTCACCAGTGCTCTGGGAGCAGCACTGGTTAACAGTATGCCTCCAGGTGCAGTTCAAGGTGCTGGTTATGATCTTTAAAGCCCTACATGGTAGTGGGCCAGAATACCTAAGACTGCATCACCCCAAGAATATCTGTCTGTCCCACCAGAGCGGACCGGAGAGGCTCTCTGAAGATACTATCAGCCAGAGAGGCCTGACTCTTTAGCACAAGAAGAAGGGCCTTTTCAGTGTCCACTCCGGCCCTATGGAATTTCTTACCAACCGAATTGCGCCTCCAGGTGGTGCTGTTGCCCTTTAAGAAAGAACTAAAAACCTGGCTGGCAAAGCAGGTGTGCGGCACCAGTGGCATGGTGACCCAACCCCCCCCCCCCACCTTGCTGGCTCATATAGTGCAGGCCTCTCTGCTTTTTTAGTTGCTTTTAGCCGCTTTTTAACTGTGATCTTTTAAATAATTGATGGGTGGGGGTAAATTTTAAGGTTTTAAGATTGTAGTGTTTTCTGTTGTTGTTGTTGTTATGCCGTTCAGAGTCGCTCGCTCAAATTGGGCAGCAGTATATAAATTTGAAATAATAAATAAATAATAAATAAATAAAATACAGTAACAGATTCCATTGATTTCTGTAGGCCTACTCTGTCTATTTACTATTGTTAGCAATAGTCAATCACTTAGAATCTGCCCATTTGAACCAATGGGTGGAGATGACTCAATCAATCAGCATTGATTCAATGGCTTTAGTGTATGGGAACCAAGACACCAGGACAGCCGAAGAGCTGGCTTAACACAACTTTATTACATGCTGGTCAGAGGGAACATGTGGTAATGGCGGACGAACAGCTCAATATATACAGTGGCTATACATTTGAATGTGGCTCCTTGATAGCCTATTGGCTACTGTCTGCGTGACGTCATTGCGGTCACGCCCTTCTTGTCCAGGTGAAGGTAGTGGCGGGAACCTTCCCGCGCTGTTGTTCTTAGGTGACTCTTGGACCAATGAGCTGGACGCTCGCTATTGCCATCTAGTGGTCACTAGCTCGTGTCCTATTAGGGTTACAGTGATGCAGCTGAAGGTTACAATGTTACACATAGAAAAGGTTACATTGGATACACATGGATAGGTACATTGTTTAAAGGCACAGGCTTTAGAACACAACATCCCTCCCCCCTAGGATGAGACGAAGTCTCTCAGCCAAGATGGCTTATTGGAATTGCGTTTGGGCCGCGATGTGGGCTGGCCCGCCCTGGGGGCGCTACCGCTTCCTTGTTCCCTGGTCCCTTGTCCTGTAATGGGAGAGGGAGACTCGTTAGTGGCTTGCTGCGGTTTTGCAGCTTTAGGGGAAGGGACAAACTCCATTGTGGGGAGACCGGGGGCACTAGGGGCTAATGTAAAACCCCTCTTCTCGCTTGGATGGGTGGGGGACCACTCCGAAACTCACCCACCCCCCGGTTCTGAAACTCAAAATCAAACTCAGCTGGGTGATCCCGCGGGGTATCTATGAGGACAAATTCCTTCTCCTCCCCCCTCGGTGGGGACCCATGACCCCCCTCTCCTCCCCCTTGGGCTAAACGGGTGGGGGAGAACCCTAGCGCTGAATCCTTGTTTATGCTTTCTGCGCCCTGCCGTCCTGGGACCCGGCTCCGGAGCTGGTCCGCATGCCGCCGCCAAAGTAGACCCGTGCTGGTCTCCACGCAGTATGAAACGGGACCGGTCTGCTCCACGACAACCCCCGGCACCCAGGCTGGCCCTGCGCTGGCGTAGTTCCTGCAATGCACGGGGGTGCCTACGCTGAAACTTTTTGTGGCCTCTAGCCCGATGTTCCTCCCCTTGTCTTCTACTCTCGTGGGGTCTAGCCTCATGAGAATGGTGGTCAGTTTCCTGCGCATTAAAAGCTCCGCGGGGGAGTATCCGGATGCCAACGGGGTCACCCTGTACCCTAGCAGAAACTGACACACTTGCAGGTTGAGATCCCCGGGGCCCATGCGCCGCAGTGCGTCCTTCGTGGTGCGTACGAGGCGCTCCACTTGCCCATTGGTGGCCGGATGGAAAGGGGCGGAGGTGATGTGCCGGATGGCGTTAATCTCTGTGAATGCCCTGAACTCAGCGGACGTGAAGCAACTAGCGTTATCGCTAATTAAAGTGTCGGGTATGCCGAATGTAGAAAAAACCCTCCGCAAATGCTTTATTGTCGCGGCCGAGGAGGTGCTCGTGACTGGAATGACCTCCAACCACTTGGAGAAAGCGTCCACAATGAGGAGAAACAGAGTTCCTCGGAACGGGCCCGCGAAATCAATGTGTATCCGGGACCATGGCCCCTTAGCCGCATCCCACTCCCTGTGGGGAAGACGGGCCTCCTCTGGTCTGGAGCATTGGCAACTCTCGCAAGTGCCGACCATTTGCTCGATGTCGGCGTCTAACTGGGGCCACCAGAAGTAGCTCCGGGCCAGCGCTTTGGAGCGCACAATTCCGGGGTGGCTGACGTGCAGCAACTTAAGCACCCGCGGCCGAAGGGATGTGGGAATCACCACCCGCTGCCCCCACAAGAGACACCCCCTCTCTAGGGACAGCTCCAACTTTTTCCTGAAAAATGGGGTGAATTCTTCCGCTGGGGAAGACGCCGGCCACCCTTTCTGTACCCAGGAGCTAACCGCCGCCAATGTCCTATCTCTGCTTGTCGCTTTAGCGATGTCGGCGGGTACTATGGGGGGCGAATCTAAGACTTCTATCATGAGCACCTGGCGGTCCGGCTCCTCCTCGCCCACGTGGCTGTGCGTCTGGGGAAGGGGGGACCTCGACAGGGCGTCCGCATGGCTGATCTCTTTCCCGGGCCGGTACACCAACGCGTGCTGGTAGGCGTTGAGAAAAATGGCCCACCTGAGCATCCTCGGGGACAGGATCTGTGGCGTGGGCTTATCTGCGGTAAAAATGCCTAGTAGGGGCTTGTGGTCGGTCACGATGGTGAAGGGGCGGCCATATAGAAAATCGTGAAATTTTTTGGTCCCTGCAATTATCGCCAGCGCTTCCCTGTCTGTCTGGGCGTAATTTCTCTCCGCTTGGGACAGGGACCTGGAGTAAAACGCTATTGGGGCCTCCCTCCCGTTTTCCAACACGTGGCATAACACTGCCCCCACCCCCACCGGGGATGCATCACAGATCAGTACTACCGGCCGTTTGGGGTCGAAATGGGTCAGAATGGCGTCAGACGCCAGGAGTTGTTTCAGTTCCGTGAATGCCCTCTCCTGGTCATCGCCCCACTTCCATGCCGCATCTTTCTTGAGCAACTTGTGGAGCGGTTCAGCCACCGCAGCCTTCCGTGGAAGGAAGGAGTGGTAGAAATTTAAGAGCCCTAGGAATGACTGCAACTCGGGCTTGGAGGTGGGGCGAGGGGCCTTCTTGATGGCGGCCACCTTGGACTTGGACGGTTTGATCCCCTCGGGTGTTATTCGGAACCCTAAGAACTCAACCTCTTTCGCGAAGAAGACGCATTTGTCTTTCCGCAACCTCAACCCCGCCTGTTCGAATGCCGCTAGGACCTTGTCTAGCCTTTCAGCCAACTCAATCTCACTCCCCCCCCCGTTATCAAGACATCATCAAAATATGGCAAAACTACCCACCCTTTTTGGAAAAACACTTACCCACCCTTTGTGGAAATTTAAGCCAGGACACTCAACCTCACAAAAAGCTTGGAGATACACTTGCTGGAGAGACAAATACAGGCACTAGATATCTAGACTAGTGTTTTCCAACCTTTGGTTTTTGTAGTTCAATTCCCGGAAGCCTAAGTCAATTCTCCAAAGCAGTGATCAGCCAATTTACTGACTTAGGATTCTGGGAATTGAAGTTCTCCTGTGGGGCATGTGGAACCATTGATCTAGTGGTAGATATTTGAACCCAGTTGTCCCAAGTCCAACATTCTATCCACAGTATGCAGTGAAAACCCACAAATATCTGCCTTTTTAGCCAATGTACTGGCTAATTAACTAATTAAATGTAGATAAATGTGCTTATTACCAACCCTTTAGCCTTGGTGCTAATTGGAAGAATTTTAGAAAATCTGATATAATGTATAATTTAAAAGCTACCAATCATTTTTAGACAGCGAACTTTTAACTTTCTCTTTTTCATCTCTAGTTATGATAACTGAACACCAAAATAGTTGTGCACTTAACCAGGAGGTCTTAAGGTTAAACTAGCCTTTTGGTATCCCTTAAAACACATGAATCTTTTGAAATACTTTCAGGGAGGAAAGAACAGTGCTTGCAGTAGCATGGAGGAAATGATAGGAGGGGATTCAGGACAGGGTTTGCAATAGAGAAGAGAAAAGAAGGAGAGGGGAAAGGGCCATGTGGTGAAGAGGAACACAGAAAGCTGTTAACAGTACTTCCTGAGGGGAGGGAATGGCAGGGCTTTCGTTGAAAGAGGAAATATAGGAGAGAGCTAAGAATGGGGATTGTGCCAGTTGGGAGAAAATAATAAGAGGCATTTAAGAATGAGGTTTGCATTGATTTAGGGGGATTACAGGATGAGGGAATTACAGGGTATGCACTGGAGGGGAGAAAATGACAGGGGAGGATTTAGAATAGAGCTTGCTGTGGCAGGAAGGGATGTCCCAGGAAAGGGCTGACAAGAGGCAGATGACTTTATTTATTTATTTATTTATTTGTTTGTTTGTTTGTTTGTTTGTTTGTTTGTTTGTTTGTTTATTTATTTATTTATTTATTTATTTATTTATTTATTTATTTATTTATTTATTTATTTATTTATTTATTTATTTATTTATAGATCTGTATGGCCGCCCAATCACCAAAGCGACTCCAGGCGGCTCACAATCCCATTGCACACAACCCTGCATAAAAAGACCCAATATATCATTAAAAACTTTACATAAAACACATTCTTAAATTTTTTGTAACAAATAGACTAAAAACCCAGATAGCGATTAGCATATTCATATCAGCCAATGAGGGGCGGCTGTTCCTCTCTCTGCTCCCCAGACCTGCTGGGCCAGTCATGTCTTCAGCCCTTTCCTAAAAATTGACAATTCTGGCTGATGACGAAGGTCCATCAGCAGGAGGTTCCAAAAGGCGGAAGCAGATACCGAAAAGGCCCTCTTTCTCATACTGGAGAGATGAGCCTCTCCAAGGGATGGTACCTTTAGAGAGCCCCTCCAGTCCACTCTCGTGGGATAGGCAGATAACCTCGGGATGATTTAATATAGCTTAAATCAACAACAGTGAAGAATTTAGTGAGTATTTTTTAGATCGCTCAACAACAACAACTTCTCAAGTCAATTAAGTCTTATGGTGACCTTTCCAGTGTTCTCTAGGTAAAGAATATATACAAGTGGTTTACCATTCCCTTCTTCTGGGAGCACCCTGAGACTGTGCAGATTGCCCACTACCACACAGCTTGGCTTTTCCCCTTGGCGGCACAGTGCAGAATCAAACTCCCAATCTCTGGCTCCACAGTCAGATATTTAAACCCCTGTCTATCCAGCCAGCCATATCCAGCCAGCCAGCCATACAAATGCATATATTCAAAATAATCTGTTAGAACAATGCATGGTTTGTTGTTGTTGTTGTTGTTTTGGTAATATTATTAAACCTGAAATTATTTAACTCCATTATTCTGCTCAATAGTAGGACTGGCCCTACTTGAGATGCATGCTTCATGTCAAAGTTAGGACACCTCTGCATGGAAGACAACAAATGGACATAACTCAACAGGGGAAATATTTTAGAAAGTAATTCATTTCAGCATCCTGAAGTGGATTCAAGTGGGATTTAATCCACTTGGGGGCTCTCACCCTTCCCTGTGGACTTCGCCACCCAGGTTTGTTAGTCCTCAGTAACTGCCACCTGATTATCAACTTTGAGTTGCTGGCAGTATGTTCTACTCTATTACCATACAGGATAACGTGGCCAGACAGTTGTGTATGCATGCATGCATGCATACATACATACATTATACTAGCTTGAGTGCCTGGCTGCGCCAGGGTGATTGTTGGGGGGGGGCTCTGCCCTTCCTCCCCATGGTCCGTCGGGGAGGCAAAGCAGGGTCCAGCTGGAAGGCGCCACGGACCCTGCTCTATCTCAGGCCCTGGCCTGGCCGCTGGCTCCCTCTCAGCCTCATCCCGCCACGGCCTAGAAGCCAGGCTGCAGCGGCTTCGGCCACCCCACCCCCCGCTGGCCAGCACCGCGGAGCATAACCCTATTGAGGTCCTGGAGTCCTCAGCATTTTGGCATTTGGCGGAGGAGGGAGGGCCTTCCTGAGGCAGGTTTGTGTTGCAAGGAGTGGGGTCTGAAGGCTCCTTGGGGCATCCCAGGTGGATGGGGCCCGGGTACGTGTGTCCCCCTCTTTCCCTCTGGTCTGGGTCGGTGGTTGCGCGGATGGAACCAGGGCCAGTTCCCCTGTCCCAGTCCCTTTCCCCTGCCCTACTCACCTGCTGCAGGTGGGTCTCCCTCTGCCTCCGCCTTCTCAAGCCACTGGCATTCCTAATGGCCCCACTGGTTTTCCTGCCATTCTCGCCGCCGTCTCATTCATCCCACGGCTTCCCAGTGCCATGTCCTTTCCTTACTTTCCTGGGGGGTGGCTACATGGCCGTCGGTGTCAAGGTGGGCATTGCACCCACCGCCTCTGTTGTCAGCCGCATCGTCCTGACCACGTCTCCTCCGCCAGCATCCAGTTTGTCTGGGGGCGTCCATGCTGCCGTCGGTGCCGGAGTCCCCAGTGGCCACGTTCCTCATGGCCAGCAGCCGTTGCTTTGCTGACCTTGTGGCCATTGCCCCGCCTCTTCTGCTCTGGTCCCGGCCTCTCTGATTGGCCAAGGCATGCCACGCTGGCTGCTGGGAGGTGTAGCTGTTTGTTGTTTGTCCTATTTGTGGAGCGCAGGGGCCCCCATGGTGTTCCCTGACGGTGAAGGGTGCAGACGTCCAAGGTATGTGTGTGCCAAGTTTGGGGCGGTTTGGGCCAGGGGTGTGGATTCCTTTCTTGGACCCACAAATGTACACCTCAATTTTATATATAGATTATATTATTCAGTGGTTAAGAAGCACGCCTTGTTAGCTGGAAGGCCAGCAAGTTGGCAGTTTGAAACATGGGTACTGCATAACGGATTGAGCACCCGTATCTGTCCCAGCTCTTGGTGACATAAAAGGAGCCTCATTCAGGCATCCCCTGAGCAGAGTTTCTTCAGTTATTTCAGTCAATTGGAATTTGTAGCTTCAGGGTCATGGAGCTAATTTCTCCCCAGATAAAGCACACCTTAGGTATTGCTCATCCCTGCATAAGGGTCTACCATCAATCTATCCCCGGCTGTTACATTTAACAACATGGCTGGTTCCTGGGACAGAAGGGAGATAAGGATGTTCCTTCTTATTTTGTGTCCCAATCAAACTCTGAACAGCAAAAATGAAGCCACTTTCTTAGCTTAGTCATTGGCCAAACTTAAGTCCTTATTAGTGCATCTTTCTGGCAGTAATCGGCAGACCAGTAAATGAGCTGGATTCCGCATCTCTCTACATTCACACAGCGTACTGTTATCCTCCATCAGCCCCCACTTGGGCATGTTGGTCTTACATTTAGGCATACCAACCCTCAGCCTATTCAGAGTCCTCCAAGTGATGTAGGGGAGGTTGAGTTCCTCAGCCATATCCTCCCTTAATGTTGTTCCTTGTCAAGTGAGCAGCTTTCTCCTTCCTCCATCTTCTAATTTGGTTTTGCTCCTGCGTATCCCCAAGAATGTTTTGTGTTTTGTTTTTTTTTGCCATAGAGCTCATCCTAGATCTGAGCCAGTGGACTTGAGGCTCATATCCATTCAGAGAATGTTGAAACCTTCTGTAGCAGTGTATAAGTTGATACCATTAGGTTTTACTCTTATTTCTGATGAAGTGGACTTGAACTACAAAAGCTCGCATTTAAATACAGGCATTTGTCTTTAAGGTGCCATGTTTTTGTGATAAGAGATCTCTTTATCTGTCTTCAGATCTCTCCTCACCTTCCTGTCCACGCCACACTCTTCAGCTTCTATAACCAGCAGTGGCCTGTACCTTCCATGTGGTGCAATTCCCCATTGAATTCCCCACTGAATTCCCCTGTACTCCACTTGGCTCACAGGCTTAAGTAGGTAGGCAGAGTTTACTTGTGGTAGCTTTGGCCTTATTAAGAATATGGTTATAGGATAGGTAATCAGACTTTGCAAACTAGTAATTTCATAGTAAAAATAATAACACTGGCTTTCTTTAGGCCTGAGGCCTGAAGTTACTCACAACCCTTGTGGAGTGGAGGGGGGTGTCAACATGGCAGGCTGAGCAGAAGAGAGCTTCTGTTCTTCCTCAAAGGTGGGCCATGAAAGGTGGATTTAAATGAAGTAAATGATTCAAAAATGTTGTGAAAAATAATGGGAAACTTGCCTGAAATCAAATAGTTTTGCAGTGAGACACAGCAGACTAGAAGATCAGAGATCAGCACGGGTAAGCGATCTGAGCAGAGGGCAAGAGGAAGTTATCAGGCTGCACCGTGCTGCACTGCGCCATCCCGTCCCATCCCATTTTGGCTGCAAGAGGCTGCAAGGAGCCTGAAGAGAGAGCTGTGGATTTTCTCTCTCTCTCTTTTCCATGAGATCTAAAAGGAGAGGTCCGGCTCCCCAGTTCCTGGCTATGGGGCTAAAGGAGGCTAAGAGATGGAGGCGAGGCACCAGTAGCAGAGGAGCTGTGGCGAGGCAGACGCAAGCAGGCAAAAAGGCAAGCAAAGTTAACAGCTGGGTAAGACCTGTGGGAGCCCAATGGGGGGGGGGGGTAGCGGAAGCGAGCCTCGGTCGGTTGGTCTCACCAGCACTGAAGTGGAGTCGAGCGGAGCTTTTGCGGGGCTTGCAATCTGTATGGATTGGACCAGACAAGATATGTCAGACCTGGAAAAGTTGAGCTTTATTTTCTTTATTTCTTCCCTCCTAATATATAAAAGACTGAACTCTGTTGGGTGAAGGAAGAAAAAAGGTTAATAATTAAAGGAATATTTTTGCTGTGGATGTGACCATTGTGGTTTGTTTTTGCTTTTTCCGTGATAGCTAAAATCACGCTGCGGGGATAAGAACAGAAGCTGAGCTGGTGACACAGTTTAAAAAGTTTTATCTTCTGCTTTTACTTTTTGAAACTGAGAAACACAATTGAAAGATAGTTATTTGGACTAAGTTTTTTGTCTTATCTGCTGAGACCCCGATTTGACACAGTGGGAGTGGATTTATTTGAAAGTGAATATACAAGTTTCAAGTGGTTGAGCTAATTTTCGTTGTTTCCACTCTTTCTCTGACAGAACTTTTCTCATGGCAGTCACAGCACTGGAATCTCAGTAGAGTGGGAATGGATTTTATATGAAAGTGAATATTCAATTTTCAAGTGGCCAAGCTAATTTTTTCTGTTTTCACTCTCTCATAGATGGAACCTTTCTCTTGGCAGTCATAGAACTGGAATTTTAGCAGAGTGGAATGGACTTTATTTAAAAGTGAATATTTAATTTTTAAACTTCTGATGGATTTTTTCTCTTAGCAGTCATAGCACTGGAATTTCAGCAGAGTGGAATGGACTTTATTCGAAAGTGAATATTCAATTCTTGTGGTTTTGCTAATTTTTTCTATTTTCACTCTGCCACTGATGGAACTTTTCTCTTGGTAGTCATAGCACTGGAATCTCAGTAGAGTGGGAACGGACTCCATTTGTAAGTGAACATTTAATTTTTAAGCCTCTGATGGAACTTTTCTCTTTGCAGTCAAGACACTGGAATTTCAGCAGAGTGGAATGGACTTTATGTGAAAGAGAACACTCAAGTCTTAAGTGGATGTATTAATTTCTCTTACTTCCACCTTCTCCTTGATGGAACATTTCTCTTGGCAGACACAGTACTGGAATCTCAACAGAGTGGGAATGGACTCTATTTCAAGTTGTAGTACTGGAATTTTTTTGATAGTTTTACTGTAGAAGTTAAGATGGGGATATGAGATCTTGGTGGTGCAGTTTAAAATAAGTCTCTCTTCTTCTTCCTGACCCCATTCCATGCCTACTTCTATTACTTAAGGTTTCATTGAGAGTGTATAGTATAGACAGTTATAAGATTGAGAGACAGATTCAGGGGTGCTTAAATCAAGTTTTTTCTTTTTTTCCCTTTGATGTAATTGATATGTTATACTTTGTTATTAGCATCAATTAGAAATTAGATAAAAATATACTTATTAATAATTTTTAAGTACAACACTGAAAATCAGTTTCCTTAGGAGTAGATAGAGGTTTAACGATATTCTAATGACATTTTTGAGTATGTATATGAGTTGCAATTGGAAGTGTAAGTGGATGAGCCGGCGTGGCAGAGGTAAAGACCAAGAGAAGAAAGTGGGCTGGTCGAGAGACAGAGAAACTTCATCCGATAGGAGCTATAAAAGTTTGCTTCAGTTAGAAGAAGAGCCTAAAGATATGAAGAAGACTTTACTACAGGAGGCTAAGGATGTAGACGAACAGGAGAAAGTAAAAGATTTTTACAACAACAGCAGCAACAAAAGCCATTACACAGACCGCTTGGGGTAGCAGCAGCAACACCAGTGAAAACACCAGCGACAACTGTAGCAATAACAACAGCTACAGCGTCCCCAGTAGCACTGATAACAACAGCAGCTTTAGCGACAAAAATGACTTCAACGGTAGCAGCAACAACAACCACAGTTATAACAACAGCAGTGACCACAACATCAGCAGCAATGACACCAATAGCAGTAACTACAGTAGGAGGTGCAGCAGCACTAGGTGCCATTAAAAAATACCTAAGAATACAAAGGGATCCAAGAATGAGTTTGAATTGATGTGTGAAAGGTTAGAAATAATGGAGACATTAGTCAAACACTCACACAAGCAGATGGAGGACGTGACGAAATAGAAAAAGGACAAGTCGTCCTAAAAAAAGAACAGGAAGAAATTAAAGAACAGAAGAAACTCAAATTAGAGGTTAAGAAGATGAAAGTGAAGATGAGAGATATTAAGGTGGATTCGCTGGAAAATGTGTTACAATAATGGAGGAACAAATGAGATGTCCAAATATTGTGATTCATAACCTACCCCTGAGAAGACTCCAGATATGCTAAGAGACAGGATATTACACTGGCTGAATGGTATGGTGATGGAATATAGTTATTCCTCAGAAGACATTGTAAGTGTGTACCGTCTTGGACAGAAGAGGGAAAGAACCGGTCCAAGGAATGTCTCTTTTAAATTTGCTTGTGCAGTAGATAAAATGAGATTAATGTCTCACATCAAACAAATGCGTCCAACAAGTTTGAAGATTGATGGCGCAGATGTTGAGGTTTACAATGACATAGCGCTTGAGGAAAGATTGGCATGGAACTATGAAACAGGTTACAAAACATTTGATTGTTAAAGGTATCAAATATAACTGGAAATTTCCAAAACTGTTAACTTTTTGGCACCTAGGCAGAAGATTTGTAGTGAGGGAGGTCGCTTTTGTATTGGATATACTGGTGGAGGCAAAATTATTGGAGAATGGCACTAAAGAATGGGAATCTTTAAAGCAAGACCTGATAATATCTGGAGGGTTACGATTTGGGAGGAATGATTATGATAGTGTGCCCGAGGGAGCAGAAGGAGGAACTCAATAATGCTCTGTCCTCATTTGATGCGCTTCCCCCTCCCCTCTTTGATTATCGATGGCCTCTTTTTCTTGAAAAAAGTGGGGAGGGTAAACATGTTTTTCTGTATGTTCTGTTATTACTTTAAATTTATATGTTTGGGATTAGGGATTTTTAGATTTTTTTGCACACCTTCAGGGGGACGTGGCTGTCGTAGGAATAGAGAAGTTATAGATAAAAAATGAAGAAAGTGAAGGTAATATCTTGGAATGTGAAAGGTACCGGCTGTCAGATTAAGAGAAAAAGAATAGAAGTAGCACTCAGGAGAGAAAAACCTGATACAATCTTTCCACAGGAAACACATCAAAAGTCAGGAGAAGTAAATAAGCTATTTTTAGGTTGTACTAAGATTTATGAAAAAGCGTATGGAACATCAAAGTCAAGAGGAGTTGCGATCCTTATTTCAACCAGATTGGATTTTGTAATAACTAAGATCATTTCTGACCCGGAGGGAAGATATTTGATAAGTAATGGGAGAATGGGTGACGAGGAGATAATGTTGGTAAATATATATGCACCCAATGATCATCAAAAAAAATATTAGATAAAGTCTACGATATCTTGAAAGGAGAAAGATGTTTAAAGTTGATTGTAGTGGGTGATTTTAATTTAATCAGATCAACAATTGACTATACTAACATGAACAGGTGCAGTAAAGGATGGAAAACACAGATTATAGATAATTGAATGTTAGCTCTAGGATTGAAAGATATGTGGAGAGAACTTCATGGAATGGAAAGAGCATATACTTTCTTCTCCCAGGTACACAACACATACTCAAGGATTGACTATATATTTGTATCAGAGAATTTGATTAGAAATTTAGAAGCGATCGAAAATGGGATATTTAAAGAATTGGACCATGCAAGATTTATGCTGAAATTGAGAATAGAAGGAGCAAATGACATAAGGAATAATTAGAGATATGATTCCAGTTTATTTAGGGACCCTAAGAGTAGAGAACAGATTATAGAAAGGTGGGAAGAAAGTTGGAAGTGGAATGATAACGGAGAAGTAAGCTATCACATGGTGTGGGATACTATGAAGGCGATCTTTAGAGGAGAAAGTATTAAGTTGTCAAGTATCAAATGTAAACAGGCCATGACAAAACAAAATGAAATTGAGCAGGAAATAAAGAGGCTAAAAGAGGAGCATGTGAAGACTAAGAATAGAAAGATTTATGATAGCATGCAGAAATTGAAAAAGGAACTGGTAGGGAAAGATATTGAAAAGGTGAAAAGAAACTTGATATATTTAAAGAGAGAATATTTTGAATACAGTAATAAGAATTCGAGGTTATTAGCAAGGATGGCTAAAGAAAAAAGAGAGAAGAGAGATTGGTTTTTTGCTTTCTAAAGGGGGAATTAGGTGCAACAAGACTAAAGATAAAATTAAAATAATTAATGAATAATTAATGATTTTTACCAGTAACTATATTCAAAAAAAGAAGTCAATATAGAAAGATTAAGAGAATGCTTGGGAAAGTATATAGGGCAAAAGTTAAATCAGGAACACAAGGATTTAATGGAAGATAGAATAACCGAAAATGAAATCAAAGATGTTATTACAAAACTGAAAATAGGCAAATCACCCAGTGAGGATGGTTTATCTTTGGAGTTCTATAAAGACTTTAAAGATATAGTCATCCTAAGAATGGGAAAATTGTTTAACCATATACTAGATGGAGGAATAATTCCAGCTTCTTGGTTTAGATCAGTGATTGTACTGATTCCTAAACCTGGAAAATATGCTAGATGGAGGAATAATTCCAGCTTCTTGGTTTAGATCAGTGATTGTACTGATTCCTAAACCTGGAAAATACCCGGAAAAAAATGAATCTTATAGACCTATATCCTTAATAAATCAGGATGCTAAGATATTTACTTCTATACTAGCAAATAGGTTAAATACATTTATGGGAAATTATATAAATATGGATCAAGTTGGTTATATAAAAGGAAGGCATTTGACAGATCTAACGAGAGCACTGGACTTATTGGACATTGCTGTATGAAACAAGGAGAATGTAGGATTAATGTCATTGGATATTTTCAAAGCATTCGATTCAATTCAATGTGTAACAATTAAAGAAATAATATCTTTTTATGGATTTGGCTCTAAGTTTAAAAAAATTATAGAACAATTGTATCAGCAACTTACAGCAAAGGTTAAAGTAAACAATGCCTACACATAAGATATATAGCAAAAAACACCGCCTGAGGCTGGGAATGCATGATGAAATGACTGGTAAATTTATTAACATTTATAAAGTTTGAAATCTTCCAAAATGAAGCAGTCTGTGACTAGTTTCGAATTACTTCTTTTTCAGACAGTACTAGTTGCTTAATTATCTAATTTTAAACATACAGCACATGGCTTAATATTTTATAATAAATAATCCTTGTAAGTTCAGCTTTTCAATATCTGTAAAGACAGGTTGCACTTATTAAAGGATAACTATTAAAGCAAAATATAAAAATAATATACAGCCATTAATCAACATGAATTCAAAGATACACCCACCTTATTTTAGCATACAAATATTCATCAATTTTATAATAAAGCATCCTAACCTCTTGTCAATTAAAAATTGTGTGTGATACATTTTGGGGATAGCTATGAATGCAGTTTACCATGTGGTTCTCGCTAGGATGGGTCATTATAAGACAGACTGTAATAGCACTCTAAGTTTTTCTATAGATAGCTTAAAGCATTTCAGAGTTGTGGGAGGTACAGAGGAGTTCTACACTAATTAACCCCACCTGTTTTAGCATTTTAGCATTACTTAACGGGGTCAATGTTTGTTATTCAGTAAGTCCTTAGCCCAGAACAAGAATTATTTCTGACAAGAGGTTAGGACTCTTTATTATAAAATCGATAAATATTTGTTCCAGGCAGGAGTTGGATCCGGGAGCTGCGTGGAACAGCTCAGGGCAGGGAGGAGGAATGCGCGGCTCGGTGACTGGGCAGGCCAAGGGGAGGGGCAGTGGCTACACTCCCAGGCGTGCACCATCACAGGCAGGGCTGCCGCGTGTTTGGGAGCCCCTGCCTGACTGACCATCCAGCCTTGCCTTACTCCAGCAGCTGGACAGTGTGGCCTCCCTCCTCTGCCCTCCTGAGGGGTGTCTCGGGCAGTAGGGGAGAGACACTTGGGGGCGCGGGGGTGGAGGATGCAGCCGTGATGCGACAGTCTGCAGGAGCCCAGCCGCGACACGGTGGTCTGCAGGGGCTGGGCTCTTGTCTGCGACCTCCCCCCCCCCAAGGAGCATCCCTTATGCCTGAGGGAGGGCAGAGGTGCCAGGCTGCAGTAAGAGAGGCTCCTTTGGGGGGAGGTGGAGGTTGCACTTGCGAGACCTACAGAGTGTGGTGGCATGGGTGCAGCCTCCTGGTGCCCCTCCATGTGTCTCTCACCCCCGTCGCCCAAGGCACCCCTCAGGAGGGTGGAGGAGGGATGCTGCGTGTCTGGCTGATGGAGTAAGGCAAGGCTGGATGGCTGGTCGGGCAGGGGCTCCTGAACAGGCAGTGGCCCTGTCTGTGATGGTGCGGGCCTGGGAGTGCGGCCACTGCCCCTCCCTTTGGCCTGCACAGTCACCGAGCTGCACATTCCGCCTGCCTGCTCTGAGCCATTGCATGCAGCTCCCGGTGGCCGGCCAAAATGCGGGTGCAGGCTAGTTGGCGGATGGGGACTGTGGCACATGTGCAGTCCCCTCCATCCTTTCTGGTCTCGCTGGGGAGGGCTCTTCTGGGTTGCGCACGCATGTCACACATGAGTAGACCCGCCTTCCCTGCCAGGCTCCCTGGCGGCTGGGGGCACCCCTTTCACAGCCCCTTTTTGGAGTGAAGGAACCCGCAGCAGGTTGCCGTTTCCCCTCCCCGACCCAGCTTAAGGGGCAAGGTAAGTAATGGGCGCGGTTCTAGGGGGGTGGCCAGGTGTCGGGGTGCATATCCGTCTCACGGAAGGACACCTTGGGTTTATATATTAAGATTAAAAAATAAGGTTGAGATTGGTAGCAGGAGTGTGTCAACTACGTAACAATAAGCAAACCTTGTATTTTCAAGTATTCGAATATTATTTCCTGGTTTTTGTATGTTTTCTTACTATTTTTACTATACAGTTCTCAATATGTAATGCTATGTATTTTTTTGCAAAAACTCAACAATTTTTTTTTTAAAAAAACAACCCTTGTGGAGTGAGGCTCTCCCCTGGCATCAATGTGATGAAAGAGAAAGTGCTCCCCCTTCACACTCTCTTTTATTCCCATCCAATTCTCCCATATCAGACTCCTCACATGTGGGAATTCAGGTAAGCACAGGTACCTTACACGTAAGATTCTCCGGAGAAGGAGAAAAGGCCACCGGCTTGGGACCGAAGGATGCTCCTGCCCACTTGCCTCTGCACCCCGCCATCGCCGGAGGACCGGGCCAGCTGCAGTACTTGGGCGGTGGAGGATGCTCCCGCCCGCCTAGCTCCGGGCTTTACTTGCCCAGAGAAGGACATTGCCACTTTGTTTATTATTATTCGGTAACTTAAATTTGTAAATTGTATTACTGTATATTTTGAATTTTGTATATTGCTTCATTGTGTATTTTGAATTTTGTATAGTGTTCTATGGTGTATTCTGTATATACTTGTCATGTGAGCCACCCTGAGTCGGGTCCCGAGTGGGTGGCATATAAGCATGAAAATTAAATTAAATTTTAAAAAATTAAGATATACATTCCATTCTGAAACTGTTATGTCTATTTTTATTTATTTATTTATTTATTTATTTATTTATGGTTCAAATTTCTATGCCGCGCAATCAGGTGAACCCGACTCAGGGCGGCTCCCAACAAGATTAAAACATACATATTAAAAACAATTAAAACCCCAACATACCCACCCACCTATTAAAACTAACCACATTAAAATTGCCCGCATTAAAAAGATGGGGGGGGGGCTTCATTTTATAAGCCAACAGGCAGGGGCCAATCTTCCATCAGAGCCCCACACCTGCCCCGCCAACCAGGTTTTTAATTCTCTTCTGAAAGGCAGCAGCTCCATCTGCTCCTGCAACTACTGGCAGGAGGTTCCACAAGGCTGGTGTGGACACAGAAAAGGCCCTCCTTCGTGTGTCTATGATAATGAAGGGGAAAAGTGAAAGTTAAAAGCTGGAGTTTTGCCCCTGACACTTTTTTGTTGTTCTGTTTTATTTACTCTCATATATATGTATGCATTTATATGATGCATTACCAGAGGTGGCCACTAGAGGAGACTGTATGTAAAATATTGTATAGAGTTTATTGTTTTCCATGTTTTAGGTATCTCCAGTAAGTATCAGAATGTTCCCCATTGATACATGGGAGCAACCTGTATTTGATCTTCTTTAGATCTAATGCAGAGAATGGCATAATTACTTCAAAAAGAGGTTCACTGTCTTCCTCCTCCTAGATCAAATCCAGTTTTTGATAAAATACAAAGGAATATTGAAGCAGCTGTACAAATAGCCTTGCTATCATCATTATTTGATCTACCTTGGCAATTTTTTTCAAATCTGACATGAACATCACAAAGGACGGAAAATAAATATAAAATTCATTTCAAAAAGGCAAGTTTTCCCTTAAATTGACTATTTCATCTGCTGGGAGAATTGTTCCACCTTGGCCCCCAAAACAGGATTAGGTTTCAGCTGGAGCACATTTCCCATGTATCATGTGATAATTGAGAAATAGATTGCTCCTGACTCTCTACAAGATGTTCAAATTATAATCTATTTTTCTGTGTGATCACACCCTCACTCTGCAACTTAGAATAATACTGTGGCATTCTCCCTACTGCTCATGATTTATTTCTTCCTAGTGCATTCAGAGCAGGATTCATGTCACTTTCTAAAACTGCAGGCTCTTCATCATTAGATTCCTCTTCAAAGAAACCTCATCCTTTTATCTCTTCTACATTTCCATTTTTCATCTTCTCTTTATTTTCTCTTGGTCCGATAGAATATTCCTCTGTTGGTCTTTCAATACACCTAATTTAGGTTTAAATTTCGGTTTGCTTTCTTGAATCTTGTGGAAGAGATCTCTTTTTTTTCATCCAATGTTGTTTTCTTCTATCTCTTACTATGTGTGTTTTTAGCAGAGATAACTTCTCTATATTCCAGTTTATTTGATTTTTATATTGTCTATTTGGTGGTGCTCAGGTGTATCTGTTTAGTTACTTGAAATATGTATTTGCAAGAAACAGACGATTGTCTTCCTACTTAAAGCTGGGGTGCCTAAACTTTTTGGGTTGCAATCTGGTCACATGATTCAGAGGGCCGGTCACGTGGTTCCTCCCACCAAAAGCAGAAGTAAAATGTGCCTTGCAATCTGTTTTGCAACAGGATGAGATAGATTTTATGCTGCCATTTTCTCTGCTTAATCCAGAGGTCGCCAAACTACAGCCTGCAGGCCAGATCTGGCCACAACACCAATTCGTCCAGCCTGCGACCCTTATCACTCACAGAAGTGGAAGTAAAACGTGCACGTTTTACTTCTGCTTCCAGGAGTGACGATGGTGGCCTGGGCCAAATGGATTGATGTTGGGGACCGGATGTGGCCCACAGGCTGTAGTTTGGGCACCCCTGCCTTAAAGTATTATCACATAACTGATAAAGAGGTTAAGGAGGTAATAAGCGGATTGAAGATAGGGAAAGCCCCAGGGGATGATGGATTATCGACAGAGTTTTATAAAGAATTTAAAGAGGTGGTGGTCCCGAAATTGGTGAAGTTATATAATTATATACTAGACGGAGGATCAATTCCGACCTCATGGTATAACACTACAATCGTTCTTCTGCCAAAGCCTGGTAAGAATTTGGAAAGAGTGGATTCGTACAGACCAATTTCACTTATAAATCAAGATGCGAAGATCTTCACAGCGATATTGGCTAACCGTTTAAATAGTTTTATGGGGGAATATATAAATGTTGATCAAGTTGGGTTTTTAAAAGGACGACACATGGCAGATTTGACTAGAAGGGTATTAGATTTAATAGATAACGTTAATCATACAAAGGAAAAGGTGGGATTATTATCATTGGATATTTTTAAAGCATTTGACTCATTGCAGTGGTCTTCAATTAAGGAAATAGTTAAAAAATATGGGTTTGGGGATAAATTTAATAGGGTTATAGATTTATTATATCAAAAAGGAAATGCTTGGGTTAGAGTAAATGAGGAGCTTACGGATGTGGTAAAGCTAGAGGCTGGCACATTATCTCCTATCTTGTTTATTATGGCAATGGAGATTTTAGCAAAAAGTATAAGGGAGGATTTAAATATAGAAGGGATCATGGGTAATAAAGTGAGTATGTATGCAGACGACACTCTGCTTATGGTGAAGCACCCGGAGCTGGTAATGGACAGGATTAAAGATCATTTACAGGTATTTCAAGCTATAACAGGGTTAAAGATAAATTGGGATAAATCAGAATTGATGTTGTGTAATTTGAAATCAAGTGAGATGGGTAGGATAGTGTCGACACTTAATATACAAATCAAAGATAAGTTGAAATATTTGGGGATAATTATTTCAAACAAATTAGAAGAACTTAAACGATTGAATTATGACAGCTTGAAAGTGGAATTTAAGAATAAAATACAAGAGCTTCAGAAGTCAAAGCTGTCATGGTTCGGAAGGATTGCAATGTGTAAAATGATATTGTTACCAAAGATTAATTTTTTATTTGATACATTAGCGATCCATCTGAAAGAGAAAGAAATTAATGAGTTTCAAAAGATGTTCAACAGTTTTTGTAATGGAGGCAAAAAATCTAGGCTACCAAACAAGTTATGGTATTTGTCTCAAAAAAAGGGGGGACTGGGTATGCCAAATTTGTTAGCATATTATCGAGCTTTCCAAGTTAAGAACGTTGTGAAGATTTTGGCAAGAGAAAAGACAATTTGGGAGCAATTGGAGATGAAGGAATATAGAAATATTGGAAATATGATTTTTTTGGGAATAAAGGATAAGGTGAAAAGGTCAAATAATACTATGATGAGAGGTCTCATGGAGGTGTGGAAGAAGGTAAAAAAGGATATGGTCCCAAATCTCTCTCCAATTTTGGAATTGACTGATATGATGTGTTTCCCAATAAAGTTGGATAAGGAAAAAATGGAAATATTGGATAAAAATGGGATGCTTTTATTGAAGGATTGGTTAAAAACTTGTGATTCTGATGTTGAGCGGAAAAAATATTTGAGATATTAAATTTGAATTGGTTTCAGAAGTTAAAGGTGGACAAGTGGAACAAAAAATACAAAAAAGAAGTAGGGTTAGATAGAACATATACAGAATTTGAGGAGTTGGTAAGGAAGATTAGAAAAGGGGAAAATAGTATTAAAGGTCTTGTAAGTAAGTTTTATAACATACTGAATAGAGGTGCAGATCCACAGGAGGATTTGAAACGGAAGTGGGAACAAAATTTGAATGTAACAATTGGGGAGAATGAGTGGAAAAATAAATGGAAAAAGAGGATTATGAGAACAATGTCTGTAAGAATTAAAGAACATAATTTTAAAATGTTATGGCAATGGTACTTGACGCCATTAAGACTTTACCAGATGGATAATAAAAGAAGTTATGTTGGAGATGTAGAGAATTTGATGGAACATACGAACATATGTGGTGGAGCTGTAAAAAAATAAGGGATTTTGGGGGAAGAATAGAAGGTGAGCTTGCTGAAATATTGGGTAGAAGTGTTAAGTTGGTGTCAAGTATCATTCTTTTAACGAATGTGGAAGGTTTGGGTTTAAACAAAGATGAAAAGGAATTATTGGAAATTGTATTGACAACGGGTAGACAATGTATAGCTAGAAACTGGAAAAATGACATAGAAATACAGATTGGAGAGTGGTATAAAGAAATGTGGAGTTTAGCACTGAATGATAAACTGACATGGGAGATTAAAGTGAAAAGGGATAACTTAAAAGAGAACAGATTTTGGAATATATGGAAACCATTTGTGGACCATTCTTGTACGGCAAATGATAGTTCAGGGCCAGTACCATCTCAAAGAAGTTTCTGGAGTTGAGCAGCAAATAAACTCTCTGGGCATTGTATATATTCACAGGGTGTTTATTATTTATCTAAAGATTAATGGTAGCACAGAAAGTTCTTATTATTTTGGATTTTGAAACAATGGTTTTTTCTTAATATTCTGTGGTTATATAGTAATTAATGAGTCTAGATATTGTTATGTGCTAACATTCAGTAATGTTTGTTAAGATGATACTATGGATTTGTTTATGTACTGTATTGTTAGTCATTGTTTTCTTTTCTTTTTTGTATGTCTTTGAAAAATTCAATAAATCTTTTTTTTTAAAAAAAAAGTATTATCATGTCCTGTTTTGGTGTGTAATCAGTTTCTTCCTGCACCCTTCTGAAGACTGTTTGTAGTTGGAGCACATACTTAAATAATGGTTGTTTCATAGGTTTTCCAAATCTGATAGATATTTGTCAGTTAGTCTTGCATTATTATAGCACCTAATTGCATTTGTCACATCATACTTTAATGGGTTCATTCTGTTTGTCTGAGGTTTACCATATCCAGAGGAAAACACTTGTTTTACTTGTCCGATTGCAAATGTCCCATTCCAGTCAACTTTAGTTCACTCAAATCAAGTACTACTATGTTTAAATATTCCATTTATTTCATTATGGTTTTCAATTCAGTTGCCTGTTTTATCCTGCATTGAGCTTTCCTTTCACCTGCCCATTGGCCACTAGATGTCATTTCAGCTTTAATCTAGTTGCATCATTAGTGATATCACCATTCATACTTGTTCTTGCTCTTCCCCAGTAGCTGAGTGCCTTTCTAGCCTGGGAAAGTAATTTTTCAGTGCTATCTTCTGTTTCATTTTGAGATTGTCTCATCATTAGGTTTACAATTTAGGACATTCAGCAGTGGTTTACAATTTAGGAAATTCAGCAGTGGTTTACCATTGTCTGCTCTGCACAGTACTGACAAAAGTTAGCTTGAGTGTCATTGTCTATGAGAGATCCTCTGCCAGTGTCATCATCAACTTCCACTGCTATCTAGAAGCTTAACTTCAAGGATTTCTCTGCCCCTATCACCATTGAAAAAGATAGTCAAAATGGAAGACACAGGTTCTAAAAGGGCCAGCAGGATTCATGTGTCACTCACACTCACTCACTCACTCACTCACTCACTCACTCACACACACACACACACACACACACACACACACACACACACACACACGTTAGTCTCTAAGCAAGGCGCTCTTTGTGAGGTTTTATTGTATTTTTAACATGTCCTGTGCGAGAAGGAGCAAGCTTGCTTTCTGAGCTCAGGAGGATAGAATTAGAAGTAATAGATTCAAATTACAGGAAAGGTAATTTTGACTACATTTCAGGAAGAACTTCCTAACTGGAGTGTCATGCCATATTTTACAGGGCGTTCTTCTGAAGGTGTATTATCTAGGTAACCCAAAGCTGATTATGAGACACACAAACCCAATGAAACTGTTGGATCAGATCTTCCTAGCAATTTCATTTCATTTCATTTTTAATTTATATACTGCTCCATTCTGCCCGAAGGCGACTCGGAGCGGTTTACATTGGCACATGCTGTCTGCACAGCAGATAGCAGCAAAAGTGAACAAGAAACATACAATATAAAATTTGCAAAAAGTCAAGGCATAGTTAAAAATTACACTCAAAATAAAGCAATGAGAAAAGCAAAGAACAGAATACAAAAGGCAGACAAATAGGCCCGAATAGGGCAAAAGACAGAGGTCCTCAAAAAGTGGCTTCACTCCCCCAACGATGGTGCGGTTACAGGGCGAGCACGGACCCCTCTACGGCGGCGGCACTTTTTACCCCTCCAGCCAGGCGTGGCATGGAGGGGGCGGTGGCAGTGGTGGGCGCAGGTGTGCTTGCTTCCCCCAGTGATGGTGTGGCTGCAGGGCAAGCACAGGCCCCTCTGCAGCGGCACTTTTCACCCCTCCAGCTAGGCGTGGCGTGGAGGGGGCAGCGGCAGGCACAGGTGTGCTTGCTTCCCCCAGCGATGGTGTGGCCACGGGGCGAGCACGGGCCCCTCTGCGGCGGTGGCACTTTTCACCCCTCCAGCCAGGCATGGCGTGGAGGCGGCGGCGGCGGGCGCAGGTGTGCTTGCTTCCCCCAGCGATGGTGTGGCTGCGGGGTGAGTACGGACCCCTCTGCGGCAGCGGCGGTGGCACTTTTCACCCCTCCAGCCAGGAGTGGTATGAAGGGGGCGGCAGTGGGTGCAGGTTTGCTCGCTTCCCCCAGCGATGGTGTGGCTGTGGGGCAAGCAAGGACCCTTCTGCAGTGGTGGCGGCGGCACTTTTCACCCCTCTAGCCAGGCATGGCGTGGAGGGGGCGGTGGCAGCGGCGGGCGCAAGTGTGCTTGCTTCCCCCAGTGATGGTGTGGCTGCGGGGCGAGCACAGACCCCTCTGCAGCGGCGGTACTTTTCACCCCTCCAGCCAGGCGTGGCGTGGAGGGGGCGGTGGCGGGGAGGTTAGAAGGTGGGGTGCCTGTTGGGCAGGGTGGGGAAACCTTTGGCAGCAACTTTTCCTACTGTAAAAGGAACCCAGCCAGGCAACTGCAAGTAAAATAAACCTCAGCTCTCACTCTCTCATATAGTGATCAAGCAACATCCCCCCCCCTCCCAAGTTAACTCTAGAAAAGAAATGAAAGCCTCCAGGAGGCAGGGCAGAAACAGCTCAATAAACCATGAGAGGGAGAGAGAAGTCTCTGCCCCAGACCAAGAGCTGATTTGCCCCTGCATATATGAAATATTGCTCACTAGAGTAGACTCCCATCCCATGGTGGCTCCGACTAGCAGCAGCAAAACCGAAGCCTACATGACCATGTGGCAGGGAAATGAAAGAGAAGGCCCCCACCACCTTCTCTCTCCCCTTCCACAAGCGAAAAGCCACAGCGGCCTCTGGTGGCAGGAAAAACAATGCTGCTTCGCCTGTGAGGGCTCCGGTCAGGTGGGTGTGCGTGCGCGGGCGTTTCCCGGGCGACCGCCACCCGATTTACCCAGGGGTTTTTTACCCAATTGGCCTGTGGCTGGCCTGGCCTCTGTTTTGATAGATGAGGCAGCCCATTTCATGCGGCTACTACGGTGGCCTTTTTGGAGGCGCTCCGCATCGGCGAGCTTGAGATGCTGAATAAGGCGGATGCAAGATTTCCCAAGGTTCTTTACGCAATTGGCCCGGGGCTGGCCTGGCCTCAGTTTTGGTAAATGAGGCAGCCCACTTCATGCGGCTACAACGGTGGCCTTTTTGGAGCGCTCCGCATCAGCGAGCTTGAGATGCTGAATAAGGCGGATGCAAGATTTTCCCTGGGGGTTTTTTACCCAATTGGCTCGGGGCTGGCCTGGCCTCTGTTTTGATAAATGAGGCAGCCCACTTCATGCGGCTACAATGGTGGCCTTTTTTGGAGCGCTCCGCATCAGCGAGCTTGAGATGCTGTGTAAGGCGGATGCAAGTCGTAGGGCACTGGAACTCGAAGATGTCTGTGTGGACAATATTGGGCTCAGTTGGGGATACGCTCCTCTAAAACGAATCAGCACGGCGTAGGCAGTGGAGTAGACTGCTACGATGGTCCTCGACAGACATCTGTCCGGTTGGTGCCCTACAGGATTTCCGTGCACTGTGTGGCACGCACCATGGCACGTTTTTTCTGTCACCGAGGTGGGTCTTCTATTCCTAAATCCCAATTTGGAGGGTGGCGGGAAGGCACTAGACAGTGTTGGCCTCTCAGGGGCTCGTTGCGGCACCCGTTCGTTCTGGATAGGGGCGGCTTCTGCTGCAGTTGTTTTTTGGGTACTCCAAGGCTGAAATACGCTGCATGGGAGGGTGGGGATCACAATGTTTTCAGTTTTGTCTTCGCCCTCCTCAACTGTGAGTACCAGTTTTAGTCACTGCACTGTTTCTCCCCCCCCTCCCTTTTTTACTTGACAGACCCTGGGTGTCGTTTTACACCGGTGACAGTATGCCTGGTGGGCCGTAGCCATGTGCACAGGGCAGCGCGTTACGCTGCATGGGGGCAGCGCGTTATACTGCGGCGACAGCCCTCAATTGGTCGGACACGATACCGCGGTGCGCTTACAGGGGGGCGTTCGGACTCGGGGCTCTTGACTGAGACGACGCTCTGTGAACGGGGCTATTGCCCGGTTTCCTTGACAAGGGCGGGGGATGCGTCATTAGCCTCCCCGCCATCAGTCTGCAAATTTACGAGCTTTACTCAGGGGATGGGGCCCATCTGTCGCAGGGAGGTATGGACCTCTGGATTACTGGACTGGCGAGCAGGCCTGTCGACCGAGCTGACGGTCTTGGGGGGGGCGGTGAGCCTTTGCAAGCCTCCCCGTGTGGCGGGTATCACTGGTAAGGTAAACATTATGACCCACAGGTATCCGGCAGGTTCGCAATTGACTGGACAACAATAGACAGGCATAAGTTGGTTAAACGTTGTCCGGTCAACGACGAACTAGGCGACGGGGTGATGGCGATAGCTAGCCAGCATGCATCACCCCGTGATTCCACGGATACGCGTCAGAGGGTGGGGTCATTAGTTAGATATTGACTACGGTCAACAATTTGTTTGTTGTAAACAAACAAATTGATACAAAGTGATACATTGTAACCAATTGCCGTTGGCAATTTTGGGGTGGTACCTTACCAGTGTTACTTCGGCCTGCTTGCCTTAAGAATTATGATTGGTCGTTTTACCAATAGAAATTTATAATTCGGACTAGGGCATGAATCAATAAATGTGGCCCGATGCTGTTATCCACTTTTACCAGTGTCTGAGTCCTTTATTGGGGGGTGCGCCTGCAATTTGTGATTGCATGATTGCGTGTGATGGTATTTGTGATATGTTGGGATCTTGTTCTAAAAATACTAATAAGAATGTTGATAGTGAATTCTGTTCATGGTTTTGATACCTGTACCTTGTTTTTATATCTAGGGGAACATAAAGTGGGTAGGTCAGTAACTTAGAAATTAAGTATATAGCAGGGACATGAAGTTTGAATATAGCCATCTTTTATACAGGGTGTGGAAATGCAATTAGTGACCCACACAGGTCACAGGAAATTTTAGTTTGCAATCATAAGGGAAAATTTTGAAAAAAATAAAAATTGCATGTTGCCTAGCCCTGAATCTCTCCTCATGCCTTTAGGGTATAGAGGAAGGAAGATTCTCATCATGTTGGCTCATTTTGCCATTTTAGAAATGTAAATTCGGAAACAGTGGTTCCGAAAATGGGATGCTTGCTCACACATAGTTTCTCCTCACGTCCTACTGTACAAATTAATCATGTTGTGTTTTTTTTTAATGGGAAATGTTACAGAAAACAGTATCTGAACATTTGGTTACTCATTTATCTGTGTAAGATAGACAAAGTTGGTTAAAAGCGCTCCAAATCAGTTTCATTTGGGAATTGCATTGAATGGTTTTGAGGAGAGAAGAAATCACTCCCCCTCCTTTTCTGCTTGGCTTAGAGCAGGCAAACTGATAGTGCCTGGCTCTCTATCTCCCCACCTTTTTTTCACGGCACAGACTGACCAGCTGTTCTGTGGCAGAGGGGTGGAGAGCGAAGCTGCTGGTCTCTTGGTGGACCGGGATTGGGGGAATTGCCGTAATAGAATTGTTTTTTGTTAGTCCACCCCCAGAGTGTAGATGAAACCATTTGGAGATTTCCTGACTTTGATTCTGCTGGTTTAAGTCATCGTGAGCAAAAGGTTTTTGGTGAAATAAGGATTTTTTAAAAAATGACATGTCTAGTCAACGTGCATTTTCATTTCACAGCTTCTTTCCAGAGAATTAATCATTTATTCTTTCAGGATTGCTATTTTTTGTCTCGGAGGAACACAGTGTTCCCTTTCGTTCTTCAACCTGGGACTGATAAAGTAACAGTTTGCAAGGCTTTGGCTGGACTCCCAGAATCACACAAAGGTTTCTCACACAGATCTCTCATAGAGGGAGGGAGCAGGTCAGAAGATAGGGGATTCTCAAACTTGAGACACCAATGGCCCACCGATAGCCTCTTCCTCAGTCCTGACATCTGCAAATAAGGGATTTTTTTCTTGTTAGAGCAACAGTTTGCATTTTTCAGATTAACATTAACTATGCCTTCCTCCTTCACACTGGTTTCTTTGCAGCAATTTTTATGTCTGCATATTGTGGAATGGTTATATCTTCCCTGTACCCCCACCCCTTATAATATTTATTTGCTTTCACAGGCACTGGTGGAAATGATTTTGATGCTTTTTCTTGTTTTCTCCCTATCACTGTTGCTGAACATCATAATCTCATGGAGACCTGCAGTGCCTATCAGCTGGCATTTGCAGACTATATTAACGAAATTTCTTTTTCCACTCCTAAGGACCCACCTTTGCAGTTTATTCACCAGGTTCCTTGCCGTCTTTATACCTTTAACTGTTTTCACTGATGGCTCCCCTACCAGGGGGGTCGTCACTTTCCAAGATAACCAAGCTACATGGACTACGCTCTTTACACTTCCTTGCACCTCCGCCCAGCATGCGGAACTCGCTGCTGTCATTCTCGCTTTTCAAACTTTTGCTGACATTCCGTTCGATCTCATTGTTGACACTCAGTATGTTTATCGTCTGCTTAAAACACTTCCTACTGCCTATAATACTCCTGCTCTTGATCATTCTCTACTTTCACAATTTCTGCACCTCACAGTTTTTGCAGATGCTATTTCTCTCGGCAATGCTGCTGCCAATTCTGCTCTCCATACCTTGCCTTTATTCACTGATCCTGTTCAAGCTCATGCCTATTTTCACACTAACACCACACATTTGGCACGTCAATTTTCTATCCCTCATGCACAGGCTAGGGACATCGTCTCTGCCTGCCCTTCTTGCTCTCTATCACCAATTTCCTATCCTTTTGCTGCTGTCAACCCGCGAGGTCTTGTACCTGGGGCGGTTTGGCAAATGGATGTTACTCTTGTTCCTGCTTTCACTCCTGTTTCCCATCCCCATGTCACAGTGGATACTTGCTCTGGGTTCATTTGGGCCACCCCCCTCCGAGGGGAAACTACTCGCCATGCAATCTCCCACACCATCCGCTCTATTGCGGCAATGGGTTGCCCCACCCAATTCCACGGGACAAGCTGTCATTGAGAGAGCTCATTACACGCTGAAATCTCTCCTTCATAAACAATTGAAAGGAAGGAGTCTCACCCCTGCCGAAGTCCCTGAGGCTTTGGCCAAGGCACTGTTCACGCTCAATCATCTCCTAACCCCCCCATGGTTCCACGCATACCCCAGTGGAATGGCATTTCTGCCAGGAATTTCCATTGGAAAGACCCCTAGTCACTTTCAAGCAACCACCTTATCCCACTTGGGAGGGTCCTGCTCCCTTAGTCAGTTGGGGGTGGGGTTTTGCAGTTGTTTCCACTCCTGCAGGTACAGTTTGGATTCCTGGAAGGTGTGTCCGACCCTACCTAGGAGGGAGAGATGAGCTGGCACCAAGCACCAGCCAACCTGATTCCAGGGATGCAAGAAGCGATGTCCCTTAGCGGAAGTACCGAGAGGGCTCAGCGGTGAAAACACCACACACACACACCCCCACCGCCAGTCAGGAGACTTGCCAAAAGTTACTTGGGGAATGGTAAAAAATTTATCAGCTCAGGCTAAATGCCTCATTGTTCATGGAGGCCAAGAAGAGACTTCTGAGAATTATTTCGCTGCAATAGTGGCTTGTTTAAATGCTAATTCTACTGTCATATTGATTGGACTTCTGCTTTCTTTGGTGGGAGAGGGAATTGCATTTAGCCCCGGACCCACTGGAACGCTGGAGATGCTGGAAAATGGACAATTTGCATTTCAACCTGGACTTATTGCCATGCCCGAGGAGGGACTGGGAAAAAATGGACTGTTACCCACTCCCAGGCCCACTGAAATATCAGAGCAGGGCCTGGGACATGGACTGAACCTTGGAAAAAACAGACTTTCATGTAATCCCAGGCCCATCAGAAAACCAAAGCAGGAACTGGGGGAAAATGGACTGTTACTCACTTCCAGGCCCACTGAAACATCAGAGCAGGGCCTGGAACATGGACTAAACCTTGGATCTGCTGGAATACCAGAACAAGGTCTCTGGGAAAATAATGCTTTTGTGTTAGATGGTCAGATTATGGCAAAAAAGCTGGATTATGGGGATTGTTGGATATGTATGCATATGCCCACTAGAGGCCACAGAGGTTTGGTTTTTCATGCTGTCCCACTCAATGACTCCCTATGAAAGGCACCCCTGTCCATGTCTGGAATATTAATTAACCAAGTTGGTACTAATGTCATATTGGCTGTAGGGGACAGAATCCAAGAGAGGGCTGCGTTTTGCTGGTCTCATAGCAATAGCACTGGCAAAAAATGCACCAAGATGGGAGAGTATCCCTATTGTGCAAAAACTTTCAATGTTCTTTCAGAGTGACCAGCGCTCAATACCTCCAACCCAGATTACACACGTGTCACTGAATATGAATGTCATGAACAAGTAATGGGTAATCGCACACACCGCACTCAAGTATGCAATCTTGTATGGGCTACGGTACACCAGGTCGTCAGTCCTCGGTGGGGAATTACTAATTTGTTGGGGAACCTCTGGATGCTATATGGTCGGAGAGCTTATAGGTTCATTCCCCCCTGGTGGACTGGCACCTGCACACTTGGGTATCTCCTACCATCCATCATGATTTCATCCTCTATACAGGGGGCCCGGCTTCGCAACCGTCGAGCCTCCCATCCTTTGAAATGGTCTGGTTGGTCGGAGGTGGGAAGAGCCATTATTTCGGCTGTTGGCACATCTGCCAACTACAGAGATATTCACATCTTAGCTAACTGGACAGTTGCTATGTTTAATGAGTCAATCAAAGCCCTAAAATTGGCCAACCAAGAAATGGGCGAAATAAGAGAGGTTCTCCAGAATCGATATGCTTTAGATATAGTGCTTGCCAGCAAAGGTGGAGTTTGTGCACTCATTCATTCACATTGTTGCATATACATTTCTAATTTCCAATCTAATATTACTCATACAATCAATGCCATGGAAGATATGGTTAGGGATGCACCCTTCCAAGGCACCTTAACTGATTGGTGGCAATCTTTGTGGTCATGGTTGCCGGGAAATGGATGGGTGCATCAATTGCTCATGAGTTTGATTATTGGAGGTTGTTTTCTCATACTTCTCTGCTGCTGCATCCAATGTATTCCTAACTTGTTTCTTCAATGCCGTTCATTTACACAGCGTAGTGCAGCAAAATTAACTGGTAAAGAAATCATGATGTTGAAGAGAAATTTCAAAGGTAAAAACTATAATCTGCTTTTCAATCCTTCTTTTAAAAATGAAAAGGGGGACATGTTGGAGGATGGTGGGGGCATGTGGGGATCTGATAGGGATGAACCATAAATCAAGTTCATCGAGGGTGCACACACCCCTGTTTGTTTTATGAGTTCTTCCTGAGAGATGCTCACATCCTTTTACTATGTTGCAATATCTACCTGAAAGAATGTCAGTACACATGCAATCAAGGTCTTTAGCTTCTGCTATAGAGAGGCTGATCACGCAAGTTTCACGAGGCTAGTATGCTGTTCAGCTGCTCTAACCAATCAGGACTCTAATCACGTACTGTAGCTTGCATGATTCTCACACAGTACCCTAATGTTAGATACAATGTATGTTGAATGTAACCTACGGCTGAATATTCTCTATTGTTCCCTATGCTACCAATTCTGCTATTGAATGCACTATTGTTCCTGTATTCTTATCTGCTACTGAAATTTTGGCAATAAAATATACTGGTTGAGGTTGGTTCCTGCAGAGCTCTCCTCAAGCAGTCGGCTGGACCGTATCTGCTTGAGCATTCTCATGGTATCAGGATTTCCTCCTGCAACACATAGCTCTATAGCAAAGAGCAGTCACATGGCCAACAGGCCACACCCACCAAGTCACATGGCCACACCCACAGTGTGATAGGAATTTTTTAAATGCCCACCACTGGCTGAGTCCAATTTATTACTCCGTTTTCTCAGCACTGGACAACCAGCGACCTCTGTTGGTGATTTTATTGGAAGAGAAGAGAGAGACAAAGAAGTCTGAAATCTATCTCCAGATAATTAATCTGGAGAAAATGGGGAGAAAGTAATTCTCCAACTCTTGAACCCCATATTAAATGTTTTTTTTCATCAGCCAGAAGAACATTTGTCTCACTATCCTATTTGTTTCATATAATAAACTAGCATTTTTGCCCGGCCTTGCCGGGCAGTTTTTCCCTCTGTGTTGGTGGCTGAGGTGGTTTTGGGGTGTGTGCGCGCGTGCACACACACACACACACACACACACACACACACAGTGAGAGAGAGAGGGGCGGAGCTCCGCATTCAGCCCTTGTCTGTCGGAGAAAGCAAGCCCCTTCTCCGACAGGCAAGGGCCGAATGTGGAAGGGATTCGCTTTCCTCCGGGAGGCGAAGGCACAGAACTAAGTGTCATTCTCTGCCTTTGCTTCCTGTGGAAGTGGCTCGCTTCTCTCAGTGGGTAGGGGTCGAAGGCACCAGTGCCTTCGGCCTCCACCCCCCGTGGAAGGGGCTCGCTTCCCTCCGGGAGACAAAGGCAGAGAACAGAGCGCCATTCTCGGCCTTTGTCTCCCTAAGGGAAGCGGCAGGCGTATGGGGAGAAGATGGGCTCCCCCTCTTCTTCCCGTTACCCCGCCAAAGCTGTGGCGAGGCTGGCCCTAGCCTTCATTGCCGGGGTAGTGGGGAGAAGATGGGTCCCCCCTCCTTCCTGGAACCCCACCAAAACTGCGGCGAGGCCGGCGCCGGCCTTCGTTGCCGGCCTTCGTTGCCGGCCTTCGTCGCCGGGGCAGCGGGGATGGCTTCACTCAGCGTTTTTTTAAAAAACATGCTCGCCGGCTGCCTCACCTCCTCCGCACTCATGCCCTTCAGCCTGATTGGCTGAAGGGTTGTGTGGCGCGGAGGACACTGGGAACCGTAGTTCTTTTTGTTATTCATGTTTGTGGGGTGTTTGCCCCACTCTGTTTCCAGACACTTGCGCCAATGTTAGTTATGTCTAAAGGTAAATGTGGGCGGCTCGGTACAGGATGGTTGGGCCGGGTGTGGCCGCTAATGCCGGACACGCACCACCCAACCCCCTTCTTATAGGTAAAGATTAGATCTTTCATATGCAGAGATGAATAGGACTATCTGCTTTCAAGAAAAAAAATCAGTATAAGCTGGCTTGCTAAATGGCTGTGAAAGTATCTTGCTTGAAATTTTTGGTCATAAGGGAGCACTATTTCAAAGAAGGAATTCCTTTTATTTTTTCTCCTTTGGATTTAAGGTATGACCAAGGAGCAGATATGATGACTGGGAACTATTAATTCTGGAAAAGTAACTAATGAAAATCGGTCCTGCTGCTTTTGGTGGAGGAATGTCTTAACTAGACACTTATTTGAGAACATCTGTATTACTTATTTTGTGATGACAAAAAAAATTATGACTTGCACAAGCTTAATTTGTAAGTCCACCTTAAACAAATTCACACCAGGGGCATTTTTCCTGAAAATGATTTCCAGGAAAAATGTATATTTGGATATGAGTAGCAGACGCCGACGCACAAGCTTTATTTTTCCCTAAAGAGAGAGAATGCTTTTTAGTAAATTCAAGAACATTATACAGGATTACAAATCTCAAAAATGTTATAAGGTGTATGGAATAGGAAACAGAAAAATATAATTAAACGGATATGTACTGAAAGCAGAACACTCTATTTGTTCCCTTTGGAAGCCAAAATAAGGAAGTGTTAGCTGTGGTAATGTATGGTTGTGAGAGCTGGACCATTAGGAAAGCTGAGCGCAGAAGAATAGAGGCCTTTGAGATGTGGTGTTGGAGGAGAGTTTTGAGAGTCCCCTGGACAGAGAGGAGAACAAATTGGTTGATCTTAGAAGAAATCAACCCTGACTGCTCCTTAGGTCAAATAGTAAAGATGAAGCTAAAGTACTTTGGGTATGAGAAGAGAGGATTCACTTGAGAAAGCCTTGATGCTGGGAAAGGTGGAGGGCAAAAGAAAAGGGGGGCAGCCAAAGATACCTAGATGGTATTGTAGACACAATGGGTACAGCTGGGTGGGTTGAGGAGGATGGTGAATTACAGGTGCCTGGAGGACAATGGTCAATAGGGTTGCAAAGGGTCGGAATTGTACAACAAAAGTAAAGGTAAAGGTTTCCCTTGCTCGAAAGCCAGTTGTATCCGACTCTAGGGTTCAGTGCTCATCTCTGTTTCCAAGTTGAAGAGCCAGCGCTGTCTGCTTCTGCAGACATTTCCGTGGTCATGTGGCAGGCATGACTAGACACCACAGCGCACGGAGCACTGTTACCTTCCCACCAAAGTGGTCCCTATTTATCTACTTGCAATTTCTTGCTTTCGAACTGCTATGTTGGCAGGAGCTGGGACAAAGACAGCTCATTCTGTCCTGCAGTACTCAGAAACCAAACTGCTGACCTTCCGCTTCCCAGTCAGCGTCTTAGCCACTTGAGCCACTGCAAAAGCTGTCAAACATGGTACTTAGGAGAAAGTAGCCTTGCATGTTTGCATAGAAAAGCACTGCTGTTGCCATGTCAGAGTGCTATGGTGAAGAGTCCGTGAGGAATATGATAGAAAATGGGCACACATGTTTTCGGATCCTCAAGGAACTGCAACTGTCATGTGAGATGGGAGCTGTTTCCAGGTTAATGTCCGACCTAGAGAAACCAGCTGCCTGCTTAGAGAGCTCGTGTCCCAGGTTTATCTGTTCATCCAGCCAGTACCAGTGCGGAAAGGAGGACTGCAGACAAGAATCCTGTAGAGCAAGACGTTCCCATTTGGGTTTCTGCTTGTCGTCTTTAGCTAGCGCGGGGGAGACGCACTCGCAGGGGAACTCTTTTGCCTTGAAACAAAGGCAAATGGCCACGGATACGTTGCTTCTTTTTTCGCAAGCTTCCAAGAACTGCACTTAAGCCACTATTTATGAAAGACTCTGCAAACCCCGTTATTCTCCTTGACCGAAGAGAAGTCTGAATTGTAGAAGTAAGTAGTCACTCCCCTTCACCTCTATTGCCTGAGTTGTTCATTATTCATAGTACAGGGCGTGTCCTAAGCAGAGTATCTTATATATATATGCAAACACGTCGGACTTGACTTTGACTGACTGAGCAACCAGAAGGAACAAAGTGAGAGAGCGGAAGCAGGTTGCAGGCAACAAAGAGATTTAAACGACAAAAAGGGATATTTTGTCTTCTTTAAACTTAGTTATTATTTTTGCATCCCCTAGTCTCTTTTTAACATTTCTTCCTCAACCTTTGGTCTTTCTTCCCTGGAGATCCATATTTACTTTGGCTTTTTTTTCTTTGTATGTGTGGAATATTAGGTCTTTAAAAACTTACGTTGCTATATATATTTTCCAACAGCCTTAAGTCAGAGATTGAGCCACTCTGAAAAGAGGACGGGCCAAAACTAGGGGTTTAAATACACGTGATCTCCATGTGAAGGATTCTTATGTTACTATTAAAGGAGAGAGAATAAGAGGTTAGATCCTGCTTGCTGCTGCGGGAAGGATTCTTTAGGGGTTTCCTCCTGTCCTGGATGGCTTCTTCCTGGTCTGGTGCATGTAAGAAAGAGTGCGTGTAAGTGGAGGAGGGGGAGGCGAGGGAAGTTGTCCTTCACTCTCTTGGGAGTAAAGAAGGGTGTGTAAGCCCTCCTTCCTTGCACATCAATTTTTTAAACCAACCTACTGGTGCAGGCTCAGCGTGCAAGTACCTGTGATTCTTGTCCTCCTGTCTCTCCCTTGTTCTTCCCCGGACAGTCAGCGAGGCTTTCAGAAGATAGTCTCGTGTGCGCGCGCAAAAGAGCGGGAGGTTTTGGGGTTCCCTTTCTGTGTTGGGGAGGGGGGGGTCCTTCCTCTTGGCCTGCCTGCCTTCCGCTCCCCTCTCTTCGCCGCCCCCCCGTCCCTGTTGCTATGGTGGTCCCTGTTGCTATGGTGTCGTGCCCGCGGCCCTACGCATTGCTGTGGGCAGTGGCGGCGGCGCTTCTGAGCCGGCTGGCGGCGGGGCCGGTGGTGCGGTGCGACCCGTGCGATTCTCGGGCGCTGGAGCAATGCAAGCCGCTGCTGGCGCCCGGCGACTGTCCAGAGCTGGTGCGGGAGCCCGGATGCGGATGCTGCCTGACGTGCGCCTTACAGGAGGGGCGTCCGTGCGGCGTGTACACCGAGCGCTGCGGCTCAGGCCTGAGCTGCCGTCCCCGAAGCGACGAGCAGAAGCCTCTCCAAGCGCTCCTCGACGGCAAGGGGCTCTGCACCAACGTCACCGGCGACGCGGCGGCGGGAGGAGGAGGAGGAGGTGGTGGTGGTGGTAGCAGCGGCGGAGCCTCCACCGGCAGCAAGCAGCTGCGCGATCTCGTGCTACGGGGCTCGCACGGACCAGGTGAGGAAACGGAGTGGAACGAACGGGGAAGAAGAAGAAGCCCGAGGGCGAGCCCGGCGCTGGCTGCGGTTGTTTGGTGGGGGGGGGGGGGGGGGTATTAAAAACACGGTAGATTGCAAAATGTGTTTTTAGTTTAGGACTGCGGTGGCTTAGTGGTTAAGACGCTGAACTTGGTGACTGGAGGTCTGCAGTTCGAGACCCGAGTGCTGCACGACGGGCGGGGTGAGCTCCAATGATTTCTGACACGAAAGTATTATTAGTGGGAATGGGAAGGTAAACAGCCTTCCGTGCACTCTGGTGTCTAGTCATGTCTGCCACATGTCCACACGGGAACGTCTGCAAACGCAGGCAGTGCTGCCTCTTTGGCTGTAGATAATGGAGATGAGCTCCGAACCCAAGAGTCGGGTACGACTGGCTTTCGAGCAAGGGCCAACCTTTACCTTGACTAGTTTGCAAAAGCCGGCCTCGTGTCCAGTCTGGGCCACACTAGGCCTCTTTGGTTCTGCCGCCGCAATAGAAGGTCGTGTGCTAATCAATGGCATCCGTTATTGCTCTTAGGAGCAATAACAGCGGGCGCACACGGGGGATGTGCGCAGTTGGGGGCTCACTTTGCTTGTGTGCATGCGTGTTACGTGAGAAAATTTGGACAAAAAAGGAAAGCCTGCCCCGAGGAAAATGTTCTCCGTCAAACATGAACTAGGGCCGTGATGGCGAACCTTGGCACTCCAGATGTTCTTGGACTTCAATTCCCAGAAGCCCAAGCCCCCCGTGAATCCACAGGAAGGGGTTTACTGCGATTCATCTGGCCCGCGCCGCCCTCATCGTTTCTGGGAGCGACAAGGGTGGCACAGGCCGGATGAATTGCAGTAAACCCCTTCGTGTGGATTCATGGGGGCTTGGGCTTCTGGGAATTGAAGTCCAAGAACATCTGGAGTGCCAAGGTTCGCCATCACGGAACTAGGGTGTGGTGCTGATAGTATGCCTACAGGCAAGTAAGTGTGCTTAAATAATGTAAAATAAAATTGACTGACTGGAAAATCTTTTATACATTTTAAAAATTGCTTTAATATAGTGAAAGTGTTTATGTGCATATATGCAGCAACAAATGTATGATTATATGGTTTCTTCTATACTAAGTGAAGGAATGTGTAAAAAGCGTAGTCTTTCCATACCTTACACAAAAGGCATGTTCAGTGTGCAGATCTGCTGTCTGTATTTGTTTATAAGACTTTTCCCTCCAGAGTAAGTGAACACTTCACTCCAAAAATTTATGTTTTACAGTTTATTTTCTACAGGCCTTATCTATCTATTTGTGTACATACCAGATTTCATGTGCCCTGTTAAGCTTTACATCTGAAAAAATGTTTGTGTATGTAAAATATCCCTTATGGTTTTAAGTCTTGATGTATATCAGCAATTTCTAGAATGCAGCTTTTGCCTATCATTGTTCATATGTTTAAACTGTTCTATAACATTTAAACTGTTCTTGGAGTTCAGTATGTAATTTCTGTCCCTGTTCAAAGAATTAGTTTTACTTAGATGACCATATTATGGGTTTCATTTTCTTATAGCAAATATTCTGGCAGCATCATTTTCTGATGTAATGTACTGTATTGCCAAACTATTTAATTTTAAGGCAGTTTAAAAGAGCCCATAGTTGCCCTGTCCTCCAGCACTAGTGATTTAAAATATCCCTTATTTTTAGAAAGAAAAAGATGGTGGAAATGTCAAATAGAGTGAGGTCAGGGGGCTGGATTATTTGGTGCCGCGGGCCATAGGTTGAGAACCCCTGATTTAAGCCGTAGTTCCTATACCTAGATAGGGGAGGGGGGGGAATTATTTACTGAGATTTCGGAAGCAATAAACTGAGGTAGAAACAGTATGCGCACTGTATATTATGATGGTATAGCTAGGGAGTGAGTCCCATTGATGTCATGTTAGCAGCATGCCTAGAATTGTGTTAGTGTGTTTGGAAAGTAGAATCTAACAAAAACGTGATTTTCCCCCCAAACTGCAGTTATGTTACTGATTTAGTTAGAAGTAGCTAATCAAAAGGAACCTAACTCTGGTTTTTGTTTTATTTTAAAGTTCCACTTAACATGTTTGCATCTGCAAGATAATTTGTCTGAGAAATCCAGTGTTTACAGTTACAGTACAATTGTTATTTGGTCTCAGGAATTTGAAATTATTTTGTGCACACAGTTTTTCAGAGCCCTTCAGAAAATTAGGATTTGAGGCTGAAAAAAATGTTGCATAGGCTAAACACATTGAAAAAAATAAGATTTAATAGTATACCTTTTTTTTAAAGAAAAAGATTTATTTTTCTCTTTGATAATTACTAGCTGATTTTGTGCATTCTGTTTTGATTATACCTTGTGTTTGATGGATTGCAGAATTTCTCAGCTGAGTTAAATTTCAGAATGACTCTGTATCTAGCCCATTAATTGTTATGGTCTATATAACCTAGACACCTAAGTAGATGAATCATTGATCTGAGTTTGGAAACCTTAATCTGAGTTCCTGGGAAGGAAGAGAAGTTTGCAAAAGTAATAAATGAGCATTAAGCAAACAAACAAGGAAAAATGGAACCAGGTCTTATTTTCCTGGGATGCTGGGAAATCTTAATGATGCAGGGGGAAGCCTTGGATGGTCTTAATATGATGATGTTTGGGGAAAACAGATAATAAGGACTTTGTAATCATTACATTTCTATGGAAGATGTAATCAATTTGTTTTAAATTTAAATAGTCCTTTTCAGCTATGTTACTTTGCAACAATGGCTGAGCTATAACTACCAGAGCAGTGTGCTAACCTATGAGTACTGTATACTATATAGTTTCTTTGGCTGGAATGAAAAGCCTGGGACTTCATCTTCAGTTCTGAATTTTATTCCAATACAGTATATGAATTCAGATTCTTAAAAAGTATAAGTTTTGTGGATAAATTAAAATCCATTTATATTCCCATTCTTCATTTAATTGCTTTGGTATATTTTTACATTTGAAGTTTACTGCCACAGGTGGCCCTTGGCTGAAATGACATCGTTCAGTGAGTTTGGGGATAATTAACTTTAAAAACATCACAGAGGAATTGCAGCCAGCTCCAATTGTATCAGTAGAGGTATATAGCATAGAACAGTGATGGTGAACCTTTTAGAGACCCAAGTGCCCAACTGCAAACCAAAACCCACTTATTGTTCGCAAAGTGCCAACACAGCAATGGGCGAGGGAGAAAATGCTCCCATTGGGCTGCTGGGCAGAGGGGTGGGGCAAAGTCTGTGCTGGGGGAGGGCGGAACACTCCCATTGGGCTGCCGAGCAGAAGGCAGAACAAACTGTGCTGGGGCAACCGCACGGTTGCCCACAGAGAGTGCTCCGAGTGCCACCTCTGGCACACATGCCATAGATTCGCCACCACCTGCATAGAACCTTGTCTCTTAAGTGTATGGACAGAAATCTTGTGTTTGTTTCATAGTTTCTATTTCATGTTTGGAAGCATTTATTTCACAAATAAGTTTTGTAGTTCTTAAAATATTTTTTGTAAAAACATAATTGGGTTTGGTACGAAAGCTGATGGTCCTGCATGACTGCGGAACAAGCTCCACAATCCTTCAAAATAGTATTAAATATGAAATAATTTAGGGTGTGGATTAAAGCTTAAAGGTACTGTGTGGAATGCAGTTGATAGTCTGAACTAGAATAGGCCCATTGAGTGAGTGGGCTACTTATGAAAATCTTACTGAACTAGTAGGCATAGTTTAGGTGGGACTGACAATTGAATATGAATCAATTTTTGCATCAGTAATTTGCCATATTACTATTTAACAGTATAGCTTATAAAAGGATACATGTTATTAATGGTGAATCACAAGTATAGGCACATATTACATAAACTAGGTGATTACCAGGTTAATTTAATGAAGAACAAATAACTTGTATTTATTTATTTGGCAAGTTGGCAAGTTTTTTTATTGGATGGCAGGAATGCTCAAATCAATAGAACTGATCTGCCCTCTCCTGGTGTATAGTAAAAATGCTTATTTAAATATAGCAAAAGTAGTTTGCTAGATTTTTAGTGGTTTAAAAATATGCCTGTGAAAACAAGTCAATTTAGAACTTATAGGACAGTTTTCAAACATCTAAATATAAGTGAAAGATACACAACCCAATAATAACACTGGAATGATAGATTGAAAAGTCACTGGGTCCCTTCAGTCAGAACACTGAACTCTTTCTGTTCAGGAAATAAATCATGCTGTCTATATGATACTGAGGCAGCTGTCTTCAAACCACTTACTCCAAATAGTGCCATTGACTTCATTGAGCTACTGTAGGATAGGTGCCTAATATTTAAGCATTGTGGCTTGAGCAGCTGAAAATTATATGCACATATATGAAACTTAGCCTATATGTAGGTAACTTCTCTTGCTCTCCTGTATCTTTGCTTCATCCTCCCTCCCCTTTTTGTCTTCCTGTACTATCAATGTGTGTTATTTTAATTCATTGCTGTGTAATACTCTGTGTTGGATAATGGTGCAATATAAACACTATTTTACTAATTGCAGTGTTCAGGAATATCTTGTAAGTAAGTTTTTATCAATTGATAAATAATAGTTGCCTTTTTTATTTTTTTAAGGGAATTCTAGTGATTCAGAGGAAGGGCAGAAAATCAGTAGCACAGAGAATCAATCTGTCTCCAGGACACACAGGTTGCTGGATTCCAAGTCACTTGTTCACCACACCAAAATAGATACCATCAGAAAAGAGCATGCCAAAAATACCCAGCGCTACAAATACGATTCACAAAACACAGACATTTTGAATTTCTCTTCTGAGTCCAAACAGGAAACTGAATATGTGAGTATTTTTCTATGTGTAACAACAAAAGCAACAGACATATGTTTCCTAAACGTCACATTAAATTGAAAAATACTCCTAAATATTGTTACTACAGAAGCTAACAGTTGGACTGCTGTTTCATTTATTTAATTTGTTGTTGTTGATGGGTGTTGTTGTTTTTTTGCATCTTAACATCTTTGGGAGTTTCTGTCTAATAAGTAGAGGTCTCACTAACCTTTGCCTAAAATGAAATGTTGAGTCAAATGCATAGAGTTTTGTTCAAAAAAAGTTGGGTGGAGTTTTGAAAGAACCAAAATGGGTGCATTACACAAGAGTACATCGCAGTAGGCGCAACAAACATTTGTTATGTTAGTCAAGCTATACATTTATCTATGAAAATATTTCATCTGTCCTTTGACAGGAATCTTTATTGAGGGAAATCAGTCTAAAAGTGATTCAGAAACGCTCCTTAGAAATATCTTGCATGGTTAGTCAATGGAGACAAATTGTCAGGTTAGACCGATTTTGTTAGGAATGGGTATAGGTCATTTGTGATGCTCTTGTAGAAAAGTAGTTTGTATAATAAATAAAAATGTGTTGCTTTTAGTCTTGTGTCTGCAAGGCTGTCCACCAACCAGCAAATTACAGCAAGTCCTGTGAATGCAGGACTCAGTGTCATTTTTTGTCTTGGTACCAGAAGTTTTCAGCTGCACATAAAGCAATGTATAGCTTTGCTAGTGATAGCTCTGCCACATGAAAATGCCTCCAGGCAGAATAACACATAGGATGAAGTAGCCACTTTTTTTTTAATTTATGTGCAATTCATGAACAAAGTCTGCAGGCCAGATGGGTTGTAGGAAATGTGAGCAGAAAGTACCCTTGTTCATGTACTGTTTTTGCCAGGGAAGCTGCTTGTCCACCATTTTTGGCTAATATGCACACAAAATGTTGAGGGGCATTTTTTTGGCTTTCAAACAGCATTCTTATGGTTGATTTAGACACAGCTCTAAATTGTTGAAAATGAAGAACTGCATGGAAATACTTATTTAGAAATCTGGAGAAACAAAATTCACAGAAACCAATAACGCGAAAAGCATCTTTATATGTTTGGTCTGACACAAAACCTAGAGGCATTCCATAGAACATCCAACATTACTTTGCTTTTCAGAAAAAAAATTATATATTTCTGGTAGAGAAGAAATAGACACCTCAAATTATGTAGTCAAACTAAATTATATATTAATCTAAATTAATACCCCAACTTACTTTTTGTTTGAGCTAGAAATATGTTTGCACTTTTAAAATGAAAACTGCCATAGTGGCACCAGATGACAAGAAGGGTAGAATATTGCAATTAAATGGATCTATCTGGGTGGGGAGAGGCAACTACTGGATGCCAAGAATGTGTTCATTGGAAAGTGCATCCAAGCACTTCTGTGAGTAATTATCTAATTTTTAAAAGCATATGTCAAAGATTTATGCAACAACCCCACATAAAATTACATCTGAATTACTATACACATTTCTGATTTTCTGATTTTAGTGCGACTTCAGTGGAATATTCATTCATAGTATCAGAATCAGATTTCAATACCAGTTGCCTCTAGCCTTGTTCTAGACTCTTATGGTTTCTGAAGCTACAAAAAAATTTTTAAACACATTGTTTTAACCACCCACCCACCCCAGCTTAAGGGCTATAACATTGTGCAAATCCACCAGCATAATTCCTTTTGAACAAAGCATCTTTTCAAAATAGCTATGAATTTTTGGTATTTTTTTAAAAAGCCTTCATTCATGGCTTTTAGTTCCAATAACTGTTTATGTTATCACCTGTAGGTTTTGATTTGTTTTTCTTTTTAATCTACAGTAGAAGACAGAAAGGATTCAAATGCAAAAGTTTCTTTGGCCAGCTCTGAATGTAATTCCAAATCTTTAAATGATACCTATGGAAATGAATGGTAATTGCAGAGCTCTTTAAATTTAGGTCTGAAGTTCTTTAAAAAATATTTCTCTTTTGGCCATTTAAACCAAGAAACCAAGTATCTTTTTAAAAAATGACCTGCAGTCAGTGTGTCTGAACTGCTTTGTTTGCTTAAGGAACTGCCAGTAAGTGCAGCAACTTAAAGGGTATATTCAGAGTTGGAAGCAATTGCTTCTTGGAAGAAAATGTGTGAGACTTGTTAGAGAGAGCATTTTCTTATTAAAATATCAGTTTTAAAGTTTACCTTAAAAATCTTAGTTCTGTATTGGATGAACTTTGCTTGATGTGAAATCTATTTATATAGCTGTTTATACAATTATTTGCCTAATTAAAAGGATACAAATGAGTTTTTACATTGATAAAGATCTTAAGATCTGTTAGATTTATATGTTTGAAAGTCTATATTTTTCACAGTTAGTGCAGTTTAGTGGTTACTACTAAGTAGCCTGTTTCTGGGAGTCATTAGGTCAGATCCACAGAGACAAAATTCTGTTTTTATACTGGTTCTCTTGCTCGATTCTTTGGCAAGCACTCCAGGTGTGTGAGCATGCAGAGTGGATGTAACAAATAGATCCTAGTAAGATTTTTTTTAGACAGCAGCTGCTTCATTGATGGGACTGCAATGGCTCAAGTGGCTAAGACGCTGACGGGAATGTGGCAGATTAGCAGTTCGATACCTGAATACTGCAGGACGGAGCGAGCTCCTGTGCCTGTCCCAGCTCCCCCCAACCTAGCAGTTGGAAAGCAAGAAATTGCAAGTAGATAAATAGGGACCACTTTGGTGTCTAGTCATGCCTGCCACATGACCATGAAAACTTCTGCAAACACAGTCAGCACTGGCTCTTGGGCTATGAAACATAGATGAGCACTGAACCCTAGAGTCGGATACGACTGGCTTTCGAGCAAGGGTGACCTTCAATGACACTGACCTCTCCAATGTAACTTTCCCAGTTACACATTTCTGAGTAAGTGATTTGTGATTCATGAAAGCTCACCTTGAATGAACTAGTTTGCTCTAAAGGAGCTAAAACTCTTTTGTTTTTATTTTTGCTCTGAATGCTCTCCAGTGTGGTTTCTATCTACAACTGCTTTGTCTTGGCCTTTTGTATGATGGTGTTTTTTGATTTATTTATTTTTTGTTTCCCCACTGGTATTGGGAACAGTGATAAAACCTCTTCACTGTTCTGTTCTAATTATGTTGATTGGTAAATTCGGGAAGTTCCACTAGGTTTTCAGGATTCCTTGGTATAAAATTCTAAATGTATTGTCTTCCCACCAGGAGAGGTGAAGTCTGTACAAGTAGAGGATGTTGGAGATGAAACAACAAGTGAAAGGAGGTAGAGAGGCTCAGTATGGAAAGGGAGAATAGGATTGTAGAAATTCCATTGTCCTATTGAGGGAGGGAAATCATTTAAAACTAGTCTTTAACCATAGGCTGTAACCTGACAGCAGGAAAGGTGTGTATCTGATCATACCAGAATGGGTCATTTTACTGACAGTAATCTTCCTTAAAATAACCCTTCACTTAATTGGGGAATTCCTACAGTGTGTTCTCCAAAAATAATAACTCTACTGCTGGACTAGAAAGGTCAAGCTTGGGTGCAAATCAAGGTCAGGCTGCAGTGCCATTCCCATATGTTGTATGATCACTGTGAAATAGCTTGCACTTGGGACTGCCACGGATCAAAATGCAAGCTATAAAATGCAAGATCATGCCCAAAGTAAAGCTACGGACGTTCATGAAAGAAGGGTTTTCTGCCCATCTTCTTTCATCAATTATCTCATCCCATACTATTCAGAACCCTCCCATTTCAACTCTCTAACTTATATTTTTCAGAGGTTTCCCTGGTGGAAACAAGTCAGGGTATTTTCCTTACTTGAGAGGGGAAAAAACTTGGTTGTGAATATGAGAAGTCTTTATACCATTCGAGTAAAGTTTCATACATAACTGTTTGGATCCTTCTGGAAAGTTATATGCATGCAGAAACAGGATGCTACATGTAGATAGATGGAGAACCATGCATATTTATGCTGTTAATCCATTTCCAAGCCTGATCCAATAACCAGACTATACATGGCTTAGTCAGTCATTAACATTAACTGCAGTAGCTAGGAGCCTGTGGCAGAATAAAATGAAGTATAAAACAAGTAGTGACAATTTGAAAAGATGCAGAAGTCACAGTTGAAAAATTAGATCCTGAAAAGTGATACAAATAGGTAATACAAATTTGATTCTAATATTATTTTAATAATAAATATAATTGAAATGAATGAGGCTGTTGTCACTAGTATGACAAACTAACATTTCTAAAATGAAAAGATCAAATTTGACATCTGTCCTTAATGGATTATATCAAGCTGCATTCATACTTTCATACATTCAGGTCTCCAGGAATATTTGTCAAAATGAAACCCATGAACTTCTCTCTCCACCTGGCAAGCTTTACTGGAAACAGCAGCCTTCCTATTCACATACTGGTTTGTATCTTGAATCAGAAAACCCAATTTGTTATTTGCTTTTAGAATATTTCATTTTCTTTAGATATAGCTGACATTTTAGACTACAGTAATACCTCGGATAACGCTAAAACTTGGCTCCACAAGTCTTAGTGTTATCCAATGCATGCATTGGATAACATTTTTAAAAAGTGAGCCTGGCCACTTCCCTTCCTGGAGGGCCGGCAGGTGAGTGCAGAGACACCCTCCGGCCCTCTGGGAAGGGAACCAGCCAAGCACCTAGCCGCTTCCCTTCCCGGAGGGCCAGAGGGTGTCTCTACACTCACCCTCTGGCCCTCCGGGAAGGGAACCGGCCAAGCAAAAGGCAGCAGCCAAACGGAGTGCCATTTGGCCGCTGCCTTCCGGAGAAGGCAAGGCAGACCTTCCGCTAGGGACCTGCCAGGATTGTTCTTCTGATCTTGCAGGTTCTGTAGCACAGAACCTGCCAGTGTTGTGGGTGAAGGTGGAGCTTTCAACAGATACTGTATCAGCCAGCAGGTGAATATGCTGTTTGACCTACCAGGTTACTTGCAGAGCAGCGGAAATATAAACTTGTTCTGGGTGTCTCTGTAAACAGGGCAGATGCAGAGAACGTGTTTTATTGTTTCAGTTTCTCCAGCGTCACAGGGGCATTGTCTCTCTGACATTGGTGTCCTTTGGAACTTTTCCTCGAGAACCGCAGAAGGAATAGCTTGACACTGGGCTAGTGTAAATGCCCTCATATGACTTGGTGTCGCAAGTTGGAGCAAATACCAGGCCGGGACAACAATGTGTCTCCAAGACTCTGGAGGCAGGAAGGCTGGTGCCCTGGCTTGGTTGGTTTGCCTTTCCATGTCTAGCATTCTCTGCTTAATGGCCTGTTTCGCCTGGTCTTGATTCATGGTCTGTATGAGAGGTTGGGAGAAGCAAAGGTACTGCAGTCTGGATTAAATTGTTCTTTTCCATGCTGATTGGAAGCTATCCTGGAGAGTTAGAAGAGCCAGGCCGCAGGGGCTAAATAAAAATTTGAGCCCAAAATTTAGGCTAACTCCCACAATCTTGCCTCAACCTTTATCCGCCACTACTGCATGTCAGGCAACAAGGCTCCTCCTTGCTCTTTCAGCAATAAAGTTTTACATGGTCAAGGTGAGTTATACACACACAATGTATAATTTAAGGCAGAGCCATAAATTGTAGAGACCTGCTGTGAAGCTGGCAGAGCTAAAATCCTGTTACTTTAGGAACATAAAATATGACTGTATAATATGATTTGGCATAAAATTATCGCAATTGGTATAGTAAAAGTACTGTGTAATCAAACAATTATTACAAACAAAATTTTATTTATTTATTTATTTTTATTTTTATTTGCAATTTTAACAAATGGAGCAACAGTCTCCTGAACTGTTACAGACAGAATCTCTTTGGTTTGGGTAGTTTATGTGGAGCGGGCAAAAGTAAAAAACAACAACAAGAAACCATCAAAGAAATTATTTATATTTCTTCTCCTCTGTATCAGCTCCCATTCTCATAAAAATATTTTTGATGGGGGGGAGTGCATGGAATAAGATTCAAAGAATAGACATGAACTTTAATGAGATTCATTTTCTGTATATAGTTTTAGATGATTTGGAGAATGTATGAACAGCTTGTCTTAAATATTTTATTCATCATTGTACAACCTACTACATGGGATTCTGACCAGCAGAATGATGAGACGAGATGTGTCCATGACAACATTGCATAATACAGGTGAAACTCGGAAAATAAGAATATTGTGTAAATATTCATTCATTTCACTTAAAAGGTGAAACAAATATATGAGATAGACTCACTACATGCAAAGCGAGATATGTCGTGCCTTAATTCGTTATAATTGTGATAATCATGACATACAGTGTACATGAGATTATGTGATGATTATGGGGTACATGGGGTTGGAGTTTTCATAAGCTATAAGCCATAAACATCAATATTATAACGAATTAAGGCATGACATATCTCGTTTTGCATGTATATCTCATATATTTGTTTCACCTTTTAAGTTGCATTACTGAACTGAATGAACATTTGCACGATATTCTAATTTTCTGAGTTTCACCTGTATATATTTTCTTTTTTAAAAAAGGCTTCAGGAAAAAATTGGGAAAAACTTTTTTTCTGAATTTTTCTGTTTTTCCCCTGGGACTTCACATCTCTAGTCCTTCATATAATAAATGTTCACCCAGAACAGACTTAGAAAGAACATACGATGTATTAAAAATATCAAGTATCAGTAGTAGTAAAAGAAGTCAACGTACAATGTCTAAAAGTAGCACAAATATGGTTAACATGGATGGATAAAGAGATAACAGAAAAACCAACAGTCATATGGATCTTTGGAGAATCAGGAAGTGAGAAAACAACAATTGCAAAAGAATTTTCTGAAAAAGGAAAAACTTATTGGAAGAACAAAAATAAATGGTGGGACAAATTTGATCAACAAAAAATTTGTGTCATAGATGATTTCAGAGAACAAGAAATGAAATTCACAGAACTGTTAAGACTATTAGACCAATTCCCCTATCAAATAGAATTCAAAGGTGGATCAAGAGAATTTAATTTGCCAATAATAATTCTTATAAAACATCCAATAGACTCTTACAATTTTCTGACAGAAAAAGAACTCAAAGAACAACTCATGAAAAGAATAGACACAATCATTTTGTGACAAAGGAAAGAAACCAAAAATAGTTGAACACAAAAGTAATAATACAGAAGTCGGGGGTAATACTAACCACTGTAAAAAGCCATATTGATTTGTATACTTATCTGTCATGCTGACCATTCACTCTCTGCCTCTGTATCTGATGTATATAAATTGATGAGAATGAAATGAATCCGCTTGGGTAGGCAGGAATGCAACTATGCAATAAACAGTGTCCGTGCTTGGTAGATAAAATACTGAGTTCCAGGCTTGATTAATTTGGTTGCAATATTTTCTTTATATACAAGTACTAATAACAAGATCCAAAGCCTTTTCCGGATAGTGATATAGCTTTTCTGGGTGTTAACCCTTTCTTCAGGGATCTATAATTAATTAACATATAATTAGAAAAGCCAATGCAAGAACCCATGTGAAAATTATAGTGCAAATATATAAAAATACAAGACAAATATACAAAAACACGGAACAGTGACTAGGTGATAAACAAAATATATATATATACACAATATATACAACAAGAATTAGGAAATTTAAAGCTATAAAATGGACCAGATCAGGGTCCTATCTAGGTATTGAGTCTGGTAAAAACAGAATTCAGATCTATATTACATATACATATGTTGTGATTTTTAAAGTCTAGGATATTCAATACTATGAGTAACATTGATAAGAATTACTGGCAGGGTTTTAACAGAGTCAACAATGTTAAAAATAGATTTTTTGAAAGAGTGTATCATAGGAACAAACTTACGGTACCATAGAGCCAATAATCAAGCAGTAATAATATTACAAGCATGTACTCTCAGCGTCCTTGCCTCCTGGCATAATCTGCTTTGTGCCGATGGACGTTAGAAACAGGAGGAAGCTTGCATGTATAAATAGGGCTCTGATTGGTCACAGGTGAATATTACTGCAGCTGTTAACAATAACTAGTTACCTTGAGATAATAGAGCTTTACAGAAATGGGGATATATCAAGTTCTAAATTTAACCCTTGTGGAGTTACCGTGTCGAAGAGATGTATAAAATAAGCCTCTCTGCGTAAAAGTTGTTTATTAAAGTCAATCCTTTCATAGGGCTTAGGGCTAACTTGTTCTAATACTGTGAATTTAAAATCGTCTTCCGTATGCCCAATTTGCATAAAATGCAAGACAAGGGGAGCATGAAGGTCCTGAGTTCAAATTTTCTATTTATGCTCACAAATTCTGATCTTTAGCGGTCTAACCAAATTTCCAATATAAATTTTGTCACAACTACATTTTATCATATACACGCAGTTTGCGCTTTTGCAATTTGTAAACTGTTTAAGCTGATATAGCTTTTCTAATTATATGTTAATTAATTATAGATCCCTGAGGAAAGGGTTAACACCCAGAAAAGCTATATCACTATCCGGAAAAGGCTTTGGATCTTGTTATTAGTACTTTTATATAAAGAAAATATTGCAACCAAATTAATCAAGCCTGGAACTCAGTATTTTATTTACCAAGCACGGACACTGTTTATTGTATAGTTGCATTCCTGCCTACCCAAGCAGATACATTTTCTTCTCCTCAGAGCGTTCTCCGCTTTGCCCAGTTTTTTCTTGTCAGCAGTATATAAATTGATGCCATGAAGTCTCACTCCCATGTCTGACGAAGTGGACTTGATCCAAGAAAGCTCTCATTAAAATATAACAGTCTTTAAAGTGCTGCAGTGTTTTTGTTTTGTTTATTCTCTGATATCCCTGAAACACAAACTAACATAGCTACTATTCTAAAAAATTCAGCTATGAAGGGCACTATATTTAGCTGAATGGAGTGGAAATCCATCAACCTCATGAAGGAACTTGCATAGGTACAAACAGACATCATGTTCCTCACCAAATGCAAACAACAAGACTACATCCCCTATGGACTTACTGTGAAAAACCCTCTACAACCCTCTACAGTGAGAGATTATGCAACACTTTTCAAGAAACTACTAAATCAGCATCATGGACAGCAAACAAAAGAAAATCCAGAAGGACATTGCGGATCTTGAACCTCTTATAAAAAAACCAGCCCTCTGCGCTGGATACTATACAAGCATTCTCCTTTAAAAAATATAACTCCTTTTAAAAATATATTTTAAGTACCCTCGTTTGAACTTCTGCCTCTTGATATATTTTAAGTACAGTGATATCTCATACAACGTCCAAACTTGGTTCCACAAGTTTGGACTTTATACGGATTTGGACTTTGTATGAGGCATGCAAAATCCTAGCCACGATGCCTCTTACAACGTCCAAATCCTTGCCGCGATGCCTCATACAACGTTGTTTCCACAGAGATACATTGTACTGTAACAGCACAGACTTCAGGGCAAAGTCAAGGAAACTGACAGAACTTTAAGAAATCATTGTCTAAAGGCTAAAAACATTACAAAAACTTGTCAAACAACCCTGATTGTCCAAGAACCTGAAGAATGCTGCAAAAATTCCAGGAATGCTTCTAAAAATTCTGACAAAAAATTTTAAAAAATCCAAAATCGCGCTCAAAACCACTCCTGAACACTCTTTGCCTTATGCCAAACCCACAAGAGCAATGCACGCATGTGTCCTGCCTTTTATACTGCCCAGGCACAATGCAACCAGGGAAAACCCCAATGCCTCATACAACGTCACACGACTTTGTATGAGGCAACATTTTTCAAGGAATTAGGCGATGTTGTATGAATCCGACGATGTATGAAGCGGACTTTGTATGAGGTATTACTATACAGTAAAACCTCGGATAACGACCGCATCGCATAATGACCAAATTGGATAATGGCCAGCTATTTGGGAGAAACAATTGCATCAGATAATGACCATTTAGTGTTATCCGATGCATCGTGTTTGATCTCTTACCTTTTCACGCTGTTTGGGGCTGGGGGGGGGGGAATGCCATCTTTGGGTGCATTTTTCTGGCTCTCCACCTCCCCAGCATCTCTGGGGTGGGTGGGAGGACCTTTTCTGCGCTATTCCCGCCTTCCTAGGAGGTCCCTGGGCCACAAAACAGCTGAAAATAGTTGTTGCCGCCATTTTGTTTTTTAAACAAAATGGTGGCAAAAACTATTTTCAGCTCTTGTGCGGCTCAGGGACGTCCAAGGAAGGTGGGAATAGCGCAGAAAAGGTCCACAACCCTAGAGGCTGCTGGGGAGGTGGAGAGCCGGAAAAGCACCTGAAGATGACTATTTTTTCCAGCCCCAAACAGCATGAAAAGGTAAGAGATCAAACACGATGCATCGGATAACGCTAAACGGTCGTTATACGATGCAATTGTTTTCCCCAAATAGTTGGATGTTATCCGATTTGGTCATTATGCGATGTGGTCATTATCCAAAATTTTACTGTACTTAAAATATATCAAGAGACAGAAGTTAAAATGAGGGCACTTAAATATATATTTTTAAAAGGAGTGCCTGCTCAGAGTAAAGGAGTTTGTTCTTGTTATTCAGTCGCACAGTCGATTCCGATCCTTTGCGACCCTATGGACCATAAGATTAATAATGTTTTACAACTATTACTAAGCCTATGATGTATTGCTAGTAGGACTGTTCTTCTGATCTTACACGCTGCGGTGCTGCACCTGGCAATGTTGTGGGGCAGTCAGTGGGTGTATGTGCTGTTTGACCGGCCAGGTTACTTGCAGAGCAGTGGAGATACGAACTTGTTCCAGATGTTTCTGTTAAAAGGGTAGATGCAGAGAATGGGTTCTGTGCTTTCATTTTCTCCAATGTCACAGGGGTATTGTCTCTCTGACATTGGTGCCCTTTGGAACTTTTCCTCAAAAACCGCAGAAGGAAGGGGCTGACAGTGGGCTAGTGTAATGCCCTCTGGTGACTAGGTTTCTCAAGTTGGAGCCAGGAAAGTTGGGGCCCTGACTAGTTCTGCTTGTCTTTCCATGACTAGCATTCTCTGTTTAATCGCTTATTTTGCCTAGTTGTGACTCATGGCCTGTATGAGAGATTGGGAGAAGCCAAGGTACTGTAGTCTGGATTGGGTGCATTTTTGGATTGTTCTTTTCCATACAGATTGGAAGTTACAGTAGAACCACGCGTAACGACAAAACTCCATTCTGCAAATTGCTTCGCTATGCGGTTTTTTTCATTATGCGAAGCTAATGGGAGTTACCCCGGATAACGAACAAAAAATGTTCATTATCTGGGGTTCCCATCAACCATGTATACCCGTTACCAAAACACCCGCATAACGAACGATTTTTTTCGTTATGCGGGGGATTGCCATTGCCTAACAAACACTATGTTGTGCATTTTTTTCATTATACGAAGTGTTCATTATGTGAGGTATTACTATATCTTGGAGTGTTAGAGTAGCCAGGCTACTGGGATTTAACAAAATTTTGAGCCAAAAATTGAAAGTGGCTAACCAGAGTCTCGCCTCAACCTTTATCATATCCGTCTCCAGGTGAAGGACTTCTTAGATGGTCAACCATATTGTTGATGAAGAAGTTAAATAAAAGTGGGGTAACTATGCATCCTTGCTTGACACCATTCTTTATGGGTCCAGGCTCCATAAGGTCCCTGCTGGGACCGTCTGACTATAAGGTTTGTGTTGGGGTGGAAAGCGCAGATCAGGTGGAACAGTGGACAGTCAATGAAGGATTTCTCTAGCATCCTTCACAGCTTGATCCTGGAGATTGAGTCAAAGGTAGCCTTTAGCAGCGTACAATGATACTGAGTTCTTAGATGAATATTTTTCAATGAGATGTTGGAGGACTAGGCAATGGCCTGTTCTGGACCTGCTCTCTCTAAAGCCAGGTTGTTCTCCCGCTATTAGGTTTTCCTCTTCCAGCCAACTCTTGAGTTGGTTGTGCAGATGACTGGCATATAGTTTACTGATGATATTGAGTAGACTGACTGGCCTGTAGTTCCCGGGGTTTAACTTGTTTCCTTTCTTAAATATGGGTACAATGATTGCCAGTTGGGAAGGCTTTTTGTCATTATTCAGGGGATCTATTTCCGTGGTTGTATCCTGGTACATTTGCTTATAGTGGTTCTCCCATACATCTGGAGGGATATGGACTTTTAGCTGTGACTGGTTTGAGTTAGGCATATCTATACCTATAAAATGGTGCATTAACCGTTGGAATGTGACAAAGGATGTTGTGCCAGGCCCCACTAGCCCCGTCCGAGCCTTCGTGCACTCGCCCGAATGGGGTTCGCAGGTAACTGTCGGGTTGAAATGTTCGGCCCGGGGACAGGAGCCCTCCGGACGCAAAAAAAGGGGGAACTTCAATTCCCAACGTTCCTTGCGCTGAGCCACACCAGAACCAGTCAGGCTGAGCGGCGCGGCAAAAGGAACATTCGTAAACGCACCACGGCCAATCAAAAAAAAAAGCCGTGGGGAAAAAACTGCTGCAGTAACCAAACACGCGCCGCCAAAACTACAAGCCCCAGCATCCTGCGCGCCATGAGCGCGCAGAACGCTGAGGCAGCCGGCGTGCGAAAAGCAAAAGAATTTAAAAAACCACCGCCGCTGCACATCGTTCCCACGGGCCACCCAGCATGGCCCGTGAAAACGAAAGGCACCCCCGCCGCTGCGCTTCGTTCCCACAGGCCACCCAGCATGGCCCATGGAAACGAAAGGCACCCCCGCCGCCGCTGCGCTTCGTTCCCACGGGCCACCCAGCATGGCCCTTGGAAACGAAAGGCACCCCTGCCGCCGCTGCACTTCGTTCCCACGGGCCACCCAGCATGGCCCATGGAAATGAAAGGCACCCCCACCGCCACTGCACTTCATTCCAACGGGCCACCCAGCATGGCCCGTAAAAATGAAAGGCACCCCCGCCGCCGCTGGGCTTTGTTCCCACGGGCCACCCAGCATGGCCCATGGAAACGAAAGGCACCCCCGCCGCCGCTGGGCTTTGTTCCCACGGGCCACCCAGCATGGTCCATGGAAACGAAAGGCACCCCCGCCGCCGCTGCGCTTCGTTCCCACGGGCCACCTAGCATGGCCCATGGAAATGAAAGGCACCCCCGCCGCCGCTGGGCTTCGTTCCCACGGGCCACCCAGCATGGCCCATGAAAACGGAAGGCACCCCCGCCGCAGCTGCACTTCGTTCCCACGGGCCACCCAGCATAGCCCGTGAACACGAAAGGCCCCCCCAAAACGTAAGCACAAAAACACAAATCAAAAATAGAAAAAGCAAACACAAAAACAGCCAAAAACAAACAAGAAAAAACACAGACTCCCCCCCCCCAAAAAAAAACAACAACCAACAACAACAGAGAGCCTACCACGAGACGTCTTAACTTCATGACGACCGGAACTCAAATGAGCAAAGAAAGGAAACACTTACCGGAAGCGACACCCAGAGGACAAAAGAGAAGAATTGTAGAGAGGAAGCAAAGCTCACCACCCCCACCCAGAGGCTACAAGGGAAAAAACATTCAAAAATATTTAAAAAGATTAATTCCCAGACAAATCAAATAAGTTAGCAAAACATTCAAAAATATTCACACTAATCCCAAAAAATACCAAAAATAAAAAAAAAATCACTTTTCACTCAAAAAAAAAACAAAACAAAAAATAAAAAATGCGTAAAAATAAAGATTTAAAAAAACAAAATTAAATTTTAATTTAAAAATAATAATTTAAATTAAATAAATTAAAATAAAATTTGCATAAACCAAAATTAAATTTTAAATTAATTTTTTTTAAATTAAATAAATTAAAATAAAATTTGCATAAACAAAAAACAAAAACCTTCCAAAACCAATTTAAAGAGCCCGGCACTGAGGAAGCCGGCACACTAAAAATAAAAATAAAACACACACTGGGAGCGCAAGTCCGCCACAGGCGGACGCAGTACCCCGAAGCCACAAAATCACAAAACCTTTCAACACCATTTAAAACAGCCCAGCACCATTTGTACAAGAAAAAAAACGAAACCCTTTCCTATCCAACACAATTTAAAACAGCCCGGCTCTGCCGGGCAAAATATGCTAGTCAAAAAATAAAAACACTGCAGCACTTTTTTTTCTTCCTGATATGCCTGAACCACAGACTAACACGGCTGCTATTCCAAAAAAATCAGCTATGGTTTGAGTTAGTGCACGCATTAGTGATGAGCCAGAACAGGGCTGAATCTTTTGATCTGGCTGTCTGAATAAGCTGTGACCAGGTAGCACTCATTGCCTCTTTTTTTTCCTTACGACTCAGTAGTGATTTGTAATCCTTTTTGAGGTTTAGGAAACACTGGAGGGACTGTGCGGCAGAAGGGCCATCATTGCTTCTGTGTGCGAGATAGGTGGTGGTAAGCTTTTTCTTGGCCTCTATGCAGTCCTTGTCAAACCACAGCCTGGAAGAGTGTAATGTTGTCTTGGCATGGGAGGTGAACTTGCGGCTTAGATGTTGCTGTCATTCTCAGATTATGTTTGCATATGTTGACAAGGGATCCTGGATGGTGTCAGCAGACAATAGGTCCTGTCGAAGATTCTGCATGGGTTGCCCCTTTGGCAGTTTTTTCATCTTCTCATCAAGGAGTAGAGACCATCTGACGTGGCATTTGCCTTGTCCTGTGGGTAGGATGTGTAGGGTAATTTGTTTCTTCAGATGGAGTTGCCGAGTAGGAAGCATAATTTGTGCGCATATAGCAAAGTCACTTTCAAGATGGGAACTGACTTCAAGATTCTCTGTCAGGCGGATGAGGTTCTTGGAGACAAGGAAGTAGTCCACTGTGTTGGTTTTAGCCTGAAAGGAAGGTGAATTCACCTGAATGGTCTGTGGGGAGGGTGCCATTTAATACTTGGAAATGGAGTCTGATGGACATTTTTGCCGGGCATAGCCCTGCATAGTTTGTCTTCTTATGTTTGGAGATGTGGCCGAGGTGAGGATGTTCAGCCTCCAGGTTGGGCAGGGGAAGTTGGCAACGTGCAAACAGTGCACTGTCATCTTGCGCCTTTCTGGCATTGAAGTCACCCCTAAGTATCACATATGCTTTTGGATGTGTCAGCATTAACTCAAGTATATAGTTTTCAAGCTTGGTCTAGAAGCTATTACTTTCATATTTCTTGCATTATGGAGGTAGATATACATTTATTATCAGAAGTGTGGTGGCTCCTATCTGGATCTTGGCAGCCATTGCTAGTTAGTTGAGAAGGCTAAGTGGTATAGTGGTTGCATGCAGAGCGGTGGAGATTAGTAATCCCTGTCCACTTTTGAGACATCCTCGACCCAGTCCTGTGGTTGCTTCTAGTGCAGGGGTTCGTAACTTAAGGCCTGCAGGCTGGCCCCAGCCCCTGACACAATTCCATCTGGCCCATGGCAACGACCCTGGAAGCTGATGTGTCTGCGCAAATACACCCTCCACCATTGCATCTGGCCCACAGCTTGGTCTGAGAGGGAGTTGTCTGGCCCATGGCATGGTAAGGTTGAGAAACCCAGCTCTAGTGCATGTGAGTGATATCCATTTAGGGAGATGTCTGTCCTTGTTCAGGTTTCCTGCACTAGGATGTCAAATTGAGAGAGGAGGTTTAGGGTGTCTGCTTCCTGGTGGCAGTGCGACAAGTCTTGCGACAAGTCAAGAGTTGAAGGCACACATTCTCCATTCCTCTTCTTTGGGATGGCTGTTAGGCCTTATTGTCTTGGTGGGGGTGGCTGCTGTGTATTTGTTGGTAGGCTGGGTTGCCTTCCCATCATAGGGGTCTTGGCCACATCTCTGATCTTGAAGGTTGTCTGCCTCTGCTAACAGGACGTGTTTTGTGCTTTGTGATGTCATATTTGGGGAGGCATATTGGTGAGTTCTGATGTTTGGGCAGGAGAAGGGCAGTTGCTCTCAAAGCAACCTTTAAGAAAACTCACAACCAAAAAGAGAAGAATCCCTGTCCTTGCCCCCACCTCTTTCTTGCTCCTGGGATGAAGTTTCCATTAACAGTCATTAAGCAAAGGAATTAACCTTTAATTCTTGAGCGATGCTTTTGCTGTTTAAGTCAAAATTAATATCTTTATATAACAGAAATTTGTCTTTGTGTAAAATAAACAACTCAGAATATTGACATGTAAGGAATATTTTCAATTTGTAAAAATAAATAAACATTATAATTAACAGGGTCCTTGCCGGAGAGAAATGGAAGACATGTTACATAACTTAAAAATTCTGAATGTCCTAAGTCCAAGAGGACTGCATATTCCAAACTGTGACAAGAAGGGATTCTACAAGAAAAAACAGGTGAGTTACATTTCTGGATAATTTTTAGTCTCTCCTTTTTGAAAATTGGCAGATCTGTCTCAGTTTAAAATAAACCATTTAGGTGTAAACAGCAACAACAATATTTAATGTTTAGAGCACATTAAGTTAATTGAATACTAAAAATGCAGTGTTAGAGCATCTGTTGGCTTACCTCCAAAGCAGCATGTTAGGTGTGGTTGGTGTTTTTACTGATTTTGTTCATCATAATAGATTAAGTTAGGGAATGTGCTACCTAAGTCACAGATGAGCTGACCCAAGTCTTAGAAACCAGTGTCCTGTGATTTAAAAATGGCTTTTAAAAAAATCAAAACCAACAACCGAAAGGAAAACTACCATCATTTTATGATTAGTTGACCAGAATTGTAAATGATTGCCTGAAAGTTACAAAAAGAATTAAGTTGGGTTGTAACACAGGCAACAAATTCAACTATACAGTAAAGCCCCAGGTAACGGATTAATCCGTTCCATGGGGTTTTCCTTAAAGCGAAAATTCCTTATTGCAAAGTGCCCATAAGAATGCATTGCGTGGTTTCCCATAGAAATGCATTGAAAAACAAAAAAACGTTCCGAAAAAAATCTGGAAGCCGAAGCATTATTTTCAACGGATTTCTTTCCATAAGTCAAGTTTTTCGTTACCCGAAGCGTCCATAACGCAGGGGTTCCACTATATTGTATATCTATCATACATATCCATGGAGGACTGCTTCCAGAGCTTGAACACCAAAGTGATAAACAATTAGCATCTGCTGTGTAATGCTGAATTCTCAGGTGCTCTGGATTTTCCTTTCTGCTCACAAAGTTGTGACTTTTCATAACAAATCCAGATTTGTCACATAAAGTGGTACTTTTGTTCTAGACTAAATGGCTGTACTTTAATGGAGGTGCTTTAGTTAGTAGGCCTTAGCTACTGCATTTCTTGTCTTTGCCTTTTTGTTAATCAGATTCATTTACCTCAACTAGAACAATCCTGTGTTATCAAATTAATTGGCCAGAATACTGTTAGTTACACCCACCAGAATAATTCCATTTCCATAAATCTTAGCTATGAATTATGGCAAGCTAAGAACTAGGTACTGTATAGGCATTTGCTGTTATACATCAATCACATGACTATATGCTAAGCAAATGTTTATACTGATTTACTAACTTGTAGCAGTTCAGAGCTAGAATTTATGCTGATAACATTATGCTTACATAATTTTCAGATGGATTCTGGCCACAGTTCAAATGATCTTAAACAAATTGAAAGACAAGAAGCACTTTTTATGGCTTTTAATAACTTTTTTAAAATGGTTAAGTGTGTGATCAAAAACAACATCATGTATAAGCAATCCAGTTCCACAGACTGAATGAAACAACTGTGCAGTGATATGTGTCCCAGTGTCACTGAATACAATTTGAATCAATTCATGAAAAATTAGGTATCTAGCATTAAACCATATAGATATAGGAACACGCTAAGTCTCAGGAAGCCTACCATATTTTACGGACCATAAGACACACCTGACCATAAGACACACCCAGTTTTTAGAGCAGAAAAACAAGGGGGGAGGATTCTGAACCTATACTTTCACCACCAGCCAGTGGTGGCGCTGCAGGGGAAATGGGCAGGCAGGCCAATTGCACTGAAGCAGGAAGCGATGGTCTAGGCTAGCCTCTTGTTCTTCCTGCAACCAGGAAGCATTGCTTTCCCCCTCTATTTTGATCAGTGTAGCAGGGAAACATGGAGCAGGAACAAGAAAGGTAAATGAAACCCTTTCTTTTAATGCACAGGTTTGGTTTCCCACTTAAATGCATTGGGAAAATACAAACAGAAAAGCTGATTGATCTTCAATGCATTTAAATGGGAAATTGTGATTTTTGCCCTCTTGTGGCCACCTTTGGTAATGGCCCTTAAAATATGGTGTGTCCCCCTTCTTTCTTCCCCGGCCCGGAACAGCTGTGGGGCAGTGTGGAAGTCTTCGGCCAGCCGGGGCTGTTGTAAAATATCCTTGTACAACAGCCTTGCTGGACAGCATTTGGACTATAAGACACACCCTCATTTTTCCCCACTTTTTTGGGGAGGGGGGGAAGTGCGTCTTATGGTCCAAAAAATACGGTAGGTTCAAATTCATCTTCATCCATGTAAACCCGCTAAGAGTCAGAACTAGTAAAACCACTCCTTAATCATTGTATTTATTTAGAAATCATTTTTGGGGTCACTAGCTCAGTTCTGACTTGACAGTGCATAATATACAATATAAATTTATGATGTTGGTGATGATGTTGCATTCTGCTGCTAGACATTGTGATATTGCTCAGCACAAATAATACAGTTTGAAATTGGGCATCCAGCTTGTTGTAATGTCCATGTGCCTAGTAAGTGAAGCATTTCACAAGTTTTTCTGAAAAGTAGCAGATATGTAGGCCCTTTTCAGGAAGACCAGTGTAGAACTAACACGCTGAATATCTTATCTTGGAATGTAGCTGGCTGGCATCAGTTTAGGGGTCTCAACCTTTTCGACTCGTTTACAGAGGAAGACATCATCCTGATTCAGGAGACTTTGACAGATGATGATCTCCTGCTATAGGGCTACCACTCATATAAACTAGAAGCTATGACAGACCGTGACCAAGGGAGAATGAAAGAAGGTTTGGGCATATTTATTGCTAACTCCTTGAGAGCAGAGCCGACACCTAACCCCCTTCTAAAACAACTGGCCATGGCCTCAAGGTGGGGGAGGTGTATCTCCCTCCAACACTAAGGAAATCTGAAACCACTTCCATTTTGACAAAAATGGAAAAACTGTGAGCAATCTTCTAAAGGAATTTTCCAAAGCCATACTTGGAGGGGACTTTAATGCTCGGCTGGGGTCAGATGATCATGCTCTATATACCAAATTTCATCTGTGCTCCCCAGAAGATGACTTCATCTCACTCAACACCCCCTGTACACAATCCTCTAAAGATAAAACAGCAAATTATGCCGGTTTATGCCTGGAAAAGCTGGTGAATAGGCTTAACCTCCTTATATTAAATGGCTTGTGGGCAGGAGATCGCCCCGGCGAATACACATTTATGGCAGGGGCTAAAACCAGCACAACTGATTGCATTCTAACCTCTGATTTAGTGCAGAATGTAGAAAAGTTTGAAGTCCTACCCTATTTCAAAAGTGACCATTTACCCCTCTGCATTTACCTGAAGCCATTCATCGTTCAGACACACCCTCGGGACTACTTCAATCCTGCAATCTCAGCTGTTAGATCAACAAGTTGTCACGTCATCTGAACTCAAAATTTCGACCAGACGATGAAGGAAGTCTTAGCAGAAACCAATCTCCAGGAAATTTGAGCAGCCTTTGGCTCAGTAAATGTGTCACAAAATCCAATAGAATTTTATATAAACATAGTAAAGATTCAATCATATTTGGCACGCGATCCTGACAAAACAGCGAACAGACCTAGCATCGTATTAAAACCTTGGTTTGATAAGGAGTGTATGGCAGCCAAGAAAGCCCTTAACTTAGCTTACAAGAAATACAAAATGGAATCTAGGGACGGTAACAAAACATCTCTTGACCATCTCTGTTCCCTCAAAAAAATAATATAAGGGCTTAGTGGCACTCAAGAAAAGATAAGACATAAAGGCTACCTGTGAATGTCTCATAAATGTTAGGAAGAGGAAAAAATCTTCCTTTTTTTTGCAGTGGCACAAGTAGCTAAGATGCTGACTGGGAAGCGAAAGGTCAGCAGTTCGATTCCCGAGTACTGCAGAACAGATTGAGCTCCCGTCTTTGTCTCAGCTCCTGCCAACCTAGTAGTTCAAAAGCAAGAAATTGCAAGTAGATAAATAGGGACCACTTCGGTGAGAAGGTAACAGTGTTCCATGTGCTCCGGTGTCTAGTCATGCCTGCCACATGACCACAGCAATGTCTGCAGAAGCAGACAGTGCTGGCTCTTCGGCTTGGAAACAGAGATGAGCACTTCACCCTAGAGTCGGATATGACTGGCTTTGGAGCAAGGGAAACCCTTTACCTTTATAATAGCTTTACAGGCCGCTAGCATCTATGCCCCACTGGACTTTCACATATCAGCTGTTGCTTGGGAGCTTCCTTTTAGGAGGCTAATGTTTGCCACACAAAGAATGAAGGATCTACCTGAGGAACCTCCAGTCTCAGCTTCAGAAATCAAATCTCTCATCGGCCAACCGAGGACAGGGAAGGTGCCAGGTGCAGATTTTATCCCGGCAGAACTCATAAGGAATAACACGGAATGGTGGACCCCAATCCTGGCTTCGTTCTTTACCTAAATTGACAATACCGGATATATCCTGGAAGACTGGGGTCAGGCGATTGTAGTCCCAGTTTTCAAAATTTGATTCTACAGCATCTGGTCAAAAATATACGTCCAACAGAACGGTATTCTTATATGCTGCCTTTATAGATCGCAAGGCAGCTTTCGATTCCATTACAATGCTTAAGGTATGGGAGAAGCTGGAAGCTGCCTCTATACAGCCCAGGCTTTTCCACCTAATTCGTGCCTTGCACACTAACAAGTCCCTCAAGGTTAGATGTAATACATGAGAGGCTCTATTAATGCTGGTAGAAGTACATAAGGGGGTAAAACAGAGCTGCATCTTGGCTCCTCTGCTCTTCAATTTCTATAAGTGACATGGTAAAACAGATTAACAAATCAAATCATTATCCTGCAAAATTAGCAGAGTGCAGCATTGCCCTACTTCTTTACACCAATGACATAGTAATTCTCTCTAGGACACCAATAGGCCTCAGAATAACTATGGGAGCCCTGGTCCAATATTGCGCAAAAGATAAATTAGAAATAAACGATTAAAAAACTAAGATTATGGCCTTTGCACCAAGACCAAGGCTGCTGCGCTCATGGTATCTCAATGGACACATTATTGAACAAGTGATTACCTTTAAATATCTTGGTGTGGTCATACAAGCTAATATCAAGGAAAGCACACTGCGAACACGCAGCTACCTCAGATCAGAGATCAGCCAGCACCATTCTATAAATTTTTAACACAAAGGGAGGATTCTATGTTCCTGCTGTGCTTCAGCTTTTTCAGGCTAGGTCCCTAACACAGCCACTCTATAGGTCTCAGCTGGGCTCCCCAATCTCTTGCTATGTCCCCCTAGAAAGTGTAAAATCTAAATTCATCAGAGCAATTCTTCAGGTCCCTCGCTGTGTTTCCAATGTTCATCTGCTCCTGGAGACAGGACTGATAAAAGTTCGATCAAGAATTTGCATTACATCATTAAATCTGTGGATAAAACTAAATCTGTTACCCCAAGGTCTGGCATCTCTAATTCTACGAGATAAATTTCCCTCTTCCTGGATTAAGGATGCTGAGTCCAACCTGTTAAAAATGGTTTCCCCTCTCTCACTGCTAAAGTCTGACTACTACCAGGCAAAGAAAATGTGAGGCAATGGGTAAAGGATATAGAAAGACAATTGGATTTAGGGCTAACGCCATCCTTCCTGGCGGCTGATTCTATGAGATACACAGTCACCACCGTGAGATATTTCAACCAGCTAGAGGCTGCAAGCCATTAAAAAGCCTTTTCACTTGCAAGGTGTCATAAAAACATAAGAACAGCCTTGCTGGAACAGGCCACAGCCCATCCAGTCCAGCATTCTGTCTCACACAGTGGCTCACCATTTCCTTCAGGGTATTCCCAAGGAGATGCCTCCACCTGCTTAGGATTCCCTGGAAATGGCATTGAGAGATATCCTGCCTATCTCTCCAACCCGGAGGTTGTCCTTAGGTAGCCATAATTATAGCCATTGATACCCTTATCCTCCATGAACTTGTCTAATCCTTTCTTAAAGCTGCCAAGACTGACAGCTGTCACCACTTCTTCTGGCAGGGAGTTCCATAGACCAGTAATCCTCTGGGTGAAAAAGTACTTTCTCTTATTTGTTTGAGAACTAGTACCCAAAAGTTTCATTGAGTGTCCCCTAGTTCTAGTGTTGTGCGATAGGGAAAACAGTTTTTCCTTATCTACTTTGTCCACACCGTGCATGATTTTATAAACTTCAATCAGGTCACCTCTTAGACGCCGTCGTTCAAGAGTGAAAAGGCCCAACCGTTGCAGCCTCAGATGGTAAGGAAGGTGTTCCAGTCCCCTAATCATTCTGGTTGCCCTCCTCTGTACTTTCTCCAACTCCATAATATCCTTCTGGAGGTATGGCGACCAGAACTGTACACAGTATTCCAGATGGGGCCTCACCATAGATTTATAAAGAGGCAAAATGACACTTGCTGACTTATTTTCTATACCCTTCCTAATGATCCCTAACATTGAGTTTGCTTTTTTCACTGCTGAGGCACACTGGGTTGACATCTTCATTGAGCTGTCCACCAGGACACCAAGGTCCCTTTCCTGGTTTGTCGCAGAGAGTTCAGACCCCATCAGTTTATAAATGTAATTGGGTTTTTTTGCCCCAACATGCATCACTCTGCACTTACTGATGTTGAAGCTCATTTGCCACTGTTTTGCCCACTCCCCCAGTGTCAAGAGATTCCTCTGGAGCTCCTCACAATCTCTCACAGTTTTCACTACCCTGTATAATTTAGTGTCGTCAGCAAATTTGGCTACCTTGCTTTTTACTCCTACCTCTAGATCATTTATGAAGAGGTTGAAAAGCAGGGGTCCCAGTACTGAACCTTGGGGGACCCCACTCTTTACTTCCCTCCACTTGGAGAAGTGTCCATTTAGTGCTACCCTCTGTTTCCTGTCCCTTAGCCAGTTGCTGATCCAGGACAAGACCTGTCCCTTTATTCCATGACTGGTAAGTTTATTCAAGAGCCTTTGGTGTGGGACCTTGTCAAAAGCCTTCTGAAAGTCCAGATAAACAATGTCAACTGGATCCCCCTTATCCACATGCTTGTTGACACTCTCAAAAAATTCCAACAGATTAGTGAGGCATGATTTGCCCTTGTAAAAGCCATGTTGGCTCTCCTTTAGCAGCGCCTTCTCTTCTATGTGCCTATTAATTCTATCTTTTAGGATGGTTTCCATCACTTTACCTGGGACACATGTCAAACTGACAGGTCGGTAATTTCCTGGATCACCCCTGGATCCTTTTTTGAAAATTGGTGTTACATTCGCTACCTTCCAGTCATCAGGCACAAAGCCTGATTTGAGGGAAAGATTATATATTTTGCCTAGGAGATCAGCAATTTCATCTTTAAGTTCCCTGAGAACTCGTGGATGGATGCCATCTGGTCCTGGTGATTTGTTAGTGTTTAGCTTAACAAGACATGCAAGGACCTCCTCCCTGGTTATTTCTATCTGGCTTAATTCTTTGGTTTCCCTCCCTATGAAGATAGGCTCTGTTTTGGGCATGTGGTCTCTGTCTTCTTCAGTGAACACTGAAGCAAAGAATTCATTGAGTCTCTCTGCAATCTCTGTTTCCTCTTTAATAACCCCTTGCCTTCCATTGTCATCTAATGGTCCAATGGCCTTCCTGGTTGGGTTCTTACTTCTGATGTACTTAAAGAAGTCTTTGTTATTTCTCTGAGTATTTTTAGCTATACGCTTCTCAAAGTCTTGCTTTGCTTTCCTGATTGTTGCCTTGCATTTGTTCTGCCAGAATTTATGTTTCTGCCTGCTGTCCTCATTTGGACAAGCCTTCCATCTTCTAAATGAGCTTTTCTTGCTCTTGATCACTTCACGAACAGCTCCTGTAAGCCACATCGGAGTCCTCTTGGACCTGGCAGTGCCTTTTTTCCTTTTGGGTATGCATTCCAATTGGGCCTCTGTTATTGTTGTTGTAAACAGCCTCCGTGCCTCTTGGAGTGTTTGGACTCTCTCAATTTTCCCTTTCAGTTTCTTTTTTACTAGTTTCCTCATCTTCGGGAAATTTCCTTTTTGAAAATTTAAGGTCTCTGTGTTTGATTTTATCAGTGACTTGCGGTCTATGATCAAGTTAACCATAATTGAGTTGTGGTCACTGTTCCCTATTGGATCAGTCACATTAACATCTTGCACCAGATCCTGAGTATTACTCAGGATCAAGTCAAGGATTCTTGTACCTCTAGTTGGGTCTTCAACCATCTGTCCCAGGGAACAATCATTTAGCATATCTAGGAACTTTATCTCTTTATCATGTGCTGAACAACAGTTCACCCAGTCTATGTGAGGGTAATTGAAGTCCCCCATTATAACCAAGCTTCCCTTCTTGGATGCCTCCTTTACAACATTCTCCAACTGCCAGTCTCCCTCAAGAGTTTGGGTCGGAGGCCGATAGTATATGCCTACTGTTAGACCATCCTTGTGGCCTGGTACTCTTACCCACAGAGCTTCTAATGGTGACTCTAAATCACCTAGATATTCCAATTCATACGATTTTATCACTTCTTTGACATACAAGGCTACACCACCTCCTGTTTTCCCCTTCCTATCCTTCCTGTACAGTTTGTAGCCTGGGATAACTGTATCCCATTGGTTATCATCCGTCCACCAGGTTTCAGTGATACCAATAATATCAATATTCTTAGCTATCGCTAAGTATTCCAGCTCCCCTATTTTGTTCCGGAGGCTTCTGGCATTTGTATACAAGCATTTATATATGCTTTCCTGATACAGTCTTTTGAGTCCAGTTGCATTGTTAGACTGCCTCTTGCATCCTTCTGCTAGAGTGCTGGTGACTAGCTCCTTGCTCTGCTCAGTAATTTTTGCATCCTCCTCACTACTCAAGTACACACTTTCCCGAACCGGATGCTGCCCAGCTCCTGTCGGCTTTCCCCCAGTTATCAGTTTAAAAGCTGCTCTGCAGCCTTTTTGATGTTGAGTGCCAGCAATCTGGTCCCATCATGGTTCAAATGCAACCCATCCCTCCTGAACAGATTTGGCTTGTCCCAAAATGTTCTCCAGTTCCTGACAAATCTGAAGCCCTCCTCTCGACACCACCGCCTCATCCACGCATTGAGGCTTCTGAGCTCTGCCTGCCTGGTAGGTCCTGCGCGAGGGACAGGCAGCACTTCTGAAAATGCTACCTTGGAAGTCCGGGACTTCAATCTTCTTCCTAACAACCTAAATTTGGCTTCCAGGACAGACCGCTTGGCCTTCCCAACATCATTGGTACCAACGTGTACCATGACAACTGGCTCATTCCCAGTTCTCTCTAACAATCTATCTAGATTTCTTGTGATGTCTGCAACTTTTGTACCTGGCAGGCAAGTCACCATACGGTTATCATGTGCATCACAAATCCATTTCTCTGTATTTCTAATTATTGAATCACCTAGTACAAAGAGCCTCTCTCCTGCAATCTGTTCATCTACCTGCACCTCATCAACCATCTTAAGGGAGAGAACCTCAGTTTGTTCCTGTTGTTTATCTTCCTGGATCTCATCAAGTGTGATGAAGGAGAGATCATCAGGTGGAACCAGTTGTTCCTCTGTGTGTTCCTCATCAGGTGTGATGAGGGAAAGAGCCTCAAATTTATTCTGTAATTTCAGACTCTCAGAGTGATCCCCTACTCTTCTCCTTCTTTGAGTCACATTCCTCCAACCATCTCCCTCCTGAGTTAGTGAAGGGCCTTCTCCCTCAGAACTGTGCCCTGTCTCTTCTTTGTCCAGCATAGTCTGCTCTGCTCTGTCCAAGAACAGCTCAAGCTCCTTAATTTGGTGATGGTTAGATATGTGGGCCTCTAGCTGCTGGACCTTCTCTTCTAGTAGTGCAACCAGCTTGCACTTGCTGCAAGTGTAGTTCTCCATATGCTTTGGCAAGAACACAAACATGGCACAAGAATTGCAGGTAACTACAGCTGTTCCCTCAGAATCCATTTTAACAAGTGCAGTATTCTGGGCCTCAAAAATGTACACGTTTACTACCTTTCTACCTAGTAAGACTATATTCTTCTTTTGTTACTAGTTTGTAATCTCGCGCGACGTTAGGCGCGCGGGCCTCTGAAGCAGCTCTACTCCAACTGCAAAATGTACCAGTGCTCACTTCCTTTGTTTGGCTCTCCTCAGCAGCAGCTCTGCTTAAGAGCACATGCAGAGTCAAAAGGGCTGACCCTGAAAGAGCTCAGAGCTTTTAAAGGCTAGTGTGGCTCCGCCCCTATGAGTCACAATTCAGGGAAGGGCCTGGTGTGGCTCTGCCCCCCTGCTTCTGGAAGCTTCAAACTGCTTCCTCTGTTTGAACAGAAATAGCTCTCAGCAGTTTAAATTATCAATTTAAATTAGTGGAGGCCTCTAAAGCAGCTCTACTCCAACTGCAAAATTTACCAGTGCTCACTTCCTTTGTTTGGCTCTCCTCAGCAGCAGCTCTGCTTAAGAGCACATGCAGAGTCAAAAGCACATGTCATGTGCTTCCCGCAGCCCTTGTTGCTCTGGAGAGGTAGTAACTACTGGTCATGTCCTCCTTAGATGCTCCTTCTACTGGAATTCTAGATTCAAATTCATTTCTCCCAAGATCAGTGAGTTTCCCGGTCATTCAGATAGGGATTATCTTCAATTTCTGATTATAGATAAGTGGAATATGGTCACAGCACAGGTAGCTAGATTCTGCAGAAAGTTGAAAGGGCACTTCTTAGTAAATATCTAATGCTATATTTTGTTAAATCGGTTGCATGCATGGTATATGTCCTAGACAAAACTTAGACTGGCTCAATTCAGACATTTTTAGATAAAATTTAACCTGTATTACCTGTCTTAAAACTTTTATGCCTAGTTATTTAACAAACCTGGCCTGTCAAATTTTAGATAAAATAACTTACCACAACATAGGCCTTTTAACTCATGTTTTAGATTCAATTCTTTTAATGTAATTTATTTATTTTGCACCGGTCTATGAGTCTAATAAAGATTGATTTATTGATTGGTTCTGAATTCTGTATCTCATTTTTATTTCATTTCACCTTTAATTTGTATACCGCTCTATTCTGCCCAAAGGTGACTCAGAAGAAACAAGAAACATACAATATAAAAATTTACAAAAAATGTCAAAGGCATAATTAAAATTACACTTAGAAGAAAGCAATGAGAGAAGCAAAAAACAGAATACAAGATACAAACGAATAGGCCCGAACAGGGCAAAAGACAAAGGTCCTCAGAAAGTGGCTTCGCTCCCCCGGCAATTGTGTGGCTATGGGGCGAGCATGGGCCTTTCTATGGCGGCAGCACCGGCACTTTTCACCCCTCCGGCCAGGCGTGGCACGGAGGGGGGCGGCAGGCGCAGATGTGCTCCCTCCCCTGGCAATGGTGGCAAGCTTGGGACGCGCAGCGGCAGAACTTTTCACCCCTCCGGCCAGGCATGGCGCGGAGGAGGAGGAGGCGGGCGCAGGTGTAAAAACATGTAAAAATAAAGTTGAGAAAAGTTGTGGCTCCGCCTCTGTAATGTGACTCAGTATGGTGCTGTTTGTGAAAACTCCCCTACTATGGAATTGCAATGTGGCCTTCCTAGCACCACCTTGCAAAGAAAGCCTCACAACCTGAAATAAATTTTGATTCAGAAAGCCCCCATGTGTAGGGTTGTCATATCCCATTTTTCTGTGATTTTCCTGGATTGAAGCTCAGGAAAATAGTCCCTGCCAGTTCAAGAAAAAACATGTAAAAGTCCCAGATTTTTAAATTTGATCAAAGGAAGCAAGATCACCCCTCACCAAGGGATTTTTGCAAAGAGTTAATTCACTACCTCCATGCCTTTCTTTCATTTATCCTGCTTGCAAGTGGCGAAGGCAAAACAGCACCCTGAGAAGCCCGCTGGGGAGGGGAGATGCTTTCATGCTGGATAATTGAAAGAAAGGCAAGGAGGCAGTGAATTAACTCTGCAAAAATCCCTTGGCTTACCTTGAGCAACGGCACAGACAAGAGGCGCGCTGGAGCACCAGCCCAAAGAACCCCCACCTTGCGGAGCCACTGGAAAGGGGGAAAAAATGGAGGCAGCCCGCCCCAGATGGGGATTCCGTGGTGCCTTATCCGATAAATGCACAGTTTGAGGAATGCAATGACGTTGCGTGGCTCACCCGGTTTGGTAGGAAAGAATTATGGCAACCCTACCCATATGTCTCTTGGCATGGGGAACTATATTGCCATATTTTGAGGGGCTTTCAGGTACCCCTAGAGGGCCCACATTATTTTTGGGCTGCTATAGGGTACTAAGGTAACTCATTTATGGCAGGCGCCGCAGGTGCATTTTATGGCTGTCGTAAACGCACCTGCTTCCATTTCTGGGAGCAACAAGGGTGTCGCAGACTGGGTCCGGCCCGTAGGCCATAGTTTACCCACCCCCTTGGTTAGAGGATCATGTTAATCTCATCTGCATTCTTAGACCTAAATCAGAGCAGTGGCTGAAGTTTTCGGTAAGAAAACCAATCAAAAAATAAATTTCAAATGGAGCTTAGATATCAAATCTATTCTCATGACAGGTTCTAATTGTATGAAGCAATAATTAAAAAAATAAGAATTTATTTCAGCATGGGTCCTTCACTCATTAATGAGCAAATTCAATCTACATTTATCTGAGAATTGGGAACACACGTTCCAGGTCAAAAACTATGGCTACTTGGCAATTATGAGCCCAAGTAACTTCAGATTTTAGAAAACCTAAGCACATTGATGGATTCATTTTGGGAAATAGTCTGTTGTGTCAGGCCTTCTCACGTCATTTCATAGAAACAGCATTGCTAAATGAGAATTTTGCCTAGTGAACCACCCACCTCCCCCTGAATGGTTCCTCCTGATTACAGTTGCCATTTTGTAAAAGCTCTATAATTACTGGAGTGCTTTCATTAGAAAAATACTGTCAGCAAAACATTCTATGTGTGCTTTAGCCTTTTATGTTGTTTTAGAATTGGAAATGAGAGTCAACGTAAAGTGATCAGCTAGCCTGCTGTAGATTCCAATGAATCCACTGAGTTCCATGTTTAAAAATGCTGTTTTGTATATTGCTCTATTACCTTATGTTAATTGTGTCTATGTGTGATATCTTTAAAGTCAGTTGTAATCTGTGGAACCTATCTTAAATGCATAGGTGAAGTCCTTTGTAAGTTCTAATGAGTACCATAGATGGATTTTAACATTTGGTAGCTTTCATCTTTTCCAAAAAGTAGCAATTGGTGTGTGTTTTTTGTCCCAGAGATCTTTCACATTTTAATTAGTTTGAGAAAAGAAAACTGATATTTTGTCAGAAATACTTTGTTCTCCTTTTTTGTTTTTTCCTTTCATATTAATATTTTGAACTCAGTAGTTTCTACAGTCTTATGGTTGGTTCATATTAATAATATTGCCTGCATGAATGCCTGATTCTTTACAGTCCCCTAGCTTTTGTGATACCCAGTGTGTTGTAGCGGACAGAGTGACAAACAAGGACACTGAAGACCAGGGTTTGAATCCCCACTTGGAAATTTACTAGAGGAGTGGAACAAGTAAAATTACTCCTTAAATAGCTCACTTACCTTGGTAAGTGATGTAAGTGAAAGCCCTATTAGAATCACTATAAATAAGTTCCAACTTGATGGCACATAAATAACTAGCTTCTGTGTATTATATTTAATTCCATTCTTCTACCAAGGAACGGGTGAAAGGTACAATACATAAAAGTACTTCCTTTTATAATGTTGAGTGTTCTACCTCCAACTACACACTAGCTTTTTAAGCTTTAAATAGGCCATAACTGCACTTACCAAGAGCACCTTGGATAAGCCTTTGTTATTGGAATAGAAAAGGATTTGTTATGTCCTTAGGAAGCAGCAGTCCTGGACTTAACAAGAGCTGAGTTTGGTGGCCAGTTGGTGGCAGCTATCTTCTCTGATGTGGAGGCCTTTTCCATGGAAAATAAAGTGAAAATAGTTTTTCCTTGCTTGGCTTCTCCCAGTCAATCCAGGTAATCCAAGATAGAGAGCTCCCAGGCAAACCAAAGATAAGTATTCAATGCTGAAAAAAAGATTTCTTTTATTTGATTTTATTTTTTATTACAAATGAACAAACATGCCACCTACCTATCTGGGAAGTGTTCTCACTCTAGGTGGTTTAGTAAAGGTAAAGGTCGCCCTTGCTCGAAAGCCAGTCGTATCTGACTATGGTTCAGTGCTCATCTCTGTTTATAGCCAAAGAGCCAGCACTGTCTGCTTCTGCAGATGTTTCCATGGACACGTGCCTCAACACTGGAGTGCATAGAACACTGTTTACCGTCCCACCAAAGTGGTCCCTATTTGTCTACTTGCAATTTCTTGCTTTTTAACTGCTAGGTTGGACAGAGACGGGAGCTCACTCTATCATGCAGCACTCAGGTCTCAAACTGCTGACCTGCCAATCTTCCAGTCATCAAGTTCAGCATCTTAACCACTAAGCCACTGCAATTTCAGAGAATACAGCTATAAAAGGATATAAATTGTCCAGAAAGAATAGAAGGGGAGGTTGAGTAGCAGCATATGTCAAAAACACATATCCTTGCATAGAAATGCAGGAGGATGACCTTGATTACCCCATCGAGTGTCTGGATTACTATAATTTTATTGTAAAATAAAAGGAACATAGTAGTTGTAGTCTACTACCATCAAGCATATCAGAGAGTATACAAAACAGAAAAACAAAATCGTTGTGGCACTTTAAAGTCTTAACTGCTGTATTTGGGAGCTCACTCCGTGGTGCAGTACTTGGGAATTGAACTCTGACCTTCCAGTCATTGAGTTCAGAGTCTTAACCTCTTGAGCAAAACCACAAAGAAAAAAGCAAATAAAAAGATTAAAATGAACATTACAATTATAAGAAACTCCTATTTGCAGCATCATATTAAAAAGTAAATATAATTCATGAATGAATATAAAATTAATCCTAAATCTCATGTCTAGACAAACCAATAAAGTAAATAATAAAAATATAATATAACCAAAAGCAAACCAGAAATAATTATTTAATTTATTGTTGGGATCAGGTCTTTAAAAGCTTCCTTGACCAAATTATTTTCAAATGTTTCTTGAAATTGCACAGGTATGGAGGCTGACACAGGTCTACAGGAATAGTAGATGTTGGAGATGCTGCTGACTCTGATCTTATTTTGTGAATGACAATGTCCTCTCCGTCCTGTCCCTCTGATCTGCATGGTGGTGAATGGGATACCCAGTAGGGCAAATTAAGGACAGAGCTACTCCGCCACCCTCGATCCCCAGGGTTCAGTGATGCACACCTGTTTAGCAACATAAATTTATATTAAATGAATCATAATATAAATTTTGAGGGACAAGCAAGGAACGTCCATTATGGAATAGACAGGACACATAGAATGAGTCCTTCATGAGGATGATGACCTTGCCTCTAATGATTGACAGTAATGTTGTCAATTTCTTTGTCGACACAGATGATAACTCCAATTCAACCTTTATCTACACTCCCACAATCCTTGCAAAAACTGAATCTCATATAAAGATTAATGAAATTATAGTACACAGAAAAGATGTCAAGAACTGATGGTAACGTTGGATAGGTTCCAAATCCAAGATATAGGATTAGAACACTCATCAAAGAAAAATAATTGTGTCACTGGCAAGACACACTGGATAGTAATTAAAACTTAAGTGGTGTGACATCCTACAAATGGCAAGTACAAAGAAAACAAAAGTTGATGCAGAATGTCTATCTTTCCAAGAGAAATGGACAAATGATTATTTAGTATTATTTAAGTCAAAGTCAAACCTGTGTGCCTAGTTTGTGGCAATACATTAACTAATGGTGGAAAAGCTAATATGGAGCATCATTACAGCTCAAAACATGCTGAACCCATTGAAATGAATCTGGATAAAATCAGTGCTCTTCACCGGAGTTTGGAATCACAACAGGCCACTTTCACTAGGCCTCTTTGTGACAGACAACATTATTTAGAAAAGTTATGGAGTGTATGAACTAATAGCAAAGAAGTTGAGGCCTCATGTAGAGGGAGAATTTGTAATAGATTGCATGGTAGCTGCTGCAGAGTTGTTAACACCAGACAAAGTATTAGTGTTAGTTTGTCTTGGAGAACTGTCTCAGATCAGATTATCGATTTATCAGAAGATATTGAAAAAAACACTGATGGATTCTGCAGTAGATTTCCAATTTTTCTCTCTGGCTTGTGACGTGACAACAGACATAACAAATGCTGCCCAACTAGCCATTTTTGTTCGTGAGAATACTGCAGAATGACACGTGAGAGGAACTGCTGTCACTGGAAGCCATGCATGGCTACAAGAGGTGAGGACCTTACTATAGATGGAGTTCCAGTCATGGTTGGCACACAAAAAAGGATAATTGCATTTTTTCAAGAAAGTGAATCGTCTCAGTCTTGATCCAAGTGATTTAGTTATATGCCACTGCATTATACTCCAAGAAAGTCTGTGCACAGTTGTTGCGGCTCAACAATATGATGTCAGAAGTAGTGTAATACATAAATTTTGACAAAAGAAGAGGGTTTAAGAACTTCCAGGTTAATGAGTTAGTGAAATATTTTGATTGAGTACGGTGATCTTGTTTATCACTGTGAAGTGGCTGAGTTGCAGAAACAAGCTCAAGAGGTTTTACAAACTGCGGGATGAAGTCAAGCAGTTCATGGAGATGAAGGGAAAACTTGTCAGGGAACTCAATGATAGCAAGTGATTGTGTGATCTAGCATTCATGGTGGACTTTGCTAAGTACCTGAAGGAAAAAAGCTTTCTATGACACTTGAATATGCTGGTGAATGTGTGAAACTAATTGAGGCATTTGATGAAAGATTCAAAGACATGAAAAGTAAACAAATGAAATTGAGCATCTTTGCTACACCTTTCAGTGTGGAACTAGCTCTTGTGCCTGATAACCTACAACATGTAGTCATCCAGATGCAAAACGAAGATGAACTGAAAGCTAGATACAACAACCTCCCACTACTTGAGTTCTATTAACATTACATAAGCAATGATGTGTTTCCCACTTTCAGGAGACATGCATTGAAATATGCATCTGTGTTTGCAAGTGGTTATTTTCAAAAGTTACCATCACAAATTGTGCTCCAAATTGACCAATGCAAACCTGGAAAAGCGGTTGCAATCAATACCAGCTAACAGCACACACTTCACCAAAGAGAAGCAGTTCCAGCAATCACATTAGGGGTAAATTAATTAAATGTTTGACCAAAAATAGCAGGCTAATTTTCAAGTTGATAATTTTGTATGGCCTGTAGATAATGTTATAAATATTCAAATGGCCCTTGGAAGAAAAAAAGTTCCCCACCCCTGATCTAGGGCAGCTCGTATATACAGGGGAACCCCGGATAATGACAAAACTTGGTTCATTGTCTGGTGCATGCATTGTACAACAACAACAAAAAAAAAAGCCACTTTCCCCAAAAGCACGCACCGCGTGGGGTGTCGGCTATTAGATTGGGCTGGGTGGCAGAGCCTGGGCTGGGTGGCAGAGAGGGGATCCCCCCCCGACACCCCGATATTAAAGAGGAAAAAACGGGCGGTTTTTTCTCTTTAATATCAGAGTGCCCGGTGGGTGTGATCTCTCTGACGGGTCCCCTGGCTCTGGAAGGGTTGGGGGGGGGACAAAAGGGGTCTGTCCCCTCAACTCTTCCGGATCCATAGAAACCAGTGGAGAGAAAATCGCACCCCCTGGACACCCTGATATTAAAGAGGGAAAACCGGGCGGCTACCTCCTACGAAACCAACCTGGGCATCAGAAAAACTGCCTGGGTTTTCCTCTTTAATATTGGGGTGTCCAGGGGTGCCATCTCCTCTCCGCCAGGGCCCAGGCTCTGGAAGGGTTGGGGGGAAAGACCCCTTTTGTCCCCGCTATTCTGCGAAGCCCCGATGCCTTGCTGCAGTCGAGAAAGTCCCCCGTTTAATTTAATAAATTTTTCTGAAGTTGCCTGGTGATTATACCAGATGTTCAAAGTTAAAAATCTATAGTAGGTTACAATAGCTCCTAACCCCAAGCTGTGACAGAGAGCCTCCTTGCTCTCCTCTCCATGCCTACATTCTCACCCCACCACAGTTTCACATCACCTTCTCAAGATCTTCTAACCACCTTACTATACCAATCTTCTAAAGTTTTCCTCCTTCCCAATTATTTTCAAGGTGAGATTGATTGAATTTCTTTCTAATTCATAGAGATACAATAGCAGAGTGTGCTGTATCAGTCTAGCCAAAGACCTGCTCACCTCTCCTCACTATCATGTTGGTTTTCCATATTGCAATGTTTTTATTTCTTGTTACAGCTTTGGTTGAGCAGGTCATTGAGGCATGAAAATAGACCTATGTTGTAAAAAGGGAAGGTCACTCAGACCAGACTTTTCCTATGAGGTTTCTCTTTACGGGAGACCATCTGCCTGTTCAGCTCAAGTACAAATCATAGAATAATTGAGTTGGAAGGGGTCTATTGACACACTTGATCCAACCCCTTGCTCAATGCCAGAATCTAAATCAAAGGTGATCAGAAAGATGGTTGTCCAATTTTCTCTTGAATGCCATCAGTATTGAAGTGCTCACCACCTCCTGAGGTAATTGATTCCATTGCTATACTGTTCTAACAGTTAAGAGGTTTTTCTGATATTCAGACTATATCAGGCTTTCTATAATGTAATCAGGCTTTCTGTAATGTTATTATGTGTCCAGCACTCCTGTGTAGCAAAAAATTATCAACCACACAAAGGGCAAAATATTTGGCAGAATTTGTGTTCCAAATGATACCAGGATAATTGAAATCTCCCTTTACTAATACATTGTAAGTCTTTGACATTTTTGCAATTTGTTTCTCAAAGAATTCATCTGCTTCTTCTCCTTGATGGTAATAGAATTTTTTTGGAATAGTAGCCTTGTTCGTCTGTATTTCAAGCATAATGAGAGTTTTTATAAAACCAACAATGCTGTGGCACTTTAAAGACTAACTGCTGTATTTTAATGTTAGCTTTTGTGGATCAAGTCCACTTTGTCAGACATAGGAGTGAGACTTCATAGCATTAATTTATACACATCAGGTATAGAGGTAACAGATAATTATACAAATCAGTATGGCTTTTTACCATTGGTAATAGCAGAAGTTCTCTGGTTGTTATTCAGATTAGTTGTGAAGTTTCAACCTGTTGAATTGTAAATGATTAGTAAGAGGATACAAGACAAACACCTGGCATCTAACATTGGCTAATGCTGGACACCCATCTCAAAGGTTTGAATATTAGTCAAGGGTTTCTGGGACATTACCAAATTTGATACACCACAACTAACAAGTTATTATATGCTGCTATATATGTTGTATGTTATATGTTGTTATATTATTCTTTACAGAATATACTTCAGTAGAATTCTCATCCACAGCATAGGTGGTTACCCCACAGAACAGAGGATGAACTCACACAATTGTCAATAGATGCTGAAGGTTAAACACATTAACAAATGTTTAATGTCATGTGTTTGTCTTGCATTCTCCTACTAACCATTTCCAATTCGACAGGGTGAAACTTTACAACTAATCCAAGTAACAACAAGAGATCTTCTGCTATTACTAGTTGTAAAAAGCCATATTGATTAGTATACTTACCTGTTACCTCTGTATCTGATGTTGTATAAATTGATGCCATGAAATCTCACTCGTACAGTATGTCTGACAAAGTGGACTTGATCCATAAAATCTAACATTAAAATACAGCCGTTAAGTCTTTAAAGTGCCACAACGGTTTTGTTTTTCTGTTTTAATATGATGCTGCAAATAGGAGTTTCTTATAATTGTAATGTTCATTTTAATCTTTTTATTTGCTTTTTTCTTTGTGGTTTTGCTCAAGAGGTTAAGACTCTGAACTCAATGACTGGATGGTCAAAATTCAATTCCCGAGTACTGCACTACAGAGTGAGCTCCCAAATACAGCAGTTAAGACTTTAAAGTGCCACAACGATTTTGTTTTTCTGTTTTGTTTACTCTCTGATATGCTTGATGGTAACAGACTACAACTACTATGTTCCTTTTATTTTATACCCCAATTATAGTAATCCAGACACTCTCGATGGGGCAATCAAGCTCAATCTCCTACATTTCTATGCAAGGATATGTATTTTTGACATATGCTGCTACTCAACCTTCCCTTCTATTCTTTCTTGACAATTTATATCCTTGTATAGCTGTATTCTCTGAGATTGCGGTGGCTTAGTGGTTAAGATGCTGAACTTGACGACTGGAAGGTTGGCAAGTCAGCAGTTTGAGACCTGAGTGCTGCATGATAGAGTGAGCTCCTGCCAACCTAGCAGTTCAAAAGCAAGAAATTGCAAGTAGATAAATAAGTACCACTTCGTGGCTCTAGCCATGCCTACCATAGGACCATGGAAATGTCTGCAAATGCAGACAGCAATGGATCATTGATTTATGGCAAGCACCAAACCCTAGAGTTGGATACAACTAGCTTTCGAGCAAGGGCGACCATTACCTTAATAGCTGTATTCTAGTTATTCGCGTCATCCCATCAAGTTTCAATTTTATTTATTTATTTATATTCATATTTATATAGCCGCCCAACTCACAAAAACTCTGGGTGGCATACAATCTTAAAACCCTTAAAACAAGAACAACCCCCATTAAAACAAATTACCCCGCTAAAACCCCCACACAGTAAAAAGTGGAAGATTACTTTAATATTAAACCAACCAGCAGGTGGGGATCACAACATCTTCAGGACCCCACACCTGCCCCACCAGCCTTGTTTTCAGATCTTTCCTGAAGGGCAGCAATTCTGTCTGCAGCCTTAGTTCCGCTGGCAGGAGGTTCCACAAGGCCGGAGCAGACACAGAGAAGGCCCTCCTTCGTGTGCTAGAGAGACGGGCCCCTCTAGCAGATGGTACAAGCAGAGAGCCCCTCCGGTCTGCTCTGGTTGGACAGACAGACATTCTTGGGGCGATGCGGTCTCTTAGGTCTCAATTATCCTTATCATGTCATATATACCCTCCTAGATTTCAAATTCTTTTTGGTTTCCCATATTCCTGGCATTTGTATATAGACACCAGAAATTGTGTGATTTGTAGCCAGCTTTTATTTTTACCTTTTTGTGAAGATTATTATTACTAGTTCCTATTAGAGGTGCTCAATCTCTTCCTCTTATTGCAGATAGGGTTTTATCTTTCCTTACCTCTGAATTTACATCTCGCTCCGCCTTCCAATTCAGTTTTGAAAAACCTTGTTAAAGATCATTATGCTGTGTCCTTCCAAACACATCCTTCCTAGTTCTTGTGAGGCACAACCTGTCCTTGCCAGCAGTCAGTCTTCCAGGAAACATAGCCTATGGTCCCAAAGTCCAAATCCGTCACATAAGCACCACATTCATAGCCAGTGTTCACTGAAGGTATTTTCTTTTTTCCTTCCTATTCCTCAACTAAGGATTGGTAGGTTGAATGAGAGGACTATCTCGGCCTATAGTCCTTGTTTATGTTTATTTGATTTATATCCCCACCCTACTCAGCGCAGGCCGATTCAGGGCGGCTCACAACCCCAAAAAATATACAGTTTTCAGATTACAAAATTACAAGATAAAGTACAAATTACACAATAAAATACCATTGAAGTGCTAGAATGACAAATAACGGAATAAGTAACACAATGTCCTCTGCCACAGCGTCCACGATGGAGCCTGGGCTCAACGCCAATGACGGAGTCTGGGGCTCAAACGTCTGCGGTGGAGCCTGGGGCTCAACGTCCATAACGCAAGGGAGCGAACCGGCGAGGCGCGAAGGCAGTCTGGCAGGGGCAGCTCCAGCAATGGCATTTTAAAGCTGCGCTGGTCGCCCCCCAGGTGTTCTACGCTCCCTCCAGCCCCAACTGGGCGAGGGAGTGAACCAGCGAGGCGTGGAGGTAGTCCGGCAGGGGCGGCTCTGGCATTTTAAAGCTTCACCAGTCGCCCCCAGGTGTTCCGCGCTCCCACCAGCCCTGACCGGGCAACACTGCCTAGTTAGACCATATTAGACTTTAAGTTTCCTTCTCAGAGCTTCAAAGTCTGATGTGATTTCTTTAGCGTTCCTCTTCGCTGTGACATTTGTTCCTGCATGGATGAAAATAAAGGGATATGCATCTTGGGTTTTTATGAACAATGGCAGTCTTTCCATCACATTCCCTAACCAATCCTCTAAGGATGCTTGCTTGCACCTAAGATGACACAAAGTTTACCCCAATGTTGTTCAGTCACATAGTTGAGTCCAACCCTTTGTGACCCCATGGACCACCACACGCCAGGCTCCTCTGTCCTCTGCCATCCTCCGGAGTCCACTCAGATCTACACCCACAGTATCAACGGTGCCATCTAGCCAACTAGCAATTTCATCCTCTGCTACCCCTTCTCCTTTTGCCTTCTATCTTTCCCAGCATCAGGGCCTTCTCCAGTAAGTCCTCTCTTCTCATTTGGTGCCCCAAGTACTTGAGCTTCAGCTTCAGCATTTGTCCTTCCAAGGAGCAGTCAGGGTTGATTTCCTTTAGGATTGACTGATTTGATCCCCTTGCAGTCCAGGGAACTCTCAAGAGTCTTCTCCAGCACCACAGTTCAAAGGTGTCTATTCCTCTGCTCTCAGCCTTCCTTACAGTCCAGGTCTCACAGCCATACATTACTACCAGGAAGACCATTGCTTTAACTATGCAGAATTCTGTTGGCAGGGTGGTGTCTCGACTTTTTATTATGCTGTCTAGATTTGTCATTGCCTGCACCCAACAAGTAAGCATCTTTTTATTTCATGGCTGCAGCCACCATCTGCAGTGATGGGGCTGGATGCCATGATCTTGGTTTTTCTGATGCTGAGCTTCAGCCCAGCTTTTTTCACCCTCATCAAGAGGTTCTTTATGTCTTCTTCACTTTCTGCCATTAGAGTAGTGTCATCTACATATCTCAGGTTGTTGATATTTCTCCCAGCAATCTTAATTCCAGCTTGTGCTTCTTTCAGCCCTGCATTATGCATGATGTACTCTGCATATAAGTTAAATAAGCAGAGTGACAATATACAGTATACAGCCTTGTCGTACTCTTTTCTAAACCAATCAGCTGTTCCATATCCTGTTCTAACTGTTGCTTCTTGACCCACATACAGATTTCTCAGAAGACAGGTGAGGTGGTCTGGTACTCCCATCTCTTTGAGGACTTGCCACAGTTTTGTGTGATCCACTCAGTCAAAGGCTTTGGTGTAGAAACAAAAGTAGATGTTTTTCTTGTACTCCTTTGCTTTCTCCATGATCCAGCGAATGTTGGCTATTTGGTCTCTAGTTCCCCTGCCTCTTCGGAACCCAGCTTGTACTTCTGGAAGTTCTCGGTCCACATACTGCTGAAGCCTAGCTTGTATGATCTTGAGTATGACCTTGGTAGTGTGTGTGATGAACGCAATTGTACGATAATTTGAACATTATTTGGCATTGTCCTTCTTTGGAATTGGAACATAAACTGACCCTTTACAATCCTGTGGCTACTGCTGTATTTTCCAAATCTGCTGGCATATTGAATGCAACACTTTAATTGCATCTTCTTTTAGGGCTTTAAATAACTCAGCTGGAATACAATCATTTCCACTAGCTTTGTTGTTAGTAATACTGTCTAGGGCCCACTTGACTTCACTCTCCAGAACGTCTGGATAGAGTCAATGATCACACCATTGTGATCGTCAGGGACGTTAAGGTCCTTTTTGTAGAGGAGTTCTATGTATTCTCGCCATCTTTTCCTAATCTCTCCTGCATGTGTAAGGTCCCTTCCGTATTTGTCCTTTATCATGGCCATTTTTGCTTGATATGTTCCCTTGATTTCCCCCATTTTCTTGAAGAGATCTCTAGTTCTTCCCTTTCTGTTGTTTTCCTCTATTACTTTGCATTGTTTGTTTAAGAAGGCGTCCTTATCTCTCCTTGCTGTTCTCTGGAATTCTTCATTCAGTTGAGTTAATTTTTCTCTTTCACCTTTGCTTTTCGCCTTCCTTCCTTCCTTCTTCAATTATTTGAAAAGCCTCATCAGACAACCACTTTGCTTTCTTGCATTTCTTTTTCTTTGGGATGGTTCTAATTGATGCCTCCTGTATGATGTTATGAACCTCAGCCCATAATTCTTCAGGCACTCTGTCTGTCAAGTCTAATCCCTTAAATCTATTCTTCGTAATTAATCTGATTTCAAAGTTGGCCATATGGTGATGTCCTTGTGTAGAGTCACCTCTTAGGCTGTTGGAATAGGGTGTTTGCTATGACCAGTGCATTCTCTTGGGAAAACTCTATTAGCCTTTACCCTGCTTCATTTTATACTCCCAAGCCCAAACTTGCCTATTATTCCAGTTACCTTTTGACTTCCTACTTTGGCATTCCAATCTCCTATGATGATAAGGACATCATTTTTTGGTATCTGTGCTAGAAGGTGTTGTAGGTCTTCATAGAACTAGTTGACTACAGCCTATTCTGCATCAGTGGTTGGGGCATAGACTTGGATTACTGTGCTGTTGAATGGTTTACCTTAAATTCGGACTGAGATCATTCTGTCATTTTTAAGATTGTATCCCATTACTGCTTTCCTCACTCTTTTATTGACTACTAGCTAATTGCCCGGCCTTGCCCGGGTGATTTTTGTGCTGTAGAGGAGGGACAACTAGAGACGTTTCTTTTCTCCAACCCGGCCTGAGGAGAAACCCGGGCCTGGTTCCCCCATACATGTGTCCGGCCACCTGGTGAGAGAGCAACACGCAATCATTGAGGAGCCCTCGGACCTTGGAGATGGGCACTGCACCCTAGAGTTGGATGTGACTGGCTTTTGAGTGGGGGAGACCTTTGTCTTTACTTAGCACTTTTAACTAAACTAACCAGTTAGGGATCTTCTGTTATTAGGTAGAGGTGGAGGTTGCCCTTGCTTGAGGGCCATTCGTATCTGACTCTGGGGTTCATTGCTTGTCCCTGTTTATAGGCAAAGAGCCAGTGGACTTGATCGACAGAAGCACACATTAAAATACAGCAGTTAGTCTTTAAGGTGCTACAATGTTTTTGTCTTTTTGCTTTGTTTATTCTCTGATATACTTGCACAGAAGAAAACTTTTTAAATGGTAGCATGTGTTTAAAACATATCAGAGTTTACCAAACAAAAAGAAAACCCCTTAGCCTACTCCAGGCCCTCTCTCTACACGCACGCACGAACACCACAACATTGTTTTGTTTGGGTCTTTATTTAAAGGAAAGGAGGCTGTGGGGGTAGGGGTCCTCTGGCCCCTCCTCACCAATCGTCTCTCTGCTGTCCCTCGTCCCCACCTGCTCTCCAGACCCCGCAGCAGGACTGACAATGGTTGGGTTATTCTGGGAAATGTAGTTCTCCAAAGGGGAACTTTCTAAGCCAGGCTTTTTCTCTGGGGTGGAAGGTATGCTTGCGAGGTTATTTTTTTTAAAGGAAGTATGCGCCTGACTCACAGGTGAACGGCAAATGGAGGGGGGAGGAACTACATTTCTCAACAGCCTTTACTTGCCATTGCACATGCTCCTTACTGCTGTGTTGTATCCAAGTATTGGGTTCAGGGCTCATCTGTTTACAGCCAAAGAGCCAGCCTGCTGTCCAGGAAAAGAAGGGCTCAGTGGCGGCCTCAGCCGGTGTCTCCCCCTTGCTTCTCTGGCCCTGACCCAGAGCGCCTCCACGCTCTGTTTCAACGTGGCAGCCGGAGCATTGCCTCCATGCCGCCACCACCAGCTTCCGGAACGCACTGACGCCTGCCCCGCTGCTTGGACTGGGCCTGTAGGGGAAGGGAGAAGGCAGTCCTCAAGTCTCACCAACGTTGAGCGTGGAGGACCTCCAGACGGGCATTCTTCTGGCTGTGGAGCCCTGTTCCCATGGCTACCAGGCAGGCCCTGGGGCCGTTCCTGGTGCCTCCTTGGGTGGGTGTGTCGCATCCTCCGGGCCATCCCTGCTGGTGGCCTCTTTGTCCGGTGGTCCCACCGGGGTGGTGGTGCGGAGGCGGGCCCAGTGGCTGTGTTCGTGGGGGGCCCACTGCCCCAGCCTCTGGAGTCCTTTTACTCTCAGGCCATTGGCACTGGAGGTTTTCGGCAACTGTTTGTTTTTCTGTCGCGCAGCCATCACCCCACCTATTTTGCACACACACCGGCCTCGGATTAGCTGGGGCATGCCACAGGGGGCTCTGGGACTTGTAGTTGTCCCATTTTGTCCAATTTGTGGCACACAGGCCCCACCCTCGGCCTTGGGACCCTCACAGTGCTGACTCCGGTTGCGAAAGGTACATGTGTGCCACATATCACAGGATTTGCTCCAGGGGTGTGGAAATGTATTCCGCATACGTACGATACACCTTTGCTTTATAGGTATAGATAGATAAGGGCCACACCATTTCTTCTAAGGGATTCTTGCCTGTAGTAGTAGATATAATGGTCCCCTGAGTTGAATTCACCCATCCCTGTCCACTTTAGTTCACTGATTCCCAAGATATCAATGCTCAGTCTTTCCATCTCATATTTTACCACGTTCAGCTTGCCTTGATTTATAGATCTTACACTCCAGGTTCCTTACAGCATCAGACTTTTCTTTCATGGTTAGATCCATCTACAGCTGAGCATCCTTTCAACTTTGGCCCAGCCACTACATTATTTTTGGGGCTACTTGTCCTTCACTTTTCCCCAGTAGCATATAGGACACCTTCCAACCTGAGTGGCTCATCTTCCCGCATCATATCATTTAGCCTTTTGATACTGTCCATGGGGTTTTCTTGGCAAAGGTACTGGTGTGGGTTGCCAGTTCCTTCACCAGTGGATTGGGTTTAGTTTGAGTTCTCTGCTATGGCCTGTCTGTCTTGGGTGTCCCTACACAGCATAGCCTATAGCCTCATTGAACCACACAAGCCCCCTCGCCACAGCAAAGCAACAATCTTTGAGGGGAGTTGGTCAGAAATACCCTCATCAAAGATTGTGGTATTTTCGAACCACAATTGGGCCTACACCGGGCAACAGCTACTATGTGCCAGCTAATCTTTGTCTCACTAGGTCAGGCAAAAGAAACTGCAGAATAAATTCACCAGAAGGTGGCTTCGTTTTGACAGTTTCATGTCTGGCCTAGACATGAAAGAAGAAGTAAACTGAGGAAGCAGAGAGGTGATGGATGAAAAATTGGCAGTAGGCAAGCTTTCTTAATGGCTTAACAGTGAAGAAAGGAATGCACAGTATTCCAAAAGCACTCTTTTTGAGCCTTTGAAGCTATAAATTTAAAATTCCCTGTTCTTTCTATCAGCACATTTTCATAGTGAATAAAAGCTAGCTAATATTCTTAAATCCAAATAGCTAAGAACTTGAAGACTCCGAGCATTGGCTGCTAGATTTCTTATTAAAGACTATATTCTGGTCCATCATTGTGATCATACAATGCAGATTCATGGGGGGGGGGGGGGGGGGGTTGTGGGTATTTTGTATATTTAGGTCATCACAATTTTTTAGTCATGGATCTTAAAGTGGTATACAGAACATTCCTGAGAAGTCTTCCAGCAAGTCATTGAGCAGATGGCGATCTGCTTAGTTTTAGCAAAGGTGCCGAGTCATGTGCTGTACTGTATTCTGGAAACACTTGTGGAAGAGCAGTACATAAATTTGTTTGGAACAAATGGTTTTCTTAGAGTGGAAAGCAGTGTCCCAGAAACAATAGAAAAGGGCTTGTACAGATATGGAATACGCTTAGCTTCATAGGTGACTGAAATTCCCTGTCCACGGATCAAGTTTAGAGGAAACCAGTTGTGTGGTTTTGAAACACACACTAGATGTGCATAGCTTTTACCTAGAATAACACTGGTGTTGCAATTCTTCAAAAATTGATTTTCTGGTTTATTTAAAATATGAAGTAACAAATAGATGTCTTCCTAGACCGGGCAAAAATAAAACACCACCTCTTACATATTTCTTTTAGAATTATTTAGAAAAGTCTCATGCTGAATGTTGCTGTTATTACATGCTGTCAAGTCACCTCCAATTTACAGTGACCCAATGAATTAATGATCTCCACAGTGTCCTGAGCTCAGCAGCCCTCCTTAGTGGCAACCAGGTCAGGCAAAAGGAACTATGGAATGAATTCACCAAAAGGTGGCTTCATTTTCATTTCTGGCATAGACCTGGAAAAAAGCAGCAGCCCTCCTATGATTTTCTTTAGATATGCAATCTATCTCATATTTGGTCTTTCTTCTTTTCCTGCTTACTTCAATATTTCCTAGCTTTATTGTCTTTTCCAGAGAATCCTGCCTTCTCATGATGTCTCCAAAGTAGGATTGCCTCAGTTTCATCATTTTTGCCTGCAGAGATAGTTCAGGCTTGGTTTGCTCTAGGATCCACTTGTTTGTCTTGCTGGTAGTCCAGGATATCTGTAACACTCTCCTTCAGCATCATAGTTTAACAAATCATTTTCTACCATCAACTTTCTTTATTGTCCAGCATTCACACTCATACATGGTGATCAGGAATTCAGTAGTTTGGATGATGTTGGGCTTGGTCTCCAGTGTCACATCCTTACACCTAATAATCTTTTATAATTCCTTTATTGCTGACTTTCTGAGTCTCAGTCTACTGATTATTATTATTTTTGGGAGGGCTGCAGTCTTCATTTTGACTATTGGTTGAACAAAGTTGTAGACATTTGTTCACTATTTCAATTTCTTCATTGTCTACATTAAAGCTGTATGTTTATTTTATAGTCATGAATTTTGTTTTCTTAATGCTGCAGTCCGGCTTTCACACTTCCTTCTTCCATGTCATTACTGCTTTCTGCCAGTCATATTGCACATGCTTCTGCCACCAATTTTCACTCCTCCGTCTGAATCTAGCCTTGCTCTCCATATGATAAGTTCTGCATACAGGTTGAACAGAACTTTGTCTGGCACTTTTGTGTATATGAAACCATTCTGTCTCTCCAGTTGTGTCCCAAAAGTAGCTTTTTGCCCGCAGTATAGATTACACATCAAGGCAAGCAAGTGCTGGCAGATACCAATTTCTTTCAGAAAAACCCATAATTTTTCATGATCCATGCAGTCAAAGGCTTTATTGTAATCTATAAAGTATATACTGATTACCTGAAATTCTTTGGTGCACTCTAGTAGCCAGTGGATATTTACAATATGATCTTGAGTGCCTTTTCCTTTTTGGAATCTGTCTTGAGCCTCAGGCATTTTTTTCACTTCATGTATACCCTTTGTTGGATATACCTTGTGCATCACTTTGTTTGTATGGGAAATTAGAGCAATGGTCCATCGACAGCTGAAGGGGTAAAAGAAGAAGCAAAGAAGAATAAGGTCCAATAGTAACTGCATTCCTTGCATCTCCTTTCTTGGGGACTGGAATATACACTGAATGCTTCCAGTCTTTGGGCCATTTTTTTACCATATTTGTTGGCATATTCTTTTTGTTGATAGATTCCATCTCTGTGGCTTGGAATAGTTCTATTGGTATTCCACTTTACTTTCTAGAACTGCAGGTTCTTCATCATAGGATTCCTCTTCAAATTAGTCTTCTTCTGCATAGGTTCTCAGTGTACTATTTCCACCTTCTTTTATTTTATTTTTCTTGTTCAGATAGTGTCCATTCAGTTTTCCTAATCCTTGTTTTTTTAGAAGGGATCTCTTGTTTTTCCCTCTCTCTTTTTTGTACTCTTCTGTTTCTTCACACTAGTTATTGTATAGTTCCCTTTGCTTCTGCATGACAGTCACTGAAAAACAGCATTTGGGGTTCTGAATCTTTTTCTGCCACCTTTTATTTTTCCATTACATTTCCCTGTCTTTCACAATTTTAAATATTTCTTCTGTTTTCCATCTAGGTTTCTGTTTTATCTTTGTTACTAGCTGATTACCCAGCCTTACCTGGTTTTTTTGTTTGTTTGTTTTTACCGTAGGCCAGCCTTTCCCATGGAAACCTCATGGTGTGTGTGGGTCACTCCTGCCTCCCTTCCTCCATCTCTCTCTTCCCTCACCCATCCCCTCTCTGCCACCCTCACCCATCCCTACCTGGGACTGTGACATCCCTTCCTCCATCTCTCTCTCCCCTCCCCTATCCCGCTTCTCAGTCGACGGTTCGCCCTTATCCTTCCCATACATGTGTTCCCTTTGCATCCCTACCTGGAACTGTGACATTAGCCAGTTTAATTACATCACAATGATGTCACAATCGGGTGACCTACCTGGGGCTATGACATTACCATCACTATGACATCATGCTGTGGCGGTGGGCAGACCTCCCCCGGGGCTGTGCAGGCGGGGTGAGAGGCCCAGGCCAGGGGTTGTCGTGCTGCGTCTCCCAGCCAGGGGAAATAATGGCATGCTGGCTCGGCAGCGGTGGCGGTTGGCGTGGTGCGCGTGCGCATTGAGGCTCGTGCGTGGGGCGCATGGCCCTTTTCCATTACTCAGGCATGCAGTTGGCATTGCTTTGTGTGCGCGCATGCTGGCTATCCCGCCTCTTCTGCACTCGGGTCCTCCTGCCTGATTGGCTGTGCCGCGGAGGATGCTGTGACTTGTAGTATGTGCTTTTTCATGTTTGTGGGGCCCACTCTTGGCCCCCAACCTTCGCGGGGCTGATCTCGGGGACAAACAGTAGGTGTGTGTAGAGCATTACAGGATAGGCTCCAGGTGTGTGGGTACGCCTGCCGCATACATACAGCCACACCTTTGCTTTATAGTTATAGATGAGAATTGTCTTTTTGCATTCTTCTGTAATAATATTTCTGGTTTCTACCCACAGTTCTGGCTCACGGTAATTGAATCTAGTTAGAAAACTTACTTCTGGGGAAAGATATGTTTGAACTGCTATGCTAATGTTTTCCATATTTTATGCCCTAAGACACAGACATTTTAATAAGCAATTTCTTTTAGTCTTTCTAATTTTTAAATGCATGCTGTAACAAAGGTACAAATGGAAAAAAGTTTAAAATCAAATTAATCAGGAAAGAATATACTTTTCCCCTTTGAACTTGATTTTAGTGAAAACAGTAGAATAAATATTCCTTGTTACCAGTAATGTCTCTTGCAACTATCATTTGCAGTAATTTCAGAGGGAAACCACATGCTGTTGCAGCTGTTGCTGAACTCCATATTACTATAAGATCAAATGCATTCCACAAGGGGGAGGGGGATTTCAATTCCTGGCAGCTGTGTTCCAGAAGGACTGGGGTATTGCACTGTTGCACTAAACAGTCCATTACGTTTGCTGACATTTTCAAATGTGTCTTCAGGCTCTATTGTGTCAGACAGAAAGGATACTTGCATGATTCCCCTGCCTCCTGCTGCTTGGCTACTTTCTTCACACACATGCATGTGCACAAGCACTTGTTCTGATCTCTTTTTCAGCAAGACTTTAACTACATGAAAAAAGTATCCTTAATAGTCATTTCTAAAGGAACACATTTCTAAAGGACACATTTTAGAATGTGATGAATATAAAGTATTTATCTTCCCATGTTGTGGTGGGGTAGAAAAGCAATGTAAAGAGAGAAGGAACTGATGGAGAGAAATGATAGGTAGAAGAGACAATAATCAACACCACTTTTTCCTTCTTTATTTCAGTGATTTTGTTGGATACCTGCTTTTCATGAAAAGAAGCAGCTTGCAGAATTCTGTTGTATATATTTGTATATAAAGTGTAGCCATGCTTCAAGTATTCATATGGCATTATTGCCTTACAGGAGACATCAGAAAAATAAGCTGATAGAAACCACAGGAGATCTGAAAACAAAACAGTGTCTATAGAAGGGTGGGCAAAATCTGGTGTTGGAGCTTTTGCAGCTCCTGGCTACTTTGGACTCCTTACCCCGGCCTAAGAAAGGAATTCTCCAGCCCCTCCTTTTCTTAAAAAAAAGATGAGAGCTTTTTTCTAAAAACTCCTTGCTCTGTATAGAAGGGAAGCTATATGCCCAATTATTTTTTTTTGGGGGGGGGGGCTCTCCTGAGCAAAGAGCTTTGTGGGGGGAAAGCTTGCAGTGATGGAAGTTTTGAAGGGTGGGGTTCTGAGACACTGCATATGGCCAATGTGCTATACTTTGTCAACACATGTACCTGCCACTCTGGGTTTGATCAGAAATACACAGAAAGATAGAAAAAATACTGTACTTTCATTTGGATCATTCAGTGCATCAGCAATGATCAACTAGATGTAACATAAATAATTTCTTCTGTCCCTCAACGGATAATCAGGGGAAATGTCTTATCTTCTGATATGAAATGGCTTGTGAGATGCTTTACAGTCCTGGAAATTTACATTGGAACAAGCTCATCCACCCGTAACCCTTGGGCCCTTTGGGAAGTCAGGTTATTTACCGCCGGCCAACACTTGGCATTGAGTCACTTGCTGTATGGTCTACTCCATTATCGTAGTGGGATGTCCGGCCAGACAGACAGAGCTGGGCTGTCTAGCTACCACACAAAGAGCCGCCTCAAAGATTGTAGTATTTTTGAACCACAACCGGATATACCCTGGTAACGACAACATTGTATGGCTGGCTAATCTTTCTCACACTAGGTCAGGCGAAAGAAACTGCAGAATGAATTCTCCAAAAGGTGTCTTCATTTTGGCAGTTTCTTTTTATTTATTTATTTATTTTACAAAAATAACATACAAAATCAAAAAGAAAAGAAAACTCACCCATAATTATAACCTAAATAACTTATTACTTCAATCTTCCAATACCCATAGATACAAATATATAAATATATACACCTATAAACATCGGCACTTATATACAAATATTTGTATTAACTTTCACATAATAATTAATTAAAATTGACATACCCCGAAGAGGAGAAAAAAAACCCGTGTTTCCATTGGGGAGATCAGCAGGAACTCCTGATTCAATATACTATAGTTCTTTTTCCCAAAAAGCGAACGTTTCTAGGCTAGGTTTAACCCCTTTTTTGCTATTAAAGTGTAATCAACAAAAGGTTTTCATATATTCCAAAAAGATATTTGCATAGTTAATTTTTCGTTGAGAGCCAGTTGCCACACTTCTGCATACCATCTCATCTTATTAATATTTTCACCCCTTTTCCACTCTTTAGCAATCACTTGTTTTGCAACCATCAATAAGGTTAACAATAATTCCTTTCTTTCCTCTTCCAGAATTAACTGATCCGTTTCCCCCAGTATTGCAAGTTTAGGATCTAGTACGATTGTTGTACCCATTATCTTATTTATTTCTTCTTCTATTATTTTCCAAAAGCACCTTATCCTTTCACATGTCCACCACATGTGTGTATATGTTCCCTTTGCTTTATTACACCTCCAACATAAATCAGATACACTACTATACATTAGATGATATTTGACCGGAGTAAGGTACCATCTCCATAATAATTTACAATTATGTTCTTTTTCTTGGGTCGACATTGATTTCATAATTCTGTGACTCCATCCCCCCCCCCCCCCCCAATTTATATCTTGAATCATAATTCCCAAATCCTCCTCCCAAGTTTTTTAAAGTGTTTGTTGGACTTCCTAACCAGGGGATAACAAATAATATATTCTGCCAACTATACCCTTTAATTTCCTTTTTCTTTGTCTTACTTCCAAAAGCAATTCCTCGAAAGAAGTTAATGTCTGTTTTGGCAGTTTTACGTCTAGCCTAGACATGGAAGAAAACAACTCTAGACTATTTTGGTCCATAATATCTGGTACCTCTCAAATAGACCAACCACTGATATCATCTATTTCCCCTCTCACCTGTTATCATTACTATTTAAGCATCTTCTATGAGGATGGAATTGAGGATATGCATCACGAGGAAGCTACGTTAGCAAACCTCCCAGTTTGTCCCTCAGTGACCACAGAAGAAATTCTAACTAATCACTGAGCTTACGCCACATAAAGCCCCTGGCCCTGATGCAGTTCATCCTGAGCTACTCAAAACAATCTCCAGACTGGTGGGCCAACGTGTTGACTCCCCTTTTTACCATGGTTGATCAAACTGGGTGCATGCCAGTGGCCTGGTTGAATTCAATTACAGTCCCCATATACAAAAAGGGAGACAGACCACTTATCCCCTGCCAATTACAAGTCAATAATTCTCCTCTTTGTAATTGGTAAACTATATGCCAAACACTTAGCAAACAAATTTATTGCCTGGATGGAATACAGCAGGATCCCCGGGCCAGAACAAATTGTGTACTGTCAGGGGAAATCCACGTTAGATCACTGTCTTATTATTTGGCTGTTAAATATAGTGTGAAGGCCAACACCAAGCTTTTCTTGATCTGAAGGGGGCCTTTGACTCTATTCCTCGAGTGCTCCTTTAGGACAAAATTCCCAAACTAAACATTGACAAGAAGCTATTATATTTAATCAGGATGCTCCACACCTCAAATACCCGAGAAAGTTAAAGCTACCACCATAGGGGCGCTAACCCAAAAAATTCCAACCAACAAACAGATTAAGCAGGGCTGCATCCTGGCTCCCTTTCTATGGAACTAGCAGAGTTGCCCGACTTTGCCGGGGGGGGGTTGGGGGGCACACATCCCGTGGTGGTGGTGGCTCCCCGGGTGGCAGTGGCTGCACATTGCGTGGTCACCCCCTCTGTGTTCTCCTTTAGGTAAATGTTGTGGTTTGCCATTGTGTGGACACACACAGGCACACACCCAAACTCTCTCACACATGCAAACAAACACACGAGAGAGAGAACAGAGTTAACCTCGTATCCTCAGCCGGTAGTGCATTCACACACACGATCACGCACACACAGCAAGAGAGGGGGGGCGTTGAAGCAGCGCAGTGTTACTTGGAAGCTATTCTATATGTAGAGACACACAGGCACACATTCACGCTGTGATGCTGGGGATGGGAGTGTGTGCCTTGAAGTGGCCGTTGGTGTTCTTTGTGTGGTGGGCGTGGCCACACCTTTTCTGGCCTCATTCTGGACTCTCTGATAGGGCACTGTGTGCCACAGTTTCTGTTGGAAGATGTAGTCCAGTTTGTTTTTCTAATTTTGTGGGGCTCCCACCCCACCCGCGGCCCCCAAACTTGGTCTATGCAATCTGTGATGCCAAAGATAGGTGTTTGCAAACTTTCAGGGGGCTCCATTCAGAGGCGTGGAAACACATTCGGGACACACGGACGTACCTTTCCGTTTTATTTATATAGATATATCCATTAATGATTTGGCTCCCTACCTATCTCTCATAGATTGCCATAGCCCTAGATTGGGTTCCTGTCATGTTTCCTTACTCTTATCACCCTGTGGCTTAGTAGTTAAGAAGCTGAGCTGGAGACTGGAAAGGCAGGTTTCAATACCTGAGGGTTTCACTTGAGGACAAAGGAGCCTCATTCGGGTGTCCCCTGTGTGGAGTTTCTCCAGCAAAAAAAAAAAAAATCCTTTCAACCCAGAGTAATCTCTGAAATGAAATTATTATTTGCTGATGTTGCAGCTTTCTTTATTTCTTTGTTTTGACATGTTTTCTAAGTTTCTGGTGCTTTATTCTGAACTTTGCTCTGATTTCAATATACAGTGGAGCCCCAGATAACGACCCATTCAGAGAACAACGAAATCGCATAATGACGCTATATTTTTTGGAAAAGACATGACCTGGATAACATCAGGCTAGGAGGAGCTATTCCACACTATTTTTGCCTTCCTAGCACCTCCCTGGGCTGTGCAACATGTGAAAATAGTTGTGGTCGCCATTTTGTTTTGTGTTGTTTTTTCCAAGATGGTGGCTGCAACTATTTTCACATGTTGTGCAGCCCAGGGAGGTGCTAGGAAGGCGAAAACAGCATGGAATAGCTCCTCCCAGCCTCCCACACAATGCCGGGGGGGGGGGGAGAGTTGGAAACAGGGAGCTCCCCAACAGCATTTTTTTCCTCCCCAACCAGCATGAAAAGGTAGGGGATCACGTCGTCCTTTCTGTGGGGGTGGGCAGAGGCGTGGATTGGTTCCCCGAGCCTCCTGGAGGTGGCAGGGGTAGCAGAGAAGCCAAAATTGGGGGGGGGGGGGATTCTGTCGTGATGGAATTTTTTTCACCCATTTTGGGGTCTCCACCACCCCTGCCACCTCCAGGAGGCTCGGGGGACCTGATACCGGCTGTTTCCGACACCCCCTGACCTTTTCCGACGCTGCTGCAAGCCAAAAAAACCACTTAGTCAGCTGCAGGTTTTGGTTTGCAGTAGCATTGGAAAAGGTCGGGGGGAGGGAGTGTCGGAAACAGCCCGGATCAGGCCCCCCAAGCCTCCTGAAGGTGGCAGGGGTGGCGGAGACCCCAAAATGGGCAAAAAAAATTCCAACTGAATAACAACGAAAACTGCATAATGACGCGATTTGGGGAACCAAGTTTTGTCATTATCCAGGCTTCCACTGTACTTTAAAATACCTGAAGAGACTTGGAGTGGTTATTTGGCTCGACGCTACCTTATCTACACATATCTAGATGCCTGGGTTGTCCAGCCAGGTTGCTGCAACTCAGAAGAGTGATAGGGCCTACTCAAGAGTAAGCCATCCTATTGTTACATCCTCATCATTTTAAACATTTTCATGGTGTGATAATTTGGACTTTTATAGCTATTTGGTATTTTCATTATACAGTTTTACCTCATACAACAATTCTAATCCGTCCCACGGGGCTTGTTGTTGTACGAAACAATTGCTATATGATAAATGCATTGTATAGCAATTTTCCCTATGGGATGCATCATACAACGATTTTTTTTTTTGCTAAGTGGTTTTTCCCATTGAAGAATTGTTGTACAATTTTTTCCATAGGGAAAATTGTTATACAGGACGCCATTTCCCAAAAAAAATCTAATTGTTACGCGATTTTGTTGCTATATGGGGTGATTGTTTTATGAGGTTCCACTGTACTTATTATATAAGGATTCTCAAAATTCCAGTAATTCCCAGCACTAGCAGTGTTGATAAGATTAAAATTAATGGCTCACTCCTTATTTTATTTATTTATTACATTTATACCACACCCATCTGGGATATTTTCCCACTCTGGTTGGGAGCATTTTACTTCTGCTTCTGGGTGGGAGTAAAGACGTGGCCGGCCCATGGCCTAAAAAGGTTGAGAACCCCTACACTAGAGGATCCTCTTGCCAGTTAGGCATAGTTTGCTCAAATTAAATATCTTTAGGTCAAGCTGTTTAAATTCAGTGGGAAAGTTAATGATGTCCATAACCATTTCCCATTGAATTGAAATGACATAAATGTTTGCAATGTTGTCTTAAGTGTATTTTACATTCTACTGGCTCTTTTCTTAGAAACTGATATGATTCCATTTATTGGAAACATTTTGCTGTCAAAATAGCCTTGAAATTTGGTTGATTTTTTAAAAATTCCTGAAAAGCTTTTCCACTGTTTCCAAATACACATATCTTATGGAAACATGTATACAAAAATATGTCACTTTAAAACAATTTTGACCCAATCTTACCTCTTGTTTTGCAGTGTCGTCCATCCAGAGGCCGAAAGAGAGGCTATTGCTGGTGTGTTGATAAATATGGTCAACCACTCCCTGGAAATGATGGAAATGGAAAAGGAGATGTTCATTGCTACAGTTTAGAAAGCAAATGAGGGATATGCAGAACACCATCTTCCATAAAATCTATATGTGGCATCTTGACCTATCAAAGGCCTTAGAATGACTGAGATACAGCATGAACTGTGTTGGACTTGAGAATTCCAGTTTTTGTCCTTTGTTTTCATTGGGGATGCAGGACTCTGTGGACTCCATAACTGTATCCTGTCAGTGACATGCTTCCAGTTTGCCATAGTTTTACACAGGGAGTTCTGTAATCCCAAATGAGTCTGCACTATTGATTCCCAGGAAGAAAGAAAAATGCACTTCAGAATGGATTCAGGGAGTCTCCACTGACACTGTTTTTGTTTGTTTGTATATTTTATATAATGCCCTGTGACCAATTTGATCCTGAAAATAACTGTGCTTTTATTTTGAAGAATTTATAGACAGTAAGCTTTATAAAGCTGTTTAACAGATTTGAGTATGATCCATCTCTTGTAAGTCACATAAATGTCATCTGGTTAGTTAAGCATTTGCTCCCTCATTGACATTTAGGGAAACCTAGGAATGCTTAACTTCAGTTGGATGAAACTCAAGGTTTGTATTCTAAGGTTTTGTTTTTATGCAAGTCTGATAGGAAATTTATTTTCATGGGTCAGAATGTTTTATTAAAATAAAGTTCAGAGAAATTTTAAAAAGAAACTTGTTTCTACATGACTAATTTTTTCCTGTAAAATATACTGCATTATGAATATTCTGTTAATCTGTATTTAATATAATTTTTAATAAACTATTTAAATGTAACATATATTGGAATGTTACACAGTACTGCGGTATGTGCTTTCTTTTCTTCAGAACCTTTCCAGGTCTTAGTGTGCAGCCAATTCAGCAGTGCAGCCTGTGGTTCAGACTGGGACAAGGGATTCTCAGCTCAACATAGTGGGAAGTGTAAGGATAACGTTATCTACTATCATAGGACTCATTCTACCTTCCAGAGAGCTGTACTCCTTCAGAAGCTCACATAAACTTTTGTGCTGCTTCAGAGTACCTGTGGTCAGGTGCCATATCCATTCCAGATATTGGCTATCATCAAGGTGATAGTTTCCCTGTTCTTAACTCCCCGGAATAGTTCTTCCGAGGACATGCCACACCAGTCTCTCAATTCTTCAGCCATGAAGTCCATCTGTGTCCAGGGCCTCTCTTCCCAGGGTTCTTTCCTTGCAGAGTGAGTTGGCATATTCTATATTTTAGGTTGTCTCTCACTATATGCCCAAGGCAGGGCCGACATCAGAAATTTCCGGGCCCAGTACGCACCCCCCACACATATTTTGGCCATGCCCCCATGGTTTCTGCACATGCATAGTCTGTTTGTGCATGCGTACATCAGTGGTTTCCCGGCGCTGCCACACCCCCGTGCTTTTCTGCACATGTGTGGTCTGTTTGCGCATGCGTACATCGTTTGTTTCCCAGCACCGACGGGCCCCCGTCATCTTCAGGCCCGGGATGGGAGTCCTACTTGTCTCTCCCCCCCCCCCCCCTGATTGCGGCACTGGCCCAAGGTATTGGAGCTAGCTTTCTTTGCTTAATGGTCTTAAAGAGTTCTTGTTCTTTATCCATTTGGCACAACACTTCTGTTAGTCACATAGTCAACCCATGATATTCTTAGCAGCCATCTGTTTCAAAAGCTTTGATTCTCTTTTCAGATGCTTTAGTCTAGGGGTCCCCAAACTACGGACTGTGGGCCAAGGCCGGCCCCCAATGCCATTCCATCTGGCCCGTGGTGCCCTCACCACTCTCAGAAGTGCACGGGGACATGCCCACAATGTGCATACACATCTGGAACCACTCCCAGAAGTGGATGGGGACGCCCTGTGCATGCGCAAATGCATCTGTGCCACTCCTGGAAGTGAATGGGGATGCACCTGCACCACTTCTAGGAGTTGTGAGGATGCATTTGCGCATGCACAGGGGCATCCAGAACCACTCCTGGAAGTGGTTCCAGACACGCATGCGCCAACATGCCCACTTCCAGGAGTGTGGTCAGGCCCCTGGTGCAAAAAAATTGGGCACCCTCTGCTTTAGTCAATGTCCAAGCTTCAACTCCATATAGCAGCATCTCACTATTCAGATCTTTGTAGCGAGAGTTAGATTTCTACTGCATAACACTCCACATTTGTTACGTGTGGAATGCATCCACAAACGCAAAAGAAGTTGACATTGCTGTTTATAAAGCCATGTGAATAGTGACAGGATGCCTTAAACCTACACCATTTGAGAAAACATACCCTCTTATTGGTATTGCTCCACCTAATATCAGGAGAGAAGTAGCAGCGGATGCTGAGAGAACTAAGCAAGAGAATAACCCTCAACACCTGAATGGATAGGAGCCTCAAGTCCACCAGCTGATCCATGAAGAGCTTTATGGCAAGAACAAACATTCTTGGGGGTACACAAGAACAAAACCAAATAAGAAGATGGAAGAAGGAATTCACTGGGAAAGGAGCAACATTAAAGATGGATATAGCTGAAGATCTCAATCTCCCCTATGTCACCTGAAGAACCCTGAATAGGCTGAGGGATGGAGTCCCTAAATGCAAGACCAACATGCTCAAGTGGGGATTGCTGGCAGACAACAATACGTCTTGTGAATGTGGAGAGACACAGTCTGGCCCACTTGCTGATCTGCTGATTGCTGCCAAAAACATACACTGATGAGGACTTGCGTTTGGGCAATGATAAAGCGAAGAAAGTGCAGTGCAGGGTTTGATCAGGACACAAAAGAAGAAGAAGGTGGCTCTTGCTTTTAATATTCTTATTTTAGTCTCTGCCTTGGGTATATGTGCTGCATTACAAGAAAGTTGTAGTGTAACACATCTGGAGAATATCAAGTTGGGGGGGGGAATACCATAAACCACCATGTGAAGAGAAACTTCACATTTTGAGCTCAAACAATTACAATTAAGTGTTTTAGCCCAGTAAGGGAAATGTAGAGGTTGCATGCAAAAGTAAATCTGGGTGCACATCTCCATTGTAATCTACATTCAGATGAAATCCTGCTATTGCAAATTTATATACAAAAGAAGTCACCTGAAATCTATTCCCATATATTTTGAAATGCAGATTAAAATGTATCTGTTTATTTACTGTCCCTGAATCACACTCACTCTTAATGTGATATTTGTGCTCAGTCAGGTTAGTTGCAATTTACTGAAAGCAAATACATCACTAAAAGCAAAAGTAATAGTCCAAAGAAAATGGTTTTTAATCCATACTAAATAACAAAACATAGTCAATTTATGAACATTTAAACTCATTACGTGTTCTGTGTTATATTCTTTAAAAAATACAGAACCAGTACATATGTAAGAAAACAGAAACACATTTTTCTTCGATAGGTTGTTTTTATTCAAATGCCCACTCCCATACAAAACAATTTAGGGTGATGCTGTAATTCCATGCTTCAAAGCACGTATAACTAACCTGACCAAGTAGATGGAATAATTGAACTGAGTATTTTTTGTGGATCCAGCATCCCCAGCATATATATACAGTGGAACCTCGTTTAACGAATGGCTCGGTTAACATAAATATTGCATAACAAAAGGAAGTCCATAGAAAATAGTGGCTTGGTTTGCGGAATTTCCCCCCGGAACAGATTAATTGGTTTTCAATGCATTCCTATGGGAAACCACATTTTTGTTAATGTATTTTGTTTTCAATGTATTCCTATGGGCAATTGCATTCAATACATTCCTATGGGAAATTGGGTTAATTTCTGCTGTAAGAAACATTCTGGAGAACGCATTAATTACGTTAACCGAGGTTTCACTTTATATGAAAATCACTTTTGATTATATCAGACTTGAAATTCCCTGACAATGAAATCAGCAGCTATGCAAAACAAACAAGTTATAAATAAAAAAGGGTTTTGAATAAATACTTGAAGTATATTCTTTGAATAAATATTTAACTATGTTGCATGCCATGTCTATTTCTACATTATGTTTCAAAAACACATAAATACCAGATATAAAATTCATGGTTAACTGGGACATATTTCTTTGAAAATGGAAATGTGAATATATCAGAGAACTAATATTAAATTATTTACATACAAAGGTTTGAAGAATTTAGATATAACTTAATATATATATACAAATAATTTTAAAAATGTAAAATAAATAATCACTTATAAACCAAAAAATATTGAATAGACTACAAAAATGGCTTGGTTAATTATAATTACTTATATATTAGGAACTGTGAAGGCCAATTTCCAACTATGTAAGAATACACCGTTCTAGAATTCTCTTAATCATGAATATTAAAGTGCAATCCCAGAAGTTGGCAAAGTCACTGCTTTGGACTAATGTCTCACCCAGTGCGTGTTGGAGGTTCTAGGAATTGTAAATCAAATAAGTGACTTTCCCTACATCCACACAATCCAGTATGTGCTTGCATGGAGTGAGTCTCTTGAGATCACTTGGACTGTACTTCAAAGGAAGACAAACATAGGATAAGTCTGATTAACCAGTTACATGCTTTAAAAGTTGCTTACTGAAAGTCTTCTTTGTTCTAGAATCAAGCACTTAACTTACAAATGGTTCCATATCTATTTATACAAAATACATTGCGAGGATGGTCTTATTCTTGCGCACCAAGATACTGTTCACACTCAGGGTCACCTGACATTTCAGGAGATCCAGGAATCCTCTTCCCGCTTTTTTGATAGACACACCAGCATGTTGCAGGATTTCCATCAAGTGAAGCTTCACACTAAGGGACATTTAGAAAACAACAACAAATATTTAAAATTTCTAGCAGTGAGTAAGTTAGCTAATAGAGAACATGTTATTTTTACACTACACCTTGTTCTCTTAGAACCATTTGTTTTCTTTGATCTCAGTTACACTTCAGCTGTAATGTTAAGCAGATCTTGAAAATAGATTGGTAGTCTTTTTGCTGTCTTGTCTAAACAAGTGTGTATACATGTAACGTGCATGAACCCTTGTAGATTTCTGACTTTGCTTGAATGAAAAAGGAATTTTTGGATAAAAGAATATAAGAAAGATTTGGTGCTGAACTGTGGTACAAAACACACACTTCTCATGAAAGAGCATAAAACAATAGCATAAATCATCAAATGAACTATGTACTATTCTTCCTCCACTGTTAGGGAATCCACACTCTTGTAACTATGAAAGTAAATTAAAAATCACATTTGCACTCCAATTGCTAAGTAACAAACATATACCTTATGTAGAAAAAATAGAAGTGAAAAGTAGCTATGCTCTCTATCAGAAAAAAGTTATTTCAATGCTCTAGGAGTGGCATTCTAGAGGTCTGTACTACCCATTGACTTAAGGAATGAGGTACAGTAAAACCCCTGCTTACATAAAAAGTCTGTACCATAGGCTTTCATGTAAATTGGCTTTTTACTTAACAAAGCAACCACATAGGAAAAATGAATTTTTACGTAACCCAAAGAAAATTGTGTTATGTAAATCGGGACGCTTATGTAAATCGGGACATAGTTTTAGTGCAAAAATCATTATCATTTTATGTAACTCGAGGCATATGTAAGTAGGGGTTTTACTGTACAGTGAATTTAATGTCTTTCCCAAAAAAATAAGTTAATGGATACAGACTTTCCAGTAGGAGGAAGCAAACTGCTGTACATGCTGTTAAGTCTTCCATTATAATTACAAGATCAGTTGAACAGTGTTTAGCTAGAGCTGGATTACAGCTAATAAGGATGTTTTGTTTCACTCCTTTCTGTTTTGTTGGTTTCAATTTAGTTTTGCAGGAAAGTTAATTATTAATTAATTTTGCTTAGGTGCAACAAGTCATGCAAGATCTGCTTCAGTCGCAATATGCTTCAAGAAAACCTACAATACTTTGAATGAACATCACTATGATAACTCAGTGTTCTGTGTTTGTTCCATCTGTTGAAAGAAGACTTTGGCTGTGATCTTAAACACAATTACAATTGATTAAGTCTTATTGAGAGGGGCCACAGTGGCTTAGTGGTTAAGATGCGGAGCTTGATGACTGGAAGGTCAGCAGGTAAGAAGTTCAAGATTTGAGTGCTGCATGATGGAATGAGTTCCTGTCTCTGTCCCAACTCCTGCCAACCTAGCAGTTTGAAAGCAAGAAATGGCAAATAGATAAATAGGTACCACTTTGGTGGGAAGGTAAATAGTGTTCCATGCACTCCAGTGTCTACCTATGCCTGCTACATGACCATGGAAATGTCTGCAGATGTAGACAGTGTTGGCTCTTTGGCTGTAAATCATATTGAGACTGAAGCTCTTTGGCTGCTCCCTAGAGTCAGAGATGACTGGCAAGGGAAACTTTTACCTTTAGTAAGTCTTACTCAAAACTAGGAATCTCTGACATATAAGATTGAGCTACTTGGCCTTTGTTATTCTTCAATATACCTGATCCTGTATTAAAAATTTCCATTCATTTCACAGCATATCAGAATTTTAAAAAATCATTTTATTAGCATGAGACTAAACATATGAACCTCTACAATTAAATTACCTGCTTGCTATGGTAAAATCCATTCCTGTTACAATTAGGTAGATAAAATCTATATATCTCGCCTCCGGTTCTCTGTTGAGCTTTTGTCAACTTATCCAGTGCCCTGTACAGTTCTTTCTGACATGGCCCCTAAAACAACAAGATTTGAACTGAGATAAATAATGAAGCATCAAAGCAACACTGAAATAAAACAAACAATACTCAAGTCAATTATTTTAAAAACATACAAATGCTCTGATACTGTGGACAATATTGTTAATTACTTCCAACACCTTAATCCCACTGGTATAGTGCCAACTAGAGAAGATCTATTGAATTGATTACATTTACCTGATTCAATAGTCTACTGTAGCAGGAGAGGCTACAAAATAGTTAGGCCATTAATTCTGAACTAAAAGTAACCCCTCCCCGACATTACAAGATTGTAACTCCACGTTAATCTTTTTGCAAGTCCTCTAAATCAAGGCTAGAATCCTTACTGAGGTGTTTTGTTTGTTTGTTTTGGGCCATGTATGCACACTATTCTCGGAGGCATATAAATTATCAATCCCCAATAATAGTAATATATAAGGCATGTTATGTTATTATCTTGTTAGATATGGGGAAAATATTGGGGATTTGAACTGGACTGTCAGAGTAAATGACCTAACCATTTCTTCTGTTTTGATCATCAAATTCTGTTCAATGTTCACAAGCTGCCTTTTGGTGCCCTCAAGTGGCTCTTTTGCACAGTTACATGCCCATAACAGCATTATTCCACTTATGCCTTTATTTATTGACAAATAAAGATTTATTTAGATCTTGCTTGATAACTTAATGAAATTGGTAATTCAATTCCTCACTATGCCTCCAGGGAGAAAAGCAAGTCTGCGCAGCACCCTTCAGGCTGCACAGTCCCAGAGGGAATGGTAAACTAATTCTTTGTATTCAGTACCTAGAAAATCCTATAATTATTTATTTTTGAAGATCTATGATGTCTTATATTATTCAAACAGCTGTGGTTGCATTATCTTAAGCATCTTTTCAATAATTTTGCAAAGAATGTCAGTACTAAATGTGCCATATTACCAGCTGGCTTGGTTTTACCCGGATTTTTGGTCTGCCATCTGAGTGCCAATTAAGGCTAGTTGACATAGATATCATCTATTAATTTAAAATAAAATTTAGGATTCTTGCCTTATATCCTTGGTTTTTTAAGGTCTAGGTAAAAAGCATATGCCCACACAGAGACATACAGAATTTAGAAAAGAGAGCAATCAATATTGCAGCCAATTGTTTGGTGAGAAATGAGACTTTCCATGTTATTAGACAATGAGGGAAGCCATTCACATTTAACAAGACTCATCAATATATTAAGTAAAGACTCCTCAGCCAGAATTACATAAGGTTTGTGCAATTTGGTCTAGCTAATTACAGCTGATTGATGACATGCCAGGACACATCCTGGTTATACTATCACACATATGACCAGACACATGGCAAAGACACATCTAGTCACCTCATCAATCAAGTAACAAAATATAGGTGTGTGAAATTCCACACTGTGAGGTTCTGCATAGCGAGCAGGTAGTCCCACACAAGTGGGGTTTCTTATGGCCACACTTAAAGATTCATCCATTTTAGTTACTTTTATAAATGTGTGATCTTTTTAAATTCCAATTGACTTCATTAACACCGTTAAAATTGGGCCTGCTCAGCTCAGTTTAAATGGCAGGGAGAAGTCTATTTTATATAGATAATAGAGAACTCACCTGTGCCTTCCATTTCTTAATTTCAGCAAGTTTATTTGCTTTCATACTTTCATAGGCACTAACTGCATTCTCAGAGACAGATTTGTCTTGGCCAATAGGAAGCATAAGTCGATAGTTAAGCAAATGGTCAGTTGTCATTTCAGTGTCTTCAATGGGAATGCCTTCTTGTTCAACAGACTCTAAAAAGGGACAAATTTTACATTTATATTAATTAAAGTATTGAGAACTGCAGCATTATTTCTGACTTTTAGAAAGGTTTCTAGCCCTTATACTTATGCCATCAATATATGGACGGGGTACACAGAAAGAGCCTCCTCGAAGATTGTGGTATTTTTGAACCACAATTGGGCATATCCTGGTAACAGCAATACAGTTGCCAGCTAATTTTTCCTCAGGTGAAAGGGACTGCAGAATGAACTCACCTAAAAGTGCCTTCATTTTGGCAGTTTCACTTCTGGCCAAGACATGTAGTAGTAGTAGTAGTAGTAGTAGTAGTAGTAGTAGTAGTAGTAGTAGTAGTAGTAGTAGTAGTAAATGGAATCTCAGATGTTACTAATAGTTACTGTTAGACAGAAGCTTCAGTCAGTATGCATTATAAGCCCCCTGCCTCTTCAGGACTATCAGAAGTCACCTCCAGACTAGACTACTGCAACATGCTCTACATGGGGCTGCCCTTGATGACCATTCAGAGGCTGCAGCTGGTACAGAATGCAGCTGCCTGGGTAGTGATGGGGCACGGGCGTTATGTCCATGCCTTGCCTCTGCTACGGGAGCTGCACTGGTTACCAGTTTGCCTCCAGGTGCAATTCAAGGTGCTGGTGATGATCTTTAAAGCCCTATATGGTAGTGGGCCAGGATACCTAAGAGACCGCATCGCCCCAAGAGTTTGTGCCCGTCCAACGAGAGCGGACTAGAGGGGCTCTCTAATTGTGCCATCCGCTAGAGGGGCTCGCCCCTCTAGGAGGAGGGCATTCTCCGTGTCTGCCCCAGCCCTTTGGAACCTCCTGCCAATAGCACTAAGCCTGCAGATGGATTTGCTGCCCTTCAAAAAAGGGCTCAAGACCTGGCTGGCAGGGCAAGTGTGGGGGGCTGACAGGGGACTAGCCCCCGCCCATTGGCTTCTTTAGACACTTCATCCCTATTACTGAGGGGTGGGTGACAGGATTTTGGGAATGATGTTTTTTTAATGGGTTTTAAAGTGGTTTTTAAGATTGCTGTGAGCTGCCCGGAGTCGCCATTGGGCGAGGGGGCGGCATACAAGTTTAAATTATAAATAAATATAAATATATATTTCAAGGAGGTAAATTAAAAAGCGGAATAATAAAGTAAGATATATCATACTTGTGCAACTCTGGCCTAATTATAAATTATACTCTACAGATTCATAATCATTCATAAACCCACAGATACCCTGAACTGGAGAAACCACAATTCCTCCAAAGTGTGGTTGGCACTTGAAATACTAGCATCACAGAAGCTAGGCTGTGTACACAGGAATGTTAAGGTGGGTACCTCAGGAAATGTCAGATGGTCACACATTTTTTCTTATAACTATGGTGGTATTAATATACCCCAAGCTGGGTTTTTTGTTTATTGTGTGTTTTTATTGGTTATTACTGTATTATTTTAATCTGATATTTTAAGAGAGAATTGGACAACCATCTGTCATATCTTTTTTAAATTTTATTACAATCATAAAATAAAACAAATAAATATTTATAACCTTACATTACAATTCAAGGGGAAAAACAAATAATCATATATACATTAAATACATTTAGCCTCACCCCACCCTTCACTTATCACATCTGTCATATCTGCTTTGATTCAGATTCCTTATACATAATAAGCCACCCTGAGTGGTGCTCGCATCAAAAGGGCAGGGCATAAATGTGAGCAGGCATCCCCTGAGCGGAGTTTCTCCAGCAAAAATCCTTTCAACTCAGAATAATTTCTGACACAATTGCATTTAACAACAGTTTGCCATACAGAAATGTCAGAGGATGGTCCTCTCTTTGGAAGCTTAAGAATTCTCCAGTACAAGTTCAATTTAAAGATAAAGAACCATAAGTAGGAACCTCAGGGGCCTTGAAGTCACTTATTCATAGTTAGCCTCAGTGTGGCAGACTAAGTAGACACTATAACAGTCCCAGTCTTTCCAGATATTCTATTTTTGTTTAAATTACATAGTTATCTCAAGATGTACATCTATGACGATCATACCCAAACCTAACAAAAAATTAATTTTATTTTAGTTCTTTTTCTTGTTATGACGCAGGGTGGGAAAACCATATCTTGTGAGTGCTCCACTCCCCATATTTGTATTCACTCATTCACAAAGTATGCTGAATCAGCACATGTTATTTCAGTGGTAGCCTTGTCCAATTTTTGGTCCTATCACCTTCTCTCTCTCTCTCTCTCTCTCTCTCTCTTTCTTTCTCTCTCTCTCTGTGTTTTTCATAAGTCCATAGAGGTTTCCCATGCAAGTTGAAATGTGCCAAAAGAAGAATATCCATCATGTGTAAAAGACATAAAAGAGGAAGATGCATGCAGATGGGGTTCATGTACTTCCTTCCTTCCTTCCTTCCTGTTTAACTGAATATTCTTCATGGAAAAACCTGAATAAAATCTATAGCATTTTCCACAGCTCTGTAAGTCATCCTTCACTTCAGACTATTTGTTCTCCCCACTCAACCACTTTTATTCTGACCCCCCCCCTCCCCCATGGTGGACATATTACTTTCCAAAGCTGTGCTCTTTTTCTTGAGGAGCTGTCTTATTGTGAGTTATTATTAGTCTTACTCATCTCACAACAGCACCCCCAAAGTCTAAAGGAGGGGTCAGATCCACCATCATAGTCTCAATTGCTAGATACCTGAGACTCAAGCAGGAACATTTTGCATGCAAAGTATGTTCTTCAGAAAAGCTGCCTCCAACATAAATAGTTCAGTTTTATGACAAAAAGCCTTTTAAACATTCAGATACATTGTTGAAAAAATCTACTATAACGTATTTGTTTCAGAAAAGGACTGAAGTTGAGAAGGAATCAGAAAGAAACTAGTCATCCCTGGTGTTCTCTTCCACTGCTAGTTAGAGGTCATACTGTATATAGATCTTCCTTTTCTACAAGTCCTCCTGAGTATTTTAGAAGGCAAAGTCTCAGAAAGAAGGAAAAAGACATTCTTTACCTGCAGCCTCTGTCACATCACTGGTAGGTAGACAGGTGCCTTGCCCATTAGTGAGAGCACGGAGAGGATTGGCTTCCTCCGGAGGAACACGGCAGCTGAGATGTCGACCACAGCGTGCTGTGTGTACTCCACAGGGCTCCCCGAGCTGGAGGGCACAAATATGGCAGCAGCCACAGCCTGGCTGGCGAGCAGTTTCAGAACAGGTGGCAGGCACTGGCGGGCACAATGCAAGCTTCTCTGCAGTGCATGGGGCACAGTGTATTGCATAGAGAGCTGCACCAAAGATGAGGCAAGGGCAGAGAAGGAAGAGCAGCAACCCAAAGGAGAGGCTTTTAGAATGCATGGCAAATGAAGAGTACAAACAGCCAGCTGGATGTGGTGAGGAAGACCAACCACTTTGCTCACTACAGCTGATCTTTCCACCGTATTCCTGAATGTGGAGCATTTATACAGTTCTTTGTCAGTAAGTTAATCTCTAACCCCAGGTTAACTATTATCTGAGCAGGAGGGAAAGAAAAGCATTATTTCATTGGTCATTCCTTTCCCTCCCCTCCATTTAATTCTCTCCCCCTCCCTTTTTTAAAATGATGAAATAATTCATCACTATTCCACTCATTCCTAAACATTTGAAAATAGTTTTTAAAATGTCTACAGAGAAGAAAGGAACTTCTTGAAAGTTTCCACACAGTCAATAAAAAAATTAATTATGAAGGGTAAGGGGAGAAGAACCCCTCTGAAACCTCAGTAAGTGACTTCATACATGCATGGCAACAGATGCAAAAAGCTCTTGTTTGATTTTTGTCATGTGGCTGGTGCTCATTAGGACAATGACATACCAAGAGAGGCCCCCAGAGGGTAATCAGAGCTATGTAGATCGGTAACTCCTGAACACAGCACGTAGGAGCTAATGTCAACAAGTGCACTTGCAAGGATTGTTTGGGACAGCTTCCTGTGGATGTGTTTGTGCTCAAACACAAGCCCCTTACATCACTGGGGACGGCAGGATTTACTTATCTAATAATCAAGAGATACAAATATCTATCTCCAACAGTGCATAGTAGCCATTCTACTATAGATATGTTAGAATAAGTAAACAAAAGCTGTACATTCTACATACTTTCTTTACTTATCTGTAAGTAAAGCCCACTGAGGTAAGTTGAACTTTCTTCCAACTCATGTAGTGGAGCAGCTGAAAATTATCTCTATCCTACTACTATACAGAAGAGAAGAACACAAGGTAATGTGTAAGTAATATAATAACTTTAAAACCAGTTTATGGTTTTAGAACATAAAAAAACAGACATTATTAACCATTAAAAACATTAAGAAAATTTTAAAAAATACTACCTGGCACTTTTGATCACTAAAAGCATTTTCATTGCATTTGCATTAGCATAGACTCTTCAGGCTCTTCTTTTCAAGCATTGATATGTAGTAAGTAAAAATTGGTACAGGAATAAATTAAAGGTTAATGTGGGAAGGAAAGTATGTAGAAAGCTTTCCAGCTTTAGTTCCAAAACAGGCAATAGTAAATGTATATATTCACCCCAGAACAATAACTTGAATTAAGTAAAATTATTTGTCAAGGACTACAAAGGGAGGAGGTAACAAGTGGAGGACTGCAAGGGTCAGTCCTGGGCCTGGTGCTCTTCAGTATTTTTATTAATGACTTGGATGAGTGAGTGCAGGGAATACTTTTCACATTTGTGGATGACACCAAACTGGATGGAATAGCTAATACCTTGGAAGACACAAACAAAATTCAAGATGATCTTGGTAGCCTTGAACACTGGACTGAAAACAACAATGAAATTTAACTGGGATAAGTGCAAAGTTCTATGCCTAAGGAGAGAAAAAACAAATGCAGTTACAAGATGGGGGATACTTGGCTCAGTAATACTACAAGCAAGAAAGTTCTGGAATTGTTGTTAATCACAAGCTGAATCACACAACAGTATGATGCGGCAGCAAAAAAGGCAAATGCTATTTTAGATTGTATTGACAATATATTATAGTTTCCAAATCCCATCAGATACTAGACCCCCTCTATTCAGAATGGATCAGGCCTCATCTTGAGCACTTTGCCCAATTCTGGACACCACACTTTAAAAAGGATGCCAATGAACTGGAACAGGTTCCAAGAAGGGCAACAAAGATGATCAGGGGAATGGAAACCAAGCCCTATGAAGAAACCAAGCCCTATGAAGAAAGATTGAAGGAAATGTGCCTGTTTAGCCTTGAGAAAAGTAGGCTGAGGGGAGATATTCTAGTACTTTTCAAATATCTGAAATATAATCAGACAGAGGAGGGGCTGGATCTTCTCAATCATCTCAGACTGTAGGACACGTAATAATGGGCTCAAATTATAGGAACCCAGATTTTCGCTGACTATAAAGAAAAAGCTTCCTAACTGCTAGAGCAGTACGACAATGGAACCTGAAGATGTGGTGAGTGCTCCATTGTTGGAGCATTCAAGAGAAAATTGGACATCCATCTGTCATATCTGCTTTGGCTTGGATCCCTGCACTGAGCAGGGGGTTGGACCTGATGGCTTTAGAAGCTCCTTCCAACTCAATGATTTAAGGAGTTTTCTGTACTTTTATGCCTTGCTTTAACATGATTAGCTTAGACAACTTTGGGAATGAGCAGGGATTTAAATCTAGATCTTTTTGTTCAAGCCCAGCCTCTACTTCTTGTTGTTCTTCATTCGCACAGCCGATTCCGACCCTTTGTGACCCCATAGACCATTGCTTTTCAGGCACCTCTGACCTCCACCATCCTCCTCAACTTGCCCAGCTCTGTGCCCATTCTATCTACAATACAATCTAGCCATCTCATTTTTGGCTGCCCCCTTCTTCTTTTGCCCTCCACCTTTCCCAGCATCAAGGCTTTCTCAAGTGAATTCTCTCTTCTCGTTTGACGTCCAAAGTACTTTAGCTTCATCTTTACTATTTGACCTTCTAAGGAGCAATCCTGGTTGATTTCTTCTAAGATTGACCTATTTGTTCTTCTCTCTGTCCAGGGGACTCTCAAAACTCTCCTCCAACACCACATTTCAAAGGCATCTATTCTTCTGTGCTCAGCTTTCCTAATAGTCTACAGCTAATGCCTATTCCTAATGCCTCTACTGAACTCTACTGCACAAAGCTGTCTCTTTATACATTCTGGCCATCTAGTATTTCAGGAAATAGTTTGCATGGAATACCTTAAGATTTGATGCACATTAGTAATATGTAATCTCAGAATCATATAATGGCCAAACATTTTGGAGAGGTTCTTTGTGACTCCTCCTGCTTTATGTTTATGATGGTTTTATGGTTGTATTTTTATTTGTAATTTTACTTAATTGTTTAACTTTTCTACTGTTTTTATGTATTTTAACAGATCTATTTATATGACTATTTTAACTTGCTTATTCAATATCCTGGGTGGTCTTGGACCAAGAGGACAACCACACCCACAACCCATATGTCATTTATGAGGCATTTCCATGAAGTTAAGATTTTTCAATTTGTTACATTCTTTTTCAACTAACATACTTCACATTAAAAAAAATAGCTTGGATGCAAGAAAGGAAAATAAAATATAATCTGAAACAATACTTTGGATGTCCAAAAGATTGAAGGATGTCACATGAAGTTTCAGCAAACCCATTAAGAAGGCAAACTAGGATCCAAGAAAGCATAGCTTTTCAAGCCTCAGCTTATTCCACTTTGACATCCTTAATCAAGCAATATACCCATCAGGTTAGCCCCAAATACAAGTGAATACATGTACTGGGCATCCCATAGAATTGACAGTTCAGAGGAGTTTTATTTTTTGTGTTTCAGTTTTTTTGGTACACATGTGACCTGGTAAGGTTATTCATACATAGAAACTCCTGCATGACTTGCATGGGACTATCCATTTTTCTTCATTTTTAGGTAATACTTGCTTTCTTATTCAGAAGTACTTCTTAAACTGATGTTTAGTCTGTTGTTTTTTGGTAGCAAAAAATTCTAATTCTGAAGGATTAGCTGGGTTTTCCCCCCAGAAATGTTACCACACTTTATATATTTAATACATTTGATATGAATTGGGTCTGATATTTACTGCATACTTAACTTCTTTATATTAGTTATTAGTTTTTAAAACAGAAATCCTTGCATCAGGTGAACAGGTTTCCATATATGGAGGTTCTCTTTTGAACAATGATTTTAACACTCAGTTCAAAATACTTCAGTGGCCCTGGTTTGGGACTCTTAAAACCACTAAAATCAATAATAGTAACCTTAGTTTTCCCTAGAACATAATAGGAAATAATGTTAGCTGAGCTTCAATAGGGCCCAACAGAAAGAGCAATGCAGTTATTTTGAATTGCATGTAATAATTGTAGGACATAACCCCTTGAGGTCTATATGAGTCACATCTTGTAGACCCCATACTGACCATCAATGAAATAACAACCTCTCTAACTAAAGAAACAAGTGATTGTAAATTTACGTATGTAGTGCTGTTCTGTGATGACTCAGATTTGTCGTTAGGAACACCAGCTGTTATGGTCGGAACATTTAACACTGTGACTATTTTGACCTAGTAACCCTGATTTTCACTGTTTGTATTTGTTTAAAGACATGTCAAGGCTGTGGGGTTGGAATGGGGAAATTATAGCACCACCTCAAACAAAACATACGTAAACATCTGTTCTACCATCTTTCCCTGCAATGATCAGTTGCACCCTGTGTGATTTGTTCCAAATTAAAGCAATCTGATAGCTTGTATTTTGGCGTTGACCTTTTAAATAATTCTAGTACACATTTCCAGTTTTAAAAAGCTCAGTGTATAAGCACTGAAATTTCAACTTGCAAGCACCACATATAAATCACAAACACTACCATAGAGGAGACAAGCAACACACACCAGCAAATTTTAAGCATATTGAAGCAAATTTTAAAGCTCAAATCCCTGGGCATATCTTTATAAAACCCTTCTGGAATATTCATCTTGGAAGGCACAGCAATGCCCACAAATGTTATATGGGAAATAGGGGCATTTTTAAAAAAAAAATGTTTAAAATTACCATGCAAAAAGGTCCCCATGGATCTATTTGTTTCGAATTTGGTCGAAATAGTCATATCTGAGGAGTCTATCATGTGTACAAAATTATTGAATAGCATAAAATGCCACTGCGTGCCTGTCAGATCCATGCCCTGCCTGGTTGATCAAAAATTCAAGGCCGTGACAGGCAGTTGGGTTGAAGCGATGGTGAATGCTTCCTTGCAGGAGGGGGTGTTTCGGCTTTTAGATTATTTGTAAGCCGCCCTGAGTTGGGTTTGCCTGAGTGGGCAGCATAAAAGTTGAAAAATTAAATTAAAAATTAAAATTAAATTTGGGGGTCCAAGGCACTGTGTGGTCCTGGTTCTCCTCTTTTCTGAGGGGCTGGACCCAGTTGGTGTTATCGGAGGGTGAGATGTCCAGTCCAGGCTTCTCTATTATGGGGTGCCATAGGGCTCGGTACTCTTGCCTCTCCTATTTAATATCTACATTAAGCCACTGGGTGAGATCATCCGTTCCTACGGTGTGAAGTATCATCAATATGCTGATGATACTCAATTGTACATCTCAGCCTGTGGGAACCCAAGCAATGCAGTTGAAGTCCTATCCAGGTGTCTGGAGGTTGTAAGGTTCTGGATGGAGGACAACGGGCTACAACTGAATCCTAGCAAGACTGAGTGGCGTGGGTCGGGGGGGGGGCATGGTATCCCAGGAGCTACCATCTTTGGTACTGGATAGGGCTCTTTTGCCTCAGACAGACCCGGTGCGCAATTTGGGAATCCTCCTGGACTCATGACTACTGCTCAAAGAGCAGGTGGCAGTCGTGGCCAGGAGGGCTTTTGTGCAACTTTGTGTCATCTGGCAATTATGCCCGCTCCTAGACCAGGACTCCTTGCTTATGGTCACTCATGCTCTGGTCACCTCCAGACTAGATTATTGCAACGTGCTCTACATGGGGCTGCCCTTGATGACCATCCGGAGGCGTCAATTGGTTCAGATGGAATTAGATAACCTAGACCGAAAAACAAGGAAGCTAATGACTATGCATCACGCCCTACACCCAAAAAGTGAGGTTGATTGATTGCACTTACCAAGAGCTGAGAGTAGCAGAGGACTCCTACAGGTGAAACAGACAGTAGAGGAAGAATAACATAGTTTGAATGACTACATTAAGAAAAGTGAAGAGCCTATGCTTCAGGAAGTGAACAAAGGAGGACTATTGAAAACAGTGAAGAAAGCTGAATATAGAAAGAAAAGGATTGAAAGTCGAGCTGCAAACTGAAAAAACAAGCCCATGCATGGTCAATGCTTGAAAAACATAGACGGCAAGGCTGATCCAAAGCTGACATGGGAATTGTTAAGAGCAGGAGTTATGAAGAAGGAAACAGAAGGATTTATCCTGGCAGCTCAGGAACACGTTTTTTCCAACAACTTGCATGAAGACAAAAATACAGCACATATCCAACTATTTATTTATTTATTTATTTATTTATTCATTCATTCATTCATTTATAGCAAATGCCGGCTGTATAATGAAAAGGATGAAACAGTAGATCATCTGATCAGCGGATGCAGAAAAATTTCACAGACTGATTATTCGCAATGCCATAGCAGGGTTGCAAAAATTATCCATTGGAAACTTGGCCAGAAGTTTGGATTTGAATGAAGTAAAAATCATTGGGAACATCAAGTAGAAAAAGTTTTAGAAAATGAGAGAGTCAAGAGCCTGTGGGGCTTTAAAATTCAAACAGACAGGCATCTTTCTCACAACACACCTGATGGAGTTTGATGTTGGCAGATTGATACACAGCAGCCAGCAGTTACAAAGCTAAACACATGCAATCTGAACATGTGGTAATGGCGGAGGTACAGCTCCTTTTATACAGCAACAACACATTTGAATATGGATGCATGGTAGCCCATTGGCCACCACCTGCGTGACGTCATTCTGAGTCACGCCCTTCTTCACCAGGTGTAGCCGTGGCGGGAATGTTCCTGCGGCTGACAGTAATTGGGGAATTTGTACCATGTGAGCTGAACGCTCGCAGCTGCCCTCTATGGGTAGCTAGCTCGTGTTCTATTACAGCTGAGAAACATTGTGTTCATAGCAAGGTTACATTCTTACATCGAAGTGGTTACATTCATTCTTAAAGATATAGTGTTTCCATACACAACACCTTGAGCCAGACATTCTGGAGAGCGAAGTTATAAAGGCCCTAAAGAGCACTGCAAACAACAAAGCTAGTGGAGATGATGGTATCCCAGTGGAATTTTTCAAAGCTCTAAAAGATGATGGTGTCAAATTACTACATTCAATATGCCAGCAAATTTGGAAAACAAAACAGTGGCCACAGGATTGGAAAAGATCAGTATACGTCCCAATCCCAAAAAAGGGCAATGCCAAAGAATGCTCAAATTATCGAACAATTGCACTCATCCCACACGCCAGCAAGGTGATGCTCAAGATAATACAGGATAGACTTCAGCAACATGTGGAGAGAGAACTACCAGAGGTGCAGGCCGGTTTCAGAAGAGGTAGGGGGACTAGAGACCATATTGCCAACATACGCTGGATCATGGAGAAAACAAAGGAATACCAGAAACAAGTTTACTTTTGTTTTATCGACTACACTAAGGCATTTGACTGTGTGGACCACAACAAGATGTGGCAAGTAATTAAAGAGATGGGAATACCAGAGCACCTCACATGTCTCCTGAGAAATCTGTACATGAACCAAGAAGCAACAGTTAGGACAGAACACGGAATGACAGAGTGGTTTGGAATAGGAAAAGGAGTAAGACAAGGCTGCATTTTATCACCCTGTTTATTCAATCTATACACAGAGCACATAATGCGCAATGCAGGGATGGAGGAATCACAATATGGGATTAAAATTGCTGGGAGAAACATCAACAATCTGAGATATGCAGACGATACCACCCTAATGGCAGAAAGTGAGGAAGATCTAAGGAGCCTCTTGATTGGATTGAAGGAGGAGAGTGAAAAAGCTGGCCTGAGACTCAATATCAAGAAAACCAAGATAATGGCAACAGGCCCCATCAGTTCCTGGAAAATAGATGGGGAAGAAGTAGAAGCAGTGACAGATTTTACATTCCTTGGATCAAAGATCACTGCAGATGGGGATTGCAGCCATGAAATAAAAAGGCGACTGATTCTTGGGAGACAAGCCATGAGAAACCTGGGGAACATAGTGAAAAGCAGAGATATCACATTGCAAACAAAAATTAGAATAGTCAAAGCAATGGTATTCCCAGTGGTAATGTATGGGTGTGAGAGCTGGACCATTAGGAAGGCTGAGCGCAGAAGAATAGATGCCTTTGAAATGTGGTGTTGGAGGAGAGTTTTGAGGGTACCCTGGACAGCGAGGAGAACAAATAGGTCAATCTTAGAAGAAATCAACCCTGACTGCTCATTGGAAGGTCTAATAGTAAAGACGAAGCTGAAGTACTTTGGACATCAAATGAGAAGGGAGGATTCGCTTGAGAAGGCCTTGATGTTGGGAAAGGTGGAGGGCAAAAGAAGAAGGGGGAGGCCAAAGATGAGATGGCTAGATGGGATTGTAGACACAATGGGTACAGAACTGGGAGTGCTGAGGGGGATGGTGGAGGACAGAGGCGCCTGGAGAAAAATGGTCTATAGGGTCGCAAAGGGTCGGAATCGACTGTGCGACTGAACAACAACACACAACACCTATCTCCCCTAGGATGGGACGAAGTCCCTTAACCATTGTGGTTTACCGCATGTGCGCTTGGGGCGTATGGCAGCTTGGCCGAGCTCGGAGGAACTAGGGTTTCTGTGTTCCGCGGATTCTCGCCCTGCAACGGAAAGAGGGGACTCATTAGCTGTCTGGCGGGAACACGGTGGTACTCTTGAATTTGGAGGGGAGAACAGGAGAGATAGCTGGGATGTGAATCCCTGTCTGTCGCCCGTGGTGGCCGGCGACCCCCCCCCCCAGCACGAACCTTGGGATTGAGGAGGAGAACCCTGCTGCCTCGCCCCGCTTGTCCGCTTGAGCTGCGGGCGAACCTGTGGCCTTTCTCACTCCTTGAGGTGAGGGGGTGAACTCAAAAGCAAAGGAACCGGGAGAACTACCAGGGGCTGAACAAAAACCCCTCTTCTCGCTCAGACGGGTGGGGGACCACTCCGCTACACCCCCCTCATACTGGAAATCAAAGTCTAACTCATCTGCTAAATCATCGGTCTCGACCCCCTCTTGTGTGTCCAAAGGATATGGATTTGTACTCGAGGAGTACTCTGTGTCTCCCCCTTGGGATAAGTGGGTGGGGGAGGACCCTAACATTGACTCTCCTTGTTGGCTCTCTTCTCCCTGGCTGCTGGTGACCTAACACCTGAGTTGGTCGGCGTGTCTCCTCCACAGTAGACCCGTACTGGTTTCTACCCTGTATGACACTGGCCCTGTTTGCTCAATTACCACTCCTGGAACCCATGTTGGTCCTGAGGCCGCGTAATTTCTACAATGCACCGGTTCCCCTACTGCAAAACTTTTGGTACTCCTAATTTCTATATTCCTCCCCTCATCCTCCACCCTGGTCAGATCTAACCAATCAAAGAGTGTTACGGGTTTCCTACGCATGAGGAGCTCTGCAGGTGA